>JAAGEH010000018.1:26570775-26758512 GCA_011751065.1 Lasiurus cinereus | reverse complement strand
GAATCAACAGCAGATTAGATGAAGCAGAGGATCAAATCAGCAATTTTGAAGACAGAGTAACAGAAAATGTTATCAGAGCAGAAAAAAAGAAAAAAAATGTTAAAAAAATAAGAATAGTTTCAAGGACCTCTGGGACAACATCAAGCATAACAACATCTGCACCACTGGAGTATCAGAAGAGGAAGGGAGAGAGCAAGGAACTGAGAACCTATTTAAAGAAATGACTGGCCGAAACCGGTTTGGCTCAGTGGATAGAGTGTCAGCCTGCAGACTGAAACGTCCCAGGTTCGATTCCGGTCAAGGGCATGTATCCTGGTTGAGAGCACATCCCCAGTAGTGGGCGTGCAGAAGGCAGCTGATCGATGTCTCTCTCTCATCGATGTTTCTAACTCTCTATCCTTCTCCTTTCCTCTCTGTAAAAAATCAATAAAAGATATTAAAAAAAAAGAAAAGAAAAAAGAAATGGCTGAAAACATCCCTACACTTGTCAAGGAAAAAGACACATAAGACCAGGAAGCATGGAGAGAAAGACATATCATAAGATGGCAAAGGTTAAAGACAAAAAGAGCATCTTAAAAGCAGCAACAGAAAAACAGTTCTTAAACAGCCACAATCCAGGACACTGCCAACATCAAATGCTGAGAAAGATATGGAGCAATAAGAAAACTCATTCATTGCTGGTGGGAACACAAAAAGGCAAGTCACTTGGGAAGGAAGTTTGGCAGTTTCTTATAAAACTAAACATACTCTTACCATACAATCCAGCAATTGCACTCCTTGGTATTTGCCCAAATGAACTGAAAACGTATACCCACACAAAATCTGCACACAAATGTTTATAGCAGCTTTATTCATTAATTGCCAAAACTTGGAACAACCAAGATATCCTTGAGTAGGTGAATGGATAATAACCATGGGATGTTATTCAGTGTTAAAAGGAAATGGGCCATCAAGCTATGAAAAGGCATGGAGGAACCTTAAATGCTTATTACAAAATGAAAGAAGCTAATCTGAAAAGGCTATATGATTACAACTATGACATTGTGGAAAAGTTGTAAAAACACTATAGAGACAGAGAGAGATTAGGGGTTGTCAGAAGGAGGGAGCCTGTGATGAATGGGTGGAGCACAGGGTATGTTTAGGGCAATACAGCTATTCTGTATGATGTTTGTAATGGTGGGTACATGTCATTATACATTTGTCAAACCCACAAAAATGCAACACTAAGAGTGAATCTTAAGGTAAACTACGGATCTTAGTTAATTAATAATGTAACAATATTAGCTCATCAATTGTAGCAAATGTGCCACACTAAAGCAAGATATTAATCATAGGGATATGGGGGAGAGAGGGAGACTGTACTTTCCACTCAAACCTAAAACTGCTCTAAAAAATAAAATCCCAACCGGTTTGGCTCAGTGGACAGAGCATCAGCCTGCATATTCAAAGGTCCCAGGTTCGATTCTGGTCAAGGGCATGTACCTTGGTTGCGGGTACATCCCAGTAGGGGGTGTGCAGGAGGCAGATGATTGATGTTTCTCTCTCATGGATGTTTCTAACTCTCTCTCCCTCTCCCTTCCTCTCTATAAAAAAAATCAATAAAATATATTTTTAAAAATAAAAAATAAAGTTCATTATGTTTTTTAAAATACTTTTAAACCATTCATTTCATTAATCTTTCTCATAGAAAAAGGGAGAGGAGGACCGGAGAGCAGTCTTCCTACGCTTTAATATGGGCAGTAAGTAGTTTATACATCTTTATACTATTGATTAGAAATATCAATTGAGATTCTCAATTGGCAACAAAATACACCACACTCATATTAGCTAAACAAATATAACACTGAATAATTCAACAGTGGTGAAAACAACCAACTAGCCTGAAAGTGAAATATAAAAAAGCCTTTCAAGAAATTACCTTCAATCTATTATTGGTAAATATTCTCAAAATGGCTACTGAAAAAAGTAAAAGAGGTAAAATTGTAGCTAACCTCAATAAATACCTAAAAATCATCTATTCCCTCTAGTTTAAAAAGTAGCTTCTCTTTATAGGAGGAAAGGAAAAGAAATAGTGAAAACAGGGTTGATAATAAAATGGGGTGGTCCTGCTTGGGGCACATAGTAGAAACTTAATAAATATGTACTATCCTAATTTCACATAAGGTGCACATTTAAATATAAGGTATAATGTACAGCCATTTACTTGATATCCAAACACATATAATTTCCAGAAAACATTCCTCTAATTCCCATTCAGATACTAACAACTAGCCATATTATTAACTTTATGTCTAAGATTACAACTTTGTTAGCTGCTGTAGATCTTTAAAAAACAAACAAACAAACAAAAGAACGCTATTTAGGTATCACCTGAAAGCAGTTCATAAATGGTTTCATAAATTCACAGAAAGCAGTATCTATATTATTTGGCACAGAAATGGAAAAATATTTCTATTTTTGTGTAAAAAAAATCAAAGAAACATTACCCAAAGAAGCATTATGTCACATTATTTTCTTAAAAAGTAACTCATTAAGAAGGTTTCTATAAAAACATATTTTGCAAGTATGTGGGATGTGTTTGTTTCTCTACTGAAACAAGAACTAACTTGAGAGAAGAGCATATTAACAAGTTCTGAAGAGAGAGGTAATTAGCATATTGGAAACTAACATTTTTGGCACATGGGACCTATAGCAAGAATGTCTATCCTCCAGTAATGAGTCATACACTAAGCTGCCTTTCTATATATTGTGAAGCAATATTTCAGCAAAAGGAGCAGCAGGGAAGAATGCAACATATGAATAATAACTTGGGCAACTTCCCAGAAAGAAATCATAGTGAAGTTAGGTCTGAAAAAGTTAGATAGTATTTACCACAAATTACACTAACATTATCTTTTCTTAATCACTCTTACTCTTTAGTTAACAGCAGAGAGGAAGTTTTCCTTTCTTTAATAGAATTTAGTAATACAGAATAAGATTATGCAAGTATTAGCTTGGTTTCAATTTTTGTGAAAGTGAATTACCTAATGAATCACTCAAATTATTTTATGATGACATTTGTGAAATGTTCTCACCTGTCACATACCCACCCCAGCACACACACACAATGACACCAGAAGGCAAACACTCTGCTTTACCTTCTGCTGAAAAGTCTGCAACCTCCAACGCTTGAGGTCCATACACGAAGCCTTCCTGGAATCTATGAACACAGCAGAGGCAAAAGGCAGAGAAGTTTATGTAGATTTAAAGTTACACTGCCCAAAACATAAAATGCCAAATGACTATCACAAGTCTACATATCTGCCAAGGAAATCAGATTTAGCTTTGACGATGAGCAAATCAACAATATGTTGATAATTTTCAGAGTTCATTAAATATTATGCTGCTAATTATATGGGGGGGGGGGAAGTTGAGCCTTAACTGATTTATATTCTCACCAACAGAAGTGATTTACACTATGAGAAATGCTAACAGGCCAACTATGTATAAATTCATATATGCGGAAAGTAACAATTTAATCTTTAAAAGTATATGAAGGAGGTGATACATATATGAGAAATATAAAAGAAATTAAATGGAAAAATATACTTCACAAAATGAAAGTTATCTACAATTCCAGGTACATTCTTTCTTAAGATGAGTGTTGGGAATATAAGAGAAAAACAATTAAAAACAGACCTGGAAATGAATAAAAGCAGAGGGAAGAAGGGAAAAGTAGAACTGTAAAGAAAGTCTAATGCCAAGATTTAATTAAATCTGACAATACTTTTGAAATGAGCAAGGTATACTACATATGCTGAGCAGTATGGGGGAAATCTACCTTGTCCCAATATTATAAAATAAATAAAAGTATGAAACTTGAAAAGCTTTTCAGAGCACAGTCATGAAAAAAATTAAGGATTTAACCAGGTAAAATATTTAGATCTCAGATTTCATCTCTTCCTTTTCTGACGACAAAAATAAAAGATTACAAAATACAGCTGGTATGTAAGCAAATAAATCAGATAACTTTTAGTAGCTCTGAAATTTAAGCGGGGCAGATAATCTTTATGTAATATTTAGAAATCCTTGAAAATATGATCAAATTAGGAAAGAAGGAACAAAGCATTATCTTAAAACATGGTGACATATCAAGAAAGAAATATACTATTATTATACATTAGCCCCAAAGTCAGGTGGCTTGAGTTCAAGTTCCAGCTAAATCACCTAAAAAAATAGCTTTGTGACATCAGGCATGTCTCTGAACCCCTCATTACAACCAGAAGTTGTTCAATGAGAACTTCATCATCTCTCAGATTTATACTGAATAGCAAATAAAATAAGGTATTAAAAATCACGGAATGTTATATTTTGCAAAAATTTAAATCAGTGCATTTGATTTAAATTAACAATTTGGAAGTTAACTAAGAAATAGAGGGAATACAGTGTGCCAAGCTAAGGATTTTAGATTACTGTGTAGGGAAGGAAGCTCAAAGAAGCAAAGCAAAAAGGCAGAGTTTACCAGAAGAACCTAGAGTAGTCATCAGTGCTAAATGACAACCAGAAGATCACAGTCCCCAAGAGATAATTTTATCATATTATTAATTTAGCAATTTGCCCAGCACTATCTATCTCAAATGTATCTTCTCTTAATTCCCAAAGCAACCTTATAGGTTACAAAACTTGTGACATTCTAAGCTAAGATCTGGGGCACAATAACTATTTGTATATTATATATATTTCTAAAAACCAAAGACATAAAGATCCCACCCAATAAATTAATAATGGCAGCAAAGGTTTATATAGAATGTATGATGAGCCAGACAGTTTTAACAGTTCCACAGGTATTAATTCATTTATAACTCTGAGATAGGTACTATTATTATCCTCATTTTACAAATGAAGAAACTGAGACACAGGAAGCTTAAGAGACTTTTGATCCCAGATGGCTGGCATGGCTTAATGGTTGAGCATCAACCTATGAATCATGAGGACCTAGTTTGATTCCCAGTCAGGGCACATGCCTGGGTTGCAGGCTCAATCCCCAGCAGGGGACATGCAGGAGGCAGCCCATCAACGATTCTCATCACTGATGTTTCTAACTCTCTCTCCCTCTCCCTTCCTCTCTGAAATCAATAAAAATTTATATAAATAATTTTTAAAAAATAAATAACCCAGCCAGTGTGGCTCACTGGTTGAGCATCAGTCCATGAACCAAGGTTGCAGGCTCAATCCCCAGTAGGGGTGTGTAGGAGGCAGCCTATGTTTCTCTCTCATCAGTGTTTCCATCTCTTTACCCCTCTGCCTTCCTCTCTCTAAAATCAATAAAAACATATTTAAAAAGAAGAAACTTGGCTAAATGCACATAGCCAGAGGTGGCAGACCTGCAATATTAACACAGACTGTCTACTTCTAGAGCCACACTTTTAGTCACTGTATCATCTAGTCTATAGAATTAAAATCACACAAACCAGGCACTTATCTACAGGTAAGAAACCAAACAATTATAGTTAAAACGGTTTTAAGTATTCAAGCACAGTATATATTCTTTCTTTAGCATGTGCAATATCACCTGAGGAAAGTCAAATTCAAATAATTGTTTTACAAAATATGTTTTTCTCACCACATATTTAGGATATCTCGAATGAATAACTATACCCATAAGAGGTTAGTAAAAATAGTAATAATAATAGAGTCTAAACAAGAAAGTCATTCTAGGGGGAAAATTAATTGAATGCTATGATTACTGTCCTTATCCAGATCTTCTCAAACCTCAAAAGAAATATATTACTACTAGTAGCCCTGCGCATGAATCTGTGCGCCAGTAGGTCACTGCTGCCCTCCTGTAGCTCTATCCCCCACCCATGTCACTTTGCTGCCCTGCCCCCACCTGTAGCTCTCCACTGCCCGCTTGTAATTCGCTGCCTCACTCTCCTGCAGATCCATGATCAGGTCGTTACGCCTCAGGGCATAGCAGATAATTAGCACATTCCTATCTTATTATATAGGATGATAGCATAGTTATGTTCAGGCAACTCGGTAAGAGGTCCACAAATGAATATAACATAAAACCCAACAAGTGCTATGAAATAGAGGCACAAAGCATTTTAGTTAGAATAAAAAATGTCCTAACAGTGAGGATTTGGTAGGTATATTTAATGCAAAGAACAACCAAAAAAAAAAAAAAAGAGTATAAAATTCCCTTCTATGGGAATACGTATTTAAAAATACAGAATTTTTTATCTATATGGAAGTTCATGTTTAATCCTATTTGAAAGTAAGAAAAGTTAGTGTTAGTAACCTAAGTCTTCCTCAGCCAAGATTGAATGTTAGTCCTACAAGCCCCAGCCATTAACCAATCATCCTTTAGTTATCTGGAAACTGAAGGTCCTTCACTGTATCCCAGAACTCAGTCTATGCCAATATGGACAGCATTATTGAGAAGATAGCACAGAACAGGGTTTTCACAATGTGAATTATATAGCTCTATTCCCAATGGTGAGAAACAGCAGAACTCTGTGAAAGCAAGATCGTTCTCAGAGGCCCAATCAGCCCTTACTTTAGAGTTAAGGAACTTCTGCCAATAACTTGCCCAAGTGCCTCCCCTCCTTCACCCCGCCCCACACCCCAATTCTTCAGAATAAAAATTTCCAACAAGAATTTTGTGAAATACAAGAGCCAGTGCTTACATACACACCAAAACAGAAGCAACTTCTCAAAGGAAGATGATCTCCTTAATTAATTAAAGAAACAATTGTAAGAGAAAGGGGCATGATAAAATAGTTCTTATGTATCAAAACAGAATTTAATTACTTTTATCCTCCCTTTCTAAATTAAGCCTGGAAAAATAAAAGAAGAAAACAGTAAAAGATACCCTTTCCATTCTAGCATTATGCAGTTGGTAAACTACTTTTCCTTTTTATGTCATCTCAAGTGAGCCTACAATTTGGTCCCAGCTTCTGGGAAATCAAATCAACTACCATGCTGGCCTCTTCTCTCGTGTCCTTCACCCCACTCATCCAAGTAGTCACTGAATCCTATCTTTCTCCTAAATATTCCTTGAACTTTTCATCCCAGCCTTCCTATTTTTCTGCTCCCACAACTGCTGCTAAGAAACAGGTCCTCCACTTCTCATCTGGACCTTCCCAATAGCCTTCCTGCTTCCATTCTCATCCCCCTCTTGTCCTCTCCACTATCCACAATGCTGCAAAACTGATCATGACAGTCCCCTCTATGAGGCTACACAGAAAACTGTTAGCAGTGGTTATTTCTAGTGAGTGCCTACCTTTTTGTATTACTTGTTCGCATTTTACAAGCATATGTCCCTTTTACATTAAAGGGGGGAAAAAAAGTGCTCTGGCCAGTTTGCTCAGTGAATAGAGCGTCGGCCTGCAGACTTGCCTTAAGGGTCCCAGGTTCGGTTCCAGTCAAGGGCATGTACCTTGGTTGTGGGCACATACATACCCAGTAGGGAGTGTGCAGGAGGCAGCTGATCGATGTTTTCTTCTCACCAATGTTTATAACTCTCTACCCCTCTCCCTCTCTGTAAAAAAAAAAATCAATAAAATATATTTTTTTTAAAGTTTATTATTTCCATTTTGGGAACTACTGGGACTCCTTTCCATTTAGAATCTATTATTAGACTCCACTTTTCCATCAGATTAAAATCCAAATTCTTTAGCCAGGCATGAAATGATTATACTCGGCCTTTCTCAAATGTATTTCCAACCTCCACCTGAAGTACTTACTCTCGCCATCCTGAATTACTTGTGCATTTCTTTATATCATAATTTTATACATTTTGTTTCCCTGGGGAAGAATAGAGATACAATAATAATCTTCAGTCTGTCCCTAATAATCAACCTGCCTTCCACTAATAGTTATAGTAAATCATAAATCTAAGAAAAATAAAAACTAAATATACCCCATCTCTTCTTTTTTTTTTTTTTCTTTCAAATTATAAGAGAAAGTTTATTTAAAAAGTTACAGAGGTGTAGAAGTGAGCCAACTGGGCTGCATGGGCCCAGGAAACAAGTTAGAGAAGCAAAAGAAGGGCCATGGAGTTTAGGAAAGAGAAAGGCAAAGGCAATGTAAAGGGGTGGGGGGAGAGGAGGAAAGATGCACCAATATACCTCATCTTGCAGTATGCCATTGTAACCTACAGTCCCAGTTATACCAACAAACTTTTTCTTCCAATCAAGGAAACTGATACTTTTAAAAGGATAAAATAAGGTGATGCTTTGCATTCTTAGCCTACGAGATCACATGGCAGGAGGCATAATGCAAAGTGCTAAATTTGGGTAGGAGATGGGAGAGTAGAGAAAAATAGGGCAAGGACCCTGGATAAATTTACAGCAAAACTTGTCACAGAGTGGAATAGTTTAATCTGAAGTGTTATAAATTTTTGTATCAAGTAAAGCATAATTAACATTGAAAACAGTCGGCCACTCTAAAAGGACATAATTGGCTTTACCTTCCTTGTTTTTTCTACTATGTAACAAGAACAATCCAATGTAAATTATAGACTATAAGCAACTTAATGAGATCTCTTATTATAAATCACACATAACTCTCTTTCATATCATATAAAACACAGAAATATAATCCAGCCTGGCCTACGTGGCTCAGCGGTTGAGTGTCAATTCAATCTATAAACCAGAAAGTCACATTTCAATTCCCAGTCAGGCAGCTGATTCTCTCATCCTTTCTCTCTCTTTCTCTTTCTTTCTCTCCCTCTCTCCCCCCACCCTTCCTCTCTGAAATGAATAAAAATATTTTTTTTAAAGAAAAGAAATATAACCCAGATTTTTAAAAATATAAACCAAACACATGGGGAAAAAAATCAAAACTTCTCCTTTGTTCATTGTGTAATTGGGTCAAATGAAATCAGCAAACAGCATTACCAATCCAGATTTTTACCTACAGAAATAAATCAAGAAAAATATAGGAAAAGAGGATGAGGATAAAGACAATTCAATATGTTACAAAGACTGAGAAGCAAATCTAAGGATTTTCATACTTTTTTTGTGCTACATTATATAAACTTGGATTCATCAAAAAGAAGAAAATTATAATGTTCTTTGCTGTAATAATAGTATTATGGTTATGCAAGAGAATGTGTTTATTTTTAGGAGATACATGCTGAAATATTAAAGAACATAGTGCCATAATGACTGCATCTTACTTCCAAGTGGTTCACAAATAGATAGATAGATAGATAGATATGTTATGTATATGCAAATACATTTATAGAAAAATAAAAAGTAGCAATCAGTTAACTGCTTAATCAGACTCTAGGATGGAAAACTATAGCCCCTACTAAATCCAGCCATGCCTGTTTTTGTAAATAAACTTTTATTAGAATACTGTCAATGCCCATTCATTTTCCTATTGTCTGTGGCTGCTTTCTCACTACAACTACAGAATTATGAGTAATTGTGACAGGGACCACGTGGCCTTCAAAACCTAAAATATTTACTGGTCCTTTACAGAAAATATCTGGTCCTTTACAGAAAATATTTTTTTTGCTAACTCCTGATCTAGACAATGGATATAAAGGTGATCATAGGACTAAGTCTATAAACTTTTCTGTATGTTAGAAAGTTATTATAATCAAAAGTTGAAAATTTTACTATTTTATATATGAATCTTTTCACTTCTTAAAAAATATAGATAAATACAGAAACAGATCATTGAAAGAGAGCTTGGACACAATAATAATGATATACTAAAAAGTTATTATGCCATTTTTAGTGTAAAAGGAACAAGTTTTTAAGTCAGAACAACTTCTTAAACACTCTTACCCTAATAGGAATTTATCCTATAGAAATACAAAGTGTAAAAAGATTAATAGCAGTGTTTGTTATCTGCCAGACACTGGTTCAAGCACTTCACATGTTACATAATCCCCACAACAATCCTATCAGGTACTATTATCCCAATTTCACAGATGAGGACATTAAGACACAGAGTTAATTTGCCCAAGTCACACGGCTAATAAGTGGTATAGATAATACATTTTCAAAGCCCAATCTTTTTTTTTTTATGTAGAAAAACAATTTATTCCATTACAGTATAAGCACTAATATAGCTCGTCATGGAGAATAATAGCAGGCCTGCTGTTGAAACAGGTCACCCAAAACAAAGATGTATCAAACTAGTGGTCAAGTATTAACTCCTAAAAATAAAAAAGCAACTCTTATCCAAGATTAATTTACTTATAAAAACAAATACAAGCTATCAATTCACCCTTCTCAACTTAACTGAATAGTCTACCTCTTTACAACTTGGTGGTCCCAAGTTTTTAAAGGATAAAAGTAATATGAAACAGCTCAAGAAATATACTAACAACAGCACTAGCTGGTTTGGCTCAGTGGATAGAGCATCATCCAGTGGACTTAAAGGTCCCAGGTTCAATTCCAGTCAAGGGCACATGCCTCGGTTGTGGGCTCAATCTCTAGTAGGGAGTGTGTAGGAGGCAGCTGATCAATTCTCTATCATCATTGATGTTTCTCTCTCACCCTCTCCCTTCCTCTCTGAAATCAATAAAAAACATTATTTAAAAAAAGAAGAAATACACTACAACCAAAAGTATATGGAAAAGAGGAACACGTAATTTTGACATACCTCACAAAATTGAGAGGAGACTGGTCTACACAGAAAATGTACATCCTGGGAAGTCAGGGGTGAAGATTTTATTTTATTTTATTGTCGTTGTTGTTAATCCTCACCTGATGATATCTTTCCATTGATTTTTAGAGGGAATGAAAGGGAGGCAGATAGACAGAGACAGAGAAACATCAATGTGAGAGAGGCATATCGATTGGTTGTCTCCCACATGTACCCAGACTGGGACTGGGAATCAAGCCTACAAACTGAGGTGCATGTCCTTGATCAACGCAGCTGATGCCCTATCTACTGAGCCAAACTGACTAGGGCTATTTTAATTATTTTATTTTTGTAAAACCTAAGCGATTACAGAGAAGCAACCAAGCTTCTAACTAAAAAAAACTTCCCAGGACCAACAAAATATGCCAAAAACATAGAGCAATAGTTTGGGGTTCTGAGAAAAAAAAATATTCTTAATATAAAATTCTATATAGAGCCAAACTATCAATCAAGTATGAGGACATGCCAGAACTCAGAAAATCTACAATCCTATATAAAAAAGTTGCTTAAAAAAATATATATCAACTAAACAAACAAATAAAAAGAAATCCAACAAAAACCACACATGGGATATTAGGAAATACTATTAGCTGAGTATGCCCAGAAGACTTACTTCCATTAGGCCTTAAAACTTAGATTATTTCAAAAAGCACTTATTTAACACACAAGATTACACTTCCTTCTCTAAATGTCTCAATATCTAATTCGTTCAGCAATAATTTTCATAATAATAATATTTTAAGACTGTTGAACTGTTTCCAATATTCACTTTTTAGAAAAAACCCATAGACAAAAAGCAATGAGTAAACCATAATGCTATAAAAATTACACTTTAAAAATTGGGAGACAGGAGGGAGAAACCAAGAGGGCGACATAGGTCAATACCTAAACTGCTGCCTTGCACAACTATATCAAAACTACAACAAAAGACAAAACAAACACCATCCAGAACCAAAGGAAAGCTGACTGAGTGGAAATTCTACAACTAGGAGGAAAGAGAAAAGCACATTGAGACTCAGAGGAGCTGCAAAAGGCTGAGGTACAGAGACGTGCGTGGAGAGGACTGGTGGCTGAGTGTGTAACTGGCTTTCTCAAGCAGGAGGGAAATGGAAGCTCCTGACTGCACTGAACTCCAGTTCCTGGTGAGACTCTGGGAACCCAGACTCATTCTGGGGGAAACTGGACTGTCTGGCAGTTGGAACTCCAGGGTGGCTTTCTCTCAGAGGTGCTTGCAGCAATTATTGAGGGACACTGAGACCCAGGGGACTCATAGGGCAGAGCTAACAGGAAGCCAAGGCTGTCTGCTCAGCCCTGAGACTGTGCCCCATCCAAGCTGAGCACAGAGGCTTTTGCAATTTTGAAGTCTTGTCTCATAAGGGTGTCTCCAGCACAGAAGTTCTCCCAGCATAGAAACAGGTGATTCTCACAGACAATTGGCCTAAAGGTCAATTCCTCCTAGTGATACCAACAACAATCAAGACTTAACTACAAGTCTGTGCACACAGTCCACAAAGAGGTGCACCAAGAATGTCCATCCCAGCCGAAACCGGTTTGGCTCAGTGGATAGAGCATCAGCCTGCGGACTGAAAGGTCCCAGATTCGATTCTGGTCAAGGGCATGTGTCCTGGTTATAGGCACCTCCCCAGTAGGGGGCATTCAGGAGGCGGCTGATCGATGTCTCTCTCTCATCGATGTTTCTAACTCTCTATCCCTCTCCCTTCCTCTCTGTAAAAAATCAATAAAATATATTTTAAAAAAAAAGAAAAGAAAAGAATATCCATCCCAGGTAACTGGGGAGGTTGAGCCACTGGGCCCTATAGGACACCTAGCACACAAAGCTACTCTACCAACTCAAGGAAGCAGCCAAAATGTGGAGACAAAGAAACAGGTCACAAATGAAAGAAATGGAGGAAAGCAAATGACTGGATATAGAATTCAAAACCATGGTTATAAGGTTTTTCAAGAATTTCCTAGAAAAGATGGATAAATTTAGCAAGACCCTCGAGGATATGAGCAAGACCCTCAAGGATATGACAAAGGATCAAATAGAAATTAAACATACACTGACTGAAATAAAAAATATTATACAGCAGCGGTTCTCAACCTGTGGGTCGTGACCCCTTTGGGGGTCGAACGACCCTTTCACAGGGGTCGCCTAAGACCATCGGAAAATGCAGATATTTACATCACGATGCATAACAGTAGCAAAATTTCATGGTTGGGAGTCACCACCACATGAGGAACTGTATGCAAGGGTCCCAGCCTTAGGAAGGTTGAGAACCACTGTTATACAGAGACCTAACAGCACACTAGAGGACCACAAGAATCAAGTCAAAGATTTGAAATACAAAGAAGCAGAAAACACCCAACCAAAAAAGCAAAAAGAAAAAAGAATCCAAAATTTTAAAGACAGTGTAAGGAGCCTCTGGGACAACTTCAAGTGTATCAACATCCAAATTATGGGGGTGCCAGAAGAAGAGAGAGAGCAAGATACTGAAAACCTACTTGAAGAAATAATGAATGAAAACTTCCCCTACCTGGTGAAAGAAATAGACTTACAAGTCCAGGAAGCACACAGAACCCCAAACAAAATGAATCCAAAGAGGACCACACCAAGACACATCAGAATTAAAATGCCAAGAGCAAAAGAGAAGAGAATATTAAAAGTAGCAAGAGAAAATAGTTAGTTACCTACAAGGGAGCACCCATTCAACTGTCAGCTGATTTCTCAACAGAAACTATGCAGGCCAGATGGGAGTGGCAAGATATATTCAAAGTAATGAATAGTAAGAACCTACAACCAAGATTACTCTACCCAGCAAAGCTATCATTCAGAATTGAAGGGCAGATAAAGAGCTTCACAGATAAGAAAAAGCTAAAGGAGTTCATCAATACCAAATCAGTATTGTATGAAATGCTGAAAGGTATTTTTTTTTAAATAGATTTTATTGGTTTTTTTACAGAGAGGAAGGGAGAGGGATAGAGAGCTAGAAACATCGATGAGAGAGAAACATTGATCAGCTGTCTCCTGCACGTACTCCACTGGGGATGTGCCCGCAACCAAGGTACTTGCCCCTGATCGGAATCGAACCTAAGACCCCTCAGTTCACAGGCCGATGCTCTATCCACTGAGCCAAACCGGTTTCGGCTGAAAGGGATTCTTTAAGAAGAGGAAGAAAAAGAAAAAGGTAATGATAAAAATTATGAACAACATATACATATTTATCAACAAGTGAATCTAAAAACCAAGTGAATAAAAATCTGATGAACAGAATAAACTGGTGAATATAATAGAATCAGGGGCATAGAAAGGGAGTGGACTGACAATTCTCAGGGGGAAAGGGTGTGGGGTGTGCGGGAAGAGACTGGATGAGGACAACTTGGGGGATGAAAGTGCAGAGGGTAGGGTGGGAGCCAGGTGGAGGGGAGCTATGGGAGGAAAATGAAGAACAATTGTAATAATCTGAACAATAAAGATTTATTAAATTTTAAAAAATATTGGGAGACAGAGAAAAAAAGAGTAAGAGAAATGTGTTACTTTCTTTAATATTCATATCAGAAAGATCCATATATCCTGATAAATTTTTAAAAAAATGAAGTTTATAATTTAAAGTCATAAAAGTTTTCACCATAATAAGTTAAATAAAAAGTAAGAAATTTCAAGGATGAGATGGGAAAAGGGAAAATAGGAAGTAGTAAGATTTCACAAAATTGCTCAGCTTTCTAATGGAAAGTCAACAGAAACTGCCTAAAATGAATAAATCAAAAAACAGAATTATATGTATACTATATCAACTTGTAGGCTTGATTCCCTCAGCCCAGCCTACAACCTCTCTCAGTTTCAGATCCCTTGCTCCTTACCGCCTACCTGCAGTGGAGGCAGGAGAGGTTCCCACCACCGCCCCCCTGCACCCACCAGCCGTGAGCCCAGCTCTGGCTGAGTGGTGGTCCGCCTGGGAGCGTACTAACCACCAGAGGACAGCTCCTGCTCTGAGCATTTGCCTCTTGGTGGTCAGTGCATATCATAGCGACCAGTCGTTCCATCATTTGGTAAGTGCATATTAGAATTTTATTGTATAGGATACCTTAAAATAATTTATTATATAAGATACTTTAGACACCAGAAAAACTTTAAACACAGTTAACACTAGTTTCCTTCGAGAAGTGAAGAAGGCTTGGGAGTAAACAGTAAGAAGGCTTTTACTTTTTTTTTTTTAATATATTTTTATTTATTTCAGAGAGGAAGGGAGAAGGGGAAGAATGCTTTTACTTTTAAGTACAATTATATTGTTGGAGTTTTTTTTAAAGCATTTGCTACTATTATCAGACAAAATGTAATAGCATAAAAATATTTCTATTTTGATACAAATATGCTATAAAAACCAAAAAGTTGTTGAGAAATTACTTAACAGAACTCTTGATTTTCTAAGTTACACTAACTCACATTACACACAGAGTGGGGCAAACATAGGTTTATAGTTGTGAATAAACAAAATGCAAAATTTATTCTTGTATCATTTTTTAGTTATTGTATTATTTTCCATATGGACAACTGTAAACCTACAATGAGTAACTTTTCTGCCCTACAATATATAACTTTTCAGAAGGAAGGTCAATTTTTTTTAATTTGCACCTAAATCCAAAATAATAAGATTCACTCAGTGTTTAAATAACTCTTAAAATGAAACTATAATAATTACATTGCAAAAAGAAAAGGGGAAGAAGAAACTAAATTTTGCAAAAAGTAACATACTTTTTGCCTCAAACTGCTTGTTACTTTTACGGGTGAGCTTATTTAACAATCACAACAAAAATTATAACTTTCTACAGAAAGAGACAATTAACCCACCTATAAAGCCAAAATTTTGCCTTATTCTTTTTTTTAACATCCATGGACATACCTTTCTGTCCTAATATAAATATCTACCAATATCTGCAAAACAGTTTGCTATGACAGGCTTTGGTCTGTGGTCACAGAACAAAACTAGGGTAGCTGGCCTACTTGGTAATTAAAACTATATGCTAATCACAATCATCTTGGTAACTGAGATCATCAACCACAAAGCCTCACTGAATATTTTTAAATAGAAAATGCACAACAGGTTAAAACTTCTATAGGGAGGGTGTGTTTTTCCTTTAGAAAGACTTCATATATTAGAAATTCAAACATTTTTAAAAGAATAGCAATTATTTGAGGATTTCATTGGTTTTTATTTCTCTTTGATCAATCACCGACTTCTGGATAAGAACTTAAACCCTCAATAAAAAACTACTGCTGCACACTTGTATCCTGAATTACATCCTGTCTTCTCTCTTGAGACTCTCTTTTATCCTGCACAATGCATGCTCAAAACAGCTATTACAGGAACTGTTGAACTATCAGCTATTTATAAATGGTCAAAAATCTTTAAATAGCTTTGTCAGCTACCTCTTTATGGTTCTAGACCAAAACTACCTGATTTTAAAGACACAGTCACACTAGTATTAAAAAATATTTAATTGCTCTCTGAAAAACAAGTGTCTTGTTCTTTTTGTTTTGGAATCCAAAAGCAGCACTAACATTACACAGTCACAATATGACAAGACAAGGAACAAGTTGATCTTTAAAAACTCATTAGCCAAATACTCTGACTCTATTCATTTACCACCAAGAAAAGTTCAAATTCTAATATATTGCCTAAGTCTTCTACATTGATGCTTAACCTTCACTGCACTGCTTGAGCATTTTATAAAACTAATACACAATTTAACATATTAATTTTACCCAGGATATCCAGTTCAAAAATATAGTACACAAAAATAAAAACTCTTAATTCATCAAAAATCTTCCCTGCCCATTGGCCTGCCCAAGGTTGATTCCCAGTCAAGGGTTGCAGGTCCAATCCCCTGGCCTGCTTTTGGGGGAAGAGGAGGCAGGGCAGCAGGGTGGGAGGCAACCAATCAATGTGTGTCTCTCATATCCATGTCTGTCTGTCTGTCTCTCTCTCCTTCCCTCTCTCCCTTCCCTCCCATTCTCTCTAAAAAGCAACGGAAAAAATATCCTCTGGTAAGGATTAAAAAACAACCTCCCCATAATTCTGTCTACTTTTTACCTATCAAAAATTCAGAGACATGCCTTTCCCATGCTGCTAAACCAGTAACTTGCACTTCCTACAGCAAACTAATAGTTTAGAACTCATTTTTATGTATAATAATTCTTTTTAATATATTTTATTGATTTTTTTTTTACAGAGAGGAAGGGAAAGGTATAGAGAGTTAGAAACATCGATGAGAGAGAAACATCCATCAGCTGCCTCTTGCACACCTCCTACTGGGGATGTGCCCCCAACCAAGATACATGCCCTTGACTGGAATCGAACCTGGGACCCTTGAGTCTGTAGGTCAACGCTTTATCCACTGAACCAAACCGGTTAGGGCCTAATAATTATTTTTAAAGCCCTAACATTTATCTTCTTTATTCTCAGCTCCTTGTCTCTAGTCTTTGAATTTTTTTTTTCATACTGCACCATATTAGCAAATCATTTCAAGCCATTACTTCCAAGGGTAAGCAACTTCTAAGAATTTAATTTACAGCCATATTAATACATACAAAATACTGTAACTACTAAGATATTCACTGCAGTGTTAGTACTAGCAAAAGACTGGAGACGGCCTAAATTTCCACCAAGAAGGACAAAGTCAATAGAATATAATGAAACTATTAAGAGGAATAGGCATCTCAGTATATAAGATACATAATTATCTTCCCATTATATTTAATGTTAAAAACAAGAGAGAAAAACGTGTACTACCATTTATCACTGAATACACAGCTCATAAGAAAACCTCTCCAAAAAGAAAAACGAAGTTGCTTCTAGAAAGGGGAAAAGGTAGCTGGCAAAGGGAAGGCTACACTACATTATATATCTTTTTATGCACATGCATTTATTATGCATTCTTTTTGTTTTTTTACAAACTGTGTTTTTTTAAGTAATTAAATACCCTTGATTCCACTCACAAATTGAAAAAATTAAAAAAAATTCACCTATGCTCATCAATCTATTGTTTCACCTGTCTTGAAAGCACCATATAATTTCTTAGAACAAAAATTACACTAGACCTAGTTAGTGCTACAGAAATATTTATATTTAACCATGTATCTCATGCAACATCACTATATTTCAGGCTTTCAAAATTATTACTAAAAATATCAGTGAAACACGTTTACCAATTTAGGGCATTTTTTAAATTAAATAAAAAATTTGAGTGTGCATTATCTGTCCACCCCTGTGATCACACATTTGTAGCTATTAGTTGAAGGAGCAGATAAATATCACTCATATTGCTATTATAAACATAAGAACAGAGGAACAGAAGCACAGCTAATGAGCATACTGGGTGAAGTAAGGGAAAGCTTCTAAAAGAAAAACTATTTAAATTAGAGTATAAGCAGGAGTTTGCCATATCTATGGGGTAAGAGGAAGAGAGAGGGTGGAATGGTATAGCAACACCACTCTAATTTGAATATAGAAGAAAGAAAATGAAACATGGAAAAAGACTTAGCAAGTCCTAAAAAATGAGTAGTTCGATGCTACAGAAGCATAGGGCTTGAACACACTGGAAAAAAACAATTGGTGGCAATGTAAAGACTGTGAAGACTAAAGACTTCAGGATCTGAATGCAAATACTTTTACATGCCAAACTAAAGAATTAAGATTGGATGTGACTATATGAGCCATAGAGAATGTACAGTTTTTCCAGTAAGAGATATGACATGATTTATTTTATTTTGTAGGAAAATGACACTGGCAGTAACTTTGATCTTGGGTAACAGTGAGGAAAGACTAATGGCAGAGACCAATCAGCTACTGTGCAAATCAGAAAATGATCAAAAGTAATGACAGTGAGATGAAGAGAAACCAGATGAAGAGAATCAGTGATAGAATCCAGAGGCCAGCATGCTTTCTTTTTAAAAATGTCCCTCACATGTGGTTATTTTCCCTTTTCCATATTCTTTGGTATAGATGTATCCTTTGCCTGGAAAAATTTATGCAATAAGATTGTCAAAACTGAAGGCCTTTTTTGTTTCTCTTCCCATAGCATTAGGATGGAAAACACATTAGAAATGTAGTAATTCAGTCAAGAGACCTGGATTTCAGGTTGTCTCTGCTGTGAGACTGTGGGCATAACAATTAGCTTCTAAAAGCTTTAGTTTTCTCATTTGTAAAAAGAGGAAATTAGACAAAATGACCTGAAACTCTCCAAAGTTCTAAAATGCTATGATCATACTGATACATCTTTAAGGTCTCCAAAAAAATGCAAATACAATCATCTATTTAACTCCCAACCAAATGTGAAAAATCCATCAAAACCAGGCAAACACTACTCTATTCTTTGCCTACTACATTTATTTGTAAAAGGTTTCATGGCATACATTAAGACATATAGTCATCAACTACTCATCTGAAACCCTAACTTTATAAGCCCTCTGTCAGCCATTTCACTTTCAATTACTAAGTATCTTTCAAAAACATCTCCAAAAAGGAGCATTCTTTTATTAGAGTGGTTCAAAAGACTAAATGAATGTCTGCAAAGTTGAATAGTAGTATTGTTAGGTACAAGTTTTCAGACATAACACTATCCTATGGAATCATGTTTGTCTGAACCTCTTACTGACAAAGAACTTTTTAACAATATTCCTTTATCAATCAAAACAAAAAGTGTTTCAAACTTGAGAAATATGGTCTCAAGATTTGTAACCATAAACTATTGTGTGACTTTTTACTAATGTTAAAACTGTATACAAATTCTTCTCATACTAAAACATATATATTCTGAACTTGTTTCTCTTCAAGAATAACATTTAAAACTGGTTTTAAAAAAATAGTTGGATGAATAGATTCTCTTTCTTCAAAACAAAAAGATGTAACACATAACATTTAAAGGTGAAAACCCAAGGTGTAAATCTTGCATTTTGCAGTCTGTTCTAAATTTATGGAGCATAATTAATATATTCTAAGTATTTCAAAGGAAATAACATTCTAAGGTTTTGTAAACTGTAATATTAAACTATAAATAGAGGCTTTTCTAATGATGTTTCATGTTACATTAGTTCTTCCAGTGTTTCTTCTAAAGATCTGAACAATTTATCGGTTATACAGTATACTACGTTACACACACACACACACACTAATTTCTCTTTAAGGTATCCATGTGATTTTTTGTGCTCCCTAAAATAGAACTATACATTTTTCTGAGTTCACCAAAATAAATTCTGGAAAGAACTGAACTATTATTTACCATGATCAGAGTGTAAAATCCTTTCCTATGCAAATCTGTATTACAGTTTAAAACATCACACTTTTTTTTCTTTCAAACTGCTGGTATCAATGAACATCAAAATGAACGTGCCATAACCACAAGAGATATGGATGTTTAGCTTAAATTTCAGTTAGATCTTTGGTCCAAAAAAAAAAAAATCCTTTACTTTGACTTTTATTACATGTAATAAATATAGTGGTTAAAAACTAATGATTTCAAAAATAAATAAAAGGGAAATTAATGTTTTCAGATCCTGAAAGTTTTCTTTAAAGCCTATTTTGACGATTCACAAACTGATCTGTATGTAGTAAAGAATCTCCATTAATCCTAGTCAAACAAATCTCACGCAAGAAGAAAGTGTATTCGACTCAATAACTTTATTAAAAGGGGAAAATATTTTTAAAGAACAAATAGAAGCAGGAATTATCTGTTTTTTGTTGTAGCCCATGCTATTCAAACACAATTCAGAAGCAGAATTTTCAACTTTTCTTAAAAGTTGCCTGCTATTTTCACAAAAAAAAAAAAATATTCAAAAAACATTTTTAAAAATTCCAGATCAAGTATATTACAGTTAGCACGAGGAGTACGGAAAACAGCACAGCTGATTTGTTTTGCCATGTCAATGTCCAATTAGGACAATCAGACGCCCTTTCCTAAACTGTAGCTGATTAAGATTCCCACAGAACAACGGTGTTAACAAGTAACGTGGATAACCCAAAAGCAAAACGCAAGTCCGATACCGTACCTCAAGGACACCTGGCAATTAAACTACAAGAACTCTGGGGTGGGGGGGGGGGGGAGGGAAGGGGGAGTGTACAAACGACTGAACAATACTAGGGGGCCCGTTCAGTTACGACCAGAGAAAAAAACAATGATTTACTCTCTCTAGGGCCTTATATGTTCGCGCTTTATGATAAAGCGGCGTGTAAGGCGTGCTTCTTCATTCCCTGTATGAAATCAGCGCGCACACACACACCCCCCCCGACACACGGCCCGGAGTCCACGCTGTATCATCGCCCGCTCCAGCTACAAGGCGCACGCCGCCGCGACAAGCAGCGCCTAAGTCACTGTGCCTGGCATTCCGGGGGCGCGTTCGGAAACGGTCCGCTGGGAGCCTAAAAAAAAACACTCTCTTCCACAGAGTTGGACCATGTTTAAAGGCTCAGAGGGGCAGGCTAAGGCGTTCCCAGGCGCTCTCCTGGGGGGCGGGAGGGGCGTGGGGAGAATCCCTGCCAGGAGGGGCGAGGAGGGGGCGGCAGACTGACCCCTCCGCCCCGCAGGCGGGGAGCGGGCTCCACCTGCCCCGCAGGGCCAGCCCGCAAGCCCTCCAGGACCCCGGCGAGGCGTTCTCCACGGCCCGTTACCCGGCTCGCCTTCTCCAACACAACCACCAGCATGGGCTTCCTCGGGGGCTCCTGCGGGGCTCCCCCAACTCCCCGGAGAAACAAAGGTTCGGGCCCAGGTGCGTTACCACTCCGCATCCCGTCCTGGAGCACAGGGGCTCAAAAAAAAAATCAAAAACAAACAAACAAAACAAAAAACCAGCCCGAGGACGGAGCGGAGGGCGTCCAAGGGTGCCCGCCGCCGGGGGAAGCGAGTGACCAGAGACCTCGACGAACTCTTACCACGCTGCGGGCAAAAGGCGGCTCCTCTCCCCGGAGACCGACCCGACCGCATGCGCGGGGGGAAGGTGCGGGACCCCGAAGGTGAGGAGAGAGCAAAGCCAGGGGAGGGGGTCGAGAAGTCGCCGGGGCGCACGTCCCGGAGGAGCTACGCTGCGGGGGCCCCGGGGGTGGCCGACCCCACGGGCGCGCGGGGGTGCCCCCCGCAGGTCGGACCCGAGAGGCGGTCTGGGGCGCCGGCGCGCGCGGCCGCCCGACGGGCTCGCAGCGCGGTTTCAAACCGCCGCCCCCGGAAGGCGCCCCGCCGATTGGAAGTTCCAGGACGGCCGTCACCAGCGCCGGGCCCGAGCGGCAACTCCGCGGCGGAGCTCTCAGCCCTCCGCGTCCCCCCCCCCCCAGGAGACCAGAACCCACAAACTCCACCTCCGATCGACATCCCCCCCAACTCGCGTCCCGCCGCCAGCTCCTCCTCGCACACGGAAACCTCCCTCCGGGACGGGACCGACGGCCCCCGACCCGATCCGGCGGCGCCGCGAGAGTTGGAGGGGCGCGACGGGGCCGCACGGGGGGTGGACCGGGGGGTGGAGGGTGGGGGGGGCGCGAGCAGAACCCGCGTCCCTCCGAGTCCGTCCCAGGACGTGGCGTCGCGACCACCTCCGCCTCGCCCCTCGGGCACGGCCGGGCTGGGCTCTGACCCACCCATCCCGCCCGCAGGCGGACAGGGCGAGGAGGACCCGAGCCAGCCTACTCCCCCGCCCCAGCTCTTACCCATCTTTCCGCCTCGCCTTGTAGACGTGCCCGTAGGTGCCGCGTCCCACTTTGCACCCTTCGTACTCAAACAAATCCTCCACCCGCTCCCGCTCCGCCGCCAGCTTCGCCTTGAAATCATAATCCATTGTCTGCTTCCCCCATAGAGGCACCGGGACGCGGGGGCCGCCGCCGCTCAGTCCCTCCTCCTCCTCCTCCTCCCCCCCGCGACCGCCGCTCCACTTCTCCAACAGTCGCCGGTCGAGCGCGCGCACACGCGCGCGACACCCGCCGCCCCGCGGTCTGCCTTCAGCAGGGGATTCCTCGGCGGTCCCCGCAGCCACCTCCTCCTCCTCCTCCTCCGCGGCGGTGGCGGCGGCTCCAGCAAACACCCCTAATCCCGCCTCCCCCCTTCATTTCCTTGTTTTGGAACCTGGTGGGCCGCGCCGCGGCTTCCTCGAGCTCATTAACAAACCACCCCTCCCGCCCCGATGTCGCGGAGACCCTTGGGAAATGTAGTTTAGGCAGGCCCAGCCGCGCTCGAGCGTCGGCTGCACACAAAAATACAACTCCCAAGTTGCCTTGCGTCACTACAGCCTGGCCCCCCCACAAGGCATGCACGCCTGCGCACTGGAACTGTCCCACCCCCCTCAGGTAACGCTGGACTGCCAGTTCCTGTGAAGGCGAAAAGTGCAAAGTTGCAATTCTTCTTTCTGCGAGTCTATAGGAGCTGGCGTGAAGAAGGCCTTAGCTCTGGTATGAGGAAGGGACTTCACTATAGCTGTCCCGGGACGAGGAGAGTCGAAAGTACTTGACAAACGCCTTATCCAGGAGTTTGTTCCAGTGGTGTGAGAGGCGAGGACTGTGGTTAGAGCAGTTGTAGTACAGATTGTATTTTGTGGCAATTGGTCCGCCTGGGGCCCCGCCCCCAGCCCCGCCGCTCATTGGCGGGGACTACAGAATGACGTCCTCGTTGGTGCTTGGGTATCCCCAGGCTTTGGCTTCTTTCCTGCTCTTGATTGGTAATTGAATATGCTGAGTTCCTCCTGATAGGTTAACTTTTTTTCTTGACGATACAAAAACCGTATTTCAAAAACTGAACATTACGCTGTTTCCTAGTTCTAGCATCGGTCTGAGAAGAGCGTGTGACTCTGATCCCTAGCAGCCAATCATCCTTTTCTTGACCTTCTTAGTTATGCTCTCGTAACTTTTGAGTTTTCCGTAGCTAAGCTTGGGTCTTCTGCGGACAATTAAAGTTTTGGGAGGATGCAGCGCTTTAAAAACAATCATTTGAATTGGGCTGCCAAGGTGTTTTTTTGCGCTGTATGCATGCTGACGTTCTAGAATGTTTAAGAAAGTCTCTTTAATCAAGGTGAACCCTAATTCGTTTCATTTTTGCGTGCATAACATGTCAGATGATTGGGATACAATCTTAAACATGATTGATGCTAGGATGGGACTTATATGCTACATTCAGTGGAAACACAAAGGAGGGAACGCTCGAGTTTATCTGAAGTGGTAAGGAAAATGAACAGTGACCTGTCTGCTGGGTTCTGTAAGAAACCTGGACACCTACCTAGTGGGTGGAGGAAGGAGGATGGTTTATTTACTACAACAGTGAGTTCCCTGAGAAACGTCCTTGGATCCTGAAGTAAATCAAGAAGTATTTGAATTTCTCTTATTTCCAGGCAGTAAAATAAACGCTGGAGATATTGATGAAAACTGGTCTTTTTCAATCTGGGAAATGTATTGGAGGAGGAAGAAGTGGGGGAAAAGGGGAAAGGGTGAGGGAGAAGAGAAGAAGGGAGAGGGAAGGAGGGAGGAAACTAAGAAGAGACTGGACAGATAAGCAGAGGTCAAATTATAAAAGAGCTATATACTAGTAGATCAGCAGAAGTTTTAGATTTCAGCATTCTGTAGACAATAGGAAGCTACTGAGCTAAGACTTTGGAGCTAAGAAGTGGTGTAACAAATGTTGTGTATTCAAAAAAAATCCTTTCAACAACAGTATTTGAGATAGATTGGGGGGAAGTGAAAACAGTAAAAAGCTATTGCATAATACTTGTAAAATACAAGGATCTGAACCATGGATTGACAGTGCTAAAAAAAGCAGATACCGGAATTATTTATGAACAAGATTCAAAAGGACCTAGTGATTAATTAAATATGGGGATTAAGAAGACAATAATCCAAGATGAGAAAATAAAAGAATAGGAGCAAATTATAAGAGAAAGATGATGAGTTTGCCTGGGACATGTTGAATTTGAAATGCCTGGGAGGTATCATGATAGAAATAACAAGTAAGCAGATGAGTATTTTTACCTGCTAATAGGAAGTCTGACCTAAATGTACAGATATAAAAATCATAAGTGTATGATGGTGGAGAGTGGAGAATATTTTTTGGTTAGTTGCTATTTTTTTTTAATTGATTTCAGAGAGGAAGGGAAAGGGAAGGAAAGAGAAACATCAATGATGAGAATCATTGATTAGGTGCCTCCTCTGTGTACCCTCCCTGCAAGCCCCCCCAACTGGGGATTGACAGCAAAACCCAGGTATGTGCCCTTGAACCCAGGACCCTTCAGTCCATGTACCTTGGTTGCGGGCACATCCCCAGTAAGATGTGTGCAGGAGGCAACTGGATCAATGTTTTTCTTTCATCGATGTTTCTGACTCTATATCCCTCTCCTCTCTATAAAAATCAATACAATATATTAAGAAAAATAAGTAAATAAAAAACTCTTGCAACACACTAGTATGCCTCTTGTGGCATACCAATGTGCTGCGGCATACTGGTTAAAAATCACTGTATTAGCCAAGACCGGTTTGGCTCAGTGGATAGAGCGTCGGCCTGCGGACTGGAAGGTCCCGGGTTCGATTCCGGTTAGGGGCATGTACCTTGCTTGCGGGCACATTTCCAGTGTGGGGCGTGCAGGAGGCGGCTGATCGATGTCTCTCTCTCATCGATGTTTCTGACTTTCTATCCGTCTTCCTTCCTCTCTGTGAAAAATCAATAAAATATATATTTTTTTAAAAATCACTGTATTAGAGGAGAAACCAAGATGGCAGTATAGGTGAACACCTAAGCTTCTGCCTCGCACAACAATTTCAAAACTACAACTAAGAGACAGAACAGACACCATCCAGAACCACAGGAAAGCTGGCTGAATGAAAATTCTACAACTAGAAGTAAAGAGAGGGAATCATGAAGACTCAAAGGAGCTGAAAAAGGCTGAGGTATGGAGACACGCTCCTGGAGAGGATGAGTGGAGGAGAGTCTGGCTGGCTTCCTCTAGCCGGAGGAAGATGGAAAATCCCAACTGCACTGAATCCTTGCTCCAGGTGAGACTCATAGGCGGAGTCTGGACTGTTGTGAAAAGGAAGGAGTGCACGAAAACTTAGGGGAGGCACGAAAGACAGAAGTCTGGGGGCTCGAAAAAATGCATGGGAAAGTGCACACACAGAGTGCTGACTGCTGATTGTGCCTGGCTTCCTCTAGCGGGAGGAAAACAGAACCTCACAACAGCACTAAAATCTAGGTCCAACTGCACTGAACCCCAGTTTTGGGCAAGACCCTGGGGACCCTGACTTATCCAGGTCCCTAGAGCACACAGAAACTCAGGGGAACCAAAAGGCAGAGTTCCAGAAGCTCACCCATGGGCACAAGGCAGAGGTCTGGAGACAAGCCCCCATGCACAGACACAGATGATCCTCACAACCAATTGGCTTGGAAGTTAATCCCCCCCAGTGATACCAACAACCATCAAGACTTAACTACAACAAAACTGTACACACAGTTCACAAAAGGGTATACACCAAGAGTGTCTACCTCAGGTAAGTGGTGAGGCAGAGCGAGGACATGAGGCTACATATGACAGCTAGCACACAAAGCTACTCTACCAACTCAGGGAAGCAGTGAAATATATGGAGACGAAAGAACAGATCACAAACGAAAGAAATGGAGGAAAATAAATAACTGGATATAGAGTTCAAAACCACGGTTATAACGTTTTTTAAGAATTTACTAGAAAAAAATGGTTAAATTTAGTGAAACCCAAGAGAAGATGTAAAAGAACCAACTAGAAATTAAACATACACTGACTGAAATAAAAAAAAATATTACAGTGGTACCTCGAGATACGAGTTTAATTCGTTCCGTAACCTTGAGGCGTGGTAAACTATGAGACGCTCGAGTCGCGGTAAACTGGTGGGTCGTGTGCAGCCGGCCGATCCGTGCGATTACTCCTATCTCAAATATTGCTCGTATTTCAAAACAAAAATGGCTCGCTCGATGACTCATATCTCAAAAATCTCGTGTGATAGGGCACTCGTATCTCGAGGTACCACTGTATACAGAAACCCTAACAGCAGACTAGAAGATCACAAGAATCAAGTTAAAGATTTGAAATACAAAGAAGCAAAAAACACTCCACTGGAAAAGCAAAAAGAATAAAAAAAATGTGAAGATAGTGTAAGGAGCCTCTGGGACAACTTCAGGCGTACCAATGTCAGAATTATGGGGGTGCCAGTAGAGGAGAGAGAAAGATATACTGAAAACCTATTTGAAGAAATAATGACTGAAAACTTCCCCCACCTGGTGAAAGAAATAGACTTATAAGTCCAGGAAGCACATAGAATCCCCAAACAAAAGGAATCGGAGAGGACAACACCAAGACACATCATAATTAAAATATCAAGAGTAAAAGACAGGAGAATCCAAGATGGCGGCATAGGTAAACACCTACACTGCTGCCTCGCACAACAATTTCAAAACTACAACTAAAAGACAGAACAGACACCATCCAGAACCACAGGAAAGCTGGCTGAGAGGAAGTTCTACAGCTAGAGGGAAGGAGAGGGGCTCACGGAGACCCAGAGGAGCTGCAAAAAGCTGAGGTACGGAGACGCGCGTGTGGAGAGAGCTGGTGCCGGAATACCTGGCTGGTTTTCTCTGGCAGGAGGGAAACAGAGACTCTCAAAGGCATTGAACCCCTTATCTTACGACACTAAACCCCAGATCCAGCCGAAACTCATACGGGGGGAGTTTGGACTGTGAAAAGGGAGAGGTGCACGGAAATTTAGGGGAATCGCAAAAGATCAGAGGTTTGGTGGCGCGCACGGCACTGTGGCACAGAGGACAGACTGCTGATTGTGCTGCTGGCTTTCTCGAGTGGGCGGGAGACAGACCCTCCCAACTGTGCCACTTCTGACTCCACTAAGCCCCTGTTTCGGGCGAAACCCTGGGGACCTAGACTCGTATGGTCCTGGAGCACAGGGGAGCCGGAAAGGCAGCAGTCTAGAGGCACTGAGGATGTGCGCACACAAGGACCACTCCAGCGATTACCCAGTCACGTGAGACTCAGGGGCCGTGGAGGGCGGGGCCGACTGGAAGGCAAGGCGTTCCCTTAAGCCCTGAGACTCCACCCATCCCAAGCTCAACAGAGGCTTCTTCGGTTTTGCAAGTCTGGAATCATAAGGCTGAATCCAACACACAAGTTCTCCCGGCATAGTGAAAATGCCGAGACAAGGGAAGGGATCACAAACAAAAGAAATGGAGGGAAAAAAATGACTGGATATAGAATTCAAAACCACGCTTATAAGGTTTTTCAAGAATATGCTAGAAAAGTTGGATAAATTTAGCGAGTCCCAAGAGGAGATAAAAAAGGACCAACTAGAGACACTGACTGAAATAAAAAATATTATACAGAGTCCTAACAGCAGACTAGAGGAAGGCAAGAATCAAGTCAAAAGTTTGAAATATAAAGAAGCAGAAAACATTCAATTGGAAAAGCAAAAGGAAAAAAGAATTCAAAAATGTGAAGACAGTGTAAGGAGCCTCTGGGACAACTTCAAGTGTACCAACATTGGAATTGTGGGGGTGCCAGAAGAAGAGAGAGAGCAAGATACTGAAAACCTATTTAAAGAAATAATGACTGAAAACTTCCCACATCTGGTAAAAGAAATAGACTTACAAGTCCAGGAAGCACACAGAACCCCATATAAAAGGAATCCAAAGAGGACCACACCAAGACACATCATAATTAAAATACAAAGAGAGAATATTAAAAGCAGCAAGAGAAAAACAGTTCATTATCTACAAGGGAGCACCCATACCACTGTCAGCTGCTTTCTCAACAGAAACGATGCAGGCCAGACAGGAGTGGCAAGAAATATTCAACGTGATGAATAGCAAGATCCTACAACCAAGAATACTCTATCCAGCAAAGCTATCATTCAGAATTGAAGGGCAGATAAAGAGCTTCACAGAGAAGAAAAAGCTAAAGGAGTTCATCAACCCCAAACCAGTATTATATGAAATGCTGAAAGGTATTCTTTAAGAAGAGGAAGAAGGAAATGGTAAAGGTAAAAATTTTGAACAACAAATAGATATCTATCAACAAGTGAATCTAAAAATCAAGTGAATTGAAAATCTGATGAACAGAATAAACTGGTGAATATAATAGAATTAGGGGCATAGAAAGGGAGTAGACAGATAACTGTCAGGGGGAAAGAGGTGAGGAGATGTGCAGGGAGAGACTGGACAATAATACACCTATGGATGAGGACAATGCGGGGGGGGGGGGAGATAAGGGCAGAGGGTTGGTGGAGACCAGGTGGAGGGGAGATATGGAGGGGTGGGGAAGAGTAACAATTGTAATAATCTGAACAATAAAAATTTATTAATTTTTTTTAAATCGCTTTATTAGAGCAACTAACACCCAATGGCTGATCATCAATGCAGATATATAAAGGCCCAGACCTCTCACCCTACTTCAGGATAACTCTGATGAGTCATCTTATCAGAACTCCTTGTGGGGTTCACTGAGGCCATCACTGAGAATGTGTTGTAGACCAACTTTTCAATCTTCCCCATTCTGCTTTCTTCCTTTCCCCTCCAGAGGTATTGATCACAGTTTAGTAACACTTGGTAACAGATTACATGTTAATCTCTATCTCAGGGTCTGCTTGTAATATTCCCCACATGTGTAAGATGATGTAATTCAAGGTATTCACTGAGCATGATTTCAAATAGGAAAGGACTAGAAACAACAGAAATGTTCATTAGAGGGGGACTGGACACATAAATTATGGCAAATCCATGATAATGATTATGCAGCCCTGACAATAATGTGAAATTGGTAAAATAGGCCTCTCGAGTCTTCTTCCTGAAGGGAGGCCCAGCTGCTAAGCTCTGAATCTACCACTGCATCTGCAGGGAGGCCATATTCCCCATGAGCTACCCCCAGCCTGTGATTGAGCATAGACTTTACTTAGTTATTCAGTTGATTGTTCTGTAATTTAGTTACAATTTCCATTTGGTCCTGTGATGAGGTGACTGTAGTTTCTACCTACTCTGCTGCCATCTTGGATCTCCAGATACTTTTTTATTAAAAACAAAAAAAACAGTCTGTCTCAGGTAACACCAAACACCTTGAAATCCCAGATTAGGCTTTCTTATTTGTATTTTTCTTTTAATAAAGGAGAATCTAACTCAGTGGTCAGCAAACTGCGACTCACGAGCTGCAGTGTGCCGCTCTGTTGACTAATGAGTTTGCCAACCACTGATCTAGACCCTCAATTCCAATAATTACAGGCTGTTGTTGTTCCTTGTGATTAAGCCCCTAATTGTAAGAATATTATTAAACATTCCCTCTATCTTTTAGCTACTTTACTCTGGCAAAAATAGATCATGGTAGATTAATCTGATTCTTAAAAATTAACCTAGTATTTTCCGTAGATAGATTGCAAGACATTTTTTCTATTGGTATTTTTTAGTTTATCATGTTTGGAAAAATATAGATATCCTCAAATATACAATAAATACAATGTGCTACAAAAAAGTAGATTGATCAGTCCCACTATCGAGCAGATACTTATTTCAGAGTTGAGGGACCCATTTTCTTTTTATTCAGAGAAGTAAAAAGTCAAATTCCTTTCAAAAAGGAACAATACTACGTAATAACCTTAATTGTCTCTGGCTTATTACGTTTTCAGGACAACAGAAAAATTAAAAGTCTATAAATAAGACTTTGCCAGTAATTCTTTCACTAATTGTTTCCTGACACCAAAATACAGCCTGCCCTAAGTTTTAAGCAAAAATCAAACTAATAATATCACACAGAAATTAATAAGGCCTGTTTACATTGCTGGTAAGGTATTTGAAAAGTTTGATCTGAACATTAAAATACTGAGTTCCAAAAAAAATTGAATTCAGTTGGCACAGGTCGAGAATAGCAATGAAAGAAGAAATTGATGATTTCAATAGTTTGTTCATGCCAAAGGAAAGGTGGGTGTGCCCTGCTTCCAATGGATTAGTCATGAAGAGAACTGAGCTACAAATCTTGCAAATCAGGTTTGATGCACATGTGATAAAAGTAGTTAGCAAAATCGTGACTATTTTTTAATGCTTATGCCATTAGTCAGAACCAGTTTATAAGCTATGTGGAAGTCAAATTTTAATATGGAGACAACATTTCTATTACCACAGTCTAATCTAGGTCAGGAAAGTTTATTGAAGATTTATCAAATAACTTCTTCATTGTTTAAGCTTAGTCTTCCTGTAAGAAGACTCCCTGAAGAAGTCTTCTCTTGTCTCCCCAGTCTACATTGAGTGTCCCTCATCCATGCTGGTAGCACTCTGTAAGATTTCTCTACACTTTCTTCATCTTATGCATATCATGTTTATAATTCTTTCTTCCCAGATAGTGTATTGGAAATAACAACTAATAATTTTAAGTAGTCCTTTTGTTGATTATTCATAATAATAATATGTTAACAAAAAAAATGTTAACATATTTATATTGAAAGTAACTTTTCCACCCCTAGCTGGTTTGGCTCAGTGGATAGAGTGTCGGCCTGCAGACTGAAGGATCTCTGGTTCAATTCCAGTCAAGATCACATATCTGGGCTGTGGACTCGATCCCCAATAGGAGGCATGCAGGAGGCAGCAGATCAATAATTCTCTTTCATTGATGTTTCTATCGCTCTCTCCCTCTCCCTCTCTGAAATCAATAAAAATATATATTAAAAAATAATGATTTTCCAAAGCAAAATTAATGAAAAGAATGTCATTGTTTTGTGTGTAAATCTTTATACCTGAAATATCAGAACACTGGTAGATTTTCATATCTGCTTCTGCATTCATTCTGATACATTATGTTGTTTTGGTTATGTTTTGTTTGGTTAATTATGTCTTGTTATGAAGAAAATCTAGCATCACAAAAAGGGAGCAATATTTTAATAGGTAATAGATTTTTATAACAATATTTTAATAGGTTACCTTTTAGGTAACCACTAGTATGTGTATACTAGTGGCCTAGTGCACGAAATTCGTACATGAGGGGTGGGGGATTCCCTCAGCCCAGCCTGTACCTCTCCAATCAAGGATCCCTCTCACAATCTAGGACCACTGGCTCCTAACCGCTCACCTGCCAGCTTGCCTTATTGCCCCTAACTGCCCTCCCCTGCTGGCCTGATCACCCCTAACTGCCTCTGCCTTGGCCCCCACTACCATGGCTTTATTCAGAAGGAAGTCAGACGTCTGGAAGATGGTCGGTTGACCAGGTTTAATTAGCATATTACCCTTTTATTAGTATAGTATAGATTATTCTCTGATAATACATCAAAACTCAACAAGTGGCCGAGACCGGTTTGGCTCAGTGTATAGAGCGTCGGCTTGCGGAGTGAAAGGTCCCAGGTTCAATTCCGGCTGGGGGCATGTACCTTGCTTGCAGGCACATCTCCACAGTGGGGTGTGCAGGAGGCAGCTGATCGATGTCTCTCTCTCATCGATGTTTCTGACTTTCTATCTCTCTCCCTTCCTCTCTGTAAAAAATCAATAAAATATTTTTTAAAAAAACCTAAACAAGTGGTAGTTTATTAATAGATAGTAACAATGTAGAATCTGAAGCTAATAGCAATGAAGTTTTCAGATTTTATTACCAAAAATCCATTGCCCTATCTTGAACTTTGAATTCATCTTTTCCTCACACATTTGTAGGTTGATTGGTCCCACTGTCAAGTTACCCAGCATACGTAAGCCATTCAGAAAATGTTTTTACTAAATTATGCAGATCTTCCAAATGTTGACACATTGCATTATCAAAAAAATATTTGTTAATATCACCACAGGTCTCATCAGGAAAGTTTTAACTAAGCATTGGGAAGATATCAAGCTTATTGTATCAGGTAAATTTTTCAAACTACTAATTTTTGCTTGAAAGCTCATTGTTATCATGGGCAATAAATACCATTAACTATTTTCCTTGAATTAACAGAGTCACTTTATTCACTTCTAAGAAAATACCAAATACCCAGTCTGAATAATCACAGTTTTTCAGGCAGTCATTCTTTCAAGTAAAAATGGTGTTCTATGAAAAAAATAAAAGTGGCTAGTCCACTTGTGTAATCAATTCCAATGATTACAAAAGTGCCTTTCCTTGAGACAATCATTGTGCTTCAATATGCAGAAGCGCTTTTGCTTTCCATCTTGTCCCACAAACCCTCTAGGGTCAATATCTAATAAAGCCAACAATTTTTCTGCTTCATTGAGGACATTCCTATGTGTAACTGGCATTTTCTTTATTGTGAAGTGTGGTGGTGAAGAATACAATGACTACCGGTACATTTGATGCTACTGTATCGTATGTTGAGATGCCAACAATTTTACCCACCATTGATTTCTTTTGTGCCATTAGTGCCAATGTCAATGCAGTGAAAACAGAGGGCAGCAAATAATGTCTTTTTGAATGTAATGATTTTAGAGAGAAAGAGAAAGACAAAAAAGAGAGATTTGTTATTACACTAATTTATGCATTCACTGGTTGCTTCTTTATGGTCCTGACAGGGGGTATCAGACAGTATTCTAACCAACTGAGATCCCCAGCCAGGGCAATAATGTCTTAATATTATGAAAATAGTTTTAACCTTGTATACTCCCCAAAAGGGTGTTAGCAATGCCCAGGAGTTCATGGACTGTATTTTAAAAACTACTGTGGTAAATAGCTAGTTTCCCACTTCATAAATGCCCTAGAGTTGCTGTAACAAAATACCACATTCTGAGTTGTCAAAACAACAGAAGTTTGTTCTCTCATTGGGTGTCTTAAAATACCAAAAATTTATTCTCTCACAGTCTGGAAGCTAGAAGTCTGAAATCAAGGTTGTCAGTAGAGCTCTGTTCCCACAGATGGCCCTTCTAGCTTCTGTTGGCCTCAGACTTTCTTGGCTTGTGGCAGCATAACTCCAATCTCTGTCTCCATCTTCACGTGGCCTTCACTGAGTGTATCTCTGTGCATTCTCCTCTTCTTATAAGAAGACTAATTAATGGATAAGGGCCCAACCTAATCTAGTATAACCTTGTAGGGGAAGAAAAGGTTTTTCTTGACCCTCTTATGGTCCCTAGCTAGATCTGAAAATCACTTTCATGTGACACGGAAGAACTTCATAAGGAAATGATGACTTGTAGTAACAGACTTGAGTATTTTTATTTCAGTTTCAATGAAGAATGGATAGTTGGGAAGGAATATGGTAAATTAAAGAGTAATAGGTAAATGTAGTAAGCTGAGGAAAACTTGGCAAGGCCTATTGGTTCATATTTTTCTCAGCATACTTTTGTCTACAGCAGTGGTTCTCTACCTTTCTAATGCCGTGACCCTTTAATACAGTTTGTCATGTTGTGGTGACCCCCAACCATAAAAATATTTCTATTGCTACTTCATAACTGTAAATTTGCTACTATTATGAATCCTAATGTAAATATCTGTGTTTTCCGATGGTCTTAGGTGACCCTGCTAGCAGGGCCCTAACAGGGCCCTAACCGGTTTGGCTCAGTGAATAGAGCATCAGCCTGTAAACTGAAAGGGTCACTACATTAGAAAGATTGAGAACCACTGGTCTACAGAGATAAGGATGCTCCATTCCTCCAGGTATAGAGTGGACCTGTCACAAAAGAGTTTTATGACCTGTGTCAGGAGCAGGGGGAGGGTCAGAGAAAACTTTCTGTTTCTGCCATTTTCTCAAACTTCTTCAGCTTAAAATATTCAATATGCTAAGGTGCCATATTTTGGGTTGTTGCCCTGAACCATATCAAGCTCATCTTAGCTAATTACATCTACGAAGACCCTAACTTTGAATTAAGGTCACATTCTGAGGTTCTGGATAAATGTGAATTTGTAGGGACACTATTCAAGTCACTATACCCATCAATATTCCATAAGGTATATTCAACCTGGAGCTGCTGTACGTGAAGGTAGCTAAAAGTTCACAGCTGTCACCCAATGAGGTGTGGCTCTGTGGATTAAGCATCATCCCATGCACCAATAGGTCATCAGTTCAATTCTTGGTCAGAGCACAAGCCTAGGTTGCAGGCTCCATCCCTAGTAGGAAGCTTGCACAGGCAGCCAATGGATGTTATTCCCTCACCATCGATGTTTCTCTCTCTCCAAAACATTTTTTTTTTAATTTCAAAGCTGTCCTTTCTCTAGAATCTAGAGAATTGCCTTTAAGAAGGGGAATTGTTTCATCCAAGAAGATATTTAACCCCTCTCACAGGCAGTTCACAGCCAATGACCAATTGATATTGTGGTATAAAAAGTTGGCCCTCTTGCTCTAGCTGGTTTGTTTCAGCAGATAGAGCATCGGCCTGCGACCAAAGGGTCCCAGGTTCGATTCCAGTCAAGGACACCTTTCTTGGTTGCAAGCTCCTGCCTGACCAGATCCTGGTCAGGGCTCGTGCAGGAGGCAACCAATTGATGTGTTTCTTTTACAATGATGTTTCTCTCTCTGTCTTTCCCTCCCTCTTCGACTTTACCTAAAAATCAATGAGAGGGAAAAAAAAAGCCAACTAGAAATGACTCATTTAAAAAAGGGGGGTGTAGGGGGGCCTTGGCCCTCTTGCCTGGCCAAAAGGCTCAGATGACTGAGCATCATCTGGTCCACCAAAAGATAGCTGGTTCGATACCTGCGTTTTGGGTTTAATCCCCAGTTGAGGCACACATGGAAAGTAACCGATTGATGCCTCTCTCTCTTTTCTCTAAGCATGTCCTCAGGTGGTGATTTAAATTAAAAAAGTTGGCCCCTTGTCACAAGGCAGTGCTTTTATGGTGCAAGTCATGCTCCAGAGTTACCCTTGAGATCAGGCTGAAGCTGGCCTCCAGTTGAGATTTATAGCTCACTGTGGGGGGGGGGGGGGGGGGGGGGTGTCGGAGAAAGCCAATCAATGATTCTCTTTCATCATTGATGTTGCTGTCCCTCTCCTTTCCTCTCTTTCCTAAAATCAATAAAATATGTTTTGCCGAAACCGGTTTGGCTCAGTGGACAGAGCGTCGGCCTGCGGACTGAAAGGTCCCAGGTTGGATTCTGGTCAAGGGCATGTACCTTGGTTGCGGGCACATCCCCAGCAGGGGGCATGCAGGAGGAAGCTGATCGATATCTCTCAATGTTTCTAACTTTCTATCCCTCTCCCTTCCTCTCTGTGAAAAATCAATAAAATATATTTTAAAAAATAATAATAAAATATGTTTTAAAAAATCACCTGAACTTGTATCGGAAATCTTCCTGCACGAAATCAAGACCCCACACATTCTAAACCGTGCTAGGGAAGACATGTTTTGGCCCAGTTTTTCCCAATGACACTCCAATTAAAACTTAACCTGCATCCTAACTTGGTGGCTCAATTGGTTGGAGCATTGTCCTGTGCACTAAAAAGTTGGGGGTTCACTTCCTCACTCCCTTTTTATAAAAAATATTTTTTTATTGATTTCAGAGAGGGAGATAGAAACATTAATGATAAGAGAGAATCATTGATGTGCTTCCTTCTGTATGTCCCCTACTGGGGATCAAGTTGCAACCTGGGCATCTGCTCTGAGTGGGGTATCGAATTGTGACCTCCTGGATTCATAGGTCAATGCTCAACCACTAAGCCACGCTGCACAGGCCTTACTGCTTTTTGAGAGTACAACCCAAAATAATTCCTATATCATTTTTTACCTCTCTGATGTATAATTATTTATTTATTGCTGCTTGAGTTTCACTGAAGACAGGGAAATTAGATAATGTTAAACATTTTTGGTAGGAAGGTAAATTGATATCATCTTTCTTTAATGCTTTCTGTGTATTGAGGCCTTATGTGGACAAGTATTACTCCCAAAACAGGTGATTCTAACTTGGAGAAAAATCCAGTTAACTAAAAAAAGCCTCATTTCCTAATTATGTTGGTTAAGTGTACTCTTTTCCAAACATACCAATCATCTGGATGAAGTCAGCATTATTTTTTGTTTGTTAATCCTCACCCGAGAATATTTTTTCATTGATTTTTATTTTATTTTTATTATTTATTTAAATATATTCTATTGATTTCTTACAGAGAGGAAGGAAGAAGGATAGAGAGTCAGAAACATAGATGAGAGAGAAACATTGACCAGCTGCCTCCCATATACCTCCCACTGGGGATGTGCCTGCAACCAAGGTACATGCCCTTGACTAAAATCAAACCTGGGACCCTTCAGTCCACCGGCTGACACTCTATCCCCCGAGCCAAACTGGCTAGGGCAGCATTCTTTTTTTAAAAACAAACAAACATGTTTTTATTGATTTTAGAGAGAAAGAGAGAGAGAGAGAGAGAGAGAGAAAGAAAGATGGATGAGAGACATCAATCAGCTGCCTCTTGCACACTCTCTACTGATGATCAAGCCCATATCCCAGACATGTGCCCTGACCGGGAATTGAACCGGCAACCTCTTAGTGCCCAGGAAGATGCCCAACCAACTGAGCTGCAGCAGCCAGAGTGAATTCAGCATTCTTAGAAGAGTGTCATGATACCCTAGGTTCCAATTTATAAAAACCTCCCCTGCATTTCAGACACTCTGGCAGTATGGGAGATTAAGAGTCTCAAAACAACCCTCACACACAAAACAAATTGAATTCTGTCTAGAACATGAAAAACATCTGCTCATATAAAATTTTGAGCTAGCAAATAGCTACGAACTATTCAGAGGCCATAAAACAAGTGAAAGCAGGAATCTAGAGCAGTAAACAGTACAAAAGGAAAAATTGTATGGAGGGTGGAGGGTATCTTAATTCTGGTGACTTTGAACTAGAGTTCTAATGGCCATGAAGGGTGAAAGAATAGGAGTAAACCCAAGACTAGAGCCAAGATAAGGAATCTAATAGGAGATCTTCACAGACACATACATACAAAGGTCTACACCCTCATCAAATAACAAACAAACAAACAAAAAAAACACCTGCCCTATACCAAATAGCAAGAAAACTTAACCTTGGCTCTGGATAGAAGAGGGGAAAAGCTACTGTAATAATTTGCAAGCACAAGCATGGGCTCATGTCCCAATTTAAACTGCCTATTCCTCATGAGTCTCTCAAGTTTCTACATATTGTGAGCAGAGGCACAACTGTCTTTGTTCCAGACTCTTTCCATGGTTTATCTTCTGAGCAGTGTTGAAAGAGAACAAGGGCAGATTTGCTTATAGTCTTGGAAGATAGCTGTAAGGTCTACCTCTGGAGAAAAAGGCAGGCATGCTATTGCCTATTATAAAAGACCCATGTTCTGTAAGTTCAGGCTTCCTTTCTTGTAATTCAATCCACTGCGTGTGGATGTCACCTAGACCACTTGGTGTTGCCCTGTGGAAATTGGGACTTGGGAAACGAACAACAAATGCTGATCCTCTGGCTATTGCTTTGCTTTGAGTAATAACCTGTTCTTGGTCTCTAGCCCAAGAATAGCATGTCTTCTGCCAAAATCTATGCCAGTGGTTCTCACTTGTGGGTCATGATCCCTTTGGGGGTCAAAAGACCCTTTCACAGGTATCGCCTAAGACCATCGGAAAACAGATATTTCTGATGATCCTAGGAACCGAGACACTGCTTCTCCGTCTACAGGCGAGTCTGCCCACTTGTAGATATGCCCACATACAAGTACCTGGCATGATGAAATCATTGTGCCAACCCCATCACATACACCTCGTACAAATACAAGTGTATGTGAGGGTTGGTGCCATAATATATCTATGTGGACCAGTTGCATATGTGTAGAGAGCAGCTACTGTGTAGAAAGCAGCTGCTGTGTTGGAAGCAGCTACTCTGTTAAAAGCAGCTACAGTGTTGAAAGAAGCAGTATTGGAGGTAAAACGACACTTCATGAATTATAATTACTGGGTAAATGTAAAATCATGTACTGTAAAATCATCAACAACTGCAAAAAAAAAACCTGTGCCATGGGAACTTAATCTGGATGCTGATCAGTCTTTTTATATTCAGCTGTGGTTGATGTGAATACTGTCCCCTTGTGATAGTAACCGATATGTAAAAAAAAACACAGAATGGTAAATCATAAGAAACTTTAATGAACTGTATTGACTGAACTATGCCATGTATCATCTTTTGTATTATTAAAGCTATTGTTATATGTTATTTTCATTAGCAAACCATCCCATGACAGTGGATCATGTAGAGAAGAATGTTAAGAAAAGAAAATACGCCGAGACCAGTTTGGCTCAGTGGGTAGAGCATCGGCTTGCAGACTGAAAGGTCCCAGGTTCGATTCCAGTTGGGGGCATGTACCTTGCTTGCGGGCACATCTCCACAGTGAGGCGTGCAGGAGGCAGCTGATCGATGTCTCTCTCTCATCGATGTTTCTGACTATCTCTCTCCCTTCCTCTCTATAAAAAAATCAATAAAATATATTTTTTAAAAAGAAAATACAGTATGGTTTTGCCTCAATAATTACAACAGGAATTGAGAAACTGCAATATGTTATTTGTTGTGAAGTTCTATCAGCTGAGTCTATGAAGCTGAACAAACTAAAACGCCATTTTGATAGCAAGCATAGCCGGCAGGGATACCAACTATTTAGAGCAAAGCTGATGGATTCAAAAAAGCCTGACCTGACACTGGTGGCAAGTACCACAAAAAAAAAAACGTAGTAGCCATTGAAGCTTCATATTTGGTGGCACTCAGAATTGCCAGAGCTATGAAAATTCACACCATTGCTGATTGGTAACAAATTTGTTACAAAATTGAGTGCAATTTCCTTATCAAACAACACTGTCCACAGAAGAATAAATGACATATCTGCTGATATTATTGATTAGGTAACCCAGGAAATTAAATCTGCTCCACTTCCAATATTTAGTATCCAGCTAACGAATCTACAGACATTGCAAACTGTTCACAATTACTGGTTTATGTGAGGTATATTAATGATGGCGACTTTAAAGATGAGTTTCTTTTTTGCAAACCTCTTGAAACAACAACTACTGCATATGATGTATTTGACACAGTTGGTTCATTTTTAATATTTTTAAATATATTTTATTGATTTTTTTACAGAGAGGAAGGGAGAGGAATAGAGAGTTAGAAACATCATTGAGAGAGAGACACATCTATCAGCCACCTCCTGAATTCCCCCTTCTGGAGATGTGCCCGCAACCAAGGTACATGCCCTTGACCAGAATCAAACCTGGGACCCTTCAGTCTGCAGGCCGATGCTCTGTCCACTGAGCCAAACCGGTTTCGGATAGTTGGTTCATTTTTGAAAGAATATAAGATCTCTTGGGGAAAAGTTTGTGGTGTTTGCACAGATGGTGCTCCAGCTATGCTAGGATGTCGATCTGGATTTCAACGTTTAGTACTGAATGAGTCACCAAAAGTCATTGGAACTCACTATCCAATTCATCCGCAAGTATTAGCAACGAATACTCTGCCACAAGTTACAAGAAGTAATGAAAAGCGTCATAAGTTCTGTCAATTTTGTAAAGGTGAGCACTTTAAACAGTCGACTGTTTTTGCAACTGTGCAATGAGTTGGATGCACGGAACAATGCTATTTCACACTGAAGTGAGATGGTTGTCAAGAGGAAAGTTTTAAAATGTGTTTTTGAGCTTCGTGTTGAACTCAAAACGTTTTTAAATCAGAAAGCAAGACTGCAGTTTGAAGCACTTTTCAGGGATAAAAGTGAACTTCAGAAAATAGATTACTTGGTTGACATCTTTGCCATCTTGAATGAGTTAAATTTATCACTGCAAAGACCAAATGCAACGTGCCTTGATTTGTCTGAAAAAATCCGATTATTGTAAATGAAACTTCAGCTTTGGCAAAAAAAAGTTGGATGAAAATAAAATTTACATGTTGCCTACCTTATCTGCTTTCTTTGAGGAACATGACATTGAACCAGACAAAAGGATTATGATGATAATTTCTGTGAAAGAACACTTTCACAGGCTTGCAGAAGAAATTTTATCGTACTTTCCAAATCTACCTGACACCCCATTTGCACTTGCCAGAAGCCCATTCACAGTCAAAGTTGAAGATGTTCCTGAGACAGCACAAGAGGAATTCATTGAACTTATTAATAGCAATGCAGTGAGAACTAATTTCTCTACAATGCCAGTTATAAAATTCTGGATCAAGTGTTTGCAGACATCTCCTATTCTATCTGAGACTGTATTGCACCTTCTTCCATTTCCAACAACATATCTTTGTGAAACAGGGTTTTCAAGCTTGTTGGTTATCAAGTCTAAAAACAGAAGTAGACTGGAAGATGATCTTCATTGTGCTCTTGCAAAGACTGCCCTGAGAATTTCTGATCTGGTGAAAAAGAAGCAATCTCAACCTTCACACTGATACTGGCTTTTTATGCATACTGTCACAAAATGTAGCAACGTAGTTTACCTTTGTTATATTAAGACTGTTATACATGCTACACCATGCTTAAAGACAAAATTTCATTTATTTGTAATTAGAAATAAATATTTCACAATATATAATTACATATTGTTTTTGTGATTAATGATTATGCTTTAATTATATTCAATTTGTAACAATGAAAATACATCCTGCATATCACATGTTTACATTACAATCAAGATTTAACTACATCAAGACTGTGCACACAGTCCACAAAGGGGTCCACCTCAGGTAACTGGGGAGGTGAAGCTACTGGGCCACATTGGACACCTAGCACGCAAAGCTCCTCTACCAACTCAGGGAAGCAGCAAAAATGCAGAGACAAAGGAACAGACCACAAATGAAAGAAATGGAGGAACACAAACAACTGGATATAGAGTTCAAAACCACGGTTATAAGGTTTTTCAAGAATTTCCTACAAAAGATGGATAAATTTAATGAGACCCTTAAGGATATGAAAAAGGTCCAACTAGAAATTAAACATATTATACAGAGACCTAACAGCAGACTAGAGGAACCCAAGAATCAAGTCAAAGATTTGAAATACAAAGAGGCAGAAAACACTCAACTGGAAAAGAAAACAAAAGAATCCAAAAATTTGAAGATAGTGAAAGGAACCTCTGGGACAACTTCAAGTGTACCAACATCAGAATTATGGGGGTGCCAGAAGAGAGAAAGCAAAATACTGAAAACCTATTTGAAGAAATAATGACTGAAAACTTCCTCCACCTGGTGAAAGAAATAGACTTGTAAGTCCAGGAAGCACACAGAATCCCAAACAAAAGGAATTCAAAGAAGATCACACCAAGACACATAATTAAAATGCCAAGAGCAAAAGACAAAGTATTAAAAGCAGCAATAGAAAAACAGTTCATTACCTACAAGGGAGCACCCATACAATTACCAGCTGATTTCTCAACAGAAATTATGCAGGCCAGGCGGGAGTGGCAAGAAATATTCTAAGTGATGAATAGCAAGAACCTACAACCAAGATTACATTAGCCAGCAAAGCTATCATTCAGAATTGAAGGGAAGATAAAGAGTTTCACAGATCAGAGAAAGCTAAAGGAGTTCATCACCACCAGACCAGTATCATATGAAATGCTGAAAGGTACTCTTTAAGAAGAAAAAGATAAAGATAAAAATTATGAACAAGAAATAAGTATCTATCAACAAGTGAACCTAAAAATCAAGTGAGCCCAAACCGGTTTGGCTCAGTGGATAGAGCGTCGGCCTGTGGACTGAAAGGTCCCAGGTTCGATTCCAGTCAAGGGCAAGTATCTTGGTTGTGGGCACATCCCAATTAGGGGACATGCAGGAAGCAGTTGATCGATGTCTCTCTCTCATCGATGTTTCTAACTCTATCCCTCTCCCTTTCTCTCTAAAAAATCAATAAAATTTTTTTAAAAAATCAAGTGAATTAATAATCTGATGAACAGAATAAACTGGTGAATATAATAAAATCAGGGGCATAGAAAGGGAGTGGCCTGATAATTCTCAGAGGTAAAGGGGTCAGGGTTGTGCAGGAAGAGACTGGACAAAAATCGTACACCTGTGGATGAGGATAGTGGGGGAGAGGAGAGAAGGGCAGAGGGTGGGATGGGAACCGGGTGGAGGGGAGCTATGACGTGAAAAAAGAGGAACAATTGTAATAATCTGAACAATAAAGATTTATTAAGTTAAACAAAAAGAAATAAAAGATAGCCAGAACCGGTTTGGCTCAGTGGATAGAGTGTCGGCCTTTGGACTAAAAGGTTCCAGGTTCAATTCTGGTCAAGGGCATGTATCCTGGTTGCGGGCACATCCCCAGTAGGGGGCGTGCAAGAGGCGGCTGATCAATGTCTCTCTCTCATCGATGTTTCTAACTCTCTATCCCTCTCTCTTCCTCTCTGTAGAAATAAAAAAATATATATTTTTTAAAAAAGAAATAAAAGATAACCTTTAAAATGAAAGGTTAAAACAAGTGAAAAACAAGTGACTGTTAAAAAATGGGCAGCCACCTCTCCCATCTCTGTGGCAGTGCTAAGGAGCAGCGAGCAGGTAGAAAAAAAAATGGGCAGCCAAGTTTGCAAATGACCAAATAAGACCTCTAGGAAAGAAATACATACAGGTATATCTTAGTGATATTACAGGTTTGGTTCCAGACCATGAAAATAAAGCAAATACAGTGGTACCTCGAGATATGAGTGCCCTAACATACGAGATTTTTGAGATACGAGCCATCGAGCGAGTGATTTTTGCTTTGAAATACGAGCAACATTTGAGATAGGAGTAATCGCGCGGATCGGCCGGATGCACACAATCCACCAGTTTACCACGACTGGAGCGTCTCATAGTTTCCCACGCCTCAAGGTTACAGAAGGAATTAAACTTGAGGTACCACTGTATCACAATAAAGCAAGTCACACTAATTTTTTGGTTTCTGATGCATACAAAAGTTATATAGGGTGGGGAAAAGTTAGGTTTATAGTTGTGTGTATAAAAACTAGAGTTTATTCTTGTATTATTACTTATTAATTACCAGAGACCCAATGCAGGAAGATTCATAAAAGAATGCGACTTCCTTCTCCTGGCTGCTGGCACCACCTTCACTCTGGCTGGAGCCACCTTTTCGCTCTAGCCCAGAGCCTCCTTTCTGCCCTCCCATACTACCCAGAGGCCCGGAGCAGCTGTGGTAGTGCGGAATGCCTATGGAATGCCCTGCCCCTAGCCACTCAGTGCCTGTGTATGCAAATTAATCTCCCAGTTTTGTTGGGTTCATTTGCATATTTACTCCTAATTAGCTGGTGGGAATCATGAAGGCGCAGGCAATTAGCATGTTACTCTTTTATTGGTGTAGATTGTATTATTGTCCATACAAACAACTATAAACCAACGAGAAATCAAGATGGTGGCATAGGTAAACACCTAAACTGCTGCCTCGCACAACAATTTCAAAACTACAACTAAAAGACAAAATGAACATCATCCAGAACCACAGGAAAGTTGGCTGACTGCAAATTCTACAACTAGAAGGAAAGAGAGGGGCTCACAGAGACTCAGAGGAGCTGCAAAAAGCTGAGTTATGGAGATGCACCTGTGGAGAGAGCAGGCAGCGGTGTGCCTGGCTGGCTTCATCTGGCCAGAGGGAGACTCGAAAAAGCACCGAACCCCTTATCCTACTGCATTGAACCTCAGTTTCGGGCGAGACTCATATGTGGGGAGTCTGGACTGTAAAAAGGGAAGAGTACACAGAAATTTAGGGGAGCCGTGAAAGGGCAGAAGTCTGGGGCACGCAAACCAATTTGCAAAGAGAGAACGGACTGCTGAATGTGCCACTGGCTCTCTCTAGTGGGCTGGAGACAGCCTCCCAACTGTGCCACTTCTAATTGCATTGAACCCCAGTTTCAAGCGAGACCCTGGGAACTCAGACTCATACAGGACCCAGAGTGCAAGGGAACCAGAAAAGCAGAGGTCTGGAGGCACCCGTGCATGTGCACAGAAAGGGCCGCAGCGATTACCGAGAGACACTTAAGACCCAGAGGCCTCATAGGATGGGACTGATTGGAAGCCAAGGCTGTCTCTGCTCAGCCATGAGAATCCACCCCACCCAATCTGAACAGAGAGGCTTTTGCAGTTTTGCAAATCTTTCATCATAAGGCTGATTCCAGCACAGAAGTTCCCCCAGCATAGTAAAAATGCAGAGACAAAGGAACAGACCACAAACGAAAGAAATGGAGGAAAACAAACGACTGAATATAGAGTTCAAAACCACGTTTATAAGGTTTTTCAAGAATTTCTTAGAAAAGATGGATAAATTTAGCGAGTCCCAAGAGGAGATGAAAAAGGACCAACTAGAAATTAAACATATACTGACTGAAATAAAAAAATATTATACAGAAACCTAACAGCAGACTAGAGGAAGGCAAGAATCAAGTCAAAAGTTTGAAATACAAAGAAGCAGAAAACACTCAACTGGAAAAGCAAAAGGAAAAAAAGAATCCAAAAATGTGAAGACAGTGTAAGGAGCCTCTGGGACAACTTCAAGTGTACCAACATTGGAATTGTGGGGGTGTCAGAAGAAGAGAGAGAGCAAGATACTTAAAACCTATTTGAAGAAATAATGACGGAAAACTTTCCACATTTGGTGAAATAAATAGACTTACAAGTCCAGGAAGCACACAGAACCCCAAATAAAAGGAATCCAAAGAGGGCCACACCAAGACACATCATAATTAAAATTTCAAGAGCAAAAGACAAAGAGAGACTATTAAAAGCAGCAAGAGAAAAACAGTTAATTACCTACAAGGGAGCACCCATACAATTGTCAACTGATTTTTCAACAGAAACTATGCAGGCCAGATGGGAGTGGCAAGAAATACGTATTCAACATGATGAATAGCAAGAACCTACAAGCAAGAATACTTTACCCAGCAAAGCTATCATTCAGAATTGAAGGGCGGATAAAGAGCTTCACAGATATATAAAAAAAAAAAGCTAAAGGAGTTCATCAACACCAAAGCAGTATTATATGAAATGCTGAAAGGTACTCTTTAAGAAGAGGAAAACGAAAAAGTTAAAGATAAAAATCATGAATAGCAAATACATATCTATCAACAGGTGAATCTAAAAAGTGAATTAAAAATCTGATGAACAGGCCAAAACCGGTTTGGCTCAGTGGATAGAGCGTCAGCCTGCAGACTGAGAGGTCTCGGGTTTGATTCCAGTCAAGGGCATGTACCTTAGTTGTGGGCACATCCCCAGTAGGTGATGTGCAGGAGGCAGCTGATCGGTGTCTCTCATCGATGTTTCTAACTCTCTCTCTACCTTCCTCTCTGTAAAAAATCAATAAAATAAATATTTTAAAATCCGATGAACAGAATAAACTGGTGAATACAATAGAATTGGGAAAGGGGTCAGGAAAGTGCAGGGAGAGACTGGACAATAATCATACACCTATGGATGAGGACAATGTGGGAGGAGGTAAAATAGAGGGAGGGGTGGGAGTTGGTGGAGGGGAGCTATGAGGGGAAAAAGAGAAACAAATGTAATAATCTGAACAATAAAGATTTATTAAGTTTTAAAAAAAACAACTATAAACCTACTTTTGCCCCACGAAGTGTTTATACTATATTGTAGTCTATTAAGTGTGCAATAGCATTATGTCTTATAAAAAGTAAAAACAGCCCTGTCTGGTATCACTCAGTTGAGTGTCATCCTATGCATTTGAGGAGTCACAGATTTGATTCCTTGTCTAGGCACATGACCTTGTTGTGGGCTCTATCCCCAGTAGATAGTGAGCAGGAGGCAGCTGATTGATATTTCTCTCCTCCCTTCCTCTCTCTAAAATCAATATAAACATTTTTTAAGTAAATACCAAGTACAATTCACTTTAGACAATTTTTTAAATGTGTATAAATTGGACTGAAGACAAACCCAGAGCTTCTTGTTTAAAGGGAACTCTACTAAATTCTTCTATAATGATGTAGCTTCCAATATATATTGTGTAGCTACTCATGTTTAGACTTCTGTCTTCCTTAATAATTGGGAAATATCTGTTTTATAACCCATAGTCATATCAAATAAAGGCTTACATTCTAGAGTTATCTTAGAAATAAAATGCAACAATAAATAATTAAAGAAATTGCTGATTTTGATCTCTATGTCATTTTTATAACCATTTTTTATATTTTTATTTATTTTAAAGAGATAGAAACATCAATGAGAAACATCTATCAGCTGCCTCCTGCATGGCCACTACTGGGGATCGAGCCTGGAGTCAAGGTACATGCCCTTGATCAGAATCAGACCAGGACCCTTCAGTCTGAGAGCCAATGCTCTATCCAATCAGTCAAACTGGTTTGGGCTATAACAAACTTCTTGTAAAAACTACAGGTAAGGATTAACAAAGAACCAAACAAAAAAATCAACAATCTCACAATACCAGTATGAGTCTCAATTTTAATACTTAAGACCTAACACAATGCCAAAATAGGTACTGATGAATAGCTATTGCATGAATAAGTGATTGAAATCATTCATTCATCCATGAATACACAAAGATGATACCTAAACCTAAGAGTGTTCTGTGAAAAATATAAGACTACCAAGAAAAATTCAGAAGGCTAAGTAACCATGTCATGTTAAACTACCTGATCTTTTGAAACAAACAATTTATGTCAGGAATTCTCTGTTTTGCTCTGTGTCTACATAATATTGCAGCTCTTTTATTATACTAGAGGGCCGGTGCATGAAATTCATGCACAGGTGGGGTCCCTAGACCTGGCCCGTGATCAAGGCTGGGCCAGAGAGGAGGTGATGGTCGCTGGGCTGGGAGCAGAAGGAATGGTCATCGACACCATCGTTGTCAATACCCCACCACAATTCGGTTCTTCCCTTCCCCCTCCTCCTTCCCTTGCTGCCATGCCACCATAATGGTGGACAAGTGGCAAGTCCCTCAGGGCCCGCTGGCAGGGGGGAGAGATGAAGCATGGGAGGTTGGCCACCAGCCCCAAGAAGGGAGCCGGCCCTCGGCCCCCCTGGGAAAGGTGCCACATCCACTGCCACTCACCCCCAATTCCACATCCCAGCCCAGGGGCCAGCCCCAATCGGACCATCGGGGCCTGCTGGCCAGAGCGAGGGACCATGGAAGGTTGGCCAGATGGAAGAGGTTGGCTCTGGAACCACACTGACCACCAGGGGGCAACTCCTGCATTAAGCATCTGCCCCCAGATGGTCAGTGCACAGCATAGTGACCGATAGTCACATAGGCTTATATTTATATAGATTATGGAATGAGTGTGAACCAGAGTAAGGCTCCAGGCTGTGTCATCTGATAGATCCACCACACAACTGTATTCATGTGTTACTTAGCAACATTTCCCTGTCTCCCCTCTCGCCTCCTATTGGCAAATCTACTCAGAGGCAGGTGACTGATACTTTATGTCCAGGAATTTTCAGAAGCTATAGGTGACTTTTGGTTTTGAACAGTGGTTTTTGTTTTAGCTTTTTTCCTTTAAAGATTTTTAAATTTAAGGATTAAAACATATATATTAGAGAGTTTTCTGCACAATGAGAGGCAGAACAGAAACGTGTTTGACTGGAATAGGCTTTTTTAGCACTGGTGCCACCACACCTTCATTGCTAAAGACATTGCTGTTGGGAAACGCTGACACTTCCCTTCTCACACTTGGGGTTACAGCTCTGTGGAGTTAAGCAATACACTACTTCGCACTGGAAACCTTAATTTAAAAAGAGAGTTACTACTGGCTTCTAGGTAGGTTAGCAAGGTACATGAAAAAGAAAGTAAATGAGTACAGAGGAGGAAGAAATCCCTTCTGTGTAACTTCTCGGGTATAAGTATAAATCTGAGTAGGTAAAGTAAATACTCCTAAAGTATAATTGTAAGTCTGAGAGTATAAGGTATATACATCAATACCAGCCAAAGAAAACAAAGCTAAGCTGAAATTACTGTAATACTTTGTTCAGATAATTGCTTTCTTAAAAAAAAAATTAAGTGAAGTCAGAGCAAAGGTTACCTTGGAGAGCAATCAATGCTAAAGATGTGCTTCCTGAGGAAGAAGCTCAGAAAAGGAGGAAGAGGAAAGGAAGAAGGTTCAACAATGGCTCTTTCTTAGGAAATCAACCAAAATGTCTGACAGTTGCAGATTCTCTAGGTCTTTTTTTTTTCCTAATTCTCAACTGAAGATATGTTTTTAGAGAGAAGGAGGAGGAGGAGGAGGAGGAGGAGGAGGAGCAGGAGGAGAAGGAGAAAGGGGAGGAGAAGGAGAAAAAGAAGGAAAGACATCAATAGGTTGCCTCCTCTACATGCCCTGACCAGGCTGCAACCTAGGTATGTGTGCTGACTGGGAATCGAACCTACAACCTTTTTTTTCCTGGTGTATGAGATTATGCTCCAATCAACTGAGATAAACAGCCAATGCTAGATCATTTTTATCAAATCCATTTTTTGGAGGTTTCATTTTCACCTTGTGGATTGTATCCTTTGACACAAAGAAGTCTTTATGTTTGATGAAGGGATGAATAGCTGACTTTCAAAGGTGTGGCCATTGAATTTTCTCAGGAGGAGTGGAAAGACCTGAACTCAGCTCAGAGGGCCTTGTTCAGGCACGAGATGTTGGAGAGCTATAGGAACCTGCTCTCCTTGGGTGAGGATAACTTTCCTCCAGAAATTAAGATCTGCCCTTGGGTGTCTTTCCCATTGTGTGCTGCTTGGGAGTCCTTGCCTTGGGTGACTGAGACTGAAGCTTTGTTTCCTGAGACATGAAAAGGCTTCATAATGTAACATCGGGATTTTAAATTTGCCCTTTACTCAGATGCTCTACCCACTTCATGATACATCAGGGGTTGTTCCAGAGCATAACTGTTTATAAAGCCCTATGGCAAAATTAAAATATCTAATATTTTGTTTTCTATCTCTCAGTAGTAGTTCTTGGAAGAGAGGCTGTTATCTGCATAAGACACTGGTTTCTATGCACAGAAGGTGGCAAGCAATAGATGAATTTATGAAATGTTTCTTTCAGTCTTCTGGAATATCCTTATAACCTCAAGTAAGCAAAGATTAGGAATTCTGAAAAACTACACATCTTCATGCTCCATTATTTATATATACAGGAATTTTTGTTTCTGATCTGAATATTATCTCTATTTTGGAACAAGAAAAATTGCTTTGGACTCTGGAGCATAAGTTTGAAAATAGCAAACAAAAACAAATCAGTGGGAAAATATAAAAGGTGTGAACACATGGAATAGCTCAGAAAGGAGAGAGGAAGCTGCAGCATTAATAGTGTTTGCAAGGGAAAAACCAAGATGGTGGCATAGGTAATCACTATATTTGCTGCTTCTCACAACCACATCAAAACCACAACTAACCGGCAAAACAATTACCACACGGAACTGCGGGAAAGCTGGCTAAGAGGTAGTTCCACAGCTAGAGAGGTGAAGAAAGCTCATTGAGATCGGTAAGAGGTGCGGAGGCACAGAAAGTGCTGGCATTTGGATGTGCTGCTCTTTAATCCGGGAGGGTGATACAAGCTCCCACTTGCTCTGAACTCCATTTCTGTGTAAGATTCTGGAGGACCCAGGCACATACAGGGAGAAACTGGACTGTCTGGCATTGGGACAGAAATGCAAGGGTGGCTTTCTCTCAGAGGCACTTGCAGCGATCATTGTTCCTGCACGGGGGCCTGGGATGCAGAGACCCAGGGACCTCCCCGGTTCAGGGCAACGATTGCTATTTGCTCAGCCCTGGTGATTCCCAGAGACCATGCCCCACCCAATTTACAACCCACTCAAGCTGTGCGCAGTGGTATTTGCATATCAGTGGCCTATTCTCTCGCCTAAAAGGAACTGCAGCTGAGTCAGAGAGTCCCAGAGATTCCAAAAGAAGGGCCACTACCTGTCAGCAGCAGCAGCCTTGCTTCACAGCTGGGCCTCTTTTGGGCACTTCCAAACCCCATACAAAGTGGAGGAATCTGCAGATGTCTCTGTAGCTCCACTGTCCCCAAGACAGTGGCTGACCCTGCACCTCCTTGGAGATCTAAGAGCCAATGTACCCAGTGGTCAGAGTGAGACAATACCAGATTACAAATTTTCACATCCATAAGAGACACATTCAGCAGACAGACTCAGTAGAGCACCAAAGCCCTACTGAAGCAAGTCCTGCCCCATAAGGGTATATCCTGAGCAACAAATCTTCCAGTGTAGTCACAGCTTGTTCTCACAGCCAAATGGCCTAAAGGTCAATTCCTCCCAGTGACACCAACAGCATCAAGGCTTAACTACAACAAGACTGTGCACCCAGCCCACAAAGGGGTGCAACAAGAGCATCCACCTCAGGTGACTGGGGAGGCTGAGCCACAGGGCCCTATAGGACACCAACCACACAAAACCACTCTATCAACTCAAGGAGACTTATCAGCTACCCAGTACAAAGAAACAAACACAGGGAAGCAGCCAGAATGCAGACACAAAGAAAAAAGTCATAAATGAAAGAAATGGATGAAAGCAAAATACTGGATATAGAGTTTAAAACCATGGTTATAAGGTTACTCAAGAATCTTCTAGAAACCTCCAAGAAATTTAGTGAGACCCTCAAGGATGTTAAAAAGGACCAATCAGAAATTAAACGTGCACTGACTGAAATAAAAAATAATACACAGAGATTCAACAGCAGACTAGAGGATCCCAAAAATCAAGTCAAAGATTTAAAATACAAAGAAGCAAAAAAAACAACAACACCCAAACGGAAAAGCAAAAAGCAAAAGAAATCCAAAAATATGAAGATAGTGTAAGGAGCCTCTGTAACAGCTTCAAGTGTATCAACATCAGAATCATGGGGGAGCTAGAAGAAAAGAGAGACCAAGATACTGAAACCTATTTGAAGAAATAATGACTAAAAACTTCCCCTACCTAGTGGTGAAAGAAATAGACTTACAAGTCCAGAACCCCAACCAAGAAGAAACTAAAGAGGACCACACCAAGACACATCATAATTAAAATGCCAAGAGCAAAAGACAAAGAGAAAATCTTAAAAGCAGCAAAAGAAAAACAGTGAATTACCTACAAGGGAGTACCCATACAACTGTCAGCTGATTTCTCAACAGAAATTTATGCAGGCCAGACAGGAGTGGCAAGAAATATTCAAAGTGATGAACAGCAAGAACCTACAACCAAGATTACTCTACCCAGCAAAGCTATCATTCAGAATTGAAGGGTAGATAAAGAGCTTCACAGACAAGAAAAATACTAAAGGAGTTCATCAATACCAAATCAGTATTATATGAAATGCTTATGGGTATTCTCTAAGAAGAGGAAGAAAAAAGGTAAAGGTAAAAATTATAAACATGCCAAAACTGGTTTGGCTCAGTGGATAGAACATCGGCCTGGGGACTGACGGGTCCCAGATTCGATTCCGGTCAGGGGCACATCCCCAGTAGGGGTGTTCAAGAGGCAGCTGATTGATATTTCTCTCTCATCAATGTTTTTAACTCTATATCTCTCCCTTTCTCTCTGTAAAAAAATCAATAAAAAATATTTTTAAAAAATAATTTAAAAAATTATCAACTATAAAGTGACAACAAATACATATCTATCAACAAGAGAATCTAAAAATCAAGTGAATAAAAAAATCTGATGAACAGAATAAACTGGTGAATATAATAGAATCAGGGGATAGAAAGGGAGTGGACTGACAATTCTTGGGGATGAGAGAAGGTGATGTGGAGGGTGCAGAAAGAGATTGGACAAAAATCTTACACCTATGGACGAGGACAATGGGGAGGGGAGGGAGGTTATGGGGTGGTGTGAGAACTGGGTGGAGGGGAGCTAGTGGGTGGGGAAAGAGGAACAACTCTAATAATCTGAACAATAAAGATTTATTCAAAAAAATAAAAAATAAAAATAGTGTTTGCAAAACTCTCCCCAAGTGAGAGAGTTCTGTGGGTAAACAGAAGTCTATTTTTTATGAATCTTGTGTCTTTCGTGTGTACAATTTGCTCTTTCACCCTCCTGTCATGCTACTGTTCCAACAGAGGCAAAGGCAGAGTGTTCATCATGATTACAACACTCCGTTATCTGGCTCCTATGGAGTCCTTGAAGAACAAGGAGAGGGCTGTTTCAAAGAGGTCTTTCTTCTATTTTGGGGTCTTTCCTTCAGGATTTGACTCCATCAGATATTCAATTCTTAGTTTATACAGATCAGAGCTGAGGCCATTGTAGTCCTGCCTCCAGGACCTATCCCAGTTTCATTGCCATTTTCTATAGTTGGAAGACCTTCTCAGGAGATGGGAATACACTGTTCTTCCATTCCATCTGGCATGCCAGAAGCTGTATGTAGCTGTTTCCAGCCCTGTCTGCCTATTCAGGTCCCTCAACCATTTCTTCTGTTCTGATTTTTCTATACTCTTCAGACGTGTTTGGGAAATGGAGGTAGTTATGATCTTCTGTAACTGTTACTTAGTAAATCTCTAAAGACAGTGGACAGAGAGCTCCTCTCTTTGATCTTCAATCCTATATGGGGAACACATCAATCTGTCATACTTTTAGATTGGTGTCTGTGATAGAGCACACGGTCTCATCTAAAGATCTTACAATATCTGACTCCATATCTTGTATTTTCTTTGTCTGCACCATGCTTCTTAGTCTGAGAAAATAGAATTCCAGATTTCATATTCTCTTAAATTTATATGATATGCCTCTGAATATTCCTTATGAAAAATACATCTGAGGGTCTCATCTTATTGTATTCTTTTGCTGGTGTAATGCACCTTCAGATGATGGATACCTTCTGGTGGACTCTTTATGCAGTAAGTTTACTTAGTCACAGGAAATTCTGATGGAGAATCCTTTCACTAATATATTGCACAATACTGCCACATAGAGAAGCGGTGCATGAAAGCTGCTCAGTAGAGTGGTTGGCATGTCCAAGGATGCCAAGCTAGAAAATATCACAAGAGCCTGACAGATGAGTGTTTTCAGTTTTCTTTCTGATTTGGTGGAGTGTCAAAATTGCATCCCTCCAGAACACTGTGATAATGTTGATCACATGTACACACATGCTAATGATCATCCCTTGTGAGCTGCAATAAATAGCATAGAAATTTCTTCTAAAGACAAGTGTCCAAGTTCACACTCTCCTGTCCTTGCATCTTTAATTAAATAGTGTTCATTCCATGTTTTTCTTACCCTGTGTGTGTTGTTGTGCATTCTACCTCAACAAATGTAATTGTGAAGTGTCTTATTGAAGAACCCTATGAAGTGGAGTGACACCTTTAGAGAAGGTCACCATAATTTGGTTTTAAGCCACTGCTGCCTTCATTTTGTACATTTTCTTGTGTTACAAATGAATTTGATTTTTACTTATTTAACGATCAGTTTCATATTTTTTATGATATTCTTAGTGTCTTGTATTTCTAGTGTGTAGGAGGGTTGAATTGAGGAATTGACATTGTTTTATATGTATGAGGGTATTTCTTCTTAATTTTGAGGGTATTACTTCCCAGACATTTTGTTGAATCCTACACTTATTCCAGACTATTTTGAAGAAATAATCTCAACTATTCCTTCTATTTCTTTTCACCTGATTTAGTATTTCATATTATGTTACCCTTCTGTTAATTGGATTTATTATAGGATTTATATTGGGAAATATATATATGTTTTTCTCTTCATCCCAGAAACAGCATTAGATTGATTTGTTATAGTTTGTTATATAAAAGTCTTTGCTTTTTCTTTAGTATGTTTTCAATTTACTATCCATTATTTGTTGTGTGTAAGTTGCATCATAAGTTTCACCAAGTTTTTGTATGTTGATATAACTGCTCTCTTCTAATCATTTAACCAAATTGAAAACTAATGTCAGAGCCTGATAGGAATTTTTATTTTGCGTCCCCTCTTAAAGCTAAAATAAAACTATATGCCTAAAGGGAAAGAAAAAAATTAGAGATTATGTAGTTAGATAGGTAGGTCAACTTATGATGTCACTTAAATTTAAACCTAAGTTTTGAGAGCTGTTGTCCATATCTTACAAATCTTTATGAAACCAGAACTGCAGCTCTAAAAGCAATGCAGGCCCACCTATCTTTATCATTCTCAATTTCTAAGACTAAAGGGAAAAAAGGGGGGAGACTAAGGTGTTCTTTGAAAGCACAAATTGCCTCTATAGCTCCAAGACACAGATCTTAAGGGCATTCTCCACAAATATTGGTTAAAAAACAAACAAACAGAAACCGTAGCCATCTGAATAGATCTATGTAAATTATTACATTTCTAAATAAGTGAGTTTTGCTTTATGCTGCCTATCTCATGGCTACAAGATCTCTATATCTGTCTGTACGTACGTTATGTGCATTTTAGTATTTTCTACCTCCAGCTAGCATCGTTAATTTTTTTTAAAAAAGAGCTCTATTAAAATGGCTTAAACAAACAACTGCTTATATGAGAATGCTCAAAAATACTGTATCACAGAAATTAACCCACGTACTTTTCAGAATCATGTGATTAGGCTGTTCAGAGTTTGGTTTGGTTTGGTCAAATTTGCATAGCCTTAAAATCATCAGCATTAAATAACACTTTTATTCTGCCTTGGTTCATTAGTTAAATAAGTTTCTGTTATTTTTGCTGCAAAATTATCAGCAAGAAAAATAACAGTATAATAAAGTCTTTATAAGTAATCTGAACTTAAATGTTAGGAACAAATAAAACAAATGGAAATGGGATAAAAATTTTATTTTAGGATAACTCTTACTTTCGTATTCATTTTAATTTATTTACTAAAGGCCGAGTGCACAAATTCATACCCGTGTGGGGTCCTTCAGCCTGGCCAGCCATTGGCTGGCTAGGGGAAGGGGCCACAGGAGGTTGGCTGTGGGAGCACACTGCATAGGGCATCTTCTGCATTGAGTGTCTGCACCCTGGTGGTCAGTGCATGTCAGAGCAACTGGTCTACCAGTTCAGTCATTTGGTCACTTAGCTTTTACATATATAGATTTTAAAAATATTTTTTACTGATTGCAGAGAGGAAGGGAGAGGGAGAGAGAGATAGAAACATTAATGATGAGAGAGAATCATTGATTGGCTGCCTCCTGCACTCGCCACCCCTTACTGGGAACTGAACCTGCAACCCAGTCATGTGCCCTTGACTGGAATCAAACTGGGAATCTTCATTCCACAGGCCAACCAGCTAGGGCAACTAGGACTATTTTAGGTTAACTCTTTAGCAATAATTATATTATACTTAACTTTTTTTAATAAATAAATCTCTTTGGTAACTTGGAACTTTAAAACTTTTCAATAATGAATAGACATTAAATGTGTAGATCATTACTGAACATAGGTTTATCTACTGTCTACTTATTGTAGAGAAACTACAGATACTTGTGCCTATTAGTAAACATATCTTATGCCACATTAAAAAAAAAGGCGCAATGAGAAAAAAAAATTTTTTTAAAATAAATTTTTATTGATTTCAGGGGGGGGGAGGGAGAAGGAGAGAGAGATAAACAACAATGATGAGCGGCAATCATTGATTGGCTGCCTCTTGCACAACCCCCACTGAGAATCAAGTCTGCAACCTAGGCATGTGCCTTGATCAAGAATGGAGCCATGAATTCCTGGTTCATAGGTTGACACTCAATCACTGAACCATGATGGGCAGGAAATACATTTTGAGCAATTATTAAATGTTTTCATAAATGTATTACTCTAAAGAATACTAATTGCTTACTTTTTAGTTGTCACTAGAAATTGAGGTCTCTAAGAGTTAAGATTTCTAATTAAGATGGGAAGAAACTCGCTGAGACCGGTTTGGCTCAGTGGATAGAGCGTTGGCTTGTGGACTGAAAAGTCCCAGGTTGGATTCCGGTCGGGGGCATGTACCTTGCTTGCGGGCACATCTCCACTGTGGGGTGTGCAGGAGGCGGCTGATCGATGTCTCTTTCTCATCGATGTTTCTGACTTTCTATCTCTCTCCCTCTGTAAAAAATCAATGAAATATATTTAAAAAAAAAGATGGGAAGAAACTATATGTTTTTAGTAATAAAAATATACAGTATATAAAATATGGAAATACTTTTTTTGAAGGAATTATAAGACCAGGATTTTTCCTAAAATAAGGTTGGTGTTTCAGAATGAAGAAGGGACAAACTAAGAGGGAGTAAGAAAGTTGTAGAAGTCTATAAAGAAATATCTTGAGGTGATTTTATACAAGATTAAGCTGAATAAGATTAGCAGTTATTTAAGTAAATAATTTTAATTATCAAATATAAGCTAATGCAGAATAAAAGTTTTATTTTGTTCACTCTGTTAAAAATTATTTTTGTACTTATTCTACTATAGATATTATTTTTAAAATTTTTTTTTATTGATTTCTGAGAGTCAGGGAGAGGTAGAGAGACAGAAACATCGATGATGAGAGAGAATCATGGAATCATCGATCAGACTGCCTCCTGCATGACCCACACTAGGGATAGAGCCCACAACCTACCTTGTGCCCTGACCAGATATTGAACCATAGACACTCAACCACTAAGCCACACCAACCAGGCAGGAGACTTTCTTTACCCAGAAATGGCTTTGGGTTGTTCCAATGGGCCCCTGGAGCATCTCAAGAATTTTTTTCCTCCTTGCAAGAGAGAGGTTTTGAACTAATTAGGCCATTTGATATGTTTGAATTGTATGGGAAGCTTTGGCAACTAAGGAAATAGTTGTGCTGTATTTGTATGCATATGTTTTTGTTATTAAACTAGAGGCTTGGTGCATGAAATTCATGCATGGGGGGTGAACACCTGAGGGATGTCTGACTGCCCGTTTAAATGGACATCCCTCTTGTGGGAACCCCTTTCACATCCCTTGTGGTTCAGGGATCCTGTTCAGGATTCGGGTTCTGGAGGAGGTCACACACAAATGAAAAGAGACTAGAAAAGTATTAATTTGGGAATATTGGGGAGCCAGGAGGGAGCCTTCCTCGAGTGGGAAGACTACACTCTGCTCTGGCCTTGCTATCCCTTTTATTGAGACTTTGGGACACACCCATAGCCTTTAGGCAGGAAATTCCAATAACGAAAATATATAAGACAAACAGAGGTGGAGGCTGCTTCAGCTAACAATGTTTCAACTAAACAGTGAGTGGTTAGACCAATTACAGTTGTTGACTAGTCTTCTGGGCTTCCTGTCCACATCTTTCTATTAGTGAAACAATAGAAACTGCTACCTCTTACAATTCAGAACTGCTGGCTCCCAACTGCTCACCTGCCTACCTTCATGATTGCCCCTAACCGCTCTGCCTGCCAGCCTGATCACCCCCTAACCACTCTCCTGCCAGCCTGATTGATGCCTAACTGCTCCTCTGCCAGGCTGTTTGCCCATAACTGCCCTACCTTGTGGGCCTGGTCACCCCTAATTGCTCTCCCCTGCAGACATGGGTCCCCCCCCAGCTGCCCTTCCCTGCAGGCCCGGTCACCCCCAACTTCCCTCCTCTGCTGGCCTGGTCACCCCTAACTGCTCTCCCCTGCAGGCTTGATCAATCCCAACTGCCCTCCCTTGCTGGCCTGATCACCCACAACTGCCCTCCCTTGCAGGCCTGGTCCCTGCAAACTGCCCTCCTATGATGGCCACCTTGTCGTGGCCATCTTGTGTCCACATGGGGCAGGATCTTTTGACCACATGGGGCAGTCATTTTGTGTGTTGGAATGATGGTCAATCTGTATATTACTTTTATTAGATAGGATAGATGTATGGGTGGGGGCCAGGTGGTTTGCCCTGAAAGGTGTCCTGGATCAGGGTGGGTATTCCTTTGGGGCATGGGGTGGTCTGGGCAAGGGGCCTGTGGTGGTTTGCATGCTGGCCACGCCCCCTGCCCCCAAACTCAGTGACCCAAGTGGAGACCATGGTATGTGGGATTTATTTATCTTCTAAAATTGAAACTTTGGCCGAGACTGGTTTGGCTCAGTGGATAGAGCATCGGCCTTCAGACTGAAGGGTCCTGGGTTTAATTCTGGTCAAGGGCATGTGCCTTGGTTTCGGGCTCATCCCCAGTGGGGGGTGTGCAGGAGGCAGCTGATCGATGTTTCTCTCTCATGGATGTTTCTAGCTTTCTCTCCCTCTCCCTTCCTCTCTGTAAAAAATAAAAATAAAAATAAAATCAATAAAATAAAGAAATAAAATTGAAACTTTGTACTTTGTAGCCTGGAGCGGAGCCAAGCCTTCTGCTCACACAGCCATTGAAGCTTTGTTGCCTTAAGTGGAGGCTTCCTGTCCACCTGCAGGGTGTGCAGAAAGCTTGGCTTCCTCCATTGCCAGGGGCAACCCAAGCCTCTCTCCTGCTCTCTCTGTGGCCCTAGCCATCTTGGCTGGGTTAATTTGCATACTTGCTCTGATTGGCTGGTGGGTGTGGGTGTAGCAGAGGTGCTGTCAATTTGCATATTACTCTTTTATTAGATAGGATGGATATTATATATTGGAGATTATATTAAAACCTCTTGCCGAAACCGGTTTGGCTCAGTGGATAGAACATTGGCCTGCAGACTGAAGGGCCCCGGGTTCGATTCTGGTCAAGGGCATGTATTTTGGTTGCGGGCACATCCCCAGTAGGGAGTGTGCAGGAGGCGGCTGATTGATGTCTCTCTTTCATCGATGTTTCTATCTCTATCCCTCTCCCTTCTTCTCTGTAAAAAATCAATAAAATATATATTTTTTAAAAATCTCTTGAGTCTACAAAATCCTGATACAATAATCATTTGTAATTCTTTTTTTTTTTAATTTTAGAGAGGGAGAGAGAATCATTGATTGGCTGCTTCCTGTACACCTCATACTAGGGTTCGAGCCTAAAACCCGGGAATGTGCCATGACGGGGAATCAAACCATGATCTCCTAGTTCATAGGTTGATGCTCAACCACTGAGCTTTGCCAGTCAGGCAATTCTAAAACTTTTATTCTTAAATTTGTGCATATGTAAGTATAGACAAAGCATACATGAAGTGTGATGCAGACTCTACATTAGTAGCAAAATAGACATATTATACTGGAATTGCAATTAGTTTAATTTTCATGAATATATTTAATAGGTTTCATTAAATTTTCAAAAATTAAATTTAAAAACTTTATAATTGCCCTAACCAGTTTGGCTCAACTGATAGAGTGTTGGCCTGCAGACTCAAGGGTCCCAGGTAAGATTCCGGTCAAGGGCATGTATCTTGATTGCATACACAGCCCAGGTGGGGGATGTGCAAGAGGCAGCTGATTGATATTTCTCTCTTATAGATGTTTCTAACTCTCTCTCCCTCTCCCTTTCTCTCTGTAAAAAAATCAATAAAAATGTATTTAAAAAAATAAAACTTTATAAACTTGAGTTATTAATTAAAGTTCACATATTTGTTGTCTTTAATTTTAACAGAATGATTATACAGTTTGGAAGAAAAATAACAGAAAGAATTTAATTTGTGATGATTTTACACTTCTTTTATATTTTAACATATATTCAAAACATTGATTAAAGAGAAACATCAATCAGCTGCCTCCTGCACACCCCCTACTGGGAATGTGCCCATACCAAGGTACATGCCCTTGACCGAAATCAAACCTGGGACCCTTGAGTCCTCAGGCCGATGCTCTATCTACTGAGCCAAACTGGTCAGGGCTTTATTTTTAATTCTTTAACTGACAGAGTGCGTACAAGTTGAGAGAATGATATAAGAAGAAAATGCAGAAGTGGAGCTTGAAAACAGAAAAGTCTCAAAAGAAAAAATACAAAATCCTTTAGAGGCTATTATCTGCATAAGTATTTAAAAACTGAAGTTGTATTCATGAACCACATTACAAATTCTTTTCTTACTGAATATTTAATTACTAATGAAAATGAGTAAGAAAATTATGTTAGCATATCTTGCCAGGACACTGGTCAACTACATTGTTTATAACTCCCATTATCCATTTCCATTTATTAAGTTCATTGTCTATCTTTTCTTATTTCTAACTTTATGTCTGCTGTTAAATACTTAATTCATCCTAGGAAACAATTTAACTAAATTTGTTATATTCTGAGTTTCTTATTCTCTCTTATCAGTTTTACTTTTTCTATCACTTTTCTTTCCCCTATGTTTGGTAAGTTGAAATATAATGGGAAACAAAAGGGAATTTTTCCACATATAACTACATTCTCACCTTTAGCATATGTCCTCAAATTAGTCACACCAAATAAGTCAACAGCTTTTAGGACATTATATCTGGGCACTTTTGTTTCACAATTTAATGTTATACTTCTCAGGAATTGTAGTGTTATTCCTTTCTTCAGTACTTTTGTTTCTGCATTTTGTAGTAATATCATATCTTATCTTTATTTGCTGTTTTATAGTTTTCAAATCACTTTTACAATATAATACAACTAGTGACACATTGAAAGGAAATTAATTAGAAGGTGACTGTGGGGTGGGACTGGATGAGACTGGCCAGACACTCTCTGGAGCCAACCCCCGCCCCCTTCCTGGCACACCTAGGATGGTGCCATGGCTTGGCTGGAAGGACATCTGAAGAGTGAGCGGGGTCCCTCCAGCAGGTGGGGCCCCTCAACTTGGCCTTCGGGAATCACACGGAAACCGGCTCTCTGACATCCCGAGGGATCCCAAAGTGCCCCAGAGGGCACTCTGCAAAGTTGGCTGACGTACAGGGTGTGGAATGCAAACACAAGTGTGTAGTAAACCAGAGTCAGGGCCAACATTACTCCAGCAACAACATAACCCACAGCCGAAGGAGGAATCACGCAGCCTCATGAGGAATCACGCAGCCTCATGAAGAATCCGGCTCCCTCCTCTCTGGTTTCGGGGTGCCTCACCGGAGAACCACAGCTGCCTAGTCACTGCAGCTCAGCAGCTCCTGTGTTGAGCATCTGTCCCCTGATGGTCAGTATGTGTCATAGCGACCAATCATGGACACAGCACATTAGCCTTTTATGTATAGAGATAAGCTCTACAACAGTCTGGTGTTAGAACTTACATTTACGTAGAGAAAATTATGTTTTCAACATCACAAAGTGACAGGTTTGTGACAATCAGTGATATACTGTAAATATTTCTCTCTTTTCCATGTCCAGCAGGGCTAGAGAGGGGTCTGCTTCCTGAGTAGGGGCTGCTGGGGATTGAGAAAATGAAAGAAAGAGACAGATTCAGAGATGGGAGGAAAAAGCTGGGGCTAGGTGGGACCATTGTCCTCTGATGGAGAGACAAGGATCCAGAGCCAATACAGCATGTTTATTTTATACAGCAAAAAAACAGGAAGTTTTACTAAAGGTCAAGACAAAGGAGATTATGTGCATTCCGAGTGGTGTTCATTCCTGGTGCTTGAATGGATTTAGATAAGGAAATCCACTCCTTGTGCCTGGGCTGAAGGTCAAGCTGATACACTCCTCTCTCTGGCAAGGCGTGTTTCCAGAATGTGACTCTGTCAATGCCACTGGATTCAGCTGACAATAATTAAAGAAATGATCATGTGCCTTCCCATGCTCTCTATAGTACTGTATACCGGTAAATGTTTAATTAACCTGCTTCTTGGAAGATATGGAGAGCCTTGCTTGCAGAGTTTACCAATTTCCATGAAGTAAATACTCCCACCGTGGCCAATTTCAAGCTATCAATGTGATGCCACTGGCTCCTAAAAGTTCTGAAAACGTTTGTTTCCTGTTTTGCAAACAGGAAGAAGCCAGCTCCAGCATACCAACTAGCCACTTTAAATTTAATCCAAAAGTATATGAAAACTTACCTATGTGCCTTGTTTGAGGTGGGATATCTAAAAGACATGGATTGTCAATTTAGTTGACGGATTAAACCAACAATGAAGTTATTCAATGGTAGTGTGGTCTTACTTACAACTTCCTTTGGAGTTCCCAGTGAATATGACAGATCCTCAATGATCCTGACTCCTGGTATTCATGCCCTTGTGGAATGGTGGAGGATATGGTTAGTTTGAAAGAGTAATATTTATTAGGACACATAAAGACAAACAAGATGTATGTAGCTTAAAGTCTAATTTGACGGTGACAGGGAGCCGACAACAGTAAATCAATACAAGAGAATAGTAAGAATTATGCAGAGAATTAAACCAGAATGATGTGGTAGGGAGTAACTAGTTAGCTACTGCAGATTACGTAGTACAAAAAGGTGTGGCAGTCCTGCAGATTGTCCCACATACCCATCCTTTCCCTCTTTTCGTAATTGCCCAAATTTTGACCAGGCAGCTAGCTAGCCAGGTAGCAACCGTATTTCCCAGCCTCCCTTGCAGCTGGAAGTGAACATATGACTAATTCAGCAGAATTAATGTTACAATGTACTGATCTCTTTTTCATAAGGAAATTGTTTTTCTCCACTTTCTCTTTTTCTCCTTTTTCCAGATTGGAATATAGACAGATGTGGGCCAGCTTTAATCATGTGAATAAAATTTATACTCTATGATAGGACCAGGCTAGAAGGAACCTGGATCCCTGAGTGATCTCATGGGGCCAAGCGGCCTGTTACCCTTTACTGTTATGTGACAGAGAAATAAACTGTAATCTTTTTTGAGTTACTAAATTTGGGGATCTCTTTATTAGGATAGCTTAGCCTGTGCCCTAGTATTATAGGTGACCTCTCAGAAGAGGTGACATTTAAGCTAAGACCTCAGTGATAAGAATGAACAAACCAGCCCAGTCAATACGGCTCCGTGGTTGAGCATTGATTGACCCATGAACAAGCAGGTCACAGTTCAATTCCCGTTTGAGACACATGCCTGGGTTCTGGGCTCAATCCCCGGTGTGGGAGTACAGGAGACAGCCCATGAATGATTCTCTCTCATCATAGATGTTTCTATCTCTCTCTCCTTCTCCCTTAAATCTAGCTGAAATCAATAAAAACATATTTTTTTAAAAAAGAAATTCTGATGTTAAGTGTTATAAGAAACCACTGGAGAATTTTAAAATATTAAAATTTAAATATTAAAATATTTAAAAGTGTTAAGTTGGATTTATGTTTAAAAAATCACTCTGGCTGGTCTATGGTAAATCATCTGAGGAGGCTACTAAAGAAAAATAATATATTTTACAAAAGACCAGTCCAGTTGGTAGATACTTTAAAAATTATCCTGTATCAAATTAACAAGACTTACCTTGCCAAGATTTTTGGCACTTTTATATTAACTTAAAATTAAATTAGGAAAAAGCATAATAGTAACTGAAAAGCAACTAATTATAAGCAATTATAAGCCAAATTATGTTTATACTACAATTAGTGTTTGAAGTGGTTTAGAAGACTGATTCTTCATTTCAATAAGCAACATCAAAATAACTGAATAGCTTGTAAAACACAAATACTTCTTTTATCTTTACTCCAGGTATAACCACCACATTCTCTTTGAATTATTACTGCAATAAGTAACACTTATCTTTTGTCCCAATCCTCAGTTTGAGTTGGGTGCTTTTAAAAACATAGCAAGATTAGCATATGTACCTACCACACAACACAGCTTCTTTCAACAGGTTTGATGGAGAAATGTGAATAAATAAATGTTTTTGTAAGACAAGTTCTACCCTCAGGGAATCTAGAGTGCAAACTTAAAATCATGTCTTTTTTATTAGGTTTTTCACACTTACAACATGATCCATCATATTTCACTTTTAGTTAAGGAAAGTCCTTTTTAAAAATATTTTATTGACTTTTTTACAGAGAGGAAGGGAGAGAAATAGAGAGCCAGAAACATCAATCAGCCGCCTCCTGCACGCCCCCTACTGGGGATGAGCCTGCAACCAAGGCACATGCCCCAGACCAGAATCGAACCTGGGACCCTCCAGTCCGCAGGCCGACACTCGATCCACTGAGCCAAACCAGCCAGGGAGGAAAGTCTTTCCTTAAGGGTGATAGAGAAGTCTTTTGACTCCTTGGTAATTTTTATGTCAGGTTGCCTTTTTTTTTCTTATTTCTGAGTAAAAGTCATAACTTTGTTATCACAATTTTGCCACCTCAGGTTAAAATGAGTATTCCTTGGCAACTGTTTGACACTTTACATTTATTACTGAAATATTAGATACATTGTTCTTTAAATAACCTCCAGTGATAGCTTTGGACCCTTTTTTTGCATTAATCTCCATGTACAGTCTGATACCCTGAGATGGTAGTAGCACTGTAAATTTTGGAGGCAAGTGGAGTCCCCCTTTCAATCAGTTAATCAACTCCAGACAACTTAAAGAAACATATTATCACTTTCAAATTACGTTCAGTACATCAGAAATAGTCTTGCAGAATTAAATTCCCACCCGTTGACCTCATGGAGCGCGGAGTTGCCAGCGCTCCATGGCAGCTGCTGTGTGCGCTGGGCCAACTCCGAGGACGGGGCGAGCCACATGGTGCGAGGCAGAGAGAGCCCGAGCCCTGCAGGGCTGGGAGCCTCCTTGCTTCTCCTTTTTCAAATAAGGAAGGACGACGCTTCTGCCTATTGTATAAACCGGTCGGGAACTGCGTTCGTCCGCAGAGCAGCTACGGCGTGAATTTCAAAGCGCCTTCTCAGCGGATCCTTGGCACCCAGTGCGTCCAATGTGGACAAAATGCTGGGTATTTGCATGCCTTGCTTCGTTCGCCTAGCGGGGACACACACTTCGCAGAAGGGCCCAGGACCTCGGCAATCGCGGCGAAATGCACACGATCCAAACCACCACGCAGCCGAGCAGTGGCCCCCGCCCCCGCCGCCGCCGCCGCCGCGCCAATCTTCCGAAGGTCCCACCCACGTTATCATCGCCTAACTAACCAGTTGTTGTACACATTGACTGCATAGCCTTTCCTCGCTCCCCTCCGCTCTCCCACCCCCTGGGCAGGCAATGCCCGGTTCCCAGGCCCCAGTCGGACAACATAAGGCCGTCGTCTCCCGCCCTTAGGAGCAGCGCGAGCCCGAGCCGCAGCGCAGCGGCCAGTTCCCCGCGCTCCTCGCAGGCCGGCGGCCGGCCAGCCAGCCGCAGCCCGGCCGCTGGTGATGGACAGGCGGCTGCAGCTATGAGCCGTAGGGGCGGGACGTGCGTCACTTCCGGGCCTTTCGAGGGAGACGGCGTATATAAGGTCGCTGCTCACGCAGCGCCCTCGCTTCCACAGTATGGCCGGCGACATTAGCTAGCGCTCGCTCAGCTCGCTCTCTAACGGGGAAACAGCGGACTACAAGAGACTGAACTGTATCTGCCTCTATTTCCAACAGACTCACGTTCAACTTTTCGCTCACACACACACACACACAAAGAAAAAAAAAAACCCCGGGAAAATTTTATTAATTCTTTTTTTTTTAAAAAAAAATTTAATATAAAATTGTAGCAAAACAAAAAAAAAAAAAAGGAACCTGAAACAGCTGGAACAATCCGCAGCAGCGGCGGGAGAAGAGATTTAATTTAGTTGATTTTCTGTGGTTGTTGGTTGTTCGCTCGTCTCACGGTGATGGAAGCTGCACATTTTTTCGAAGGGACCGAGAAGCTACTGGAGGTTTGGTTCTCCAAGCAGCAACCCGACGCCAGTCAAGGATCTGGGGATCTCCGCACCATCCCAAGGTGGGTGCTCGCGGCGCTCGCCCCGCCGGCGGCTCTGGCGCTGTCGCCGCCCGGGAGCCGGGGGCTCGCGTCCTTCAGGTGGTGGGAGCGGCTGCGCCTTCGGAGGTGGCTTCCAGGTCGCGGAAAGGGACCCCCCCCCGGTGTGGGAGGGAGCGCGCCCCGGCCGTGCGGGGCCCGGGCCGGTTGCTCCCGTCGCCGTTGCCGGGCCGGGCGCAGCCCCGGGGGGAGGGGAGGAGAAGGCCGGTGCCGCCGCGTGCTCAGGTAACGTCCCCGGTTGGGCCGCGGGCGGCGCCGCTCGCAGCGGTTTGGCGGTCCGAGGCCCCGGGCGAGGTAGCCTGGGGGGCGGCGAGGGCTGCGTCCCGGCAGGTGTGGCAGGGCGGGCTTCGTCAGGCGCTAATTCGGGCGTGCCCGCTCTGGGGGTTGGGGGAGGGACGGAGGGCGGGAGGGAGGGAGCGGGTCTGAACCGGACTGGTCCTCGCCGCGTGCAGCGGATCCGGGAGGCCCTCCGCGCCCCAGGCCGGGGCCGGCGCGCAGGCCTCCAGCTCGCGGTCCGCGTTGGCAGCGTGTGGCGCCCGGGCGGCGGGGCTGCGGGGGGCGGCGGTGGTGTCGCAGTGGCTGGGCCCCACCGCCGCCCTCACAGGCTCTGCACCAAAGCCTTTCGGGGCGTTCCCCGCAGACGGCCGCAGCGCCCGCCGAGGCGTGCTCCCCCGCGACTCTTGACCTTGTGGTTTGTGTGTAACCTGTTAACCGCGCCGCCGTTGGGGTCCCGGCGAGGTGTTGGGGGGCACAGTGAGGTTTGCCGACCGGGACGAGCTAGAGAGGCCCCGGGCGTCTGGCTCGGGACCTAATACCTTGAACGCATAAGCCAGCAAAGGACTCTGGGGCCCCAGCCTCCCACCCCGGCAGTCACGCGAGAGAGCTGGGCTGGTGGCGCAGATAACGAGAAGTGCGGTCGGGGCTGGGGGCAAAGCGGAGCGCGAATCCCAGCGCGGGCGGTGCCGCCGCGGCCGGGGCCTGTGCTGCCCGGTCACGCTGACCAGCCCGCCCGCCCGCCAGCCCTGCTCGCCTCTCCGGCTGCGCCGCACACACCACGAGTTGCGGCGGTGCCGCGCAGGAACCGGCGCGGCCGCTTCATTGAGCGTGGACGGCCAATGAGCGGCGGGGCCCTGCCTGCCGAGAGCCCGGCCGGGGTGTGGGCCAATGGGCGTTTCAGGAATGTTGGCTGCGCTCGCCGCTGTCGCTGACAAAAAGCAACTGGAGGAGGGAGCCCGGGAGGACACGTGCGGCCGCGACTTGAAGGCGCTGGGTCCCGCAGGGTTCGCTTGTAACAGGAAAGCGCCGCGGTCGATCGCTCGCTCGCGTTACAGGTCTCGTTCCCCAAGCTTTGCGCGGCGCCGGGAATGTGTGCCGTGGGGCCAGGCTCCGTTCTAATAAGCACCCTCTGTGTGTGTGTTAGAGAAAAGCAGTTATTTTTCTGACAAATATAGGTGGAAGCTTAGATTTCCTCCCTTTTCACCGTGGGGGGGGGGGAAAACTCCCTGGTGTCGGTGATAGATACTTTGGGAAAATGGTTTAGAAAATCTTGGGTTTTTTTTAAAAAAAAAATGAATAGCCTTGTTTGGCCCCGACTCACTGAATGTTTTTTTAAAGTTTTATTTGTAAGGACACGTTCTTAATAAAGGGACGAGGGTTTTTACCCTTTCTCCCAGTTCTTGGGGTGGAAATGCCATAATGTAAGTGGGCTTTTTTTTTTTTTTTTGGTAGTTAAGAGTTCCCTGAGTCCAGGAGGGGGGAGAGAAAGGCTTTTAAAAGGAAAGGCAGCTTGCTGTCTTTAAATACTCGGGGACCACTTTTTCTCGGTGCCTTTATCAGTAGCAATTATCTTACTACTTGACTATGGCTCATGAAATGGCAAAAGTTTAATCTTCAAGGACAGAATATTCTATTTTGTACAGTTCATAATTTAATTAATGCACGTTTTGTACATAACATTCGTTAAATCACCGTTGTTGAGAGTTTTCTCTAGAGTGTTTCAGCTGTAGTAGATGGAGTAACTGAGAACGAAAAAAAAAATCGATTTAACTGAGAAGTCCATTGTTAGGCTTTTTGGGGAAGTTTTTCCGTGAACTGTCAGTCAAGCAAGAATGCACTGGGTAGGTTATGTTACTAGGAGATTTTAAAAGTACTTTAAATATTAGATGCTAGTAAATAAATCACTTAGAATGATAACCTGGCAAGGTGGTGGAAGGATAATCTTCATCTAGAAGAAGAATATGCATAATGAAATGATTCATGGCCTCTGGAATGTCTTGATTTTAATCAAACAACATTTAATGACTAGCTATATGTGGTATATTTTCACCCCTAAAAATGGAGATGATAATGGTACCTACTTCATGGGTTAGTTGTGAGAATTAAGTGGGTTAGACTATGTATAGTGCTTAAAAACAGTGACACATAATAAGTAATCACTGTACAAATGTTATAAGTGTTTTATATTTATCTTTAGAACAAAATCATTCTCTCTCACCCTCAACCAAGGGTGAAGAATTAAGTATATCAGATTGTAACTTAAAAGGCTACACAATAATTTGATGTAGTTTTTATTCAGATAGAGGAGATAGTGTCACTGGGAAGCTTTAGATTTATTATTCTGTAAAAGGATTAATATAATGAAGCTATCTTCAGTGGCTTTGTATTTGGAAGCTAGAAATCCTTGCTTGTTCTTGCCTCATGTCCTTACTCTCAGGAATTCCATTAAAATGTAAACAGATGGAAGGTTATAATTAAAAAGTTTTAATAGATTTTATTAAAATTAAAAAGTGAATCTTTTTATACTGTATATCAAATGTAAAACCTAAGGACATTGAGAATGAGCAGGCACAAATGTTCTAACAGGATTACTACATGTGCTACAACATTAGCCATGTTATGGGGAAATTCCTAGAAAAAAATTACTTTCCAAACATTGATATAAGAAGAAATAGAAATATAAGTAGTCCTGTAACCATTATATATATATTGAATTAATCATGAATGAATAGTTCCATAAAGAAAATTCTGGGCCCAATTGGTTTCACTGGAGTGTTCGCTCTAACATTCAGGGAAGTCATAATTCCAGCCTTTCACACATTCTTGTGATTAGAAAGGAGATATATATCCCAGCTCATTTTGGTATTAGCATAATTTTTTAAAAATATATTTTATTGATTTTTCACAGAGAGGAAGGGAGAGGAATAGAAAGTTAGAAACATTGATGAGAGAGAGACATCCATCAGCTGCCTCCTGCACGCCCCCTATTGGGGATGTGCCCACAACCAATGTGCGTGCCCTTGACTGGAATCGAACCCGGGACCTTTCAGTTCGCAGGCCGACGCTCTATCTACTGAGCCAAACCGGTTTCGGTGGTATTAGCATAATTTTGATAACCAAACCCTGACAGACTGTGAAGGAACCAGAACTCTAATGCACTGCTGGTGAGAGTGGAATGTGAACAAATCGCTTCGGGATTTGGTAGTTTCTTAAAGATATAATTTCTGGAAAATGCATACTAAATCACACCAGTGGTTGCCTAAGGGTTGGGAGTAAAAGAGAAGGGTGTGGATTATAAAGAGGCCTGAGGGACCTGTGGGGAGTGGTAGAAGTGGTCACTATCTTGTGATTGATAGTTTTACAAGTAGGTGTGTATGTCAGAATCTTGTAGATAAATATAAAGATGAATAGAATTTGCCCTAACCAGGAGCATCTGCCTTTGAACTGAAGGGTCCCAGGTTCGATTCCTGTCACAAGGGCATGTACTTTCGTGTCAGGCACATTCCCAGTTGGGGAGTGTGCAGGAGGCAGCTGAATCAATGTTCCTAACTCTCTATTCCTGCCCCTTCCTCTCTGTAAACAATCAATAAAATACATGTTAAAAAAAAGATTAATGTAATTTGAACATCTACAACACAGGTTAAATAAATATGCATGCCTCCAAAAAACAATCTGATTATTTTTGCATAGTAACTGTCTTTTTAGTGATTCTCACCGTGCATATGATTGAATTGCCTCGCAAAGAGGAATATTAATTTAGTTATTAGCATATATGTTGCATTTACTGCTACAAACCAGAGAGTAATTTCGGTTGCTGTTGAGCTCTCTGGCCTCCCTCCAAGTATGTAAACTTAGCAATTTGCATCAATATGAAATCAACTTAGAGGATTATATAGCCTCAAAACTCTTTGTACAATAACAAAGATGAATATGAATTTGGAAAATTGCTGAAATGATTTTAGAGAAAGCTGTTTTTGTGATGTATAAGGACAAAAATATTTAATTGGAAGTGGTGTGGAGCTTGAAGAATTGTGACATGAAAATCCAAAGATTTTGAACCAAGAGAGAAAAACTATAAGGTAATTTTGAAGGAAGTATTTCAGCAGAGTTTGAGGAAGTGATAATTGGCCAAAGAAAGAAGTCTAATATGAAAAATCTGGCTGTTAGTAAATCAGCTTGTCTTTTGAATACAGATTTAAAATTTTTTTGTTGAAACAAGTTATAAAAGTCATAATGCAAACCTAGTTTTCATAAACTGATCACACTTGTGTCGCTAAAGTTTAAGGAATATAACTAGTCAACTCCTCCTTGCACCTCTAACAGTTATCTTCCTGCCCCCTCTACTCCTGGGTAATCCGTATTCTAACTTCTAACATACCATAGATAATGGAATCATTTAGTTTGCATCATGTAAGGCCTCCCACAGTCAACATTATGTTTGAAGTTTTATAATTCATTCTCATTGTTGAGCTTGTTGTTGTTTTGTGTTGGTATACCACAATTTATCCATTCTACTGTTGTGGGCATTTGAATAATTTCTAGTTTGCTAATACAAACAGATTGCATGTGTCTTTTAGTGAACACTATGTATTTCTGTTAGGTCAGAGAGTGCATATATCTAGCTTGAGGGTTCCAGTATCTCCATATCTTCATCTAACACTTGTCTTTATTTTTTTATTTATTTGAACATATCAAGATTTTGTCATATAATAAAACAAAATATGAAACTTAAGAACTGGATCACTTGACCCTTTCTCTTATTTCCTCTCAGTTCAAAATGCTTGCATCTCTTAATGACCAGCATTTTCTTAGATCTGCAGTTAGGCTCAATGCATTCAAGCCGCTGAAAATCGTTATAGTTTTAGACCCCCCCAGAAAATAGGCTTAGTCTGGCCACCATAACCACTCTGCTTCCTGTCATAATGCTGCCTTCCCTGCACATGCAGAAAATCCTTGCCCTTCTTGTACTGTGTTACTTTCTGGGGTTGATGCTTGCCACTCTTCTTACATAAAATTCAGCGGGTTTTAGGAATGTTCACCAATTTTCGAGAACACCATCAGCAGGGAAAAGCTAACACTTTTTAATTTTAGCTATTGTGTGTATAGTAGTAGTATGTATTTCCCATCAGACTAATGGAGGCTAGCTTTCTTTGTCATATGGATATCTTTTGTGAAATGTTTGTTCAAGTCTATTTTTTCTAGAATAACTTTATTTATAGTTCTTAATATGTTATGGATGAATTCTCTGTCCAATATTGTATTACAAATATACCCTCTTATTTGTAATGATACCTTTGAAAGTAGAAACACATAAGTTTAATATAGTTAAATTTATTAATATTTATCCCTTAATGGTTAGCAGTTTTTATGTACTATGTCATGACATAAGAAACATCCAAACCTATAGAGAATCTTTGAGTTTATTTGAATCAAGCTGAGAAAATTTGCTGGGAAACGACGACTGAGAAAGTGCTTTGGAAAGTGTCAGTTTTACTAATTTTATACATCAGAATACAAGGTAATGCCAGTGGTCTTGATCCAAATCTAGAAGGGTTCAATAGTCTGGCAAAGGGCTGTTCGTAAATTAAAAAGAATCCAGAGACGAAATATAATTTTGAAAGGCATTAAAGAACTAAGTTCTCCTTGTCTCAGGATCCCTTGCTTTTTATTAACATAACTAGAGGCCCGGTGAATGAAATTCGTCAACAGGGTGTGTGTCCCTCAGCCTAGGCTACACCCTCTCACAATCCAGGACTGCTGGCTCCCAACTGCTCACCTGCTTGCCTTCCTTCCTGATTGCCCCTATCTGCTTCTGCCTGCCAGCCTGATAACCCTTAACTACTCCCTTGCCAGCCTGTTTGCCCCTACCTGCCCTCCTCTGCTGGCCTGGTCCCTCCCAACTGCCCTACCCTGCTGGCCTGCTGGCCTACAACTGCCCTCCCCTGCAGGCCTAGTCCCTCCCAACTGTCCTCCCCTGCTGGCCATCTTGTGGCAGCCATCTTTGACCACATGGGGGCAGCCCTCTTGTGTGTTGGAGTGATGGTCAGTCTGCATATTACTCTTTTCTTACATAGGATTTGTCCTAAGGCAAGGTGAATATACACATCAAAGGGTAGGGTTTCATTTACACAGTCAATTGTCAGAATGGGGAATTGCCTGTGGCTGTTCAGGTGTTGGGCCAGTAGAAAGCAATAACATGTAGATTGAGATGCCCTAATGCAGTGGTTGCCAAAATCGTTAGTCAACAGAGCCAAATATCAACAGTACAACTAACCATTGAAATTTCTTTTGAGAGCCAAATTTTTTAAACTTATTCTAATGCCTCTTCTTTAAAATAGACTGTTTTTGTGGAAGAGCCACACTCAAGGGGCCAAAGAGCCGCATGTGGCTTGGCCACTGTCCTAAGCTGTCTGGCAGCAAGCAATCATCCTTTTCAGATTTGGGAAAATACCTTTAGCCATTTCCAACAGGCGATAACATATGTGACTCAGCCCTTGTTGAGTCCCCAAGTTCCATCAACCTTTTGATGAAACTCTTGCAATTATGACATGCTGGAGTTGGCTTCTGGCAACAAGGGGGAAAAAAAATAAGAGGGTTACATGAAATTTCTTGGTGATTAGGGAGGTTGGAGAATGCAAAGCTTGGAAATCTCTAAAATTGGATAAAAAGTAGACGGAATAAACACTTCTTTTTCACTGGTGGATATAGGATACCTAACTGAACAATTAACATGAAAACAGTAAGGTTTCTGTCTGAAAAAGAAAATTGACGGATAAAGATGTGTTGTCAGGTAAATGCAAAAAAAGACAATAAGCTCGGTTAAGATAAAGTTTGGCCTTTGTCAAGGAATATTCCTGTCTAGTACAGGACTATCTGCCATGACACACTTTCATTTTTTATCTATCCATTTATTTTTTTTTACTTGACACTATTACGGATGTCCCCATCCCATCCTTCCCTCTGGCCATCACCACACTGTTGTCTGTGTATTATGCATTATATGTTCTTTTGCTAATCTCTTCGTCATATTCCAGTTTCCCTTCGCCTCAGACAACTGTCAGTCTGTGGTTTGTATCCATGTCTCTTTTTCTATTTTGTCCCTGTTTATTTTGATCATTAGATTTGCTTTTAGTTAGGAAGTTTTCATTTCAGACCATCTTAGGTGGTTACTTTCCGTCTTTGAGTTTGTAAGACAGCCATGCAAGCCTCCCCTAAGCTTATCCACAACTACTTGAGATATCTTTGCTCATTCCTCAACATTGTTTTACCTTCCATATTTATATCTGTAGTCCATCTGGAGTTGATTTTTTTTTAATGTGGCATGTGGGAATAGAATACACTTAAAGTGAAATAGGGCTTATCTTTCCAAGCAATTTTGTAATACTGGTAATCTTTTACTAATTTCTCAAGGGAAATAAAAAGGACACATATAATTGAGGGGGGGCATCATGTTCAATAGAAAATTTTGTCTGGTATGGGCTGGGTTAAAGAATACTGGTTAATCATCTGTTGGTGGAAAGCAGTAGACAGAGCATATCCAAGTAAATAAGGAAAGGATGATGTGCTCGAAACCTGACTTATTTCACATGGTATTTAAAGTTGAAATGTAAAAAGGAGTAGTATCTTAACATGCAGTTTTGTCTACTAATTTTTCAGATTTCAAAAGTATGTATGTGTATTCCAGCATTAAGTTGGACCAAGCAAAAAAGTTTAATTTGATCTTTAAGGACAATAAAGTCCTTTTGAATTCATCACACATTTGGCCTATTCTTAGTAGGAGGTGGGTGGGTTCAGGTGGGAAATTCTAGTGGAAGTAAAGAGAATAAATAAAAATTTCATTAATTATAAGAAGCTTCCAGGTATTTTTATTTTTATAAGCTAAAATATAACTTGCAGTAAAGTAAATCACACCTCAGCATTAACTTTTCTAGAACTCCTCATGCCTTATGTGACTACAGTATTGCAGAATTGATAATTTACATTGAATGAATTTACAACCCATTGCTAAAAAAAAAAAAACTTACAGTTTAAATGCTTTGGAGTAGAAAAGTTTCCTGTTGAATTAAACTCATTACATTTCTAAACCACCATTCTTTAAGAAGTGCACATTGAAAGTACCGTAAACAATAATTACACTGAAAGTGATTTAAATTTGGGGTAAAGATTTGAGATGGAAAATACTGTGACTATTGGAATGACTTGTTTAAAAAAGAGAGAGAGTACTTACTTCTCTAGATATCTTGAATTAACCTTCCTAAGAAGGCATGCTCAGAATTTGTTTTGGTCAGCCTAGGCTTTGTTGAGGAATAATATGTTTTAGGGCAGTGGTCAAAGAGCCACAAGCGGCACTCAAGCTTGCCGACAAAGGAGTTTGCCAACCACTGTTTTAGGGTATGACCCAAAGACTGCTATCTTGGTAAGGTGTAGAGGTCTAAATGTAAGGAAAGTCATGCTATTAGCTAGTCACAGTTGAGGGCAGCTTCAAATAGGCTTTTTGAGTAAATTGCTTTAAGAAAGTAATCCATTAATGCAGTGGTTGGCAAACTGGGGCTCTTGAGCCACATGTGGGCGGCTCTTGGGCCCCTTGAGTATGGTTCTTCCACATAATACCACGTACAGGGCGATTGAAACTTCATGGCCCATGCGCAGAAGTCAGTTTTCAGCTCTCAAAAGAAATTTCAATCGTCGTACTGTTGATACTTGCCCACCACTGTATTAGTGGAATCTAATCATATGGAGGCCTTTTAAATGCAAATTTTCAGGGGTCATCTGTGGTGTCTGACCTATTGGATCGCAGTAGGATCAAACTCAATTCTAATTCCTTAGGTGATAAGGGTTAAAACCCTCCAGCAGCATTGTTCCCTAGAATATGTTTGTTTATGACTTATCATTGTTTTATAACACCTTGCAATTGTGTGACATTTTGAATATCTTTTTCAATATTTTCCAGTCACTAAATACATTCCAACATGGTCTTCTTTCTTCTGCTTTGTTAGTTTATGATTTATTGAACTCATCTATATTTAAAATGTAAGTAAAATAACAATGACAAGACCAATTTTGTAAAGTAGTTTATACTATAGACTAGTCTAGGTGTTAGCGTGTTCGGGGAGAAAGCATAGACACCTTCCACTATACTGAGCCTGCTGTTTACATTCTAACTTGATACTATCTCACCTTGAAATCACAAACAAGTAATTCAGATTTTAAAATGCCTCGGTCAACTACAAAATAAAATACTCGGTCTTTTTCATCATTAAATTTGGACATAAAGCAGGGCGCACTTCAAATCTTTCCTCTAAAACAGGAGTCAGCAAAAATCTGTAAAGAGCCTGATAGAAAATTTAAAATTTTTCAAGGCAGACGGTACAGTCTATGTTGCAAATACTCAGCTCTGACCTTATAGGGAGAAAGCAACCATAGACACTATATAAATGAGTAGTTGTGGCTAGAATCCAATAAAGCCTCATTTTATTTACAAGGAGACTTAATTTTTTCCATAGAAATGTGATTAAATGCTGAAATTCTTAGCTGTTTTGGTGTTGGTTTTTCACCATTCACTTAATGCACATGTATAGCATTGTACTAATTTCTTCAGTTTTCTCTGTCACATCTTTCTTGCCTCTCACCCCCAATTATCTAGAATAATAAAAGCATAATATGCTAATTAGACTGGATGCCCTTCCCGATGAAACTAGGGCTGTGAGTGAAGCCTAGGTCCCTGGTGCCTGCCGGAGGGAAGCCAGAGGGAAGCCTGGGTCCCCAGTGCCAGAAGGAAGCCAGGGAAAGGAAGGCCTACTTTTGCATGAATTCTGTGCATTAGGCCTCTGTATTATTATATTTCTGAGCCTAGCAGCTCTCTTAGGGTTATGTCTTTATAACCACTTGGCTGATAGACCATCCAACTGTGTTTAAGGTGTTTTTGCACAATTGCTTGTTTTCACACTGTGCGTTGGGAAAAACAATGACTGCTGGAGGATTTCTGTTTGGTTGCAAAGTTTAAGTAACAGTGAGTGACTTACAGGAGCACTGTGGTTTCCATTAAGGTGGAATAAGCACCTTGCTAGATGTAACTAAAAACCCTGGACAGAATGCATGGTGAGGGCTCTGAAAAGTAAATGTTAGCAGGTAAATGGAAGAAGGAAACCAGAATTCAAAATGCCACTGAAACAGCCATGGTTTCTGTTTCTTTTTTCTTCTGGAATCTCCTATGGTGTTTTCAAAGGCTGTCAGAAAACTGGAACTGCACACCGGGTGCAAATAAAGAACTCCAAGAAGTCCTCTTTCTCTGGTCTCTAAAGACAGGAAGGAGGGGTCCCTTTGGCTCAAAGAGAATGGATGGGATTCCTTTTTGGTTTAGTTTTATTATTTTTTTCTTCTTTCCTGCCACAGATAATGCAGTCCTGTAGTAATTGTAGCCAGGCAGATGCCTAAATTCCAAGGAGGAGGGACCGTTTTTGACCAGAAAAACTCTGGTTCCAAGATGGAATAGCATCAGGGATATCCCTGTTGTTGTTTTCTCTCTATCATCTCCCCATTTGGCCCAAGTTAGATAATCACAAGCAGCCTGCTGCAGAGTGGGAAACCTAAAGCCTTGGCTTTCTAGCCAGAGGACCAAAAAGTTCCCCTGCTTCTGTCTTTGAGCCAGAAGTTGTCAGAACTATTATGGAGAAAAGAGAGTTGAAGAAAGTGAATCCTATAAAGATTTATATGAACACCCCTGAGCTGCTCATGTATGACTCTGACCCTAAACAGAAGATACAAGACTTTGAGAACTGATAGCTCACCTCCCAGTACCAGACTGGCCACTGAGTGCAGGATATATCTGAATACCATCCTACCTAATAAAAGAGTAATACGCAAATTAGCCATCACTCTACTATACTATACCTAGAGACAACACTCACCAACCAATCAGGAGAGAGTATGCAAATTAATCCCAGCCAAGATGGCTGCTGCCACAGCGAGCAGGAGGGAGGCTTGGGTTTCCCTGGTGATGGAGGAAGCCAAGCTTTCCACACTGCTAGCGGGGGCCCAGGCCTCCACTCAAGGCTACAAAGTTTCAATTATAGAAGATAAGTAAATCCCAACAGATATGGCTCCACCAAGGAGCAAGCAAGAGGCTTGGCTCTGCTTCAGGCTACGAAGTTTCAGTTGTAGAAGATAAATAGATACCAGGACCTCGACTTGGGTTGCCAGAGGACGTGACTGTCCTGCAAACCACCACAGGCCCCTTGCCCAGACTGCCCCACACCCCAAGGGAACTGTCCTCCCTCCCTCCGATCCAAAACACCCTTCAGGGAAAACCACCTGGCCCCCACTCATGCCTGATTGCCCCTAACCGCTTCTGCCTGTCAGCCTGATCACCCCCTAACCATGCACCAGGCATATACCCTATCTAATAAAAGAGTAATATGCAGATTGACCATCACCCCAACACACAAGATGGCCAGCAGGGGAGGGCAGTTGGGGGCAATCAGGAAGGCATGCAGACGAGCAATTGGGAGCCAGCAGTCCTGGATTGTGAGAGGGGTCCCAGATTGGAGAAGGTGTAGGCTGGGCTGAAAGGTCAGCTCCCACTCCCACCCCCCAGGCATGAATTTCATGCACTGTCCCTCTAGTCCTATATAATAAAGATTATAAAATGCTAATTAGTCCAGAGGCAGAAAGACCTTCCTGATGACCTTTCAGGTGAAGCCCGGGCTACAAGGACTCAGCCCCTTACATGAATTTCGTGTATTGGGCCTCTAATGGCATGCATAATAGCCTTCCCTAACTAAACTGAAATCGTTCATAACCCATAAAAAAAGTTGGATAATAACTTGAAGACTAAATCATAACATTTCAATTGCTTGCTAAAACAATTGTTAAATCAACATGCTCCATAGGATTTAAATAAGATTTAAAATTATATAACTTGGCATGGCTGGTGTGGCTCAATTCCCTGAAGGGTGATGGGTCCAATTCCCTGTCAAAGTCATGCCTGGGTTGCAGGTTCAATCCCGGTTGGGGCATGTGTGGGAGGCAGCTGATGGATCTCTTTTTCTGTGTGTATGTGTCCCCTAAACATTTTTTTTATTATTATATAACATAATTAGAATGTTCAGGTTGCAATGATAAATTGTTTACTTATACAGATCAGGATATTCTTGGTGTCTCTCAAAGGAAGACAGTCAACATACACCAGCTTTGAGGTGATGCAGATCAAGATTTAAAGGCAACTGAAACTGGTTTGGCTCAGTGAATAGAGCATCAGCTTGTGGACTGAAAGGTCCCAGGTTTGATTCTGGTCAAGGGCATGTACCTTGGTTGTGGGCTCATCCCCAATAAGGGGGTGTGCAAGAGGCAGCTGATTGATGTTTCCAACTCTCCCTCTCCCTTCCTCACTGTTAAAAATCAATAAAATATATTTTTTTAAAAAGATTTAAAGGCAACTATCATAACCATTTTATAAGTAAGAGTGAATACTCTCAAAATGAAAGAGTCTTAGCAGAAAAATAGAAGATAGAACTTAAAAATGTAACAAAAATAATTACTGGATGGGCTTAAGTAGTAGAAGGGACAAGACAAAAGAGTGAATGAGTTTATTAAGTCAGCAAGAGAGAATAAAAGCTGAGACTTGAATGTAAATCGTGAAACCATAAAAAATCTTAGAAATCGTAAGCCGCAAAATGTCAGTTATCTTTTGTAGCATTATGTTTACCCATACATCTCCTGAGCAAAGGGAACTAAGGAGAAAATAAACAAATGAGACTGTCAAAATAAAACTTAATGTACAACAACAACAACAAAATGAGAAGAAAGCCCACTGTATGGGAGAACATATTTGGCATGATAACCTCTGATAAAGGTTTAATATCCAAAATATATAAGAAACTCATATAACTTATTTATTTATACATTTTTTGGAACTCACACAACTTAACCAAAGGAAGACAAACAGCCCAATTAAAGAATGGGCAAAGGCCCAGCCAGCATGACTAAGTGTTTGAGTGTCCAGCTATGAACGAGGAGTCACTGGTTCTATTCTAGGTTAGGGCACATGCGCTAGTTGCAGGTTCATTCCCCAGTAGGGGGTACTAGTTTACTTAGTTGTACATCTATATGGCTTCAATTTTGCTCTATTATTGCCTGTACTACAGACTTTCTACTCTATTGAAATAGGCATTTTCCCATTTCATTAGAGAGCCACATTGCTTCCCAAGATCTTGTGGGAAGGCTTGTACTGTTGAATTGCTAGCCAAAGGCTTTCTTTTTTTCTTTCTTTTTTTTATAATGTTTCTTAATTTTTAATATGCTTTTCTTCAATCATTTAAACTAGTGAAAGGTAATGGTTTTCTTTGATTTTATATAAATACATACACACACACACACTAGTGTCCCAGTAGTACGGATTCATGCACATCGAAAGCAAATTAATTAGAAGAAATATTTTAATATTGCTATTCATGTCTTGCTAATAAAAAGTATCAAAGGAGATGAGGCACAGGAAAGCACTTCACAAATATTTGGTTAAACTGTAAAATGTTTGCGCTTGGCTATAAAGCAAGTTGGGTTCTTGGGCTGAAGAAACTTCAAGGAGGCTAGTGCCTAGGGAGAGGAAGCCAGGCATTGCTATATGACCTCATTGCCCAGCACCACAGGCTGTTTACGGGCTGAGCTGGGCTGTGGGCCACATTTTGTGCCATGGGGTTTTGGCAGTGTTGGCTACGACTTGGTGGGATGTTGTTCCGGGTTAGTGGCAGGGCCTGTGTCTCACTTGGATGAAGCTGTTAGGTTCTAGGTCCGTGGTGCCGTTTATTTTTAAACGAGAGGCCCAGTGCACGAAATTTGTGCACAGGTAGGGTCCCTAGGTCCGGCCAATGGGACCTTCTGGTTGCTGACTGGGGCTTCCCTTCATTCCATGCTGTCCCTAGGTGGTCAGTACATATCATAGCAAGCAATGGGTCTCCCAAACTCCCACAGGGACATTTTGCATATTAGGCTTTTATATATACATATATGGTCAGTGCAGTTCATGGCAGCTCCTGCATTGAGCATCTGCCCCCTGGTGGTTGGTGCACGTCATAGCTACTGGTTGGACAGACACTTAGCAGTGTGTGTGTGTGTGTGTGTGTGTGTGTATTAGAGGCCCGATGCACAGAACTTGTGTAAGAGCAGACCTTCCTTTCCCTGACTGCTGCTAAACCAGGGCCTTGGTTTCCTTTTGAATTTCCTCTGTACATGGCTTATTCGTGGTATTTTGTTTATTTGTCTTTTTCTTAGTAAAATGCCAATTATGTTATCTTATTTAATGGGTGTTAATGTAGATAGATAACTTTGGAAAAAAACTAAATGTTGATATTCATAAGAGAAACTACAATAAGAATGTGCCAACAAATATAAAATATGCTTTGTTGATCTTTGAAGAATTCTTTAAAATGTGACTTCTAATTTTTGAGAGTAGGCAAATAGTATGATGAATTAATCATCTTTTTTGTTAAATAATAGATCCGAGTGGGACATACTTTTGAAGGATGTGCAATGTTCAATCATAAGTGTGACAAAAACTGACAAGCAGGAAGCTTATGTACTCAGGTAAGTCCTATAAAACAAGTGTTACCTAACATATTTCTGTGTGAATTGTACTATATATAGAATAGCAAATTGTTCCTCTAGACTTTAGTTCTATAATTATTTTAGCCTTATTTTTAAAAATATGTTGTAAAACAAAATGTTTATTCAGGTATCCCTAGGCAGTAGGTTTTGAAGTCTTACCTGAAAGATCTTTAAGATGGTTGCCATCTTTACCTACATGTAGCGAGCAGGAAGTATCAATAAAGTGGGTAGAATGACATTGTACCTTTACCTTGCAAATTGGGGTCTTCCTTTTAGTATATGCCTCTTAATATCAGAACCTTAAGCAAAGTGAAGTTAGTTCCGCTGTTCTAATAGGATTGCCATATATAACAGAAAAAAGCCATTCAACCTTTTTATCGGTACAAAGATAATTTATTCAATAAATATGTTTAATTCTTACACATATTATAATGGGCCTTGGATTGAATAAGGTACCATAGAGATATAATGGTGAGTAAAAACAAACAGTCCTTTCTTTGCTGAGCTTATTATCTAGTGTAAGAAGTAATGAGATGGCTATAGAAATACATGTGAGAGTAGATGGTGGGAGATAAGGTAAAGTATGAATTTAATAATGTCTTAGTATAGGTGAGGAAAATGTGGTAAAAAAGAGTGTGTATAATGAGATAATCTTTATAATGAATTCAAGGACTGTTTCTGTGGGTTCTAGAATATAAACTGATTTTTGTATAATAGAAGAGGAAGACTACTGTACATTATTTGCTTCTTTGAGGTTTTAACATTTAAAATTAGCAAAAATTTATATTGTAAATTATAGTCCAACAGTAGGTTAGTTGTATCAATAGTGCATAAATAGCATTATAATATTGTAACTTTTTTCAATTGTAGTGAGAGTAGCATGTTTGTCTCCAAGAGACGTTTCATTTTGAAGACATGTGGTACCACCCTCTTGCTGAAAGCACTGGTTCCCCTGTTGAAACTTGCTAGGGATTACAGTGGGTTTGACTCAATACAAGTAAGTAATCAAAAAACATTATTTAATCCTTTAAGTTATAAATAAATTCGTATACTTATTGCTTTGGTTGTAATGGGTAAGGGTGGGCACACTGTGAGAGAAAGAATATTCTTTTCTATTTTCTTTTTTTAATATATTTTATTGATTTTTCACAGAGAGGAAAGGAGAGGGATAGAGAGTTAGAAACATCGATGAGAGAGAGACATTGATCAGCCGCCTCCTGCATGCCCCCTACTGGGGATGTGCCCACAACCAATGTACATGCCCTTGACCGGAATCGAACCTGGGACCTTTCAGTCCACAGGTCGACGCTCTATCCACTGAGCCAAACCAGTTTCGGCAGAGAATGAGTTGGGATAAAATCCATATAGGAGAAAGAAATGAAGAAACCAGACATGTTCAGTATTTAACTCCTTGAAGTCTTAATATGAAGGGCAAGGAAACTAAGTGAAAGCAAGAAAAATTAATTAGGTTTTCATAATAAAAAGTTGATTATGTTAAGACAACAATATAGAATTAAATTCTGATAACATTTAAGAATTAAGGTGAGAGCCCGGCTGGTGTTGCTCAATGGATTGAGCATTATTCCATGGACCAAGAGGTCCAGGGTTCAGTTTCTGATTAGGGTACATGCCCAGGTTGTGGGCTCGATACTCTGTAGGAAACATTCATAGAGCCTAAAAGAGTTTTTATTAATCATTGATCCTCATAAGAAACTCAAACAATATGTCCTTAATTTTTAGATCACTGACTCTTTTTTCTTTTTAAAATATATTTTATTGATTTTTTTTTTTTTAACAAAGAGGGAGAGTGAGAGAGAGAAACATCAATCAGCTGCCTCCTGCACACTCCCCACTGAATATGTGCCTGCAACCAAGGTACAAGCCCTTGGACCCGTGAGTCCCCAGGCTGATGCTCTATCCACTGAGCCAAACTGGTTAGGGCACTGACTCTTTTCTTAAGGGTTTATTTTTTCATTGATTCTGGAGAGAGAGAAACATTGATTGGTTGCCTCATGTACATGCCCCAAATGGGGAACAAACCAAAACCCTGGTATGTGTTGATTGGGAGTGGAACCCACGATCCTTGAGGGCAAAGGATGACCAGAGTTACACTGGTCAGTGCTGAATCACTGACTCTTACGGTTTATTTATTTTTTAATATATTTTATTGATTTTTTACAGAGAGGAAGGGAAAGAGATAGAAACATCAATGAGAGAGAAACATCGATCAACTGCCTTCTGCACAATCCCCAGATCGACGCTGTATCCTCTGAGCCAAACCAGTTTCAGCTGACTCTTACAGTTTAATGTACACATGTTCTCCCACTAAATTTTGGCTTACATGTGTATTTAAATGCTCAGGTCAGAAACCACTGCTATATTATATCCTAATTGCTATCATTTTTATGACCCATCATCTGTAGGCTGGGCATTTTAGTTTGTAGAAAGTCATTGATGCACTCTGTATTATTAATGCTCTATTGAGACTTCACAGCTTAGCTTATAAAGTTGTTTCTAAGAGCACTTGACTCATGGATATTGGTTTATCTGCCTTTTTTAGAGCTTCTTTTATTCTCGTAAGAATTTCATGAAGCCTTCTCACCAAGGGTACCCACACCGGAATTTCCAGGAAGAAATAGAGTTTCTTAATGCAATTTTCCCAAGTAAGTTTAAATAAATAGAATTGAAACTTGCTTTATGAAAGTTTAGAGATATATCTTTTCAGAAATCTTTTATATATATATATGAAAGCACATTTATGCAAATATAGCATGTTTATAATTAAGATAAGTGTATCAATATAGTTGATTATAAATTTTAGATTGTTGTGTATGTGCACTTCGAGTCATTGTTAAAATGATAGAAAATGAAACGAATTAATCACCTGCTAGAGGGAGAATTCATCTTGATCTAGTCATTTGTTCTGGCTTATATCAAATTTAGTGGATATGAAGGCTATGATCCCTTCATCCAGAAAAATGCCCAGTGAGTAACTGCATAATCCTGTGGTAAGACACTGATCCAGCATTCTATACAGGTATTGAGCTGATTTATAAATGACAAACACAGTGGGATCATAGTGTGCCTTCAATATACTGGGCAAGATTTTCTTTCTTTCTTTTTTAAATATATTTTATTGATTTTTTTTTTTTTTTACAGAGAGGAAGGGAGAGGAATAGAGAATTAGAAACATTGACCAGCTGTCGAATCAAACCTGGGACCCTTCAGTCTGCAGGCCGAAGCTCTATCCACTGAGCCAAATTGATTAGGACAAGATTTTCTTTCTTTTTTAAATGTATTTTATTGATTTTTTTACAGAGAGGAAGGGAGAGGGATAGAGAGTTAGAAACATCCATCAGCTGCCTCCTGCATGCCCCCCCACTGGGGATGTGCCCACAACCAAGGTACATGCCCTTAACCAGAATCAAACTTGGGACCTTTCAGTCTGCAGGCTGATGCTCCATCCACTGAGCCAAACTGGTTTCGGCAAGATTTTCTTTCATTCATTTACAAAACGTTTATTTACAGATCTTTATTTAAAAATACGTATTAAGGATATGTGGAGGGTTTGGGGTTTTTTGTTTTTTTTTTTTTAGAGAGAGAGAGAGAGAGAGGAAAAAGAAACATCAGTTGCCTCTCATGGCCTGAACAGGTATCAAACTTACAACTAGGATTCGAGCCTGCAACCCTTTGGTGTATTGGCCCTTGCTCCAATCAACTGAATCACGGGCCAGGACTATGAACCTTCCTTTTTGAGGTTTAAGGTCAAGGAACTAAGGGTTATCTAATCCAAAACCCTTATCTCCTAGATAAAGCTGGTAACTTAGGATCATTTTAAAAATCTGACAAAGTCATTCACTGGCATGATTTTAAAAGAAAATCAGATTTCTATTTTTATCTACTAATATGAAACTAAACTGATCTAAATCAGAGAGTGCTAATTGTAATTTGATATAAATATCTACCAATTGTTAATTTACTGTGTTGAGTTAGGCTTTGAAACAATATGGAAAGTATTACATAAAATAACTTGTATTTACTTGGAAGGAGCCATAGTTTTTCTCAGCACCACTTAGATTGACTCACTGGCTGCTAAAGAGAATTTCTAAGTGACAGTCTGTAAAATATATACATATATATTTTAAAGGGTGATGGGGAGAGACTTGCCTACTTGTGAATTCACCCACTTACTTTCCTTCACTGATATTTCTGAAAGGAGACAAATAGTATCATCCCAGCTATTGGAAGGGTGAGAAAAAAAATCATCCTATCAAATGGAACTGTTGCATTTACTTTACTTTCTCCTTCCTCAACAGATGGAGCAGCATATTGTATGGGACGTATGAATTCTGACTGTTGGTATGTTGGACACAATCTTACAGATTTTTTTCTTGTATATAAGGTTACTTTAAATTGCCAGTTGTCATTTTTAGAAATGATTTTTTTACTTTTGTATAGGTACTTGTATACTTTGGATTTCCCAGAGAGTAGGGTAATCAGTCAGCCAGATCAAACCCTGGAAATTCTGATGAGTGAGCTTGACCCAGCAGTTATGGACCAGTTCTACATGAAAGATGGTGTTACTGCAAAGGATGTCACTCGTGTAAGGATTTTCAATAATTCTGGATTCTGCTTGGGGACTAAAATACATTGTTTAGCTCATTCTTGTTTTATTTTTTAAATTTGTATTTAACTCAGTCTCTCTTTTTTTTCTTTCCTTTTCAGGAGAGTGGAATTCGTGACCTGATACCAGGTTCTGTCATTGATGCCACAATGTTCAATCCTTGTGGATATTCAATGAATGGCATGAAATCGGATGTAAGAAACAATATTTGCTTAATACTTAATTTAAATATTTAAGTGTGCCCTTTCCATTATTAACACAAAACTGTTTCTCCAAGGGAACTTACTGGACTATTCACATCACTCCAGAACCAGAATTCTCTTATGTTAGCTTTGAAACAAACTTAAGTCAGACCTCCTATGATGACCTGATCAGGAAAGTTGTGGAAGTCTTCAAGCCAGGAAAATTTGTAACCACCTTGTTTGTAAACCAGGTACTTTGTCTTTTGACAATAAAATCTTATAGAAAATAAGGGTAGTGAGGGATGTCATAAAATGGTACTTAGATACAAGTTGAGCTTTTTGGGATGAAAAGCTTCCTATATTTCATTAAATTTCTATTGGTTCTTGTTTTATATCTAGTTAATTGGTGGGCTTCCCCTGTACTGTTTATTGTCCCTGTCGGCAGGCCTGGAGTTGGGATGGGGGCTAATGGACATAAGTTATCTTATCTCACTTAAGCCTGTATTTCAAATACCATAGTTTTATGAAGATAAATGTTTTAAATATTTGTGACATCACTGTGTTGTTTGTGAATCTTTTGCAGTATGGAAGCACTTACAGTTTATTTAATTTTCTTCCCCAGAGTTCTAAATGTCGCACCGTGCTTTCTTCGCCCCAGAAGATTGAAGGTTTTAAACGTCTTGATTGCCAGAGTGCTATGTTCAATGATTACAACTTTGTTTTTACCAGTTTTGCTAAGAAGCAGCAACAGCAGCAGAGTTGATTAACAAAAATGAAGAAAAAACGCAAAAAGGAAACACACGTAAAAGAAGGTGGTGGCTGCTTTTTAGATGTTGATACCGGGGGCCATGCTTTCCATAACCACCACCTTGTAGTTGCAGAAAGCCCTAGATGTAATGATAGTGTAATCATTTTGAATTGTATGCATTATTATATCAAGGAGTTAGATATCTTGCATGAATGCTCTCTTCTGTGTTTAGGCATCCTACGCCACTCTTGCTGTGAAATTGAAGTGCATGTAGAAAAAAACTTTTATTATATGAAACTTTACAACACTTATGACAATTCAATTTGGTTTATGCACAGTGTAATATTTCTCCAAGTATCCTCCAAAATTCCCCACAGACAAGGCTTTCGTCCTCATTAGGTATTGGCCTCAGCCTAACCATCCAGGACTCTTCTATTAAATTGCTGCCAGGATGTTATATCCAGTTACCTCCAATTTCTAGAACATATTCTCTACTAATGTTATTGAAAACAATTTCTACTTCATTCAGATGTTTTTTGCAATGGCAATTAAAGTTTTTCTTCCACGAGTGGAGTCCTCTTAAGAAAGTGATTGCAGTTAACCATTTTGTGTACTACTGTTTTAACATTATTGCTTCCTGAGTTTGTATTCCTTTTATTGATTTTGTTCCTCACCATGGTGTCTCCTCTCCCAACCCTGCCCCAATAAAGCAATACACTGTTACACTGGGTCTATACCAATCTTATACCCCAGAGGGGGGAAGGGGATGGACCCTATGTTTTTATTTTATTTTAAGGTCAAGGGAGTTTTTATTGGCTCTTTTAGAAGGTGGTGACAAAAATAAACTATATTATAGTGTTGATTAGCAAGGAAGACACAAATTAATTTTATACTATACTGGCAGAACTATATGGGAACTATGCCATTCTGTGCTCTCCAGTAAAATAAGATAGCTTTTCATGAGGACTGTGTCTTTATTAACTTGCTAAATAGTGGTATTAAAAAAAATTTATCACTAAATATATATTAGCAAGGAGAAAACAAAGATTATACTGGATTCAGTAAGTCAAATAAAATCATTCACCTTAATTTTTGTTTCAGAGCGGCATGCATGTCATTGCCATCTTGTGACCTGAAGTTCTGTGACTGTAATGCACATGACTTTATGTGTTCCTCTTATTGGTGTTTTCTTCACCACAGTTTCAGAGGATCATGTGAAAGAACTGCTCAGGTTATTCAGACATACGTAGTGAATCAAAAGGCTGTAAAACATACAAAAATCCAAAATGGTCAGTGAGAAATGACTAGAAATACAGGCTGTTAGGAGTTGGTATGTTTAACTGTGTTTGCAAATACTGTAAAGTTTAAGCAACCTAGAAAACAGCAAAGTTGACTATTTTTTGAATTCTTGTCCTCACTTTTTTTTTTCTTCATTGTGGCTTAATGCAGTGATGTTTTTTGTTCGTATTTATCAACGAAACACTTTTTTTTTTAATGTTTCTAAACAAAATCTACTTGGTTTGAAATCAAGTGGTTGGATCACTTTTGACTTATTTTAAGCACATTCTTGATTCAGAGTTTCATTGAAGAAGCTTTCAATCAATGAATCAGTTTGATTCTGTAATTAGCACACAGTACCTACTGTTTTGGTGCTGATTTGAGGACCAATACTCAAAGTGGATTTTCTTGAACAATGCAATGTCCCAGTGGATTTGATGACATGAGTTGGCTTGAGGTCTAATTTTTTTTCTAATACATTTAAGATTTCTATCTAATGTTAAAAAACTACATACATTTGTATGAAACAAAACCTAGAAAAATGAAAACTGTAGATTAAGTAGTAATTTAAATTAATCCTAGTATATTATGATAGAGGAGGGAAACTTTTGATGCCATAATTTCTCTCTTCATGGTGGTGTTGGACTTAAATCAGGTGAAATGTATTTCTGTACCACAATTATAAGCTTTAATAAAAGTTTGCTTAATTGATTGTCTAAGTGACATTCAGAAAGTTTTCTGTGGATGTATTTTTTAAATAGTATACATTATCAAATATTAGGAGTTTTAAATTAATTGAAAAAAATTTAAAATGATTATTTCCTAAGATTTATGAGTTATGAAGACAAAAGGCCTTTGAGCTCCTTGGAGAATGGCTAATTGGTATTCAGACTTAAGCATCTTCCTCCCTCCCTCCACCCCCAAATATATTTTATTGATTTTTTTTACAGAGAGGGAGAGGGATAGAGAGAAACATTGATGAGAAAGACATCATCGATCAGCTGTCTTCTGATCAGCTGTCTCCTGTATGCCTCATACTGGGGATGTGCCCAAAACCAAGATACATGCCCTTGATAGGAATTGAACCTGGGACCCTTGAGTCCACAGGCCGACGCTCTATCCACTGAGCCAAACTGGTTTCGGCTTAAGCATCTTTTTTTGTTGGTGGTTTATTAACTGAAGCTCAGAATAACTATTTGAACTGTATACCAGGATATCAGAGATTATAAAGGGTAAGTAATAAGAATTAGAATGTGTTGCCAGGAACCAATTCTAGCATGTAATAATTACAAGAGTTTCACCTTAAGATTGGTGAAGCTTGGGGAGCTCAACAAGGATTGAGTCACATGTAATTACCTGTTTGAAGGGCTAACGGGCACTTCCCCCAAACATAAATAGGATCTCTGCTGCCAGACAGCTCAGGGCATTTTATTGCCTCCTGTTGGCCAAACACCTGAATAGCTGTAGGCTATTCCCCAAACTGACAATGCTTCTGCACCCTACCCTTTGATACCTTACCCTTTGAAGTGTATATCTCCACTTTGCCTTAAGATAAATCGTGTTAATAAAAGCAGGGTCCTGAGTGAAGGGTTAGTCTTCAGTTCCTTTAGTTGATCCTCTGACCCCCAATACCTTTCAAAATTATCTTCTTGGTGGACTCCTTAATCATCAACATGCAGCCCCTTTCTCCAGAATGCTGAACCCTTTGTAAAGCTGGGGAAAGAACCCCAGCAATGTGTATTTGTGAATTTGGCTTAGAAGGAGTCAAAGGTTTGAAGGCAGAATGTACAACCTTTATTTATGGAACAGGCCCCATAATGGTGGAATCGAGAAGAACAAGCCATGAGCTTCCTTTATTTAATTGATGGCTATTTCTATTAACTAGAACATAATCATAGACTTGATCATTTTGCCTTCAAGAACTTCTTTGTTAATCCTCACTAGAGGATTTTTTTTCCATTGCTTTTCTGAGAGTGGGAAGAAGGGACAGAGACTGGTTGCCTCTCACATGTGTCGTGTCCTAGTCAGGGAGTGAACCTGACTAGGACATGACATGTGAGAGGCAACCAGTCTCTGTCCCAGGCATGTGCCCTCAATCAGAATTGAACCTGAGACCCTTCAGTATGCAGACCAGTGCTCTAACCATTAAGGCACAAGAACAAGGGCTCATACACATATTGTGTGATTCTTTGGTAAAATTTCAGCTTCTCAATCTCCTTGGCTACAGTAAGAATTCTGAACATCAGAATTTTGTGAAAATGTCCTGACAGAATAAGCAAGTTAGAGAACTAGAGGCTCAGTGCATGAAATTTCTGGTTGTGGTTGTGGGGAGGGCATCCCTCAGCCCAGCCTGCATTCTATCCAGTCTGGGACCCCTTGGGATGTCAGACTGCTGGTTTAGGCCTGATCCCGGTCACAATCTGGGACTGCTGGCTCCCAACTACTCACCTACCTGCCAGCCTAATCAGTGCCTAACTGCTCCCCTGCAGGCCTGGTCCCCCACAACTGCCCTCTTGTGGTGGCCATCTTTGACCACATGGGGGCAGCTATCTTGTGGGTCAATTTGCATATTATCTGTTATATAGGATAGTGCATTGGCTTTGCAACCTGTTGATTGCCTGCTCTGTATAGCACCTTATCCTATTTAGATTTTTTTTTAATTGGTTTGGGAGATAATTTGAGAATGGCACAAACTAGAGGTAAGCAGACCTACTAGATGGCAACACTGGTATTCTACAGAACGTCTCACTGCTGGGGAGGATGAGTTCAAGCTAGCAGAATACATTTTCACTACAGGCCTGGTGCACTTGGGGGAGTTTCCTCAGCCTGGCCTGTATCCTCTCCCAGTCTGGGACCCCTCAGGGGCGGTTCACCTGCTGGCTTAGGCCCACTCCCTAAGGTATTGGGCCTAAGCTGGCAGACATCCCTTTGGTAGCCCTCAGGATGTCAGACTGCCAGTTGGCTACAGTAATGGCATAGATCTGCCCTTCCTAAGACATATTTGGACATCCTTAGCGCTGCCTAGGAGGTGGCAGAGGCTCCCACCACCACCACTGCACTTGCAGCCACCATTGCTGCATGTGAGCCCAGCTTGTCCTGAGCGAAGCTCTCCCTGTGGGAGTGCACTAACCACCCGGGGCAGTTCCTATGTTGAGTGTCTACCCACTGGTGGTCAGTGCGTGTCATAATGACCAGTCGTTTTCAGTAGTTATGCTGTTAGGGTCCATTTGCATACTACCCTTTTATTGATTTTTTTTTTTTTTTTTTTTACAGAGAAGAAGGGAGAGGGATAGGGAGTTAGAAACATCGATGAGAGAGACATTGATTAGCCACTTCTTGCACACCCTCTACTGGGATGTGCCCACAACCAAGGTACATGCCCTTGACCAGAATCGAATCTGGGACCTTTCAGTCTTCAGTCCACAGGCCAATGCTTTATCCACTGAGCCAAACCGGTTTTGGCATACCCTTTTATTATATAGGATATTTTCCAAAATTTGAGTAAAGTACTTAGCATAATACTCTCCAGGTCCCTCCATGCTGTCTCAAAGGGATCCTCCTTTTTTACAGTTGCATAGAGGTGCATATATTCTTTCTGGCTAGTGTTCTGGATTTCAAGTAGGATTGCATAGTACTGTATTTACTCTTTATACCAGCAATCACCAACCTTTCAGACCTCGAGGACCACTGTTGGCAACTGCTGCTTTATACAGTGCTCTCATTTAGTAAAAAGTTTGAGAGCTTGAACCATGTACTGCTGAGTAGTATTCCTTAGTATGAATGTACCACTTTTTTTTTACCCATTTTGTTAATGAACATTTTACTGGTTTCCTGTTTGGGGAAATAAGAATAAAATACTTCTGTGGCTTCTGGTGTATAGTATCAAACTGCATTTCTCTGATAAGTAATTTAAAATTTTTCTCAGCAGTGTTTTATATAATACTTTCTCATGCATAATTTTTAGTACTTTGTTTCATGATGCTAGGGAATTTATTTTTCTAATCACTAGCTTATAGATAAATAATGTTTAAATCTTGTATCATGAGATTTTGCTAAACTCATTTTTTGTTTTGCTTCCTTATTACACTGGTTAACACTAATGCATATGGAATATTAGTGATAAGAGTGGGCTGTGACTAAAGTGAGACACCTAGGGAGCAAAATTCAAGGAGGGACTTCAGGGCGGTAGCTGTAGGCATCTGAGTGAGCGCATCTTTACATTCTGCTCCCTGGGGGCTTTGCCTCTTTAGTGTCATGATCCTGTATGAAGACCATTTCATCTTGTTCAAATTTTAGGAAGACATTCAGTATTCCATCAATGTCTGCTGTTGGGTTTGTGTGCCTAGATAGATGGCGTCTTACATGGTCTTCTGTTTAGTTTGTTCTCATCAGGTACCCTTTTTTTCCCCACCCATTCAAGTGGTGATAGCCTTTATTCTGTAAAGATATTATTCCTGTTTTGGGGGAGCTTGGTAATGAAACCTTAGGACTGTAAGAGGGAGGCCCCCAAACTGGAGACAAATGTCTTGTTTAAAGTAACTGCCCAGATTATTGTGCAGTGACTGAAGTGTTCTCTGAGGTGGCACGGGAGAAATAAAAGGCGGCAGATATTCTTGAAACAAAAGCAATTTTAGTTGATTTGACATGTTGACTTTACAAGACCTCCTACGGGTGATACCCCTCCATCTATCTGCCCACGTGGGGAGTACCCCTCAAAACATCACTGACAGAAAAAAACAACAGCCTTTTGCACCACCTCCACCAGCAGTGGGCCAAAACTGTCAAGAGCAACAAGGACCAAGTCAGAGAATTACCAACAGCCGGGCATTCATGAGGAAACAAGGCTCCAGTTCCCACACAGTTGCCTCCCATCTTATCTGCTCCGGTCCCACCCTGCACCCAGCATTGCCCACCTTCAGCCACACATATACCCACTCCCCTCGTGCATACTTCTAATGTCAAAACCTGTGTATTTTCCTTGATTGCAAGATGTGCTGAGCCATGGTTAAAGGGCATGTCAGACTCAATGTGATGGTAGATGCTAGTCACAAGCACCCCCACTCCAGATAACATGCCACTTCCCAGTCCTCTGGAGATAAAGAGCCTATCTGCCAGGGTCTAGAGACCATCTTGCTGCAGCCAGGCAGGTTGGAATTACAGGATCTTTACCACTTTTGAGAAAGTAAACTGCTCGCTTCCACAAGTGCCCAAGTCCATATTCAAACACTGTCTCATCACAGCTAAACCTTTTCTAAATAAATCCCTTTTCCCACCTAACCTAAATCTTGGGGATTCAGTTATCTCATACGCTCATATATATTTACAATTCAAGAATTACTTTGCTTCTTTTGGCTTCTGTTTTAGCATTTTAGTAGTAGGGCAGTTTGAGATGAACTGAATTGCTCTAGAAATCTAAAATAAAATCCATTTAGGAGTCAGAAACGCTGCCTTAAGTAAACCCTTGAAGTCCTTGACCTTGGTGCTCCAAATAGATCAATGGTATCTCCCACTCACCCATGTTTTCCTCACCAGCACTGACTGGATTCAAAGCTTACAATAGAAATTATGAAACCAATGATGATGAGACATTGGAAACACAGCAGTAAAACCAATGCTGGTAACCTGGAACATAGTTCCCAAGGAGGGTAATCTGGCAATGCATTTTTAGCTTGAGGTTTTTCAAAGTACTCATATACAAAGTTTGCAATTTAGATATCAGAATTTAGGGTGCTGGTTAGTTATGTCTAAGCAGCATAATTACATTAAATGTTTAAAGGAAATGGGTTCCCTGTAATAAGTCGGTAAAACCACAAGAATGTTCAGTGAGTTTACAATGCTGATTATGAGTTAAATTTAAGTCATAGTGCTAGATGATGAGAATAATAAAGATGAGCCATCATCACAGCCTAACAGGAAGGTGACATAGTGATAATAGGCCTGTGGTGCAAGAGCACAGAAGAGTGCCTTTTGCTTAAGGAGGTTGGGAAATAAAGTTAGAAGGTGATCTTTGAACTAAGAGCTCTATGAACTCACTAAATACCAAGCAAGGATGTGCTATTCATTGTAAGGCAAATATTTTTTAAAAGGTCAAGATGAATTGCTTCCTCTAGAAATTTCAAGAATCCATTTAGGTGGAGTTGTTGAAAGTGGAGGGAGATGGGGAGGTGGTTACCATGGTGGTGGAAAGATTGTGGTGGATGCTAAACTTAGATTTCATTTCCCCTCCACTTTTGCCTTCAGGACTTTTTGTTTCATTGAGTATTGGCTACTGGCTGCTTCCTAGAAATGGTTCTCAACTAAAGATTTCTCTGTACGAAAAATTCTTAAAACTTATTTTGGCAGAAAATTTAAAGGGACAATAATAATCCTGGAGGGAGATTCAAAATGGATTGCAGTAAGGTAGACTGGATATGAGGAGACCAGTTAAGACTACTACTGGAGGAGAAGGTAAGAAATATTAGGACTTGAGAAGTTGCAGAGACAAAATGATAAATGGGACACAAAGAGGTAAAAAATAAAAGGCCTAAAGTTTTCTGATTTGGTTCCATTGACAACTCAGAAAAAGAAGGAGAATTGGGATGAAAGATAATAGGCTTGCTTTTGGTTATGTTGAGTTTAATAAGCCAAAGATGGATAAAAAGAAACATTTGCTTTGCTAGGATTAGGAGATGATGGTAACTTTTTAAAAAAGAATGTTTAACCTTTTCTGCAAACATAAGTTTGTTTACTTAAAATGTGAAATAATTGCTTAATACAAGTGAAGTAAACACGTACAATAAGCATTTATAGATTTCACAGAAATGTGGAATAAACATGTTTGACATTGTCATCTTGGTGATAGATTTATGGGTGTGCTTTTACTCATCTCTCTACAGTGTACATCAACTGTTTGAGTAGTAAATAAGAATAACAAAGCAAGTGTTCCTGCTCTTGTTCCCCAATTCCCTGAGCAACCTACCCTCTGGGTACATGCAGGGAAGTAAAGGAGTGTGCGAATGAGAGTGCCCATGCTGAGCTGAGCATGTGCATTTCAGCCCTGATGCAGAAGATTGATCGGGTAGATTCCAAGATCAAGGCCATGGCATTCATATATTCAAAAAGGTTGGATTCACACAGGAATCAGCATTTTTCTGATGGCATTTAAGGTAAGGGATCATGTAGACTAAAATTTTGACATAAAAAAGCAGTTTTTCCAGATCTGTCACAGACTGATGACTACAATAAATCAATAAATATTAAAATGAATTTTTCAATAGGTGCAGCCTGATTTTTAAAATTTATTCAGAAGACAAAAATTATTCTACCAAATAGTTAGAAAAACCAAATACTTGCCCTCAGTTTCTGTACTTAACTGGTAGAAAACTGGTAACAGCTTGGGGCTTATACCAGTCAGCAGATGCTTTGTGATCTAGCCTAGTTTGTACTTAAGAACTTCAGAACACACCAGCCGGGAATGGGAGATGGGGACATGAAGTGGGGGTCATTTTCTTGTCTTTATGGAAGTCATGCCTCCAGATAAAAAGAAGCAGGGATCCAAATGGCATTTGGTACCAGATGCCAACCCCACTCTACACCTCCCTTATTCATTAGGTCACTCGTTCAAAAAACATGAATGCTGGTACTACCTCTCTGAAGGGGATGAGCTCTATGCTAAGGCAGAATAATTCTGAGTAATTTTTAGAAGATTTTATTGGACATTTGTAAAACATTAAAATACATGTGAAGTAAGGAAGTGCAACAGCACCCACATTGTAGGACACAACGTTCATCATAGGGATGAAAATATCATCTCATTTAGAATAGTCACCATTGTTACTATCCTGGGGCAAGACTGCACAAAGAAATTGTTAGGTCCCAGTTAAAGTTTCTTCCCAATCTATCCTTGCACCCAACCCGTAGAAAAAAATCCTAACCTAGTACCTTTTTAAAAATTATTTTTTTTTATTTTTTTTTACAGAGAGGAAGGGAGGAGGAGAGTTAGAAACATTGATGAAAGAGAAACATCAATCAGCTGCCTCCTGCACACACCCTACGGGTGTATAGGACCCATGCCTTTTAATGGAATTGAACCTGGGATCCTTCAGTCCACAGGCCGACACTCTATTCACTGAGCCCAACCAGTTAGAGCAAACCTAATAACTTTTATATCCTGTAAGGAAACTTAATCAGAGTTTTTCTTATAAAGTTACTGTGTCTTAACATTGTAAATCCTTTTCTGTAAAAAAAAATAAAAATAAAAATGGCACTGTATTTGTGCTATACTACTTGTGTGGTCATAATATAAAAAGCTATCAAGTGTTATCAGAGTGAACAAAAGGAAGCTTCCTTTATTTCCACTCAAAAGAATAAGCTAGACATTGGGACTAAGGAGGCAACTTATGAAGAGAACTTTGCTGCAAAGTTTGTTAAAATTACATTACTACTAAATTCATGTATTATTTAATGGTATTTCTAAATTGTTTAAGTCTGTTTAAATATATCAATATTTAATTTATTAATATATCAAGCCTGGCCGGTTTGGCTTAGTGGATAAACTGTTAGCCTGTGGACTGAAGGGTTCCAGGTGCAATTCCGGTCAAGGACATGTACCTTGTTTGCGGGCACATTCCCAGTGGTGGGTGTGCAGGACGCAGCTGAAAGATATTTCTCTCTCATTAATGTTTTTTTTTTTTTCTGATTGTTTTTGTAGTTCTTCTCTGTTCCTTTCTTTTTTTATTTTAATAAATCTTTATTCTTCAGATTATTACAGTTGTTCCTCTTTTTCCACCCATATCTTCCCTCCACCTGGTTTCCAACCCACCCTCTGCCCTTTCCTCCCCCCCCCATTGTCCTCATCTATAGGTGTATGATTTTTATCCAGTCTCTCCCTGCACCCCTCCTCACCTCTTTCCCCCTGAGAATTATCAGTACACTCCCTTTCTATGTCCCTGATTCTATTATATTGACCAGTTTATTCTGTTCATCAAATTTTCAATTCACTTGATTTTTAGATTCACTTGTTGATAGATATGTTTTTGTTGTTCATAATTTTTACCTTTACCATTTTCTTCTTCCTCTTCTTAAAGAATATCTTTCAGCATTTCATATAATACTGGTTTGGAGCTGATGAACTCCTTTAGTTTTTTCTTATCTGTGAAGCTCTTTATCTGACCTTCAATTCTGAATTATAGGTTTGCTGGGTAGAGTAATATTGGTTGTAGGTTCTTGCTATTCATCATTTTTAATATTTCTTGCCACTCCCGTCTGGCCTTCATAGTTTCTGTTGAGAAATCAACTGACAGTCGAATGGGTGCTCCCCTGAAGGTAATTAACTGTTTTTCTCTTGCTGCTTTCAAGATTCTCTCTTTGTCTTTTGCTCTTGGCATTTTAATTATGATATGTCTTGGTGTGGTCCTCTTTGGATTCCTTTTGTTTGGGGTTCTGTGTGCTTCCTGGACTTGTAATTCTATTTTGTTCACCAGGTGGGGGAAGTTTTCTGTCATTATTTCTTCAAATAGGTTTTCAGTATCTTGCTGTCTCTCTTCTTCTGGCACCCCCATAATTCAGATGTTGGTACGCTTGAAGTTGTCCCAGAGGCTCCTTATACTATCTTCACATTTTTGGATTCTTTTTTCTTTTCCAGTGGAGTGTTTTTTGCTTCTTTGTATTTCAAATCTTTGACTTGATTCTTACGATCCTCTAGTCTGCTTTTAGGTTTCTGTATAATATTTTTATTTTAGTCAGTGTATGTTTAATTTCTTTTTCATCTCCTCTTGGGTCTCGCTAAATTTATCCATTTTTTCTAGGAAATTCTTAAAAAACCTTATAACCGTGGATTTGAACTCTATATCCAGTCATTTGTTTCCTCCATTTCTTTCATTTGTGGTGTTGTTTAGTCTCCGCATATTTTGCTCCTTCCCTGAGTTGGTAGAGTAGCTTTGTGTGCTAGCTGTCCTATGTGGCCCAGTAGCTCTGCCTCCCCAGTTACCTGAGGTGGACACTCTTGATGCATCTCTTTGTGATCTGTGTGTACAGTCTTATTGTAGTTAATTCTTTTTTTAAAAATATATTTTATTGATTTCTCACAGAGAGGAAGGAAGAGGGATAGAGAGCTAGAAACATCGATGAGAGAGAAACATTGATCAGCTGCCTCCTGCACACCCCCTACTGGGGATGTGCCCACAACCAAGGTACATGCCCTTGACCAGAATCAAACCTGGGACCCCTCAATCCACAGGCCGATACTCTATCCACTGAGCCAAATCGGCTTTGGCTGTAGTTAATTCTTGATTGTTGTTGATATCACTGGGAGGGATTGGCCTCCAAGCCAATTGGTTGTTAGGATCAGCTGTATCTGCGCATGCGGGCTTGCCTCCAGACCTCTGCCTTTCTCGCATGCATGCACCAGCTTCCGGAACTCTGCCTTTTGGTTCCTTTGAGTTTCCATGTGCTCTAGGGACCCGTATGAGTCTGGGTCCTCAGAGTCTCGCCTGAAACTGGGCTTCAGTGCAGTTGGACCTGGATTTCAATGCTGTTGTGAGGTTCTGTTTTCCTCCTGCTAGAGCAGTGGTTCTCAACCTTCCTAAGGCCGAGACCCTTGCATACAGTTCCTCATGTGGTGGTGACCCCCAACCATGAAATTTTGCTACTGTTATGCATCGTGATGTAAATATCTGCATTTTCTGATGGTCTTAGGCGACCCCTGTGAAAGGATCGTTCGACCCCCAAAGGGGTCGCGACCCACAGGTTGAGAACCGCTGCGCTAGAAGAAGCCAGTGGCACAACCAGCAGTCAGTGCTCTTTGTGTGCACTTTCTCCGGCACTTTCGTATGCACTTTAATGAGTCCTCAGACTTCAGTCTTTCGTGGCTCCCCTAAGTTTCCATGCACTCTTTCCTTTTCACAACAGTCCAGACTCCCCCTATGAATCTCACCTGGAGCTGAGGCTCAGTGCAGTTGGGATTTTCCGTCTCCCTCCCGCTAGAGGAAGCCAGCCAGACCCTCCTCTGCCTGTCCTCTCCATGAGCGTGTCTCCATACCTCAGCTTTTTGCAGCTCCTCTGAGTCTTCGTGAGTCCTTCTCTTTCCTTCTAGTTGTAGAATTTTCACTCAGCCAGCTTTCCTGTGGTTCTGGATGGTGTCTGTTCTGTCTTTTAGTTGTAGTTTTGAAATTGTTGTGCGAGGCAGCAGCTTAGGTGTTCACCTATTCCGCCATCTTGGTTTCCTTCTCCTCTCATCAATGTTTCTAACTCCTTATCCCTCTCCCTTCCTCTCTGAAATCAATAAAGATATATTTTAAATAAATAAATATATCAATATAACAATATATCAATAATATTTATCCTGACCATCCTCTTTTAAATTGCAAGCCAACACCAAAGCAATCAAAATGGTCTTTAACCTTTTCTTTTTTTCTTCAGATACTAAGTAATTGTGCTTATTGTCTAGCTGCTTCAATTAGAAGGTAACCTTTGAGGGTAGGGATTTGTCTGTCTTGTTTCTTTTTTTATTTGTCAGTTCACCTCAAACTGCCCTACTACTAAATTGAAGCATACTAGTGGCCTGGTGCATGAAATTCATGCACATTAAAAGAGGATTAATTAGAGGAAATAATTTAATATTGCTATATGCCCTTTTTCTATAATAAAAGGGTCAGAGTTGAAAGAAAATTATTAAAATGTATATGAAAACCTCCCTTCTGTCAGAATCTGGGGCATACCACAGGACCCAGAGTAAGTCCCCACTCACCCACATGTGCCTGAAAATCATGAGACCAAGACCTGGCCGCCCCCCGCATTGGACTAGATCCAGACCTGGTCAGTCCCACTCTTGTCAAGCCCCGCCAAGCAGGGAAAGTAGCCTCAGGTCCCTTGGCCCGGCTCTAGGACAGGGGGCATGACCTGAGGTTCCCTAGCCCAGACTGGGGTAAGGGGCATGGCTTGAGGTCCCTGTCAAGCCCTGCCTGATAGGGGACACAGCCTGAGATTTCCTGTTAAGCCCACTGGGTGGAGGGTATGGCCTGAGGTGCCCTGTCAAGCCCCACCAGGCAGGGATGCAGCCTCAGGTCCCCCATCAAGCCCTGCTGGGTGGCGGGGCATGACCTGAATTCCCCCGACCCAGCACTGGGGGTGCACCTTGAGGTCCCCTGTCAAGCCCTATATGGTGGGAGATGCAACCTGAGGTCTCCAGGCCTGGCTCTGGGGTGGTGTTGGGATGGAGGTGTGGCCTGAGGTCTCCCAGCCTCAAGCTGGGGTGGGAGGTGTGGCCTGAAGTCCCCTGTCAAGCCCCATCTGGTGGAAGGTGCAGCCTGAGGTTCCCTGCCTGGCTCTGGGGCAGGAGGAGCAGCCTGAGATCCCCTAGCCTAGCACCAGGATGGAAAGTGCACCTTGAGGTCCCCCATCAAGCCCCACTGGGTGAGGGGTGTGGCCTCAGGTGCTGGGGCAGGGGGCAAGGCCTGAAGTCCCTGTCAAGCCCCGCTGGGTAGAGTTGTGGCCTGAGGTCCCCCGGCCTGGTGCTGGGGCAGAGGGAGCAGCCTGAGGTCTCCTAGCCCAGCACCAGGACAGGAAGCACACTTTAAGGTCACCCACAAAGCCCTGCCAGGTGGGGGACGTAGCCTGAGATCTCCTGTCAAGCTCCATGAGGCCGGGGGAGGGTGTAACCTCAGGTCTCTGCTGATTGCTCATTAAGGCTCTTTATGGGAACTTGACCTCATTTGTGGGTGCAGCCAGCTAGGTGATGGAGTAATGGTCAATTAGCATATTTCCTCTTTATCAGATAGGATAATATATATATTGCTTTCAGAGAGGAAGGGAGAGGGTCAGAGAGATAGAAACATCAATGATGAGAGAGAATCATTGATTGGCTGCCTCCTGCATGTCCCCTACTGGGGATCAAGCCTGCAACCCAGCATGTGCCCTTGGCCAGAATCAAAATTGGGACCCTTCAGTCCACAGGCGGATGTTCTATTCACTGAGCCAAACCGGCTAGGGCCGTCTTGTTTATTTCCCAGGTATGGAGGCCAGCTTCCAAGATGGCCTTAATGATTCCTACAGTGATAGGGCTGACTTATGTAGATAATAGGATATTGCAGATATTATAGAGCATAACTTCCAAAGGTAGGTCATAAAAGGCATCTTGGAAATAAATGTGCCAGTCAAGCCTTTAGATGTCCTAGTCCAGTGGTCAGCAAACTGCGGTTTGCCTCTCTGCTGACTAATGAGTTTGCCAACCAGTGTCCTAATCAATATATTGCTGCATCCTCATGACACCCTGTCTCAGAACCACCCAGTTAAACTGCTCCCAGATTTCAAAGAGACTGAGAGATGAGGTTTATTTTAAGCTGCTAAATTTGGTGGAAGTTACATAGTAAGAAATGGCTAATCTACCAAGTACCTAGAATGATACGCCTGGCTCACAGTAGGCATTTCATATTAGAGGAAGGAAGGAAAAAAACTGCCTGAAGTAACCCGATTTTCATCAAGATTAGCCAGGATTGTCATTTAGCAGAAAACCCAGACTTTCAGAAGAGACAACAGCATAAGTGAATTTAGGAAGAGAAGCCAAGGATGATGGGATGGAGCGCGAGATCCTGCTTAATGAGAGGAAAGTTATTCTGCTCCCCGAGAATCTCCTCCCATCTTTTTAACACTCAAGAGTGCCTTGTGGGTCATGAAGATCAAAGATGTATAAGCACATTATTTCTTTCAAAGGTGGAGATAAACTTCTGTTGCTGGCCAAGATGAAGTAATGGAACAACTAAAAAAAACTGAACAATATATAGGGTATTCTCAATTCTTCAACTATTACTGGTTTTGTACCATAAACTGTCTTTTATGTATCCCCATAAAAAAGTCTAGTGGATAAACCTTTATTCAAAGCTCAGGCTGGCTTCACCCATTATTTTATATCGATTACACCTGAAAGAAGTGCAAATTATAAAGGCAGTGTTTGTACTTCAACTGCATTGCAGCTTCCAGTAGCATTTAGGATGAATTTCCTTTTGTTCAAAATTTAGTCTGGCTAAAAAGAAAGAAACATCAATTGAGCTACCAGCTGTTGAAGTGTGTACACATGTGTTGGGGACACCCTGTATATTAGACAGTTTTAAGGTGGACAACAGGCAATAAAGGAAAGTGTGCTCCAAGGAAAGGGAATAACCCAATGTACTGCATGAAAAGACTCCAGGCTGGACACGAGGTGAGAGAATCAAAGCAAGGTTTAGCTGTGCCGTGGGTTAAGAACTTAGAGCTGTGTGTTCAGAGAGCCAATACAGCTAGAGTTCACAGGATAGGGTACCACAAGAATACACAAAGCCTTTGAACACCTATAGAGGGTTCTTGAAGTAATGTATTGATCAGTGTGTGTGTGATGAAACTACCAGAGCCAGAGGAAAGAATCGTGTGAAAGGATTAAGGGGAATGATCCTTGGGGCTTACATAGGGCTAGTAATCATCCCTTTGCCTAGCAGCAAGACTAAGAACTCTGAATTCCATGAGATTCAGCAATGAGGCAAAATTAGCCCTAGACCAAATGCTTCCCTGTTCTTGCAAAGAAGGACCCAAAGGGGTCAAATTGGTTTTAAATAATTTAACTGCATTCCAGAACAAAGCTCAGGAAATTAAATTTTGCACTATCATGCATTACAAAATTACTCGGTGTGCAAAGAAGCAGGAAAATATAGTCCACACTGAGGAGAATAATAAATAATAGAAAATGCAAAGTATTCTATAGTGATAGGAAGCAGAGCTGTGGCTATCTAGGAAGGGGACATAGTCTGAAGGGGCAGGCGGGAAGAATTATAAAAGGGCACAAAGAAATTTTTAGAGGTGATGGATATGTTCACCACCTTGTTTATAGTCATAGCTGTACACATACCAACATTTATTGAGTTGTTCACTTTTTAGTACTATGTGTAGTTTATTGTCAGTTATACCTCAATAAATCTGTCTTAAGTTCTGAAAGTTAAAATTTAGTTACAACAAAACTAAATTTTTAAATCATGATTTCACCAAATTGGCCATCCTACTTCTGTGTAAGAATAAGGGGTTTTCCTGGTCCAAATTTTGTTTTGGTCTGAGTGGATCAATTCAGATTTAAAACAAAGTGCAAGCTGTCATGTTAGGGTTAGTTAGTTCTAAAGGAAGCCTGAAAACCCTGAAGCTATGGGTGGAGGTTGGCCACCACCTGAACCTGTTTCAACAGAGTGTCTATTGTATGAAGTGAAACTGCCTTAGGCATTTTTGAAAACTTATCTAGACAATTTTGATAGCTGAGGCGTTTTTTTCCCACATTAGGCTAAGCCCAAATATTTTAATTCCCTTATTTGCACAAACACCAATGCTTTTGTCAGTTCTACACTGCGTGTGTGCACATGCACACACACTTTTTCTTTGAAGTTAAATTTGGTAAAAGTTACAACTCAGAGAAATCACACTAGTATGTAAAATAAAAATGTGTGGGATTTTCTATCTATATAAAAACTTCTATTCATATGTTTGTGCTTACTACTTTCAAAACTCAATTCATTTTAAAATTAATACGTCTGCACATTATGTTAAATAACCAAATTCATAAAAATGCAAATGAAACACAGATATAGAGTGAAACTCAGTCACTCCCTTACCTCAATCTCCCACTCACCCAATTCCCTTCTTCAGAGGCATCCAGTTTTGCCAGTTTCTTGTATGAACTGCCAGAAAGTCTGTACATATACAGGCAAATATGTGTGTTTGCATATGCAGGTAAGTATGCACATACACATATGTCTTAGTAGATAGAACACAGTCTTCTTATAACTTTTCCAGGCTGGTGTGGCTCAATGGTTGAGCATCAACCTATGAACCAGGAGGTCATGGTTTGATTCCCAGTCAGGGCTCAATCCCCAGTAGGGGACGTGCAGGAGGCAGCCAATCAATGATTCTCTCTCATCATTGATGTTTCTATTTCTCCTTCTCCTTTCCTCTCTGAAATCAATAAAAAATATATTTTAAAAAATGTGTAACTTTTACATAGGTAACACACCTATGTCTTAAAATTCAACAGGGACAATGATTATGGTTTCCCTTTCATCGTATCCCTGCTTCTAGCTCATTCCCCGCTTAAACAACCCATGTTACCAGTTTGTTGTTCTTCCTTCTGGACAAAGTCTGTGCATATCTAACCAGGTTGTTTGTTTTTACTAATAACACAACCTTGCTCCACATGTGCAGGGACTTTACTGATTTGGTTTACTGTATCTTCCCTATGCACCTAGCAGCTCCTGTGACATAGTAAGTGTCCAACAAATATTTTTGGGATGAAATAATATAAATAGGCATCAACCTTACCTCCCTAATCTCTCTCATCTTCATTTTTAAATATATAGAGCAAATCCCTTTAAACCACCAGTGGGATTTTTTTTGTTTCATACCTTTCTTGATTTTTTTTCTCTTTTTAAATAAATCTTTATTATTCATATGATTACAGTTGTTCCTCTTTTTCTCCCCATAATTCCCCTCTACCAGGTTCCCACCCCACCCCACACCCTTACCCCTCCCCCTTGTCCTCGTCCATAAGTGGACAATTTTTGTACAGCCTCTTCCCACACCCCCGACCCCTTCCCCCGTGAGAATTGTCAGTCCACTCTCTTTCTATACCCCTGATTCTATTATATTCACCAGTTTATTCTGTTCATCAGATTTTTTTATTCACTTGATTTTTAGACTCACTTGTTGATAGATATGTATTTGTTGTCATTTTGTTGTTTGTAATTTTTATCTTTACCTTTTTCTTCTTCCTCTTCTTAAAGAATACCCTTCAGCATTTCATATAATACTGGATTGGTATTGATGAACTTCTTTAGCTTTTTCTTATCTCTGAAGCTCTTTTTTTGATCTTCAATTCTAAATGATAGCTTTGCTGGGTAGAGTAATCTTGGTTGTAGGTCCTTGCTGTTCATCACTTTGAATACTTCTTGCCACTCCTGTCTGGCCTGCATAGTTTCTGTTGAGAAATCAGTTGACAGTTGTATGGGTACTCCCTTGTAGGTAACAAACTTTTGTTTGGGGTTTTCTGTGCTTCCTGGACTTGTAAGTACATTTCTTTCACCAGGTGGGGGAAGTTTTATGTCATTATTTCTTCAAATAGGTTTTCAATATCTTAGTCTCTCTCTTCTGGCACCCACATAATTTGGATGTTGATACACTTGAAGTTGTCCCAGAGGCTCTTTATACTATCTTCATATTTTTGGATTATTTTTGCTTTTCTGGTTGGGTGTTTTTTGCTTTTTTGTATTTCAAATCTTTGACTTGATTTTGGGGATCCTCTAGTCTACTATTGAATCTCTGCATACACTCTTTATTTCAATCAGTTTATGCTTAATTTCTGATTGGTCCTTTTTCATATTCTTGAGGGTCTTACTAAATTTCTCGGAGGTTTCTAGAAACCTTATAATTGTGCTTTTAAACTCTATCCAGTAGTTTGCTTCATCCATTTCTTTCATTTGTGACTTGTTGCTTTGTCTCCACATTTTGGCTGCTTCCCTGTGTTGACAGAGTGGCCTTGTATGCTAGGTGTCCTATAGGGCCCAGTGGCTCAGCCTCCCCAGTTACCTGAGGTGGACACAATTGGTGCACCCTTTTGTGGGCTGTGTGCACAATCTTGTTGTAGTTAAGCCTTGATTGCTGTTGGTATTGGGAGGAATTAACCTCCAGACCAATTGGCTGTGAGGACCAGCTGTGTCTACACTGGAAAATCTGTTGCTAGAGACACTCTTATGGAGCAAGATTTGCTTCAGTGGGGCTTTGGTGCTCAATGAGTCTGCCCCTGAGTGTGTCTCTTATGGATGTGAAAAGTTGTAATCCGATATGGTGTCACACTGGCTCTTAGATCTCCAAGGAGGTACAAAGTCAGCCATTGCCTGAGGCCACCCAACAGGAGCTATAGAGAGATATACAGTTTCCTTCTCTTTGTTTGGGGTTTGGAAGTGCCCAGATGAGACTCAGCTGTGAAGCAATGCAGGCTGCTGCTACAGGGCCTTATGCCTTCTTTTGGAAGCTTTGGAGCTCTCTGACCCATCTGCAGTTTGTTAGTTTTTAGGTTGCAAAAGAACAGACCATTCATATGCAAAAGCCGCTGTGGACAGCTTGGGTTGGGTTTTAGATTAGGTGGGGTGGGATCTCAGGGAATCACTAGGGTGTAGCAAGCAGCAATGGTTGCCCGTCAGCCCTGCCCCAGAGAGATCCCCAGGTCTCTGTGTCCCATGGCGCTGTGCAGAAACAATGATCACTGTGAGCACCTCTGAGAGAAAGCCACCCTTGCATTCTGGTCCGATGCCAGACAGTTCAGTTTCTCCCTGTATGAGTCTGGGTCCCCAGAGTCTCACCCGGAACTAGAGTTCAGAGCAGTCGGAAGCTTGTATCTCCCTCCTAATTGAAAAAAAGAACAACAACAGTACATCCAGTTACCAGCCTACAAGTGCCTCCGTACCTCTGCACCTCCACACTTCCACACCACTGCACCTCCTACCAGTCTCAATTTGCTTTTTTCTTTCCTTCTAGTTGTAGAACTTCAACTAGCTTACCCGTGGTTCTGGATGATATTTGTTTTGTCTTTTAGTTGGAGTTTTGATGTGCTTGTGAGAGGCAGCAAGTAAGGGTGTTTACCTATGCCACCATCTTGGTTGTTCTCTCCTTTCTTGCTTGTTCTGTGATTAAAGTCCAAACTAAGGGTCTAATCAGTATCTGCTTCAGATTACGACAACCACCTAAGTAACTCCCTAGCTGTCTCTCTTACAGGGAAATAGCTCTAGGGAGAGAGAGAGGCCATATTATATGAAGGAAGGAACACCAAGTTTAGAATCAGATTGCTTGAGTTCATATTCCCTGTCTTCTATTTGGAGCCATGGGGCCTACTTTAATAGATCTTTGCCTCAGTTTCCTTGCTTGTACCATCGAGATATCTGTGCCTTCTTCACAGGGTTGTTTTAAGATTAAATGGGCTAATATGTAAAGTGGTTAATACAGGAGTGAACAAAAGTGGGCTTACCATAGTTTGTGTGAGAAATAATACAATAATTAGTAAATAATAATATAAGAATAAATTGTTTTTCATACTCACAATTGTAAAATACATTTGTCTTCCCCATGTATATGTACCTTGCATATAATGTGTTCAATAAAGGTTGCCTATTATTATTATAACACAATTCATCTTCCTCGAGCACTATTTTTTAAAATAAATCTTTATTGTTCAGTTTATTACAGATATTCCTCCCCCTCACATAGCTCCCCTCCACCTGATTCACCACCACCCACCCCATGCCCTTACCCCTCACCACTGTCCTCATCTATAGGTGTAAGATTTTTTGTCCAATCTCTTCTCTCATCCCTCCCACTCCCTTCCCCCTGAGAATTGTCAGTCCATTCCCTTTCTATGCCCCTGATTCTATTATATTCACCAGTGTATTCTGTTCATTAGATTCTTTGTTCATTTGATTTTTAGATTCACTTGTTGATAGCTATGTATTTCTTATCACTTTGTTGTTCATAATTTTTATCTTAACCTTTTTTTTCTTCCTCCTCTTCTTAAAGAATACCCTTCAGCATTTCATATAATCCTGGTTTGATGGTGATGAACTCCTTTAGCTTTTTCTTGTCTTGAAACTCTTTATCTGACCTTCAATTCTGAATGATAGCTTTTCTAGGTAGGATAATCTTGGATAAAATTATTCATCACTTTAAATATTTCCTGCTGCTCCTTTCTGGCCTACATAGTTTCTGTTGAGAAATCAGCTGACAATTGGATGGGTGCTCCCCTGTAGGTAATTAACTGTTTTTCTCTTGCTGCTTTCAAGATTCTCTCTCTTTGTCTTTGGCTCTTGGCTCTTTAATTATGATGTGTCTTGGTGTGGTCCTCTTTGTATTCCTTTTGTGTGGGGTTCTCTGCACTTCCTGGATTTGTAAGTCCATTTCTTTCACCAGGTAGGGAAAGTTTTCAGTCATTATTTCTTCAAATAGGTTTTCAGTATTTTGCTCTCTCTTTTCTTCCGGCACCCCCATGATTCTGATGTTGGAATACTTGAAGTTGTCCCAAAGGCTCCTATCTTCACATTTTTGGACTCTTTTTTCTTTTTCTTTTTCTGGTTGGATGTTTTTTGCTTCCTCATATTTCAAATCTTTGGTTTAATTCTTGGGGTCCTCTAGTCTGTTGTTGGATTTCTGTATATTATTCTTATTTCAGACAGTGTATGCTTAATTTCTGGCCAGTCCTTTTCCGTTTTTTTGGTATTCTCATTAAGATCCTTGAAGGTCTCATTAAGTTTCTCAGAGGTCTCACTAAGTTTCTCAGCAGTTTGTAGAAGATTCTTGAGTAACCTTATAAATGTGGTTTTGAACTCTGTGTTCAATAGTTTGCTTTCCTCCATTTCTTTCATTTGTGACATGTTTTTTGGTGTCTGCATTTTGGCTGCTTTCCTGTGTTGATGGAGTGGCTTTGAGTGCTAGTTGTCCTTTATGGCCCAGTAGCTCTGCCTCCCCAATCACCTGATGTGGATACTCTTGGCGCACCTCTTTGTGGGCTGGGTACACAGTCTTGTAGTTAAGCCTTGATTGCTATTGGTACACTGGGAGGACTTGACCTCCAGGCCAATTGACTGTGAGGATTAGCCTTGTCTATAATGGAAGAACTGCTGTGCTGGAGACATCCCTATGGGGCAGGACTTGCTTCAGTGGGGCTTTGGTGCTCAACGAGAGTGCCTCTTGAGTGTGTCACTTATGTATGTGAGGAGTTGAAATCTGGTGTTGTCTCACACTGACCTCTAGGTACACTGGTTCCTGGATCTCCAAGGAGGTGCAAGTCAACTAGTGTCTGAGACCACCCAGTAGGAGCTACAGGGAGATATGCAGATTTTTCCTCTTTGCTTGGAGTTTGGAAGTTGGAGTTGTCTGACCCAGTTGCAATTTGTTAGGAATTCAGCGCAGTCAGGAACTTGTAACTCCCTCCCAATTGATAAAATAAACCAACACAAAACAGTGCACGCCAGCCCGATTGACGCGGGTCTCCATACCTCTGCTTTTCTCAGCCTCTGCATGTCCTACCAGGTCTCAATGCACTTTTTTCTTTCCTTCTAGTTGTAGAACTTCCATTCTGCCAGCTTTCCCGGTAGTTCTGCAGGATATTTGTTTTGTCTTTTAGTTGTAGTTTTGGTATGGTTGTGAAAGGCAGCACGTACAGGTGTATACCTTATGCTGCCATCTTGGTTCCCCCTCAAGTACTTTTTTGAACATATTATAAGTCCTTTACAATAATCCTTTAAAGCAGCTCCTCATAGAAATTGTACACTGAGGCCCCTTATCAATTTACCTTGTTCTCCTCACTAACCAGTTGTTTTTTTTATATATATTTTTATTGATTTCAGAGAGGAAAAGAAAGGGAGAAATAGAAACATCAGTGATGAGAGAGAATCATTGATGGGCTACTTACTGTATGCCCCCTACTGGGGATGAAGCCCACAACCTGGGCACATCCCCTTGCCTGGAATCAAACCCAGGGCCCTTCAATTGCAGGCTGACACTATCCACTGAACAAAATCAGACAGGGCTTTTTTTTTTCTTTTTTGAAATAATAATTGTTGAAAGTATTATATATGTCCTCTTTTTTCTCCCATTGACACCTTATTGTTCACTCTCACCCCTTGCCCCAGGCCTCCACTGCCCCATTGTTTGTGTACATGTGTTATGCTTATATACTCACAAGTTATCTGGATTTTTCTCTTCCCACGCACCCACCTAAGCCAGTTTCTTAACCCACTGTGATGTGTGAGTTCCACTCCTGTCACCCAGTTGGCAAAATATACCACTCAGAAGTCATGCACACTCTCCCCAAAGCTTCACTTAGCACTATCCCTCATACCCATTTCATCTTGCCTTTCTTCCTTCCTCTCTCCTCTTTTTGCCTGTCTTCTACCCTCAAGCTTTCTTGGAATAGTTTTGGAGTATGGAGATATAATTCTTTACATATGATATATTACATTAATATTTCTACTAGAGGCCCAGTACACAAAATTTGTGCACTGGTAGGGTCCCTAGTGGCTGCCAACCACCAGTTGGGCCTTTCTTCATTCTGTGCCACACCCTGGTGGTCAGCGCACAACATAGTGAGTAATCGAACTCTCAGTGGGTCAGACTCCTGTGGGGACACTTTGCATATTAGGCTTTAATATATATAGGTGGTATGCATCATTATATATTTTCAATTGTGGGTATCCAGATTATTCCATTAGATATAATGTCTCAAAATATTCTAGTCTGTTCTTTGGTTATCCTCTGTACAATATATTCATACTTAACTCATGAAAAACATTTTGATTTTCTTTCTTTTTTTTTTTTTTTAACATTTGATCTTCCTCCAAATTCCCTGACTTCCAGGAGAACTAAGACAATAAAATATACAGAAAGCTCTGCCTGAGTGTAAGCTGAGACAGGCTGCAGGCACCTGGAAGAGAGGCCCGGACCAAGGGACATAGGAACAAGACCACATGCCCAGAGCATTTACCTTACCGAAAATACCAAGTCAAAGTACCTTTTGGTTTGCTATAAGCAACTGATCTTAACAGTAAACCATGAGTTATTGATCATTATGAGTACTATGACCAGTGTATATGTTTATTACATGTAAATATTTATTTAGCACTTTTGCTGTGAAGGCACCATGATTTCAGGGTACAAGGAGACACTGAACTCTTCTTTCCTGTAATAGACTTCAAATCTAATGTGATATAGACCCAATATGTCACCCAATAAGAAGCCATCATCAAGGACTGTAACAACTAATTAGTGCTTCATAGAGAAAGATGAACCTGATCTGACCCCTGGAGAAAGGGTCAAAAGTTTAATGAGCATAAGAAAAAGAAAATATTTTAGGTGATAGATAATACATGAATATTATATTCTTTAACGTGAAATTCCATTTTTATGGCTCTTTTCAGTTTATTGCATGAAGGAGTTACACTAATTCAAGTTAAAAGCAGACCCCAAATGGCTACATTATATAAGCTATGAGGTTTTTAAACTTGTGACAAGGGACAGAAGGGAAATTCTACTCATTGAAAAGAAATCCTCACTTAGGCTTCAGTGAGCCAAAAGCATTTAAAGCGCATGACCCTTCAGCCAGTCTCTACAAGGAACAGCAATATGTTCTTGCGCTGGTCACCCTGCATCTGAATTACTTCTCCATATTCTGGATGCTCAATGGCAGTACCATTGCCAGCAAATTTCATCTTAAAGGTCTTCACTAGTTTCATTTTATCATTACCAGCATCCCTTTGGACAGTGGAAAGGGATATGCTCTTTCTCTGTTGAATTTGTATCCTATCTAATAAAATAGAAACATGCAATTTGATCATACCTCTGCTATGCCCACAAAGCCATGCCCACCAGCCAATCAGGAGCGAGTATTGAAATTAACCCAACCAAGATGGCTACAGCCACAAAGCTAGCAGGAGGCTTGGGTTTCCCTGGCAATGGAGGAAACCAAGTTTCCTGCCTGCTCTGGCTGGCTCTGGCCTCTGCTCGAGGCTACAAAGTTTCAATTATAGAAGATAAATAAATCCCAGATACCAGGGCCTCCACTTCAGTTGCCAGGGCGGTCATGGCAAGCCTGCAAACCACCACAGATTCCTCACCCAGGCCACCACACATCCCAAGGGAACTCCCACCTTGATCCAGGACACCCTTTAGGGCAAACCAACCGGGCCCCATCCATGTACTAGGCCTTTACCTATATATATATAAAAGGCTAGTATGCTAAAGTGTCTGACTGTTTGACTGTTCAACTGGTAGCTATGATACACACTGACCACCAGGGGGAAGACATTCAATGCACAGGTATGGAAACATGGAACAGACTGATAAATCTCAAAGGGAAGGATAGGTGAGGGGAGGGAGGGTAGAAAGAGATTAACCAAAGATCTTATATGCATACCGGAGGCTCAGTGCACAGATTTGTGCACAGATAGGGTCTGTTGGCCTGGCCTGCACCCTCTCACAATATGAGACCTGTTGGGGGATGTTGGACTGCCAGTTTCAGCCCAATCCCCACAGGCCAAGCCAAGAGACCCCATCAGTGCATAAATCCATACACTAGGCTTCTAATCCTATCTAATAAAAGAGTAATATGTAAATTGATCGGCACTCCAACACACAAGATGGCTGCCCCCATGTAGTCAAAGATGGATGCTCCCATGTGGCCAGCAGGAGAGGGCACTTGGGAGGAACTAGGCCTGCAAGGGAGTGCAGTTTGGGGCAATCAAGCCTGCAGGGGAGGGCATTTATGTGTTACCAAGCCAGCAGAGGAGGGAAGTTGGGGGCAACAGAGCCTGCAGGGAAGGACAATCGGGAGAGGGGGAGACCAGGCCTGCAGGGGAGGCAGTTAGGGGCAAATAGGCTGGCAGGGGAGCAGTTAAGCATCAATCAGGCTGGCAGGTGAGTGGTTAGGGGGTGATCAGGCTGGCAGGCAGAAGCAGTTAGGGGCAATCAGGAAGGCAGGTCAGGCGAGCAGTTGGGAACCAGCAGTTCTGGATTGTGAGAAGGATGTCCGACTGCCCGTTTAGACCCAATTCTACTAGGATTGGGCCTAAATGGGCAGTCAGACATCCCTCAAGGGGTCCCAGATTGGAGAGGATAGCAGGCTGGGCTGAGGGACACACCGCCCCTCCATGCACAAATTTCGTGCACCAGGCCTCTATTATGGATATAATACTCAGTTCCAGTGGGGAAGCAGATCATCCCCCTGCCTTGCATCAGCAAAGGGGTTGAAGGAGTGGAGGTTCTGATAGCAGACATACTCTAAAATTCCTTTCCTTGGTGGAAATGACCTGTGGAAAACTGTGTTGGGAGAAGAGTGCAGGGTGAACAGAGTTTTCAAAAGCAAGGAGGCGGGGGTGGTCAAAGGGAGTTTTCTGAGCCCTCACCGACAGCACAGTCACTCAGTGAGATTCCATTGAGCCAAACCAGCCAGGGCCTAACCCAGTTTCATCATTATTTTAGAGACGAAGTGACATTTATTGAGTACCTACTGTCTGCAAAGCACTATGCAAGGTAGAGTGGGAATCTAAACATGAATGGGGTGTGACTCCTGCCTTGTAGGAGGTTACAATATAGTAGAGAACACCAACTTGTTAAATACCTGACTCATAATTCACAGAATGAAGGAAGCTCAGAGAGCTGCAATCCCAAGACTGGAACAAAATGTCCTGACCACCGTTGTCAGTCTTTCTCTAGAACGTAGCGAATCCCTTTTAATGGCAAATGTGGACAAAATGTTATAACTATGGATGACATCAGGTGAATAACAGCTGCATAAATCCACCGATTTCCTTTACAGAACGGTGATAATATGTTTTATTGTATCATCATCTTTATCATTACTTTCGCAGTAACTGTCTTTGGCCAGTTCCTTGTTTCAGCCATGAGACCTTTTTGTTCCTGAAAAAGCATTACACGAGCTGTGTGGGAGGGATCTAGTATCATCCAATACAACTTTCTCATTTTATAAACAAGACAGCTGGGTCGTGTTAAAGAAATTGCTTAAAGATCATGAGGGTCTTCATTCACTTCAAAACTTATATTTAAGTTTGATATTATAATTTGTCATTTCTGGTCATTTTTTGGATTTTCTTGCTCATGACTGATCCAGGCTGGGACATCTATGACAGCCAGTTAGCGTGATATGATTAAGTGCTCTAAGAACTTTTTTTAAAAAAATTTATTGATTTTTTTACAGAAAGGAAGGGAGAGAGAGTTAGAAACATTAATGAGAGAGAAATATCCATCAGCGGCCTCCTGCACACCCCCTACTGGGGATGTGCCCACAAACAGTGTATGTGCCTTTGACCAGAATTGAACCTGGGACCTTTACAGTCCACAGGCGGATGCTCTATCCATTGAGCCAAACTGGTTTTGGCTCTAAGAACTTTTGTTGCTCATCCTCCCAACCCCACTCTTAGTGAAACACTTCCTTTCCATGCCAGTTAAAAAAGAACCTCGGTTATTTTTCCAAAGGGCACATCAATACTCTCGAATGTAACAATACATAAGAAATTTAAAGTTACTTTTTATTTATTTATTTATTTTTATAATTTTTTTTGTTTTTGTTTTTTAAAACATTTTGTTGATTTTTTACAGAGAGGAAGGGAAAGGGGGATAAAGAGTTAGAAACATTGGTGAGAGAGAAACATCGATCGGCTGCCTTCTGCACACTCCCCACTGGTCATGTGCCCACAACCAAGGTACTTGCCCTTGACTGGAATTGAACCTGGGACCCTTGAGTCCGCAGCTTAATTCTCTAGCCACTGAGCGAAACCAGTTAGGGCTAAAGTTACTTTTTTTGTTATTATATTTTATCTTCTTTTCCAAGCTTCAACTCTAAATGACGCCCAATTGGATTGGGTAATACGCTTCTGAACAGAAATATATTAGGTTTGAATGTTAGGAACTGAGAACTGAGGTTTCTTTGTTTCCCCAAGCCAATCCTTTTTTAGCCCTTATGTACTAAATTTTTATCTGCAAACTGGAATTTTGCAATGAATTGTTCCAATTCAACAAGTACATATCAGCCTCCTACAACGGGGACTGTTTTGTGCTTAACGCCAAGGAACACATTAAGAACTCACACATGGTCCCACACTCTCAAATTGTTCATTAGATACTGGGAAGTGTTTCATGGAACAGAAGCTCATGAAAGATAAATAGATGCTGTTATTTTAGCATAACATAAGTAAAATGTTGTTTTTCTTCTTCCTAAAGTGTAGCTAAAGTTATCAGGGTCCCATGAAAAGCCACTGTGATGCCCATGTATGTGCTTCACCCACCAGAATAGGTTCCACATAGAAAATTGTGATGAATCATTGTAGGAGTTCCATGCCACTGAAGCAAGCACCTCCCTCCTCAAACAAAAAAAACACCTAAAAACCCAACCCAGGTATATGAATTAATTCCTGAGAAAATAAGTGTAAATGAGAGGATTCAGTTAAGATGATATGCAGTGGTTTTCACTGCTTATAGTAAAGATGTCACTTTAAAGAATGAGATGAAACAAAATAAGAGAAAGATCAGATGACAGCTACTAATTGCATTCTTTTTTTTAAAATACTGGAGAATTTTTGTTTAATGTTGAATGCCATTGTTCTTAACTAGCTGCTCTCCTGCATCACTCAAAATATGAAATGACACATTATCTTGTGGAAAAATCAGAGCTTAGTACAGCATAATGTGATCTAATCAAATTGCACCATCAACTTTTGAATGTATTTCCACATTCAAGAATACATGAGAGTATCATGTACCGGAGGAGCTTGATAAATATTCACTGACTTTACATTTCTACAGCAGGAAATAGGTTAGTTGGAGTTTGTTTTTTATCTTTTTTATGTTTTGACTATCAGTGCAACAAAAATAAAGTGCATTTTACTTGTGTTCACATTAAAAAGTATTTTTCTCCAGACCTTAATTACCAAAGACACATTGGTACCAGAAAGATGACAGTACCCTCACAGTATTAGACGTTACTAAGTCAGAAAGTCATGTTCTATTCATCTGGAAAAGAAGCTGCTTCATGTTGGGGAGCACAGAATGATGAGGGTGTAACTAAAGTTTAGCTATCTCTCACAAAATTGTCCTCTTAAATATGAGAAATAAGTGTGTTCCAAATGTTTGTGCTTAAAACTAGGAATAAAGGTCTGATTGCTGCTTTTATTATTATTATTTTTTAATTAAATCTTTGTTATTCAGATTATTGCATTTGTCTCTCCTTTTTCCCCTCCATAGCTCCCCTCCACCTCGCTCCCACGCCTCCCTCTACCCCTACCTTTCCCCCCCATTGATGAGTACATAGGTGTATGATTTTTGTCCAGTCACTCCCTGTACTCCCCTCCCCCTTTTCCCCCTGAGAATTATCAGTCCACTCCCTTTCTGTGCTCAAAACTACAACTAAAAGACAGAGCAGACAACATCCAGAACTACAGGAAAGCTGGCAGAGTGGAATCAAATTTTTAATTCACTTAATTTTTAGATTCACCTGTTGATAGATATGTATTTGTTGTTCATAATTTTTTATCTTTTACCTTTTTCTTCTTCCTCTTCTAAAAGAGTACCTTTCAGCATTTCATATAATACTGGTTTGGAGTTGATGAACTCCTTTAGCTTTTTCTTATCTGTGAAGCTCTTTATCTGCCCTTCAATTCTGAATGATAGCTTTGCTGGATAGAGTATTCTTGGTTGTAGGTTCTTGCTATTCATCACGTTGAATATTTCTTGCCACTCCCATCTGGCCTGCATCGTTTCTGTTGAGAAATCAGCTGACAGTCAAATGGGTGCTCCCTTATAGGTAATTAATTTTTTTTCTCTCACTGCTTTTAATATTCTCTCTTTGTCTTTTGCTCTTGGTATTTTAATGATGATGTGTCTTGGTGTAGTCCTCTTTGAATTCCTTTTATATGGAGTTCTGTGTGCTTCCTGGACTTGTAAATCTATTTCTTTTACCAGATGTGGGAAGTTTGCAGTCATTATTTCTTTAAATAGGTTTTCAGTATCTTGCTCTCTCTCTTCTGGCACTCCCACAATTCTGACGTTGGTACGCTTGAGGCTGTCCCAGAGGCTCCTTATATTATCTTCACATTTTTGGATTCTTTTCTCTTCTTCCTTTTCCAGTTGAGTGTTTTCTGATTCTTTATATTTCACATTTTTGACTTGATTCTTGCCTTCCGCTAGTCTGGTGTTAGGTCTCTGTATAATATTTTTTATTTCAGACAGTGTTATTTTAATTTCTATTTGGTCCTTTATCATCTCTAGTTGGATCTTTTGCATCTCTAGTTGGTCCTTTTGCATCTCCTCTTGGAACTTGATAAATTTATCCATCTTTTCTAGCATACTCTTGAAAAACCTTATAAGCATGGTTTTGAACTCTATATCCAGTCGTTTTTTTCCCTCCATTTCTTTTGTTTGTGATCCCTTCCCTTGTCTCTGCATTTTCACTATGCTGGGAGAACTTTTGTGTTGGATTCAGCCTTATGATACCAGACTTGAAAAACCGCAAAAGCCTCTCTTGAGTTTGGGATGGGTGGAGTCTCAGGGCTTAAGGGATCGCCTTGCCTTTCAGTTGGCCTCGCCCTCCACGGCCCCTGAGTCTCACGTGACTGGGTAATGGCTAGAGTGGTCCCTGTGTGCACACGCTCTCTCGCAGTGCCTCTAGACTGCTGCCTTTTTGGCTCCCCTGTGCTACGGGACCACACGAGTCTGGGTCCCCAGGGTTTCGCCTGAAACTGGGGTTTAGTGAAGTTAGAAGTGGCACAGTTGGGAGGTCCTGTCTCCCGCCCACTTGTGGAAGCCAGCGGCACAATCAGCAGTCTGTCCTCTGCGGTGCAGTGCCACCAGACTTCCAATCCCCTGCGACTCCCCTAAATTTCCATGTACTTCTCCCCCTTCACAGTCCAAACTCCCCCCCAAATGAGTTTCGGCTGGATCAGGGATTTAGTGTCAAAGGATAAGGAGTTCAATGCTGTTGAGAGTCTCCGTCTTCCTCCCGCCAGAGAAGGCCAGCCAGGTTCTCCGGCACCCGCTCTCTCCACGCGCGCGTCTCTGTACCTCAGCTTCTTGCAGCTCCTCTGGGTCTCCGTGAGCCCCTCTCTTTCCCTCTAGTTGTAGAATTTCCACTCTGCCAGCTTTCCTGTGGTTCTGGATGATGTCTGCTCTATCTTTTAGTTGTAGTTTTGAAATTGTTGTTCGAGGCAACAGTGTAGGTGTTTACTTATGCCGCCATCTTGGCTTATCGGTCTGATTGCTGCTTTTAAATTGTCGCTATAGACCTGGCCAGGTGGCTCAATTAGTTGGAGCATGGTCCCATACACCAAAAGGTTCTGGGTTCGATTTTAGTCAGGGCACATACCTAGGTTGTGTTTGACCCTTGGTGGTGGCATATATGGGAGGTAACCAATTGATGTCTCTCTCACATTGGTCTCTCTCTCTATCTCTCTCCCCCTCCCTCTTTCTTCCTCTCTCCCTCTCTAAAACCAATAAAACATATCCTTAGGTGAGTATAAAAAAACAAAATAAAATATACATATATAAAAGCCTAAGTGACCGTTAAGATGGAACAACTGGAACAACCATTCACTATGAACACCACGGGGCAAATGCTCAGTGCAGAAGCTGCTCCTAGCCTGCTGGCCATCCTCCCAGTTTCTCCCCCTGGTCAACAGGCCCTGATCACCTGATCGAGGCTGGGCCCCAGGCTGGGATAGGGCCAGAGGCAGTGGACATGGCCTCTTTCCCAGTGGGGCCGAGGACTGGCTCCGTCCTGGAGCCAGCGGCCAACCTCCCATGTCCCTCTTCTCTCCCCCCACATTGGCCTACCGCCCACCTGCCTACTCCCCATTGTGGTGGCAGTTGGTCCCTCCCCCCTGCTGGCAGGCCCTGATCACCTGATTGGGGCTGGGCCCCAGGCTGGGACAGGGAACCAGGAGTGGGTGGTGGTGGACGTGGGAGGCAAGGGAAGGAGGATTGGGGGAAGCTGGGAGGCAGGGCACTGCACTGGTGGTGGCTTGCAGGCAGGAGGTAAAGGAGGAGGCAGGGAGGCAGGGAACTTAATGACCCTGATCGCTAGCCAGGCCTAGGGATCCCGCCCATTCACAAATTTCATGCACAGAACCTCTAGTAGTTACTATAAAACACTCTTGCTCATAGAGATGAACTGAGCTTATAGAAGACATTTGGCTCTCTGGTTATTTATGTTGATCTCTATAGTGATAATAACTCACTTCCTACACAAGAGTGCTTTGTTCACTGGAACAAAGGATAGCACTGGAAATCCAGTGCTCTTTACTAAAAGCCAAGTATTATTATTGACCCTCTGTCTGCACCCTCCACCCCCTTTTGCTCCTTAGAGATCCTGTAGCAATGTTGGTATAAGGGCACATGTGTTAATTGTCCATTCTATACTTAATATGATCTCACAATATCTATGGTTATTAACGGCAGAGTGATTAGAAATCCTGAGGAGGTCTAGATAGGATGTGTATTCAGGGTGACAAATGAAAGCATTTTTTTAGTACTGCTAGCACCCACTGAGTATTATCATCCTTGGAAGACACAGCAATTGAAGCAAGAAAGAGAAACTTCTTAAAGAACTATTTGATGTCTTCCAATTTAATTCCAACTTCAACAAAAGTAGAAACAGCTAACACAATAAAAACACGGAGGAAAACAAAATTGAATCCTTGGAGAGTTCAGAACTGATCACTTTACATCTCTGATTTGATCATTTGATCCTTAATCTATAAGCACATGCAATTTTATTTTAAATCCTCTTCCCATTCTGAAAAAAAAAATGCTTCCATATTTAAGGAGAAAATAGTAGAGAGAGGAAGGAGAAGGAAAGAGAGAGGGAAAGGCAGAGGGAGAAAGAGAGAGAGAACTTTTTGAGCTCAGCAAATTCTCAAATGAACAACATATAGATGTTTTATTCTTCCATCCACTAGGGCACCAGCCTACTCTTTATTAAATATTTGCTGAATGAAGAGACTATATTAATTGTTCTTACAGCTAGATTTTTATCTCCATTGTTCAAGTCAAATGATGCTACTGTGTAAAATGATGCTATCAATCACGATTATTATCTGTCTGAGTAGGTGTTGCTGAAAAAACCGATACTGGATTATTCTACAGTTACTGGGTGTGGTATTTTTCCCAGTTAAGAAGGTTTGGCCCTGGCCGGTGTGGCTCAGTTGGTTGTCATCCCATGCACCAGGTCTCCAGTTCAATTCCCAGTCAGGACACATGCCCCTGTTTCAGGCTCACTCCTCAGTGGGAAATATACCCAAGTAGCTGGTTGCTGTTTCTCTCTCTTTCTTTCCCTCCCTTCCTCTCTCTCTAAAACAGATAAAAACATTTTTTTCTTTAAAAAAAGAATTAAGGTTTGAAGGCCATAATATCTTCAACTTACTCTTAAATGGTTCAAAAAAAGTAAATATATGTAGAAAATACACATATAAGTGCGAAGACTGGGGATTCCTTGACTCATGCAACTTTAAAAGAATTAATTCATTTATATAGTAATTAAAATTAATTATTATAAAACATGTATTCAAAGAAGCTTAAAAAATTCTATACCTTTTGTTTAATAGCAAAACTTGTGTTATAATCTCATTAGATGAAATACTAGAAAACAGTTTTTTATTTTTTTTAATATGTTTTATTGATTTGTTACAGAGAAGAAGGAAGAGGGATAGAGAGTTAGAAACATCAATGGGAGAGAGACATCGATCAGCTGCCTCCTGCACACCTCCTACTAGAGATGTGCCCGCAACCAAGGTACATGCCCTTGACTGGAATCGAACCTTCAGTCTTCAGGCCAATGCTCTATCCACTAAGCCAAACTGGTTAGAGCAAAAACAGTTCTTTATATTTTTATTCAGTAACTAGGTTGTCAAAAATAATTAATACCAAAAAGTAAAATACCAGAACATCCTTCTAGTTGCTAGATAAGATGCTAACTGATTCAGGAAACAGTAAAGCAAATTCAATTTTTAAAAACAGCAACAATAGCATTTTAATCTTCAAGCAAAATTCTCCAATTTTCGCCTTTTGTTAATTAACTATATGTGCAAAATTAACTATATTGCACAACTTTTATTCCTGACCCAACTCTTTGACCTTAAGCAATTTTCTCAACCTCTCTGGATCTAGCCTCTTTTTAAAAATTAAAGGAGTTATATGAAATTGTCTTTGAAGTTCTGTCTAGCACTAACATTTGCTGTACGTTCCTTTTTACAAATAGGGAAATAAAAGATCTAATCCTAAGAGACCTTTCAGGAGTCACATGATGAGAAGAAAGCCTAAGTTTAACAGTCAATTAATCATAGCCAGTCTGGAAACATATACCAACAAGGAGCCCATTGTAGAAAAACTGTCAAACTTCCCAGTCACATCTGCTGTCAAGGATCTGTCCTTGAGGGATCAGTTGCCAAAACTCATCTCACTCGAAAATGGGAGGGCTGGGATGCTATAAACTCCCTAGTTTGGTCTTGGGAACTGTTTCTCTCTGTCAGAAACGACAACACTCCTTGGAGGCCAGAGTAGGAAAGAAGAGGCTTGGAGTCAGCATGATCTCCACAGAGACTTGGGACAGGAGATGACTTGGCCCTAGGACTGTTGCTATAATAGTCTTTGTGTTTTGTTATCCTTTGCAGCTATACAAATGCTTTCTTGTTATTTTGAATCCCTGCCCTTTTTATGCGATTTTAATTATGGGGAAGCAATTTAAAAGATTGAGTACTGATCTCTGGCTCATTCATCAGCACGAGGTAAAAGGTCTAAAATGTCTTTGTTGTAGGTTTACCCTGAAATAAGGCAGTATCCTGGTCTGATGTATCTACATCTCTAAAACAGAAAAGGAGAAAGGAAGAAAAGACATACTCAGTGGGTTAGGTTTTCTGTAATAAGGCGGGTTTTTATACATAAATTACACTACTTTTGTTGGAAAGTGGATACTTATAATCCGATAATGGCAAACATACGCATGGTGTTTACACTGTCAGGCTCTTTTTCAAGCACCTCACAGGTACTGACTCATTGAATCCTCACAACAACTTATGGGATAATTATACCATTCTTTCCATTTTATAGAGGAGGAGACTGAAGCACACGGAAGTTGAACAGCATGCCCAGAACGTGCATTTAGTAAGCGGTAGAGGTTGTGGAGCCCAGGCAGTCTGGCGTCAAAGTCCATGCTCACTGGCTGCAACAGGGGCCAGGGATTGAACCTGTAATTGAGGTACATGCCCTTGACTGGAAATTGAACCCAAGACCCTTCCCAGGCCGACGCTCTAACCACTGAGCAACCAGCCAGAGCCGAAGACTCTAGTTTTAATAAGCATCCCAAGTGAGTCTAATTTAGGGGATACAGTACCATACTGAGAAATACTGACTCCTACGAAGGATTCTTTCTTCTGAGAAAAAAAGCATTTTATTCATCTACTCAAGAAGCATTTATTAAGTACGAACTGTAAATTCAGGATTGTATTAATTCTAAAGTTGGTATATGTGAGACTACTTCAATTATTGGGTCCTTGACATGAAGGAACTTTTACTCTTATTGCAAAGGCTAAACATAATACACATTAATTAATTTTAACAATTCAACAGGCATTTTCTGAACACTTAACATGTGTCAGTTATTGGGTCAGCTCACTTCTATAAAAAGAAATAATGTTAACAGTGAAAAAGTAAGGGTCAAAAAATAAATAATAAGTAATCCCAATCAAAATACTTACGGAGGCTTGCCTTGGCCTGTATGGCTCAGTTGGTTGTGAAATCCTATGCACTAAAAGGTCCCGGTTGGATTCCAAGTTGGGCACACGCCCAGGTTGTGGACTTGATCCCCAGTAGGAGGCGAGCAGGAAGCAGTCCATTGATGTTTCTCTTTCATCCATGCTTCTCCCTCCCTCTGCTTTCCCCTCTCTCTCAAGTCAATAAAAACATATTTAAAAAATACTTATGAAGGCTCTGACTTGGTAAGAATGTCCTTCCAGTACTCCAAGGTTTCAGGTTCCATCTTTGGTGAGGGCACATACCACAAGAATCAACCAATGAATGCATAAATAAGTGGAACAATAAATTGAAGTTTGTCTCTCTCTCCCCCTCTCCCTTCCTCTCTCTCTTTAAAATCAATCAATGAATAAAAAATGCTTAGGGAGGCCCAGCTGGTGTGGTTCAATTGGCTGAGTGTTATACCATGCACTAGGAGGTTGCTGGTTCAATTCCTAGTCAAGGCACATGTATGTGTGTGAGGGGAGGGGGGTAGGGAGGTGGGGAGGGATGTTTGGGGCTCAATCTCCAGTAGGGAGCATGCAAGAGGCAGCTGGTTGATGTTTCTCTCTCAGGACATTTCTCTATGCTTCTCCCTTCTTCTTTCTAAAATCATTAAAAACTTATTTAAAAAAAATATTTATGGAGGAGTGCACAGTTGCAGACAGAAGCCTTTCTATTGAATAATCTATAACCCTCAAAGCTGTTTGGACTTAGAATAACTTCTAGTTAAGTGTTTCCCTCAAATTCTTCTGAAGGAAATTAAACTAATTTCATTTTATTTAATTAATTTATCCATCCATTTATTCAATTACTTTAATGAACACACCACACTGTACAAAGAAGCCTAAGACATAAACTCAAGACATTTACCCACGGTAAGAAAAAAATACACATATGCAAACTAAAATACAAAGTAGAATAGAAACAATAGGATTTAAAGTTGCATACAGAAATTTATATAGAAAGTGGAGGAAGGGTTTTGAAAATATTAAGTACAGTACTCAGTAAATGGGCTTTAATGACTGAATGTAAGATTAGAGTATCATAGTAAGAAAAGTTTCTTGGTGTAGCAGAAGCAGTGGGCATCGACTGAGAACTAGCAGAAGTCAGCCTGGTGACATTAGAAAAGACCCAGTGGCAGAAAAAAAAAAAAGAAAGAAAGAAAGAAAAAGAAAAAAAGGCAGGATGTAGAGTTTCAACAGATTGGCTTGTTTTAGAACAAAAGTGTTAGTGGTGGGTGAAAAGGAAGAGTGTGAGGTTTGATAAAATATGGTACATTCTGATACAAGTCAAACTGTCATGACAAATTAAAACATTTGAAACACCCTAAGTATAACAGTTTTGTTCTTAGGACTTTGACTTCTTTTCTTGTAAAGAGTTGGTAGTAAAACATTAATTCTGCCAGACCAAGCTATTTAAGTAATATTTTGTACATAGAATAAAAATAAATGCCATCAAGACAATAAAGCAAAATACAATGGAACAGATTTGAGAGATTATCTCTTCTAATCCAACCCTTTTTTTACCAGAAGTGAGGTCAAGGATCCAGGCAAGGTAGGGTTCTCTCTAGGATATTAGATGATGGAAACTGTAATGTTTACAACTCTACCTGATGATCATGACTATGATTATTTGATGATTAATATGAAAAATGTGAAACGTAAAAATTACAAAAAGAAAAGATAAAGACAGCATATATAGAAGATGTTGAAATCTAAGGGTATGGCATTGAGACCTGCCTAAATCAGGGCAGTAACTGAAGGAAATGAGAGGAGAGGTCAAGAGACATTCCAGTTGAAAAGATAATAGTACTGCCCAGCCAGGAATGACTTAGTGGTTGAGCGTAAACCTATGAACCAGGAGGTCCTGGTTCAATTCCAGGTCAGGGCACATGCCTGGGTTGTGGGCTGAATTCCCAGTGGGGGTGTGCAGGAGGCAGCGGATCAATGATTCTCTTTCATCATTGATGTTCCTATCTCTCTCTCCCTCTCTTCCTCTCTGAAATTAATAAAAAAATATTTTTTAAAAAGGTAGTAGTACTTTTTCAGAGTGACTACCTACATAAGGAAGCCAACAGATAAAACAAAGCAAAAGAACAAAACACCAAACCCTAAGTATGAACTTGAGCATCAGACCTGAAGTTGTTCAGTTGTATAAGGTGAAATGTGATAGCATTAAACTATACTTCATTAATATGTAATTTTCAAAAAAGTAATTCTTTGGAAGATGAAAGACTTCTGGAAATTGGTTTCACAACATTGTAAATATACTTAACCACTGGGCTGTACACTTTAAAATGGTTAAGATAGTAAAATTTTTTAAATTAAAAAATAAGTGTCCGTAATTTTTTTTTAAAAAAGCAATTATTTTTATTAATTTAAACTTTTGCCCCATCTACTATGGAGCTTTATCAGCTTTTTATATTGCAGGAACACAGATCCACTCAGGTCATCCCAGTTAATGGGAAGTCTATCTATTTTAAGGATACACGTGACAATAAAAGAGATAAGAATATCATAGGAACCTAAGAATAGCAGTATGATTGGGCTTCAGTTGGGAACTAAAATGACCATGGAACTGGACAGATTCCATGCACACCTAAGACTGGGCTCACTTGTCACTCTTGGCTGCTGCTGGAATGCAGTACTCCCCAACCACAGGCTGTCAACGTTCCTCTCTGTCTCTGTGACTACCAGCCAACCACTGCATTTAGTTATAGTTTCTGCTTATTCATGGTCTCTCTATATAACCAACTTTTAGCTTCTCTCTTCACAATCAACAGACTGATTCACCCTGTGTATCCCACTTAAAATTCTTGAAAGGAAAAAAAAAAAGGAAAGAAATCTAACTGGCATAGTTTAATTTTCTTTTTTCCCCAGATTTAAAAAATATGTGTTTTATTGATTTTTTAGGGCAAGATGAAGGGAGAAGGAGAAACATAGATTGGTTGCCTCATGCACACCCCCTACTGGAGATAGAGCCCGAAACTCAGGTATGTAAGTGCCCTAACAGGGGATGGAAACAGTGACCTCTTAGGTGCATGGGTTGATGTTCAGCCACTGAGCCACACTGGCTTAGCTCAACTTACAACTTCATTATGAGTCAGAATCACCTGGAGAGTGTGCTGACACATACATTGTTGGGCCCCATTCTCAGCATTTCTGCTTTAGTAGTCTGGGCTAGGGCCTAAGGATTGGCATTGTCACAGAATCCCAGGCAATGCTGACTACACAGACCACAGCCTGCTTAATCACTCTTGTCTGTTTGAACAGAGGAGCTAGGGCTCTACCTCATGTCACCAATAGTGTACTTCTAACCTAACTCTCAGGCTCATAATTGGGAGATTTTTAATAAAATTTCTTTCTCTTTTAGGCCTCCTCATATATACAGTTATCCGAGTCCTATCCCTTTTTCTTTTTTAAAAATCATTAAATTTTTTTTTCAATTACAGTTGACATACAAAATTATATTAGTTTCAGGTGATTAGACATTATATCACTAAGTGATTATCCTGATAAATCTCCTATTCATCTGACAGCATACATAGTTATTATAGTATTTTTGACTAGATTTCCTAAACTGTACTTCACATCTCCATGATTATTCTGTTACTACCAATTTGCACTTTTTAATCCTGTCATCTTTCTACCCATCCCCCCAACTCCCTTCCATCTGGCAACCATCAAAATGTTCTCTGTATCTATGAGTATGTTTCTGTTCTGATTATTCATTTATTTTATTTTTTAGATTCAGTCATGAGTAGATAAGTATTTGTTGCCATTTTTAAAAATAGTTTTTAAATTTTTAAAATTTTTAATATTTTTATTGATTTCAGAGAGGAAGGGATAGGGAGATAGAAATAGAAACATCATACAAGAAGACTGTATACACAGCCTTACCAAGAGTGTCCACCTCAAGTAATTGGGGAGCTGAGCCACTGGGCCTTATAGGACACCTCGCACACAAAGCCACTCTCTCAACACAGGGAAGCAGCCCAAATGCAGAGACAAAGAAACAGGCCACAGATGACAGAAATGAAGGAAAGCAAACTACTGGATATAGAGTTCAAAACCATGCTTATAAGGTTTTTCAAGAATCTTGGAGACCACCAATAAATTTACTAAGACCCCCGAGGATATGAAAAAGGACCAACTAGAAATTAAGCATACACTGACTGAAATAAAGAATAATATACAGAGATCCAACAGCAGAGTAGAGGATTGCAAGAATCAAGTCAAAGATTGAAATATAAAGAAGCAAAAAATACCCAATCAGAAAAGCAAAAAGAAAAAGAATCCAAAAATATGAAGATAGAATAAGAAGCCTCTGGGATTTCAACTGTACCAACATCAGAATTATTGGGGTGCCAGAAGATGACAGAGAACAAGATACTAAAAACCTATTTGAAGAAATAATGACTGAAAACTTCCCCCACCTGGTGAAAGAAATAGACTTACAAGTTCAGGAAGCACACGGAACCCAAAATAAAAGAATCCAAAGAGGACCACACCAAGACGTATCATAATTAAAATGCCAAGAGCAAAAGACAAAGAGAGAATATTAAAAGCAGCAAGAGAAAAACAGTTACCTACAAGGGAGTACCCATATGACTGTCAGCTGATTTCTCAACAGAAACTATGCAGGCCAGATAGGAGTGGCAAGAAATATTCAAAGTGATGAATAGCAAGAACCTACAACCAAGATTACTCTACCCAGCAAAGCTATCATTCAGAACTGAAGGTCAGATAAAGAGCTTCACAGATAAGAAAAAGCTTAAGGCGTTCATCTACACCAAACCAGTATTATATGAAATGCTGAAAGGGACTCTTTAAGAAGAGGAAGAAGAAGGAAAAGGTAAAGATAAAAATTATGAACAACAAATACATATCTATCAACAAGTGAATCTAAAAATCAAGTGAATTGAAAATCTGATGAACAGAATAAACTGGTGAATATAATAGAATCAGGGACATAGAAAGGAAGTGGACTGACAATTCTCGAGTGGAAAGGAGTATAGGGGGTGCAGGAAGAGACTGACAAAAATCTTATGCCTATGGATTAGGACAGTAGTGGGGGGGGTGGTAAGGGCATGGGGTGGGGTGGGAACCAGGTGGAGGGGAGCAATGTGGGAGGGAGGGAATAGAAACAACTATAATAATCTGAACAATAAAGATTAAAAAAAAAAGAAAAGAAATAGAAACATCAATGAGGAGAGAATCATTGATTGGCTGCCTCCTGCTCCCAAACCAGGCATATTGGCCTAATCAGGAATTGAACCATGACCTCCTGGTTCATTGGTCTATGCTCAACCACTGAGCCATGCCAGCCAGGCCTATTGCCATTTTATTGTTCATATTTGATAATTTATTTTTCTTCTTAATACTTTAAGAAAGACCTTTAATACTTCTTGTAATATTGGTTTGGTGGCAATGAACTTCTTTAGCTGTGTTTTGTCTGGCAAGATCTTTATCTGTTCTTTGATTCTAAATGACAGTTTTGCTGGGTAGCTGTAGGTCTTTGCTTTTCAGCATTTTGAATATTTTATGCCAATTCCTTCTGGCTTGCAAAGTTTCTGTTGAGAAATAAGCTGACAGCTTTCCAGGACTCATCTAGGCTCTTATTAGTAGTAATTGGGATTTTTCTCTTATCTGTTCCTCTTCTCTCTTCTCCTCATTCTACTCCATTTAATTAGAAGCAAATTCTATCACATTATCATAAAGGCTACTGAATCCTAACTATAAATCATAGGATACTTCTCTAACTATAAATGTTTTCATGATGTTCCAAGATGTCATTTACTTTTGACCTATACCAGTATTTCTCAAACTTTTTTATGAAAGTAGCTCTAACCCAGTGGTTCCCAACATGGGGCACAACCCCCATGGGGGTGGGGGGGCGCAATTTGATTTTTAAGGAGGGGAATTTGAGAATGGGTTATTAACTGATTTTTTTGCAGTTTTTATTATTCTAGGGGCCTCATATACAGTATATAAATATACATTGTGATAATTTATTCATTTCAGTTCTCTGTTATATGTTTTGAAACTTTATTTGCTATTTTTCATATCACTTCATATTATCATTATTTTTTAAACAATTTCTTAGTGATTTCTTCCTCAGTACTTCAATTGCCCTTTTGTTCTTTTATTTTTCTCTTTCATGGATGCCATGTTCTTTGAAAGCTTTTTTAGACCAAATTAGTGGCCTTTTAGGCTTCTCCCACATGAATAGGAGCTCACTTTTTGAATAATAAGAACTATATGTCACGGGGGTGCGGGTATCAGGATTTTAGAGATGCTTAGGTGGGCATGGCCAAAAACTGGTTGGGAAACACTGGATTACAGTGTAGTTTACAATACTGCACAGCATCGAGCCTTAAACTAGGACTTATTATAAACTGGCTGCTGGGAGTTCAGTGTGCAAACATGTTTTGTTTAACCACCAGATCTTGGAATGCTGTGCCACTATTAAATTGCTTTCTTTTAGATCCAAAGTCCTCCAAAATGATCATTTCAATCATCTTTGCAATACCAAGTTACTGTCTAACAAACTGAAATAACTTTAGTAAGTTCTCAATACTGCATTGAATCTGGTTGTTGTCAAATGGATACTTCTATAGTCATCTAGCACAATGATTCTTAAACCATGTTCCCCAGACCAGAAGCATCAACATCACGTGGGAACTTGTTAGAAATGCAGATAGCCTGTCCTGTTCTATACCAGACCTGAGGAATCAGAAACTCTGAGTTTGAGGCTGAGCAATCTGCCTTCCAGGTGATTCTGATGCAGCTGAAGTCTGAGAGCCACTGGTCCAACGTTTAGGTTTCAGATTTAAAACAGAGTAAGAAAGGGACTTTTGCCCTAGCTGGTTTGGCTGAGTGGATAAAGCATTGGACTGCGGACTGGAAAGTCCCAGGTTCGATTCCTGTCAAGGGCACATGTTGAGGTTATGGGCTCGACTCCCAGTAGGGGGCGTGCAGGAGGCAGCCAATCAATGATACTCTCTCATCATTGATGTTTCTACCTCTCTCTTTCTCTCTGAAATCAATAAATAAAATTTTAAAAGGAAAGGGATTTTAAAAAATTACTATAATAAATATAAACTGCTACTGTAATAGATATAAACTGCTATTTAAAGAAAAATATTCATGCCCTGGCTGGTGTGGCTCCGTTGGTTGGAGAATCATCCAGTACAAAATTTGATTCCCTATCTGAGCACATATCCAGGTTGCAGATTCGATCCCCAGTTTGGGTGCATGCAGGAGGCAGCCAATCGATGTTTCTTTCTCACACTCTCTAAAATCAATAATAAATAAATAAATAGCCCTGGTCAGGGTGGCTCAGTTGGTTGGTTGACTGTACCATCCACCAAAAGGTTCCTATCCTAGTTGGATTCCTGTCAGGGCACATGCCAGAGTTTTGGGCTCAATACCTGAGCGTGCAGGAGGCGGCTGAAAGATGTTCTGCTTTCACATCGCTGTCTTTCTTCATCTTCTCTCCCTTTCTCTCTCTCTCTCTCTTCCTCTCTCTCTATAAAAGTAAATAAAAAATATTAAAAATAGGCTCTTTTATTTAAATTCTGCCACTAAATATTTTTGCATGAGGCTCTTCTTCATTTAGGAAATGTGTTCTAAAGGAAGAGCAGATTCAACAATTTTATTTCATTTGTCTCCTCCTAGTGGCAGGTTTTAAAATATTGAACATACTAGTAATACTCCATATATATTTCTCAGAAATTATATTCCTGAATTTTTTCATGAGATCTCTTTTATTAACTACAATTAAAATCAATTGCCGCCTTGGCCAGTGTCAATTGATTTAGCGTCGTTCCATGCACCAAAAAGTCACTGGTTCTATTCCTGGTCAGGACACATGCCCAGATTGCAGCCTGGATCCCAATCCCCAATCAATGTTTCTTTCTATCTCTCCTTTCCTCCCTCTCCCTCAAATCAATAAAAACATGTATTTTTTAAAAATATATTTCATTGATTTTCCACAGAGAGGAAGGGAGAGGGATAGAGAGCTAGAAACATCAATGAGAGAGAAACATCTATCAGCTGGCTCTTGCACACCCCCTACTGGGGATGTGCCCGCAACCAAGGTACATGCCCTTGACCAGAATCAAACCTGCGTCTGCAGGTCAGTGCTCTATCCAATAAGCCAAAACAGTTTCGGCAAAAAACATTTATTTTTAAAAATCAATTACCCTCTCCACTAAATTAAATATATTTTTCTCTATTAGATCCAACTGGGACTGTACAAAACCTGCAATTTGTCTCTTACATGATTCTTTTATTTTTAATTTACTGATTTTAGAGCAAGAGAAAAGAAAGGGGAGAGAGAGGTCGGGGGAGAGAGAGAAACATTGATTTGTTATTCCACTTATTTATGCATTCATTGTTTGCTTTCTTTTATATGCCCTGACTGGGATCAAAACCACAATCTTTTAAATATATATTTTATTGATTTCAGAGAGGAAGAGAGAGAGAGAGAGAGAGAGAGAGAGAGAGAGAGAGAGAGAGAAACATCAATGAGAGAGAATCATTGATCTGCTGTCTCTTGATGCCCCCTCCTGGGGATCAAGCCAGAAACCCAAGCATGTACCCTGACTGGGAATTGAACAATGACCTCCTGGTTCATTGGTCCATGCTCAACCACTGAGCCACATCAGCTAGGCTAAATCTGCAATCTTGGCATATTGGCATGAATCTCTAACTGAGCTACCTAGCCAGGGCAAATCTCATTTTAATGTGTACTTTGAGCCCTTGGGCTTCCAAGGTGAACCTAGGGGTGAACAAATTCCTTTAACTCTTAAAACCAACAAGAGAAGACTTGATTTTTTTCCTGAAAGGTTTTATTGATATGGCATGATACTTTATGGAGATACTAATGCCCTACATTTTCCCCTTTATTTCTTCCAAGCAGGTAGCCAGGCCATTTGTATTCCTCTGTCTGGGATGTCTATAGAATGGAAACCTGAAGCTACGGGAAGACATTTCTTTTCCTATCTATTATTAGTCTTAGCTCATTGAGGAAATTATGTTTGATGTTTGAGAGGGAAAAAGAGAGGAGTGTCTTTATTTAATCAGAAGGGGGAAAATGGAGATATCTGTAGGTTGGGAAGGAATGTAAATTGGTTTGCCCTCAGTCTCCTGGCAGCACCCTGGAGAGGAGCCAGGACCTATGGTCTGCTTAGAAAGGCTAGACAGCAAGGCTCTGAAACATAGGCGCCCCATGCTCTATGGAAACAAGTTCCTGCACTTCATGGGAATCTCCGCAGTAAACAATGTGGGCTGAAGCTTGGAGAGGTCTCTCCAAATACTATGTATGATCTGGGAGTATTACTTGGAGGAAATCGAGAGATTAAATTTTCCTGCCAACCTGATGTGACATGCTCAATCAAGTTTAATTTCATTTAAAGAAAATAATCATGGTTTTTCATATATATCCAAGTTTGTGGTTGCAATTCACTTACTAGGAACCACAACAAAGAACAAAGCAAATAGACACGTGGACTACAGCTGTTACTGGACTGAAGGGTCCATTTGCCTGCATGTATAAAGCCCTATAAGACACAAAAAGTCAGAATTTATTAAGGAGAAGGCACCATGCCCGTAGTCACAGGTACCTCTTGCTCCAAGACCTGGCTCCCTAATGGCTTCCAATAGATGGCTTATATAAGGGGGAAATCATTAATCATGGTGACTAATAGAGTTAGTCATTGTCGTCTTTGTGATTGGTTGGTGCTAGGATAGGGGGTAAGTGATCATTGTATCTAGTCCTCATATCAGCTATGGAGTTGTTCTGTCCAATTTTGCTAGGATTTGTTCTGTGGGGTCATGCTGCTTTCCTGGGTCTGGAGCTAAAACACAACTGAAGCCAAGATATTCTGTTTAGTTTGATTGAAAACTGTCTCAGTCAAAGAGATGCAAATTAAAACAACAATAGGTACCATCTCACACCTGTCAGAATGGCTACCATCGACAAATGAACAAGTGCTGGCGAGGATGTGGAGAAAAGGGAACCCTAGTACATTGTTGGTGGGAATGCAGACTGGTGCAGCCACTGTGGAGAACGGTATGGAGTTTCCTAAAAAATTTAAATATGGAACACCCATTTGACTCAGTGATCCCACTTCTAGGGATATATCCTAAGAAACCCGGAGGACCAATCAGAAAGAATGAATGCACCCCTATTTTCATAGTAGCACAATTTACAATAGCTAAGATCTGGAAACAGCCCAAGTGCCCATCAGGAGATGAGTGGATAAAAAAGCTGGGATACATTTATACCATGGAATACTATGCAGCACTAAAAAAGAAGAATCTCTTAGCCTTTGAGACAGCATGGTGGGACCTGGAGAGTATCAAGCTACGTGAAATAAGTCAGTTAGAGGAAGATAAATATTACATGATCGCACTCCTATGTGGAATCTAAGTAACAAAATTAACTGATGAACAGAGTGGATCCAGAGACATGGAAGCATGGAGCAGAGTGCGGAATCTCAGAGGGAAAGAGGAGGAGGGTGGGTTGGCAGGAAGTAAACAAGCAAAGACCTTGTATGCATATATGCATAACCCATGGACACAGACAATAGAAGGCCTGGGGTGAGGGGAGGGGTGGGACCAGGGCAGGTTGGAGGAGATCAAAGGGGGAAAAAGGGGAAACATTGTAATATTTTCAACTATGAAAAATTACTTTAAAAAAAAGAGAAAACTGTCTCAATAGCTAATAGATCCAGGATCTTGTAAATAAGCCAATTGGATGATGACCAGAATCTCATTGTCCTGGGGGCTTAATGATTAAGCAAGGGAGAGGGAAGTGGATAAGTCAAGGTGAGGCCAGTTTGAGTCAAAGGAAAAAATAAATGAGTAAAAGGTCAGATTAAAGAAAATGAGATTTCTGCCCTGGCCGGGTAACTCAGTTGGTTAGAGCATCGTCCTGTCCTGATACACCAAGGTTGTGGGTTTGATCCTCTCTTGAGGTTGGATGCTCCATCTCGTTCCTCTGACTCCAGCTGCCTGATGTATCTCATTTGATCTTTTAAGATCTCCGGCTTTCCCAGAAAAGATAACAATATAGAGGAATGAGTCAGACAGGCAAGTTTCCTAATAAATTTTCTGCCTCAGATTCCTAATAAAATGGAAGTTAGACTAAGGAGGGCTGATAGGGTGTATGTACTGGTAAAGCCATGCCAGCTATTAAATTATTGAAACTTCACTATCAGACAGTGAAAAGAAACTGCCTCAAGCCTCCAGTTGGCTCTAGATATTATCCAGTTTCCCATGACCTTACTCCAGCATGGCCGAGTGCTGTGCCCTACTTGTCATTAAATATTTTGAATATCATGCTTTGTTGTGCCCAGAGTTCGGGGTCCCCAATAATCCACCACTAAGGAGCCTTTTCCGATGCAAAAGCAGAGTCTTTATTCAAACCCCGGTTTGGCTCTCAGCCTCTTTCTGACGCAGCAGCGAGGCGAGAGAGCGGACCGGGCGGAAACAATGAGTTTTATGGGGTAGGATAATTAGGGGGTTTGGGAAAGTGATGAAGGCTACAGAGATTGGTCACTTGAATAGGGGTCTTTCTGTGGTTAAGCCTAATTAGGACCTTAGCTGTGTCCCTGGAGCTTCATTGATCCATTTGGGTGGGGGTCGGGAAGTTAAGACATTGCTGGCACACCTGTGGCCACTCCCAGAAAAGGGAGGGGTTTTAGGCAGGGGTCCCAGCCCTATAGGACAAGATGGAGGGGAGTTCATTTCCTTTCAGCTTCATAAATATTTCCTCATGAGACTGTCATGATGCCTAACAGTGAAAAGAAGCTACTGCCACTTGAGCCTTACCAGCTCCTTTCAAACTCCAGACATGGGTCCTTAACTCTTTTTTAAAAAATCCAGGACCAAATTATATTTCTGCTATGTAGCTTCCATGGTATCTGGCCCTAATCTGGCCTTCAAAGATTTTTCTTTAATCACCCAAACAATTTCATTGTCCCTGTTCAGTTTAAGCTAGCTGCTTCTACTATTGTTAATCTTTTTCTTTTTTTGAAAGACATCCAGATATATATTTACTGATTTCAGAGAGAGGAAGAGACATAGAAACATTATCAATGATGAGAGAGAATCATAGATCAGCTGCCTCCTGAACTCCCCCCACTGGAGATTGAGCCTGCAACTCTGGCATGTGCTCTGACCGGGAATTGAACCGGGGACCTCTTAGTTCATAGGTTGATGCTCAACCACTAAGCCACACCAGCTGGGCTATTGTTAGTATTTTTTGAATAACAGCTTTTAAAGATATAATTCACATACTATAAAATTTACTTTTTTTTAAATTAATTTTTTATACATATCTTCCCATTGCCCCCCCTCCCTCCCAGGCATACCCCAACCCCCCAGTGTCTATGTTCATTGGTTATGATTATATGCATAGATACAAGTCCTTTGATTGATCTCTTATCTACCTCACCTAACTTTAATCTTCCTGCTGTAATTTCACAGTCTGTTTGAAGCTTTACTGTCTCTGTATCTATCCTTTTGTTCATCAGTTTATATTGTTCTTTATTATCCCCCAATGAGTGCGATCATGTGATGCTTCTCCTTCATTGACTGGCTTATTTCGCTAAGCATAAGGCTCTCCAGTTCCAACCAGGTTGCTGCAAATGGTAAGAATAAAATTTACTCTTAAAGTATACAAGTACGCATACTCTTTTTTTTTCTTCTAAGATTTTTTTCTTTATTAAGGTATTACATATGTGCACATATCCCTCCAATGCCCCCCACTCATTCCCTCACCCTCCTGGTGTCTGTGTCCATTGGTTAGACCAGTGGTCGGCAAACTGCGACCCACAAGTTGAGAACCGCTAGCAGGGTCGCCTAAGACCATTAGCAAACACAGATATTAACATTACAACTCATAACAGTAGCAAAATTACAGTTATGAAGTAGCAACAAAGATAATTTTATGGTTGGGGGTCACCACAACATGAGGAACTGTATTAAAGGGTCGTGGCATTAGGAAGGTTGAGAACCACTGCTCTATAGTGGTTCTATAGTGCCTGCTCTGGACATCTCATATAAATGGACTCATTCGATATGTGGCCTTTTGTGAATGGCTTCTTAATGTTTTCAAGTTCAACAATGCTGTATTGGGTTATCTTATGTCATTCCTTTTTTATTGCTGAATATATTCTATTTTATAGATATATTACATTTTTTTATTGCTTCTATTTTTAAGCAAAGATAATGAAGATAATTTAGTCTTTTTAGGCTGGCGTCTGGACCTTATCGTTTTTAGGATTGAGAGCTAACCTATTAAAAACAAACTCTGACTATATATCATGGAAATTCCTCCCAATCACTAAAAGGTTTCTTTTTCTCCCTCTTTTAAAGCCAATTCGAAAGAGTTATTCTGCCCAATAAGTTTCCGTTTTCTGTCTGAGGGTGGTTTCAACCTTTAAGTGAATTTTCAAAAGGCATGGCAAGTACTATAATGTCTTCTTTCCTTCCAAGGGAATGGTTCTGTAGTCTGAGTGCTATGTGAAAATTACTTTACAGATTCTGTATACATGTTTTTGTAAATACTAGTACATAGAATATGTATGGAAATCCCATGTACATGGGAAACACAGAGACACCCTCCCCCCTCCCCCCCACACACACATGCAGGACAGATTCAGAGATAGAAAGAGGGATTAAGGTATATAAGGAGGATGAGTTTGGGCTTCAAAGGGTCATTGCAAAGTAAGAACAGATCTCTCTCTCTCTCTCTCTCTCTCTCTCTCTCTCTCTCTCTCTCTCTTATATATATATACGTGTGTATATATATGCCAGCAACCGTAACAGCCATAACAACCATAATGACCATAATGACCAGTCACCCTGACACCCACTGTGGCCAGTGAATGGGCCAATCAGGGGGTGGGGCTGGCCAGCCAACCTCTCGGCGCCGCCCCCTTGCTGGCCAGCCCTTGATCAGACTCTCCCACCCCAATCAAGAGCTGCCTTCAGCCCTGGCCATCTTGGCTCAGTGGATAGAACATCAGCCTGTGGCTGGGGGGGGGGAGGGGGGTCCCAGGTTTGATTCCGGCCAAGGGCACATGCCTGGGTTGCGGGCTCGATCCCCAGTGGTGCATGCAGGAGGCAGCCAATCAATGATTCTCTCTCATCATTGATGTTTCTCTCTCTCTCCTTCTCCCTTCCTCTCTGAAATCAATAAAGAAATATATTTTTGCTGAAACCGGTTTGGCTCAGTGGATAAAGCGTCGGCCTGCGGACTGAAGGGTCCCGGGTTCGATTCCGGTCAAGGGCATGTACATTGGTTGCGGCCACATCCCCAGTGAGGGGCGTGCAGGAGGCAGCTGATCGATGTCTCTCTCATCGATGTTTCTAGCTTTCTATCCCTCTCCCTTCCTCTCTGTGAAAAATCAATAAAATATATTTTTAAAAAAAGAAATATATATTTTTTTAAAAAAAGAGCTGCCTCCAGCCAAACACACCCTCCCTTCACCCCTGGCCAGCCCTGCTCCCTATCAGCCCACCCCACTATAGACCCACAGCCCCTCCCCTGGCCACCTGTCCCTGTTCCCACCTGCCACCCAATAGGGGGTGAGGTTGGGCAGCCAACCTCCTGCAGCCCCTCCCCCTGGCCACCCCATCGGGGCCGTGCCGGCTGGTCAACCATCACAGGCTGCTGACTCCCAATCGGCACCCCCACCCCCATTCAGAGGTGGGGCCAGCCCCCCCCCTCCCCATGGCTGGCCCTGCCTTGATCGGGTCCCCAGCCCTAATCGGGGGCAGGGCCCGCCAGTTAATTGCCTGTGGCCCCTTTCCCCAGCTGGCCTGACCCTGATCCAGCCCCATCCCAGCCCTGACCGGCTCCAATTGGGGCCAGGCCAGCCAGACCCCACCAGTGCATGAATTCATGCACTGAGCCTCTAGTTTAGTAAATAAAAGCTTCCCTGCCATACAGGTAGGGTCAAAAGAGTTACCACTGATAACATATTATGGACAAGCCCCTAATTCAAGCTTTTCTGGGTAAAGAAGTTTCTCTTGAGGCTGAAGGTAAAATTGCCTTTAGCTCAACAATCTGCATTCCACAGAAACACATCTTTAGGTAGCTCATTCTGCACAGCTCCCACCCCCCAAACCTCCCCGGACTAGTTAATCTGAAGTGTGCTCTTAATTTGGCTCAGGAGAAATGTAAACTGAGGATTAGTGCTCACATGATATTGTCACATAAGACCGTCTATACCTACAGAGAGTTTTTCTAAGAATTTGAGTCAAACTGATGCCATACACCAGGGAGCAAGATCTCAAATGCTCCAGAGAATACGTTCCGTTCATGCATTTAATTAAGGAGGGAGCTAAGAACAGTTACAAGGATGTAGGAGAAAGCAATGTAGGGACTGGATTGCAGGGTAGTTAAGACTGTGTGCTCTCTTGAGGGTGACTACTACGGCCTATTTCAAAGGTGTGTTAACCTAGGTGCACAGAAACAATGGGCAGGCTGGCTTCAAGCAAATACAAGCCTCTACTAACAAGTTATATGCCTGGAGTGTGACTACCCACCTGGACTCGCCCGGTTAGTAATTTACCATCAGATCACCCTATTAGTTTTCCTTCCCCCCCCCCTCCAAATATTAAGAATGGGTTGCCAAGAAAGTAGGCTCCGCTCACACCAGCCTCTGCATTCATTGCCCAGCAGGGGGCGGCTTCCTTACTTGCCCTTCCCCCTCCCCCACCCTCACCGCCCGCTCCTCCCGCCTGGGGCGGGACCTCCAAGCCTGCCAGGACCCCGCTTCTGCCCTCAAGAAAGGAACAAGGAGCCCAAGCCGGTTTGGCTCAGTGGATAGAGCGTCGACCTGTGGACTGAAAGGTCCCAGGTTCGATTCCGGCCAAGGGCATGGACCTTGGTTGCGGGCACATCCCCAGTGGGAGGCGTGCAGGAGGCAGCTAATCGATGTCTCTCTCTCTCATCAATGTTTCTGACTTTGTCCCTCTCCCTTCTTCTCTGTAGAAACCCAATAAAATATATTAAAAAAAGAAAGAAAGAAAGAAAGAAAGAAAGAAAGAAAGAAAGAAAGAAAGAAAGAAAGAAAGAAAGGAACAAGGAGCCCGGCTGGTGTGTGGTTCCAGAAGGTCTCGGTTGGATTCCCGCCAGGGCACACGCCCCGGTAGCAAGCGACCTCCAGTAGGGGGCCGCTGATCCATCACTGATGTTTCTTTCTCTCTCTCCCTCTCTAGAATCAATAAAAATATAAATAAGCAAAAGAAAGAAAGGAACAAGGAGCCGGCCTGGAACCGGCCTCCACCTGGGCACGGGGTGGCCACCTGGCCGCCTGCAAGGAGTGGTTTAGGGGTCTGAGCCGCAGCAGGACCGGAAGGGGGGCTGCCCCGACTCAAGATGGCGGCCGCGGTGGGCGTGGCCAGGAGCTCCCAGCGCGGGGAGGCGTGGTACCGGCCGCGGTGGGCGTGGCCAGAAGCTCCCAGCGCGGGAAGGCGCGGTACCGGCGGCCGCGGTGGGCGTGGCCAGCCACTGGGGACCGTGCGGGAGGGTGGGATCATGGCCGCGGCCGGGGAGCGGAGTCCCAGGGACGGGGAGGAGGAGGAGGAGGTAGGGGAAGCAGTCGCGAGGGGCGGTGGCGGCGAGGGCCGCGCTGGCTGCGGGAGGGGAGGGGAGTCGGGTGCAGCGGCGGCGGCTCGGAGCCCGCACCGGCGAGCCTCGCCCGCCTCTTGCCCCTGGGGTGGCAGGCGGGGGCTGGGGGCCCGAGGGGCGGGTGGAGGGGGTCGGGGGCGCCGGCCTCGGCCCTGACTGCCGCAGTCTGGTCTGAAGCGGGAAGTGGAGCAAGTCGGCGCTCGCTTCCTCTCCTTGAAAGCAAGACCTAGTAGTGTTCACGGGGGTGTGGGGGTGTGGGGGTGTGGGGGTGCCCCTGGTAGCTGCCTCTTCCCGCCCAGCACCCGCGCGCCAGCGTGTTAACCCCTCCTTCTCCCACCAGGAGCAGTTGGTTCTGGTGGAATTGTCAGGAATTATCGACTCAGACTTCCTCTCTAAATGTGAAAATAAATGCAAGATTTTGGTGAGTCTTCTGGCATTGGGGAGTGGTTGTAGATTTTCATAAGCTTAGACCCAGAGTGGATGGTGGACTTTGGGGACGGACGCCTTTTTTCCACCTTGCAAAGCGGTGAGCTCTGTAAAGACTGTCGTTCGGGGTACCGGGACTGTGGGGGCAGGCGAGCAGGTGGGAGGAGATGCCTCGCTGCTGGAGTGTCTTGTCAGCGGTTCTCAACCTTTTTTAAGGCCGTGACCCTTTAATACAGCTCCTCATGTGGTGGTGACCCCCAACCATAAAATTATTTTCGTTGCTACTTCATCACTGTAATTTGGCTACTGTTATGAATCATAATGTAAAATATCTGTGTTTTCCGATGGTCTTAGGCTCTACAGCAGCGGTTCTCAACGTGTGGGTCGCGACCCACAGGTTGGAAACTGCTAGCAAGGATGTATGGCCGTAGAGAGTTGAAGATTTGGAGGAAGTGGCATTTTGATAGGTATTTTGAAAAAAAGGCATGGTTTTAGCGAGTGAGGTGGGAGAGAGGATAACGAGATAGGCACACACACCGGTGAAATGTGGAGAAGGGAGAGAAGGAATCTACTAAGAGAAGACTTCAAAGACCTCACACTCCGCTGCGTGAGCTATGGTATTCTACGTTACCACCTGTTTTATCACTGTGCTTTAAAATCTTGGAGCAACTGTTGACCAAAGACTTGAAGAGCATGTTGATTGAAATAAACCTATTCCGGAGGCAGTCTTCTGGCTGGACCTGCCGAGGTCAGAGCAGTGTCAGTGTATCTTGTGCTTGCCAGGACAAGAAGCTCTAGCATCCAGCGCAGGCCCGGGGCACCTTTTTTTCTGCCAAGGGCCATGTGGATATTTATAATATCATTCGGGGGCCATACGGAATTATCAACTTAAAAATTAGCCTGCTATATTTGGTCACACATTTCACTAATTCACCCTAAGTCTTGGCAGGGCCCACCATCTGGACTTACCCCCCACCCCTGCTCTTGGTAGCAAGGTTACATGTGGAAGGCTTTTTCTTTTCTAAACATTGAGATATTATTAATATATAACTTTGTATTAGTTTCAGGGATATGGCATAATCCTATGTAATAAAACCCTAATATGCAAATCGACCAAACAGCACAATGACTGGATGCTATGATGTGCACTGACCACCAGGGGCACACTCTCAATGCAAGAGCTACCCCCAGCCCACAGGCTCTGACCAGGGGGGGATGCTGGAGGATGGGGCCAACAAGCAGGCGGCTCCAGGCCAGCCATGATCACCCCAATGGTTGCCCCACAGGTTGGCCCTGATTGCTGGCCAGGCCTAGGGATGCTACCCGTACACGAATTTCATGCACTGGGCCTCTAGTGATTCAATATTTGTACATATCGCGAGATAATGATCAGCCCCACTAAGTCTAGTTAGTATCTGTCATCACGCATAGTTATAAATTTTACTTTTTTGTGATAACTTTTAAGATTTATTCTCTTAGCAAGTTTCAAAGAAACAATAGAATATTATTAACTGTAGTCATTATGCTGTACATTACATCCCCAGGATTTATTTACTTCATAATTGGAAGTTTTGTATCTTTTGACCACCTTCTCACATTTTACCCAACCTCTAAGGCTTTTTCTAATGATCTTTTATAATCCTGTATTCTGATGTAGGGAATTGACACTGAGAGGCCCATTCTGCAAGTGGACAGCTATGTATTTGCTGGCGAGTATGAAGGTAGGAGTTATCAGATAGATTAAACTCCTTTTTAAATATGCTTTTCAGAGAATGTAGCTCTGTTATTTATTAAGTTATCTTTAAATTTTTCCACAGACACTCTTGGGACCTGTGTTATATTTGAAGAAAATGTTGAACATGGTAAGTGATTACTGTGGTAACTCTTTTTACTACAAAATACTTAAAACATATGTATGTACAATAAATATTAAAATTAAACATTTTATATACTCATTATCTACCTGTATCAAATTCTACCATTTTGCCAGATAGTTAGAAAGCATTCCAGATACTCTTGAAGCCTCTGGTATACACCTCTCCAAATTTATTCTCTCCCTTCTGTCTTCCATCATTTACCTTAAGTTGGTGTTTTTCTTCCCTATACCTGATTTTATATTACATATGTATTTATGCACAAAAATAGTATTTTTTGTATATTTACAAACTTTATATAAATTATGCCATATTATGCATATCATTCTATAATCTTTCAATTAGACATATGTTTTGAGACTTTATATATACTGATATATATAACTCTGTTTTCTCTGTTTCTTAGTATTCTGTTTGTGACTATACCACAGTTTATTCTCCAGTTAACAGACATGTTGGTTGCTTCCATTATTATCAGGAATTATTAATAACTTATTGAATGTTTTCTCTATATATGTCAGGCACTATTCTAAACGTTACATGTGTTAACTCATTTAATCCTCACAAGTTTACGAAGTAGATCCCATTATTATCTTCATTTTATAGTGAAAAACAAAACAAAACAAAACACACAAAGAAAACACAACAACCTGAAGCACAAAGAGATAAATAACATTCACAAGATCATATATAAAGAGGCAGAATCAGGATTTGAACCCAGATGGTCTGCTCCAGAGTCCATGTTCTTAATTATGCTTATAACTCACTACAAAAATGCTGCCATGAATATTTTTATTCTCCCTGTGAATATAAGTAAAAATGTTTAAGGTATACACTTAGAAAGGGAGATAAATTGATGACTGTGTTGTGTTCAACAATATGAAATGGCTTATTTGAGCTGAATATTGACAATTTCAAGTAGTTCCACTTATTCTGTTGCTTTCTAACACATGTCAGTTACACTCCTAGGAGCAGTGTATAGAAGATTGCAGTGTGTTTCACATCCTTAGCTCAGATCCTCATCCTCATCCTGCCTATGCCCACAGTTTCCATAAAGCTGTAACCCCAGACAGTACAGTTGGCAGCATGTCTTTTCTCATCCTTTTCTCATGATTGTTAATTTTGTGTGGTAAAATGTTATTGGTTTATTTTTAATATATATATATATTTATTGATTTCAGAGGAAGGGGGATAGAAAGATAGAAACATCAATGATGAGAGAGAATCATTGATTAGCTGCCCCGTATTGGGGATCGAGTCCGCAACCTGGGAATGTGCCCTTAGCTGGAATCGAACCCCGGATCCTTCAGTCCGCAGGCTGACGCTCTGTCCACTGAGCCAATCTGGCTAGGGCAAGTGTAGAATTTTACACCTTGTTACCCTGTAAAGCCAAGTTTCTGACTTCACTTTCTTACTCCAGGGCTGGAGCCTAGCAGGCCCATAGCTTTAATTTCACCCATAGTTCTGTGAGGCTGTCCCCTGGAGTTGTTTGTTGTTTTGAGTCCAGTTGTTATGTAAGTATTTTATCTGTCATTTCTCTATGCTTGGACAGGAGGGATGAGTTAAATCTTGAACTTATTTCACTATCTAGACAGGAGGTAGTGTAACTCATTAAATTGGAATTATTGAGGCTTAACATAATTATTTTATTTGCACTATTGTATTATAGTATAATAATTGAGTTTATTTTATGTTCTAGTGGATGCAGAAGGCAACAATAAAACAGTGCTAAAATATAAATGCCATACGATGAAGAAGCTCAGCATGACAAGAACTCTTCTGACAGAAAAGAAGGAAGGAGAAGAAAGCATAGGTTAGTTAACCTAGTTTTCTGAAAATTGGTGATTTAATATTGGTTTTGACAATGACACATTGCTCCAGGACATTTTTTGTACTTTATAGTAATGACTATATGAATATGTTAAGTATATTATTGAAGATATTCCATGGAAAGTACCAAACATAGATTTAAAATTATGTAGCAGAGAGTTCTGGGGACAAACAAATCTCCATCTGCTTTGCATTGGAAGTAGTTGTGGGGAGTTTGTCAAAAAACTTGATATGATTTCTGATTCCTAGGGAAATCAGCAGTCTCCTTCCCTCCCTCCTTCCCTCCCTCCCTCCCTCCTTCCCTCCCTTCCTTCCTTCCTTCCTTCCTTTCTTTCTTCCTTCCTTATTCATATTTTTATTGATTTCAGAGAGGAAAAGAGGGGAAGAGAGATAGAAATATCAATGATGAGAGAGAATCATTAATCAGCTGTTTCCTGCATGCCCTCCACTGGGGATTAATCCTATAATCCAGACAAACCATGACCTCCTGGTTCATAGGTCGACACTCAAACCACTAAGTGACACTGGCCAGGCTCTTGTTTTTTATTTTTTTAATTAAAATTCTTTGTAGGTAGAGAAGATGTGATGATAGCTGTTCTGAATTTCCCAAGGTGTAAGCTCAGAGGATTTACTGGAAACTTTTGGCAGCTGCAGCAATCTTTCCCAAGAAACTTACAGCTGGAAGAAGCTGGCTTTGTGTGTGAAGGAGGGACTGGAGGACCATAGTTGTTATTCCCAAGTCTAGTTCCTAGTTAGCATTCATTTAGCCTTCTCTAGTTGCTGATTGTCCCAGGCTAGACTTTATTTATTTTATTTAAAAAAAAAATATATATATTTTATTGATTTTTTACAGAGAAGAAGGGAGAGAGATAGATAGTTAGAAATATCTATGAGAGAGAGAGACATCAATCAGCTGCCTCCCGCATGCCCCCCACTGGAGATGTGCCCGCAACCAAGGTACATGCCCTTGACTGGAATTGAACCCCGGACCCTTCAGTCTGCAGGCCGACGCTCTATCCACTGAGCCAAACCGGTTTCGGCCCAGGCTAGACTTTAGACCAGTGCTTCGTGCACCCACAGCATACACATATTTATAGAGATGAATAAATAACTACCTGATGGTTTAAAAGCTCATTGCTTAAAGAGATATTTGAAACCCTTGTATATATGACTCTAGTGATGAATATTCATGGTTTGATAGATTTATTATATTTTAAGGAATAAACATGTGAAGGTACAGTAATCATGTAGAAATTAATTATACCAACTATCATAACTACAGAACAAATCTTTGTTCTTATCATGTATACCCCTAAACTATGCCATTTTTTAGGCACTCTGAAGATAACGGGAAGAAGGAGGTACTTGAAGTTCTAGAAAGAATTTGAAAAAGAGATACATATTAGAGAAACTTAGCTTGCATTTAGATACTCATTAAAACAGATTATAAAATTTCCTCTCCTGTAATCTTTAATAATCTGGTCTTTGAGAAGATTTTGGTGTTTTGTTTAATCAAATAAATTAGTAACCAAGTATTAGTTATTTATTGCTGCATAAGGTATTACCTGGAACTTAATGGCTCAAAACAACAACAAAAAACTCCAACTCTCTTACACGGTCTCTTTGAATACAGATTTTGGGAGTAGCTTAGCCACGTGGTTCTGGCTTGGAACTCATCATGAGGTTGTTGTCAGTATGTTGGCTGGGCTGTAGTGTCTGAAGATCTAATTAGATAAGATAGCTCAGTCACATGGCTAGCAAGTTTGTGCAGGCTGTTAACATGAGGCCTCAGGTCCTTGCCTCCCCATAGTACTGTTTGAGTGCCCTCCTGAAATGGCAGCTGGCTTCTCCCAGATCACATGGTCCATGATGTCGTTTTTGAATAGCCTTAGAAGTCATTCTGTCATTTCTGCAGTATCCTATTCAGTGTGGGAGGGGAGTTTACAGGGATTTGAATACCTAGAAGGTGAGGATCATTGGGGACCATCTGGAGGCTGGCCACCAAAGGATATGCTGGAGGCAGAACTGAATAGAGAGCAGATGTGGCCCCTACCTTTTAGGAATTTGCATTCTAAAAGTAAGTCACAGTGAAACACATAGCTCATGGTAACAACACCCATTTCATTCACCTTATTTTAAGTATCTGTTAGGTGGCAAGTATCATGCAAAGTAAGAGTAAAGAATGGCTACAATACTTGCCTGGCAGGGGAGATACCATGATCATAACGTGGTTTTTCCAGGGTGAGGCTTATCCATTGCATTCTGGATGTGCTGACCCTTGTAATTTCCTTAAATGTGGGAAATTCTACTACATAACTTGGTAGTGGGAGACTGCATGATCTCCCATGGGGATGAACTGGCGGGCGAGGGATGGCTTCAAGGATTTGTTGTGGTGGTGGTGGTGGTGATGGTTGTTATGGAAATTTTTTTTTGTATTTTTTTATTTATTTGTATTTTTTAAAAATAAATCTTTATTGTTCAGTTTATTATAGATGTTCCTCTTGTTTTTCCTCCCATAGCTCCCCTCCTCTGATTTCCCACCCCACACCCCATGCTCTTAACTCCTGCCATTTTCCTCATCCATAGGTGTAAGATTTTTGTCCAATCTCTTTCCGAACCCCTCACACCCCTTCCCCCCAAGAATTGTCAGTCCATTTCCTTTCTATGCTCCTGATTCTATTATATTCACCACTTTATTCTTTTCATCAGATTTTTTATTCACTTGATTTTTAGATTCACTTGTTAATAGGTATATATTTGTTATCACTTTGTTGTTCATAAATTTTACCTTTACTTTTTCTTCTTCTTCTTCTTCTTAAAGAATACCCTTCAGCATTTCATTATAATCCTGGTTTGGTGGTGATGAACTCCTTTAGCTTTTTCTTGTCTGTGAAGCTCTTTATCTGACCTTCAATTCTGAATGATATCTTTGTGGGTAGAGTAATCTTGGTTGTAGGTTCTTGCTATTCATCACTTTGAATATTTCCTGCCACTCCTCCTGGCCTGCATAGTTTCTATTGAGAAATCAGCTGACAGTTGTATGGGTGCTCCCTTGTAGGTAACTAACTTTTTCTCTTGCTGCTTTCAAGATTCTCTCTTTGTCTTTTGCTCTTGGCATTTTAATTATGATGTGTCTTGGTGTGGTCCTCTTTGGATTCCTTTTGTTTGGGGTTCTCTGTGCTTCCTGGACTTGTAAGTCCATTTCTTTCACCAGGTAGGAAAAGTTTTCAGTCATTATTTCTTCAAATAGGTTTTCAGTATCTTGCTCTCTCTCTTCTTCTGGCACCCCCATAATTCTGATGTTGGTACACTTGAAGTTGTCCCAGAGGCTCCTTACACTGTCTTCACATTTTTGGACTCTTTTTTTTTCTTTTTGTTTTTCTGGTTGGATGTTTTTGCTTCCTCATATTTCAAATCTTTGGTTTGATTCATGGGGTCCTCTAGTCTGTTGTTGGATTTCTGTATATTATTCTTTATTTCAGACACTGTATGCTTAATTTCTGACCGGTCCTTTTCCTTTTTTTTTTTTTTGGCATGCTTATTAAGATCCTTGAAGGTCTCACTAAGTTTCTTGGCGGTTTGTAGAAGCTTCTTGAGTAACCTTATAAATGTGGTTTTGAACTCTTATGTCCAGTCATTTGCTTTACTCCATTTCTTTCATTCGTGACATGTTTCTTTGTCTCCGCATTTTGGCTGCTTTCCTGTGTTGATGGAGTGGCTTTGTGCACTAGTTGTCCTTAGGGCCCAGTAGGTCCACCTCCCAAATCACCTGAGGTGGACACTCTTGGTGCACCCTTTTGTGGGCTGGGTACACAGTCTTATTGTAGTTAAGACTTGATTGCTATTGGTACACTGGGAGGAATTGACCTCCAGGCCAATTGACTGTGAGGTTTATTAATGGAAGAACTACTATGCTGGAGACACCCCTTTCAGACACGACTTGCTTCAGTGGGGCTTTGGTGCTCAATGAGAGTGCCTCTTGAGTGTGTTACGTAAGTATGTGAGGAGTTGAAATCTGGTGTCGTCTCACACTGACATCTAGGTACACTGGTTGCTGGATCTCCAAGGTGGTGCAAGTCAGCTAGTGTCTGAGGCCACCTAGTAGGAGCTACAGGGAGATCTGCTTATTTCTCCTCTTTGCTTGGAGTTTGGAAGTTTTGGAGTTTTCTGACCCAGTTGCAATTTGTTGGGTTAAGCTGCTAGAGGACAGGCCATTCATATGCAAAATCCACTGCACACAGCTCGTTGGGTTTGTAAATTGGGTGGGGTGGGGTCTCAGGAAATCGTTAGGGCGTGGTAAACAACGCTGGCTGCCAGTCAGCCCTCTCTGCGTGTCTGTGTTTCTGTGTCTCTGTGTCCCACGTGCCATGCCCCAGCGCAGTAAACAATGATTCCTGCATGCACCTCTGTGAGAGAGCCACCCACTCTTTCTGACCCGATGGCAGATAGTCCAGTTTTTTCCTGTATGAGTCTGTGTTCCCATAATCTCGCAGGAAACTGGAGTTCAAGCAGTCGAGAACTTGTAACTTTCTCCCAATTTAAAAAAACAGTGCACGCCAGCCCGATTCGCATGCATCTCTGTACCTCTGCCTTTCTGAGCCTCTGCACTTCCTACCAGGTCTCAGTGCACCTTTTTCTGTCCTTCTAGTTGTAGAACTTCCACTCTGCCAGCTTTCCTATGGCTCTGGGGGATAGTCATTTTGTCTTTTAGTTGTAATTTTTAAAAAATATATATTTTTATTGATTCTTCACAGAGAGGAAGGGAGAGGGATAGAAAGTTGAAAACATCGATGAGAGAGAGACATCGATCAGCTGCCTCCTGCACGCCCCCCAGTGGGGATGTACCCGCAACCAGTGTACGTGCCCTTGACCGGAATCGAACCTGGGACCCCTCAGTCCGCAGGCCAATGCTCTCTCCACTGAGGTTTCGGCTTTAGTTGTAATTTTGGTGTGATTGTGAGAGGCAGCATGTATAGGTGTATACCTTATGCAGCCATCTTGTTTCTCTCAGCTTCAAGGTTTTGAATCTGAGTGAGTGGTAGAACAGTGCTCTTGCAGAAAATAATATAAAAGCCAGTAGTTGAAAATGAACTAGAGAGAAAAGGACTAATACATTTTTTTTGGAGATTTTATAGACATAACATATAAGAAGACATGGGATCAGTAATTAGGAAGTGTCAACAAACAGTTGCAAAAGATTTAGTTATGTGAGGAACAGAGCAGATGGAAGTGTGAATAGGATGGCAGGATAGGTTGGGGTATCTTAATATCTATCAGAATTTTGAGGATGAGGCTAAAAAGCTTGGGCTTGCTATAGAAATTAATGAGGTCCCAATAAATTCAATAAAAAGGGTAGGGGGAGAATGAAGCAGATAACTGCAAAAAAACTGGATTTTGTTGCAACACTGGGGGAAAAATCTTAACTTAAGCTTAAACTTTTTCAAAACAATTCAGAATACTATTATAAGTATCAAAGATTTTAAGCATGAAATATTAACCATGAAAGTATAAAAGAAGAAATGAAAGAAGCCGAAACGGGTTTGGCTCAGTGGATAGAGTGTCGGCCTGCGGACTGAAAGGTCTCAGGTTCGGTTCCGGTCAAGGGCATGTACATTGGTTGCGGACACATCCCCAGTGGGGGCTGTGCAGGAGGCGGCTGATTGATGTCTCTCTTTCATCAATGTTTCTAACTTTCTATCCCTCTCCCTTCCTCTCTGTGAAAAATCAATAAAATATATATTAAAAAAAAAAAAGAAATGAAAGAGGATCCACTGAAAATATTTGCCTGAAAAGGTAATCAGAAAAAAAAAATTACCATTATTGGAGCAATTTATTTTTAGATTTTAAACTTTTTTTTAATTGTTTAAAGTATTACATATGTCTTCTTTTTTCCCGATCGATCCCCTCCCCTGCCAAGGCTGAACAGCAGACCCTGAGCAATGAGTAAATGGATTACTTTGACACATGTTTCTGTGAAAGAGAGGGCTAAAGGACTGCTTGGCTATAGCAACTGAGCAGCCCCGTTTGCCTGTCTCCTTAGGCTTTTATTAGAGCAACAGCTTGAACTAAAATTAACTATTAGATACTATCAGCAGGGTAAGCATCCTTGAGAAGACACATGTGTCTAGGTGTCCTTTCAGCACGGATGTTTTGAAGTCTAAATATAAAGATTCCAGTGAAACACCTGGGGGCTTAGACTTGTTTGGAAAAGGCAAGGCTCGGTTTGCTGTCTTCAGCAAGGTCTTCCTAGAGGCCCCCGACCTTTCAGAGATTCCTCCTTAAAGACTTTCCAACCAAGTCCCATGCTTCCCCACACTCCTCGCCACTCCTACACCCCAGTGTCCATTGGTTATGCTAATATGCACGTATATACGTCTTTTGGTTGATCTCTTAACCCCTACCCCCCACCTCCTGCCTTCTCTCTGAGGTTGGACGGTATGTTCAGTGTTTCTTTGTCTCTGGATCTATTTTTGTACATCAGTTTATGTTCATTATTTTCCACAAGTGAGTAAGATCATGTGATATATATCTTTCTCCGTCTGGTTTATTTTACTTATCATAATGCTTTCCAGGTCTATCCATGGTGTTGCAAATGCTAAAAGTTCCTTTTTTATAGCAGCGTAGTATTCCATTATGCAGATGTACCACTTTCTTTATATATATATTTTACTGATTTCTTACAGAGAGGAAGGGAGAAGGATAGAGAGTTAGAAACATCGATGAGAGAGAAACATCGATCAGCTGCTTTCTGCATGCCCCACACTGGAGATGTGCCCTCAACCAAGGTACATGCCCTTGACCGGAATTGAACCTGGGACCTTTCAGTCCGCAGGCCGATGCTCTATCCACTGAGTCAAACCGGTTTTGTCTGTACGACATTTTTTAATCCACTCATCTGCTGATGGGCACTTAGGCTGTTTCCAAATCTTAGCTATTGTAAATTGTGCTGCTATGAACATAGGGTTGTATACTAGAATGTCCTTTCTGATTGGTATTTCTGATTTCTTGGGGTATATTGCTAGAAGTGGGATTATTGGGTCAAATGGGAGTTCCATTTTTAACTTTTTGAGGAAATTGCAGACTGTTTTCCACAGTGGCTGCACCAATCTGGGAGCAATTCTTGATTGTAGGGATTTATTGAGGGGTTAGGGCTTTGACTATGACTATAGAAAGGAATAAATATTTTTCAAGGTTTTTGTTTGTTTATTTTTGAGAGGTGTTTTATTTGACAATTGGATATCCCAACTCAGAAGGACATATATGTATTGATTTGACATGATAGAGTAGAATCTCCATGGTATATTATGAAAGCTAAATGGGTAAGGAGAAAATGATAGAGAAGTGATAGTTTTCTTTTTTTGAAATATATATTTTTATTGATTTCAGAGAAAAAGGAAGAAGGACAGGGAGAGAGAGAAACATCCATGGTGAGAGAGAGAATCATGGATCGGCTGCCTCCTGCCAGTTCCCCCACTGAGGATCGAGCCCACAACCTGGGCATGTGCCCTTGACCAGAATCGAACCTGGGACCTTTTAGTTTGCAGGCCGATGCTCTATCCACTGAGCCAAACTGGCTAGGGCATGATAGTTTCTTTTACTCTAAGTATGAGAGAGCAGTGAGAGCTCAAATCATCTCTCAGAATGAGTTGCGAATTGAACTGTGGGAAGAAAAGCTTGGAGCAGTAAGTGAAGCAGATTACTTTTAGGATTTTGATGATGCATACCCTGTAGGCATAACAAGGTCTCCATGTAAGATGGAAATTTGTGATTATCAGTAGTTATAGGAACCATGATCCTTGGTTTATGTTAGAGTTTCACTTTGACATATATTGATGGGATAAAAATTTAAAGAAATATTTAAGTAACTAAAATTTCTTTTTCATGTTTCTCTCTTTAAACACCCCCCCATACTCTCATTAGGTGGTGTGGAATGGCTGCAAATCGAGGATAATGATTTCTCCAATAGACCCAACATGATTTGTAACTTTCTACATGAAAATGAAGATGAAGAAGTTGTAGCTCCAGCCCCAGATAAACCTCTGGAGTTGGAAGAGCAAGAGATTCAAATGAAATTTAATTCAAACCTGAGCAATGAACAGGAAAAACCACCGCACTTGGAAATAGAGGATTCTGGTCCTCTTACTGATATTCCTTCTGAAACAGAAAGTTCTGTGTTGATGGAAACTCAAGATCCTGCCTTAGAAATCACTCCTAGATAAAATGTTTTTAATACTAGTTAGAATTTTTTAAAGTTTTTACATAAAATAATAGACTAGCTTTTGTTTTTTCACTATTTTTATTGGTTGTATACATTTTCAGTTACAGCTACAACTTCCATATGAGAATCATTAAGGACCAGATATAGAATTTTTTTAAAATATGGTTGTTTAAAAAAATATAGTTAGCCCTGGAAGGTGTGGCTGAGTTGGTTGGAGTGTCCTCCTGTACACCAAAAGGTGGCCAGGATTGATTTTTGGTCAGGGCACATACCCAATTGTGGGTTCCATCCCTGGACAGGGCGGGTACAGGAGGCAACCAATAGATGTTTCTCACATCTATGTCTCTCTGTTTGTCTTCCCCTCCCCACTTCCTTCCCTTCCTCTCTAAAAAATTGATATAAAAAATGTCCTCAGATGAGGATTTAAAAAAATATGGTTAAAATGACTATAAGGAACTTTTTCTGATACGGTTCTTCATTTATTTTATTTTTTAAATATATTTTTATTGATTTCAGAGAAAGGGAGAGAGAGAGGAAACATCAATGTTGAGAGAGAATTGACCAGCTGCTCCCTGCACGCTCCACACTGGAGATCAAGCTCACAACCCAAGCACATGTCCTGACTGGGAATTGAACCGTGACCTCCTGGTTCATAGGTGGATGCTCAACCACTGAACCATGCTGGCTAGGCTCCGATGAGTCCTTCAAACTGGAGGTTTTATTAAGGTAGGTGTGTAGCTTTTCTATTGTAGTCATCACAAATTACTACAACTTATTAGATCAAAACAATAAAATGTATTTTCTTATAGTTTTGTGAGTCTGTCTGACGTGGGTCTAATTGGACTAAAATCAAGGTGTTGGCAGGACTTCATTTTTTTTTTTTAATATATTTTTATTGATTTCAGAAAGGAAGGGAAGAGAGAGATAGAAACACCAATGATGAAAGATAATCACTGATCGGCTGCCTCTTGCACGCCCCCACTGGGGATGGAGCCTGCAACCCAGGCATGTGCCCTTGACCAGGATTGAACCCGGGACCCTTCATTCCATTCCGCAGGTCGATGTTCTAACCACTGAGCAAAACTGATTAGGGTAGGATTTCATTCTTTTCTGGAGTGAGAAGTAAGAGGTAAGGGTGGAGAATATTTCCTTGCTCATTCATTTATTGGCAGAATTCAGTTCCTTGGAGTGAAGGATCGAAGGATCAGGGTCCCCTTTACTTGCTCTCAGCTAAGGGTCATTCCCAGCCTAGAGGCTGCCTGCATTTCTTGGCTCATGGTCACCTTCTCTTCAAAGCCAACAATGGCAGGTCAAATTTCCTTTCCTGCTTCTATTCTGCTTCTATTCTTTTGTATGTGTGTGTGAATTCTCACCCGACGATATTTTTCCATTGATTTTTTTTTTTTTTAGAAGAATGGAAGGGAGGAGGAGAGACAGAATCATTGATGTGACAGAGACACATTGATTGGTTGCCTCCAGCATGCACTCAGACCAAGGCCAGGGATTGAGCTTGCAACCAAGGTGTGATGTGCCCTTAACTGGAATCAAATCTACGACTCTTCAGTCATCAGGCCGATGTTCTATCCACTGAGCAAAACTGGCTAGGGCTTGCTGCTTCTATTATCTCTAACCAACCTTTCTTGCCTTCTGCTTTTAATGGTCCATTTGATTACATTGGGGTCCACCTGGATGACTTCACTAGTATTTAAGGTGTGTAACCTTACTGATCTGCAACGTCCCTTTTGCTATCTAATTTACATAAACAGGTATAGAACTAAATGCACAGTAGAGCATGCGAACCTTGGAGGTGTGGCATTTTCCAGTCTACCCTAGTAATTACACATCTGAGAAAAGGAAAATAATTCAGAAGTACGTAAGGACTTAAGGATAAAAGTAAAATTCCTGCTTTTTCAGCTGTAATTCCATTCCTTTCCCACTTGACTCAATTATTACAATTCACTTGTAACAGCCATTCTGTTGTGATGACCTAGATTTGCTCTAATTTGTATTTTTTTACATAAAATATTCACAAACTTTGATACATTGTTATAGATCATACTGTATGAAATTGCCAATATTTTATTATTTCTAAGTATAAAAAAGAGACAATTTCATGAAGTACTAATAAATTAAAACACATCTTACATTAATTATATCTAATAACTTGGATATAATTTTATGTTATGACAGGTTAGATAACTAATGTTATAGAATGAGGAATTTTTCTTCAATAAGTTTTGTAACTTAAAAAAACACCAATTTATCTTGATTTAAAACATTTCCAGCCAAAACCGGTTTGGCTCAGTGGATAGAGCGTTGGCCTGCGGACTGAAGGGTCCCTGGTTCAATTCCGGTCAAGGGCATGTATCTCGGTTGCAGGTGCATCCCCGGTAGGGGGTGTGCAGGAGGCGGCTGATCGATGTCTCTCTCTCATCGATGTTTCTAACTGTCTGTCCCTCTCCATTCCTCTCTGTAAAAAAATCAATAAAATATATTTTAAAAAATAAAACATTTCCAAACCCTAAGCATGTATATCTTCCCAATTTTTATATCACTTTGGTCTCAGCTTTTGTTTAATAAAAAGCTTATTTTCCCCATCATATGTATCTGGTAGGAGAGGCTGCTAATTACCTGACCAGTATCTGTTCTTCCTTTCCTTCTTTGTAATAGAACACCAGAATTTATTCAGGTTATCAGCATGCCCAACTTTTCTTGGTATATGCATGGCCATATCACTAATCTCTGGCCAATGATATGGAATTAGAAGTGCAGAGTGATGAATGATTCTGGGAAATTTCCTTAAACCTTAAGGTGTAAAAGGAAATGGGCCCAGCCATCTCTTTCTTGCTGCTACAACATGATTGTGATGGCTAGAGCTCCAGCAGGCTTCTTGAATTATAAAGTAACATTGGAAATAAAAGCCATGAGTGGCAGAGCCAGAAGATGGAATATTGGGTCCTAATTCTGTGATGCTACCCTAGATTGCTTTAAATAAAGTTAATAAAACTCTCCAATAAAATGATCTCGTTTACCTATCAGCATGATTTTCTCTGGAAACAGACAAAATATTAAAAGAACATCAGCTGCAATGCTAGGCATTAAAAATGACCCTTTACTAGTAAATTGTACCTGGGCTAGGAAGACTGACAAGAACTATAAACTGGAAAACATGGGCTTTGGGCTTTCTTACGTGCTGTATATCTTATTACAAAGACCCCTGGAAGCGACACTCATGGGCTATTGCTTTTTTTTCTTTTCTTTTTTTTAAAATATATTTTATTGATTTTTTACAGAGAGGAAGGAAGAGGGATAGAGAGTTAGGAACATCGATGAGAGAGCAACATCGATCAGCTGTCTCTTGCACGCTACCTGCTGGGGATATGCCCGCAACCAAGGTACATGCCCTTGACTGGAATCAAACCTGGGATCCTTCAGTCCCCAGGCCGATGCTTTATCCACTGAGCTAAACCGGTTTTGGCTCATGGGCTATTTCAAGAGAGACTGGTTCTTAGGCAGCATGAAACTTCTACACCAGCATGGCTTCTGTACCCACCCAATGACCTTGTTCCCTTACTGCTGAGCTGACACTTGGGCAGCTGGAGTAAAGACTCCTGCTGAAATAAGGCACATGCTGCTGTGCCATTTCCTAGTGACAGGCAGGGTCCCACAAAGCTTATTGAGTCCTGTGAGTGTGAATGTCATTCCAAGCCTGCGACTACTACTGCTGTGCATTGCAACTGCCCACCTCTATCTTTACCTGAGAGAGAAAACTTGTTTAAGTCACTCTGTAGTAGCCACATTTATTTATTTTTAAATATATTTTTTATTTTTTACAGAGAGGAAAGGAGAAGGATAGAAAGTTAGAAACATTGATGAGAGAGAAACATCCATCAGCTGCCTCTTGCACCTCCCTCACTGGGGATCAAGCCCAAAACAAAGGTACATGCCCTTGACCGGAATCGAACCTGGGACCTTTTAGTTTGTTTGAGGCCTGATGCTCTATTCACTGAGCCAAACCAGTCAGGGCAATAGCCACATTTAATCCTAATTGACACATTATGCATTTCAGCAAACTTGAAATATTTAGAAAAGTATAAAGAAGTTGAGTGGAAGATTCCCGAGATTTGTAATCTTGCAAAGGAAAATCTAGATTATGAGGTAAGTTATACTTTAAATTGAGGGAAATAAAGTCATAAGTTCTGAAGAGAACATGGTGTGTTTAGCTCCATACCTATTAATATTACATGTTTCAAATTTAGTAAAAATCCACACCATTGATCTGCCTTACTAACTTACTATGATTACTTAAAAGCTAATCTTGGAATCAGTCTCTATGTAGCTGTCACATTTAATACTACTGACACTGAATGCAATGGTTGGGTTTTGTTTACATATAATGATATTCTACTCAAAAGGACCATATTGTTTCTTTTGTTGGTTTTTAAATATATTTTGTTGATCTTTTCCAGAGAGGAAGGGAGAGGGATAGTTAGAAACATCAATGAGAGAGAAGCATCAATCAATTGCCTCCTGCACAACTCCTATTAGGGATGTGCTTGCAACCAAGGTACATGCCCTTGGCCAGAATTGAACCTGCGACACTTCAGTCTCCAGGCCAATGCTCTCTCCAGTGAGCCAAACCAGCCAGGGCAGGACCATATTGTCAAGCTGCCTCAAAGGGCATTATTCCTTCAGGCCATTATTGAAATGTTTGAAAATCTACCCCTTTGTTCTTTCTGTAATACATGACTGATCATAATTTATTGACAGTTTAGTGAAACAGTAGATATGTTTTTCTATCCATCCAACAGCAGTTTGACATTTTTAAGAATTTACTGTTCATTTCCTTTTGTTTCTTCAGCTTATGTGAAAGTGAACAAGCTTCTTAATGTGTCAGGCTCACCTAGTCTTTCAGAAATGCTTTTATTGATTTTGGAAATAGATTTTATGACAGAATTTTTTTCTTGCAGAATTAGAAATCCTGTTTATAAAATTGTCTAGAAGTACACTTTACATTATTAATTCAATGCAGAGTGAATATACCTTTTTTTTTAATCCTCACTTGAGGATATTTTCCCATTGATTTTTAGTAAGAGTGGAAGGGAGAGGGAAAGACGGAGAAAAACACATAAATTGGTTGCCTCCTACTGGGGCTGGGGCGGAGCCTGCAACCGAGGTATGTATCCTTGACTGTAATCGAACCCAGGACCCTTGGTTTGAAGGCTGATGCTCTCTTCACTGAGCCAAACTGAGTAGGGTGAAGATACCTATAAGGACAATTTGTAGTTTCTTGATACTGTTTTTTGTTTAAAAATGTTTTTCTGGCCGAAACCGGTTTGGCTTAGTGGACAGAAGGGTCCCAAGTTCCATTCATGTCAAGGGCATGTACCTTGGTTCCGGGCACATCCCCAGTAGGGGGCGTGCAGGAGGCAGCTGATCAATGTTTCTTTCATTGATGTTTCTATCCCTCTCCCTTCCTTTCTGTAAAAAATCAATAAAATATATTTCAAAAATGTTTTTCTGTTGTTTATATTTGGTGGGATAGTTACTGGTATTTTGTATCTGGGTTTAATATAGCCATACTTTCATATCATTAATAAAAATGTCCAGTATGCCTCAGTTGATTGAGCATTGTCCTATGCAACAAAAGGTTTCTGGTTTGATTCTCAGTCAGGGCATGTGCCCAGATTGTGTGTTCCATCTGAGTTGTACATATAGGAGGCAGTCAGTGTTGCTCTCTCACACCAATATTCCTCTTTCTCCCTCTCTCTCTAAAAAAAATCAATAAAAACATATCCTCAGGTGAGTGTTAAAATTTTTTAATATCGCCAAGACTGGTTTTGCTCAGTGGATAGAGCATCAGCCTGTGGACTGAAAGGTTCCAGGTTCGATTCCGGTCGGGGGCATGTACCTTGCTTGCGGGCACATCTCCAGTGTGGTGTGTGCAGGAGGCGGCTGATTGATGTCTCTCTCTCATCGATGTTTCTGACTTTCTGTCCCTCTCCCTTCCTCTCTGTGAAAAATCAATAAAATATATTAAAAAAAATTTTTAATATCAAGGCAGTAGAAGTCCTAGTCTTCTCAAACTCAAAATAAGATTTTTCACTCTCATGTCTTAAAAGCTCTTATTTCCTATTCATAGTCCATGCTCCCAATTTATTATTAAATATATTTTTTAGTGATTTCAGAAATGAGAGGGAGAGATAGAAATATCAATGATGAATCATTGACTGGCTACCTCCTGCACACCCCCCACTGGGGATCGAGCCCACAACCCAGGCATGTGCCCTGACTGGGAATCAAACCGTGACCTCTTGGTTCATAGATTGATGATCAACCACTGAGCTATGCTGGCCAATGCAAGAATGGCATAATTTTTAAAAAATGATGGACAATAGCAAGTATTGGTGAGAAATGAGAATCTGTGGTTGATAGACACAAAGTTCCCCTCAAAAGAGTCCATTCCTAAACTCAGGATATCTCTAAATATGTTACTTTGCATGGCCCAAGAAAATTTGCTGCATGAGATGGGTTCATTATCATGAATTATTCAGGTGTGCCCCATATAATCACAGTGGTCTGATAAGAAGGAATCAATAGAGTCAGAGCCAAAGAAAAAGATGTGACTATGGAAATAGGTTCAATTGATGCTCTCTGGAGTAAAGTTATGGTAGCAATCATCTCAGGTAGAAACTGTTTGGCTTCTGTACTTGTTTGCTAAAACAATAGAAAGTTATTTTGATTTTCTGAACTTATGTATGCTATCCCAAATACTCCTGATGATGGTTTGAATATCCCGTTGATTGGGATCTCACTGGTTACTGAAGCACATTCTTCCCAGAATCAGAACAGCACAATTATCCTAAATTGACTCAGTAGCTACAGATAGTGTATTTCTGTTGATTCAGTGGTCCCAGGATCTGGACAGCACTATTATTCTAAGTTGCCCCGGTGGTCCCAGATAATGTTTCTGTTGATTCAGTGATTCATAGATACTTTAGGTAGCTAACTTGCTCAATTTCACTTCTGTAAAATGCTTTTCGCGGAACGGGTTCCTCATTCCAGACCCAAAGATGTAATCGATACTTTTGTGATATTCTGCCAATATAAGTCAGATGTGGCAAGCTGTTCAGGGCTATGAGATTTGGAGTGCTGAATTGCTCCTTCGTATGCTGCTGGCTTTTAATAAATGACTCCATAATTTGACTTCTTGAGGTGTTCTTTGTAAGATGGGGGTATACTACATCAGGAGATGGAAGAATATGAAGGAGTTCAGACAGCAAGAATCTAGAAAAGGCAAGGAAACAAATTATCCCTTGGAGGGGGAATGCAGCCCTACTGACATCATTTTTAAACTGCAAAGCTAAATTCAGACTTTTGACTTTCAGAACGTAATAAATTTGTGTTATTTAAGCCAGTAAATTTGTGGTAATTTGTTATAGCAGCAATAGAAAAACCAATACCAAACACATTGCTAATGGAAATGTAAAATGGTGCAGGTTAAAATAGTTTGCTAGTTCCTCAGAATGTTAAGTACAAAGTTCCATATGACCCAGCAGTTGTACTCTTAGGGAAGTGAAGCTAAAAGTCTACTAAAAAAAAAACACACCTATACAGGAATGTTTAAAACAGCATAATTCATAATACAGGTAGTCAAAAAATGGAAACAATCCAAATGTCCACACATTTTTTTGAGAATTTTTTGAGTTTATTTGTGCGAAACTGACATGATGGAAGCAAGATCTCAAATGCTCCCCTATAACTTTAAAAAAAAAATATTTTATTGATTTATTTACGGAGAGGAAGGGGGAGGGATAGTTAGAAACATCGATCAGCTGCCTCTTGCACACCGCCTACTGGGGATGTGCCCCCCCAACCAAGGTACATGCCCTTGACGAATAGAACCGGGACCCCTCAGTCCATAGGCCGAAGCTCTATCCACTGAGCCAAACCTGCCAGGCCTCTCCCATAACTTTTTGAGTGGAGAAACAAATGTGGAATATCCATAGAATGAAATATTATTCAGTCCTCAAAAAAAAAAAAAGAAGTGAATTACTGGTACACACTACAACATGTATGAACCTTACACATGAACACAGATGATCATGCACAATGAAACAAGACAGACACAAAAGGCCGCATATTATATTAACCCATGGAGACATAGATTACTGGTTGCTAGAGGGTGGCAGGAGGGGAAAGGGGCAACACTCACCTTTGGTTTACAAAGGTGAGTGTTGGTTAGTGGAGATGGTTGCACATCCTTTTGAGTACACTAACATCCACTGACTTGACCACCTTACAGGGGCAAATTCAATGGTATGTTACGCACATGGCAGTTCAAACATTGGGGGAAAGACCATCGGCAGTATGATTGTATGCTTTTATGTGGCTGGTAGTTATAAACTGGTCTCACTGATCTCCCGGTGGACTCCATAGCGCACATTTCACACAGATATTTTTAGGGACCACCCGAGCACCTGGGGGGGGGGGTTCCTAGAAGAATAACGCCTGCTCCCCGAATATGTGACTCAGGATACACACTCAGGTATATACATGAAGCTGCTAAACGCCTTGTTACTTAGAGCTTTAATTTCCGGGACGGAGGCGCCGCAAAGCCCCGCAACCAAGGAAACAACGCGATCCCACCCCCTAAGCCCGCCATCGCCTTCCGGCGTCCGCGGCGCGGCGTCCGCGGAAGTGACGTCACCGCAAGTTTCGGTCCCGCCTCTTCCGGGCGCCGACCTGTCCTACGGCAATCAGGCGGTGCACGTGTGTCCGCGCCGCTCCCGGTGCGGTAGCGATGGACGCTCTGGATCGGGTTGTGTAAGTTCGTCGACTCCCTGCGGCGGGGAGCGCAGGGTAGAAGGGCCCCTGCGGGGGGTGGGGTGCTCTGGCCACTGCACCCCGCCTCTGGCACCCCTCTCCATCCTCACACCGCTGCCCGTGGGACCCGCGCGGAGGCCGGCCCGCCCGCCCGCCAGTCTGGGTCTCCGGGCTGGTGCCCGCCGGGCGGGGAGCGGGAAGCCCGCCGTGCCAGCCGCGGGGGGAGGGTGCAGAGCGGAGTGGCCGCCTTTCATCCGAGCGGGTTAGCGAGGCTCTGGCTTCCGAAGGTCGAAGGTCGAAGGTCGAAAGTCGAGCGAGGTGGGAGAGGGGGGTGAGGCGCCCAGGCCTCCGAGTCTGACAGGTCTAGATGGCAAACCCCCGGGCGCGCCCACTGGAGCGCTGTGACATTGCGCCGCTTCCTTTCCCCAAGGCTCTCACTTGCTAAAGTGGAGTTCCTGGTCGTACCCCGTGGAACGGTGAGGATTATTTGCGAGAATGTATTCGTAAAGCCGTTGCCACAGCACGTAAAGTTTTAGCTCCTTAGCGTTTTCTTGTCCTCCCACCCTCGTACACTTCCGAGTTCTCGTTGCGTGATGTCTGTTTTAGATCCATGGGAACAACATTTGTTGGTCTCTTACATCGCCCTGCTGTTACTTGCTGTGGTTTTCTTACAGTTCACCTGGGTTAACATGTAAACAAAATAGTTTTCTTTTAGTCATTAATTTGGAGACCCCTTCAATGCATATACCTCTAGGTTTGGGGACAGCAAAGATGAGTAAGACTACTTTACAGTCTGATTGGGGGACATAGAGCAAATAAAACATAATAAGGTGTTACATTCTTGCCGTTTAGTGAGAAGTAACAGTCCACATCGAATGTAGAGCATATAGCATTTAATATTGCTCTATAGACACACCAAATATCTCTTGATTTGATTTAATAAGTAATGTTGTGTGTGTCGTTATAAACCAGTAAAAAATTAGAAGCTTTATACGTGCTTGACACTTAGCTGGAGGAGAATTTTAAAAATATGCATGGTACACTAAAGTGTGTCCCCCCTTCCTGAAGAGTCCATGGGCCTGCAAGGAGGAGGGAAGGTCCGTTATTCTTTCAGCGGACGGCAGAGAACTGTTGGGAAAGCAAGATCTCACTCTAGTGGAAGCAGAGAAGCCCCTTTACTGAACAGAAAAGTGTAAAAGCATTCTACTTATGTCACATCCTAAAATCAGAGTAATGGATTGGCTTTTCCTTCTTGTTTTGCAGTGTGATTGGTCTAGGTGAGTTTTAAAATCTAACTCATTTTGAAAACTTGCCTACTTATAAGCTGTGTGACCCTGGGCAGACTACCTCCCTGGCCAACTTGTCTCATTTATAAATTAAAGATTATATAATTGTCCTTATCTCATAGGGTCTTGGTGAAGACTAAGCCTTAATAGAATGACTATAAAAGTGTTAATCATTATTATTCCCCTTTGGTGACCATAATGTGTGACATTTCAGTAGTGAAGTTGGAGTGGCATAATGTATACTTCCTGGCAGGTATTGTGATCTTAAACCTAAAGGAAAGATAAGCAATAATTAGCCTCCTTGTATTCAGTATCACCCCACACGTTGACTAGCCGTTGGTGTGCAATTCTTTGTGTTAGGTTACAAGTTATAGTTTGACTGTTTTAATATTGAAAAAAAAAAATGGAGTAAAAAGAGCAACAGTATTCACTTGAGCCCCTCTTTCCCCTTTAATAAAAAAAGTTTGATAAAAGTAGTAATAAAAGAATGCTGGAAATATTAAAATGAATGCCTTTAAAAAAAAACAAAAACAAAACTAGGGCGGTGGAGATGGGCTAGAAGGGGTCAATGGGGGAAAAGGGACATAAGTAATACAAAAGAACAAAAGCTAATAAAATTAACTTATTTAACATTAATAAATGAATATTTTTTACTAATTATTTCCCTAAAAAATGAGATTTTGTTTAAGGGTGGAATACTAACTGATAAATGTCATGTAATGTTTCTTTTGACTTTAAAGATTTTGCACAGTAGTCAAGTTATAGATTTATAATAGGAAGATGTTTTAAGTTGTTATAAATTGTGATTTTTCTGAACAGAAAGCCCAAAACGAAAAGGGCCAAGAGATTCCTTGAGAAGAGAGAACCGAAACTCAGTGAAAATATTAAAAATGCCATGCTTATTAAAGGGGGAAATGCAAATTCAGCAGTCACACAAGTACTTAGAGATATGGTACGTATATATACTTATATTTAAAATAGTTTTGAGCCCTGGCTGGTATGTCTCAGTAGGTAGAGTGTCGAAGTCGGCCCAAATACTGAAGGGTCCAAATAAATACATGAATAAGTTAGCCTTAAGAATGATTAGCATTAGAGAAAAGGTCAAATTGGAGGTTATTTGCCTTATCAAAGCACTGAATACTGGTTTTCTTTAAAGCAGCTGGTTTCCATTACTAAAATTTGGTTTACTCACATTTAAGGAACATACTGATCTAATATGTAAAGTGCAATAACTGTATATTCCTTCACCAGCACCAGTTATCATGTTAGATGCTGAGGATTAATCTAGAATAGTAAAAGTGTAATCTAATTAGACCTGAGAGCCGAAGGACCTTCTGGACAAAGCTGGGGCTATGAGGCCCAAACCCCTTGCACGAATTTTGTGCATCGGCTTCTAGTAGTTAGATAAAACACTAAGCTCCCTTCGATGAGCTTAGTGGCAGACAGACAAGTAAAAAATTATAGCCCTGTGAATGGAGTGCTGTGCTAGAGTCATGCACAGGGTGGGACGGGGAAACAAGAGTTGGAGCAAGATCTGGGAGGCAGTAGAATGGCGTCCAAGGCTGAGAAAAAGCTTGTTCAAAGAAGTGTGAAGGTACATGATGCATTGGGGAACTGCAAAAATTGGGATGACGAAAGAAGAGTGGGCTAGATGAAATTAGAATAGGCAGGATAAAATAATAACATGGAGTTTGAGCTTTATTCTAAAAGCTCAGTGGAACCATTGAAAGATTTTAAGAGGTAAATGGTCCTTTTAATCAACTTGACTAGAGATAGTTGAAGCAAATGTAAGAAACTATTGACGTCTTTGCTGTCTGGAAGTAAAGAACATTTGGAATCCTGTGGTGGCAATGAAAAAGAGATGGTCAGAGAGAATAGATGTTGAGAGTAGATGATTTTGGGCATGAGTAAGAAGTAAGACTTATCAGCTTTCTGGCTTGGATGTCTGATGAGCAATAATGCCAATTACAAAAATGTATCATGTGGAACATATTTTGGGGGTAGTAGGGAAAGTGATGTGTTCAGTGTAGGACATACAATTTAAGTAGTGAAGTTAAAAGCTTTATGTACTCGGTAGCTTGGTGTCTAGCCCAGTGTTTAGGCACATAGTAGGTGTTCAATAAATACTCAATAAATGTTTAACAGTGAATGCAAAGCATAGTCTCTATGGTTGTATAGTATGTATTTAGGCCTTGAGTACAACACATAGATTCTTTGCATTAAATCAAGTAAATAATTGAGTAGATCTTAAACTTGACTAAACTCCCTATGCTTGTTAAATACAACAGTCAATTCAGGTATGTGAATATTATTTTGTTAATGCTCCTGTCCTTTCCAAATCCTTTCAACACAATAACCTAATTTTAAGTAATCTCTAAGAATAGCACAATATTGCAGATTATTACAATAGTTAACACTCATACTGATAACTCTTGAGTTGCCAAGAATGGGTAGTAATATCTGTCCCTCCAAGGCAGGAAAAAGTAGTCAAGAATCATAAGTGTTAGTTCTTTTTTTTTTTTTTTTGTAATATATTTTATTGATTTTTTTTTTTTTTTTTTGCAGGGAGGAAGGAGAGAGCGATAGAGATTAAAAACATTGATCAGCTGCCTCCTGCACACCTCCTACTGGGGATATGCCTGCAACCAAGGTACATGCCCTTGACTGGAATCAAACCTGGGACCCTTCAGTCCAAAGGCTGATGCTCTTATCCACTGAGCCAAACTGGTTAGGGCATAAGTGTTAGTTCTTACAAACATAAATTTTGCTGGTGAATTTCTTTTGTTTGCCAGCTCTAATAGTTAATGAATGATCATTTTACCTTATTTTTTATTTTCTTTCATTTATCCTTTCCTCTGATGCAAGGTAATAATGCCTTAGATCTTTGTTATTACCTATGGTAGAGGAGTAATGACCATGTAGGTAATAAATGATTACTAGTGAATGGGTGAAAAGGATGAAAAAAATGAAGAGAGTTAAGTAACAGGAACTTTTCATGTTGTTGTTTTTTTGTTAATCTTCACTTGCAGATATTTTTTTTCCATTAATTTTTAGAGAGTAGAAGAGAGAGGGAGAGACAGAGAAAAAGAACATCAAAGTGAGATAGACACATTAACTGGTTGCCTCCAGTTAGCATTTGCAACTGAGGTACATGTCCCTAACTGGAATCGAACTAGTGACCCTTTAGTTTGAGGACTGACACTCTAACCAGTGAACCAAGCCAGCTAGGGCTAACTGGAACTTTTTAAAGGGCTATGTTTTCATCATTATGACTTTCTCAGTTCTCTTATCTCCAGACATTATTTCAGTTTTATCAATATTTCCTGATAGGATTTATGTTTTTGGTTTTCTGCTCTTCTTTCTACTCTCAAATTATTTGCCTGGAAAGAAAGTAGTAGAATTTAAAGAAATAAAGAGAGCCAATTAATTTGGGTAGACTATTGCAAGGGTATAGAACATTATAATTAGGATGGTCCAGTCTGAATTAGAATATTAAGCTTATGTTGAAAGATGTGATAAGTGATCAAAAGGTAGCCAAACAGAAGACTTCAGAATAGGATTTAGGGACTAGAATAATCCTGTAGAATGACTATTTTAATGCTTTGTTTTTTATCTCTGCTCTACTGAAAGAAAGTGTTTTGTTTTGAAACCCTGAAATTATTTTCTTTTACAGTATGCGTTGAAAAAACCATATGGTGTTCTATATAAAAAGTAAGTCATGATTTCTTTTTTTTTAAACTATATTTTTATTGATTTCAGAGAGGAAGGGTGAGGGAGAGAGAGAGATAGAAACATCAATGATGTGAGAGATTCATTGATGGGCTGCTTCCAGCATATCTCCTACTGGGGAACGAACCTGCAACTTGGGCATGTGCCCTTTACCGGAATCAAATCTGCAACCCTTCAGTCTGCAGGCCGATGCTCTATCCACCTAGGGTAGTCATGATTTCTTTTACTTTATATTATACTAGAGGCCTGGTGCACAAATTCGTGCACGGGTGGGGTCCCTTGTGGTGACCTGTAGAGATCTGGCCCCAGCTCCCGCCCCCAGCCTTGCAGTCACAGCTTGCACTCCGCCTTGGTCTGGTGCTGCCTCCTTACCTGCTCCACCATCCCACCTTTGGATGATCGACCAGGGCCAGGCCCCCTGCCCGGCCCCCTGAGTGCCTGGGAGCTGGGCTGTGGCCCTCTCCGCCCCCCACCACGCTGGTCACTGTCTGCAGAGTGATTGGTGGGGCGATTGGGCCCCTGCTCGCACCTGCATTGGCCTGGCGCCGTCCGCTCACCTGCTCCACTATCCCCACTGTGGTCCCCTCTCTTCGGGGCCCTTGAGGTCCGCAGTGCCTCACTGCCAGCGCCGCATTGCTGATGCCTGCCATGTTCCATGCCACCTCTTGGTGGTCAGCGCACATCATAGTGAGCAGTTGAACTCCTGGTCTCCTGGTTGAACTCCTGGTCAGACAATCACCCGAGGGAACAATTTGCATGTTAGGCTTTTATTATATAAAGATTACTCTGTCCCTTCACTCTCAACCTGTGTGTGTTTTTTGTTTTGAGGTTAATCTCTTGTAGAGAGCATATAGTTGGATCATGTTTTTGTATCCATTCAGCTATCCTGTGCTTTTTGATTGGAGCATTTAGTCTATTACATTTAGGGTTATAATTGAGAGGTACTTATTTATCGCATTTTAATTCTGTATGGCTAGGTTATTCTCTCTTCTTTTCATTACAGCAACCCCTTTAACATTTCTTATAATGCTGGATTGGTGGTGGTAAACTCCTTTAGCCTTTTTTTTATCTGGGAAGCTCTTTATTTGGCCTTAGAATCTAAGGCTTAGAGCTTCTGATGAGAAATCACGTGTCAGCCTTATGGAAACTCCTTTATAGGTAACAGTTTTCTCTTGTTGCCTTTAAAACTCTGCCTTTAATTTTTGGCATTTTAATTATGATATGTCCAGGTGTTAGTCTGTTTGGGTTCTTGTTTGGGTTTCTCTGTACTTCCTGAACTTGTGTGACTTTTTCCTTTACCAGGTTAGGGAAATTTTCTGCCATCATTTTTTCAAACACCTTACCTATGCCTTTCTCCCTTTCTACCTCTTCTGACACACCTGGTATTCTAATAGGAATCAAAACCTGACCTGATTCCTAGGTTGACACTCAGCAGTCCTTAGGTTATGTTGGAGATCTGTTCCTACGGTGCGATGTAATTTGATTAACTCAATTTTTGCCATAAGTTGGAACCCACCTACATAACCACCTACATCACTCACTTGGAGCACATGCACAGCAGTAATAAAGTGAAACAAAAAAAATTTAAAAGATAACAATTCCTGATCTTGTGGTAAATAAATAAAAAACATAAAGCACATATGTACATACTTCAAAGTGATGGAATTTTTTCCCCCCATAAATACTGTAAATGGGAGATGGAGATGTAACCATGAAACAATATAAATCGAGTCCAATGTAAACCGAGGACTGCCTGTATTAGGTAGATCCTCTACACATCTCAATCTCTAGTGCAGGACAACGTTAAAGGTGTTCCTGACTAATTGGATCTGGCATAGAGTGGAGCCTCCAGAGACCACCTCTGCCTACAGTCTGATAGGATTCCTACATGAATTGCCCCCCAGGCAATTGTCCTCAGCTATGGCTAGAGTTTTTTTCAACAGGGTGGGGTGGTTGCTTTTGCCTAGAGTCTAATTGTTATTTTTAATCTCTTAAGTGACCTCAGGGCAAGGTGTTTTTCAATAGGATGTGTTAGCTGTCCAGGTGAGGCAACTGTCTATGTGGGAAAGTTGTCTTCTGCTGCATGAGGGAAATGACTTAGCCCAGGAAGCTTGGGATATTTGCCTTCTGAGCTCTAGCCCCCAAGTTTCCAATCCTGGCTTCTGCTCTCACAGCTCCAGTCCAGTTCTCCCTCCCCCTGCCAGATCACAAGGTGGGTGGCTCCACGGGGAATTTTGTGCATTGGCCCTTTAAGAGGGTGCCTGAGTTTTCAGCTGTTACTCTTTAGTAGACAGCACCCCACTGCTTTTCACAGCCAGATGTTATGTGGGTACCCTCCTCAGTTTTGGTGCTTTCTGCTCGGTAGCCCAGCTTCAGGATTAAATCCCAGAATTCTCAGTGGCACCCTCCACAGCTGAGATAGCTCTCCGGGACTTGGGTTGCTGTCTGGGGCGCCCAGCCAGCCCTTTCTCACCTCCATTACTCCTACTAATCTCTGTGCGGTCTCCATTTTCAGTCCTTGTGGGTGTCAGGATTCTCTCCTGTGAGTTTTCAGGAAGTTGTTTTGTATTTTAGTTGTAATACCAGTTCCTGGGAGCATGTCCATTATATTACATTACTCTGGTATGAAAGTAACAAGCAACTACTCTATGAAAGATTTAGAAAATTAAAAAAAAAAAAAAGCAACAACACTATAAGGAACTACATATAGCTATTTGTATTTTTTTAAAAATATATTTTATTGCTTTCTTACAGAGAGGAAGAGAGAGGGATAGACAGTTAGAAACATTGATGAGAGAGAGACATCGATCAGCCGCCTCCTGCACACCCCCTACTGGGGACGTGCCCACAACCAGGATACATGCCCTTGACTGGAATTGAACCTGGGACCTTTCAGTCCGCAGGCTGATACTCTATCCACTGAGCCAAACCAGTTTTGGCACTATTTGTATTTTTAAACTTCTTTCCATTCTGTTTTTATTTGAATTGAATATTCTTACATCGTGGTAATAGTAGCATGTATATTATTTTGAAATAATCATAGACTTACAGAAAAGTTGCAAAAATACATAGTATTTATATATGTCCTTCACCCTGTTTCTTTCTCTTTTTCTCTTTTTAAAAATAAGTTTGTATTGATTTTAGAGAGAGGGAGGGAGGGAGAGGAACATCAATGTGAGAGAGAAACATCAGTTGCCTCCTGCATGCCCCCTCAAACCGTGGCATGTGCCCTGACCTTCAATCGAACTCTGACGTCCTAGTTCATGGGTTGACACTGAACCACTGAGCCACACTGGTCAGGCTATGTCTACATCTTTAGCCACCTTTATCCCTTTGCTCTTAAAGCTCCAGGAAAACTTGCTTCTTTCTGTTTCTTGAGTAGTCTAAGCTTGTTTCCATCTCAGAATCTTTGCTTATTCTATTCTCTTTCTGCAGCATTCTTTTCTTTTTTTAAATTGATTTCAGAGAGGAAGGGAGAGGGAGAGAGAGAAACATCAATGATGAGAGAGAATCATTCATCTGCTACTCCTGTATGCCCCCACCTGGAGATCAATCCCACAACCCAAGCATGCGCTCTGACCGAGAATCAAAACCTGACCGAGAATCAAAACCTGACCTGATTCCTAGGTTGACACTCAACCACTGAGCCACGCCAGCCAGCCTCCTGCAGTATTCTTAACCTGAAAACTTTTCTGTGGCTAACTTCAATTTTCAGGTCTTAGCTCAAATAGTCATTTTCCACTTTTCACACTGACACAATACCCTGTTTTATTTTTATCAGTTATTATTTTTTGAAATTGTTTCAGGTTTCCACTAGAATGTAAGATCCAAAAAAAGCAAGACTCTTGTTTGACATGATATTATAGTAACTCTAGCTCCTAGAATAGGCACTAAATATTATTTGCATGAATGAGCATCTGTCTGGCTTCTTTTTTGATCATCTGAATGTAAAATTATATTTGCTTATATGTTAATTGTCATGGGCAAATTACTTATTAAGATTATTAAAATTAGTCTCACCTTTTAAAAATATTTGTAGGAAAAATATTACGAGACCATTTGAAGATCAGACATCATTGGTAAGTATGAAAATTGATTTAAGAGATGCTGTGATTACTCAGACTCTTTGAGTTTTTAAATTTACAAATCATCCTATATGAAAGAATTTTGATGTAAATGGAGGAGAATAAGACTACTATACTCAGAATATGATTATATATTTTATTATACGTAGTATATATTAACTTCTTACTAGTCTGTTGATAGGACTTTAAAAAATATAATTACATTTTAAGTGCATAATTCATGTTAAAAGAAGCTTGTTATGAGTATTTTTATAAAGCAAGTTTGATTTTTTTAAAATATGACTTTGGATATTTTTAGAACAAGGAACTCTACTTGAATTGCTATAAAAATCCTTAAACATTCACTCTGGCCTTTTGCACATAGTTTGATAACCCTTGCTGTAGAACAGTGGTTCTCAACCTTTCTGATGCCGTGACCCTTTAATACAGTTCCTCATGTTGTGGTGACCCCAACCATAAAATTATTTTTCTTTGCTACTTTGTAATTGTAATTTTGCTACTATTAATGAATTGTAATGTAAATATCTGTGTTTTCCAATGGTCTTAGACTCTATAGCAGCAGTTCTCAACCTGTGGGTCGCGATCCACAGGTTGAGAACCGCTAGCAGGGTCGGAAAACACAGATATTTACATTACAATTCATAACAGTAGCAAAATTACAGTTACGAAGTAGCAACAAAAATAATTTTATGGTTGGGGTTGTCACAACATGAGGAACTGTATTAAAGGGTTTCGGCATCAGAAAAGTTGAGAACCACTGCTCTAGAATTTTAACAAAAAGTGGGTTTTATGGAGAAGAATAATAGCAGTTTTATATGTATGTAAAGGTAATTATGGAAAGCTTGGGGTGTTAATCATAACTTAAGAATAATAAGAAAAATTTTAAGAATGCATTTTTTTTAATTGGCCTTTAATAAAATATTTTTGAACACCTACTTCGTTCCAGACATAGTATAGGGTACTTTCACATATGACAAATCATGTAGTCCTTGCAGATTTTTGCAGGAGGCATAACTGTCCCTGATGTATACATGATAAGAGTAATTCTCAGAAAGGTGACCAGATCCCACTGAAAATGGCAGAGCTAGAATTCCTGGACTTTCTGACTGCATTCTCCACATGGGGAGTAGATAGGTAATAAACACTGGAATGCATGGTAATGAAAGTAAGGACCCACATCTTAGGGAGTCTTATTACCAATAAAGAAAAACTGAGATCGTTGGGAACGCCTCATAGAGTAAATATATGTTGCTTTCTTTATTCACAGAACTGTGAATTAGATCTGGAAAGGAATTACAAGACAGCTGCTAAAACTGTGAAAGACCTTGTAATCTAATATTTTAAATCTTGGGTACTTTGTATATCACGAAGATCTGTATTATTCAAGGGCAGTGGTCTGCAAACTGCGGCTCACGAGCCACATGCGGCTCGAAAACCGCAGTTTGCTGCTCTGCTGACTAATGAGTTTGCTGACCACTGACCTAGACTCTTGATTCCAATAATTATAGGCTGTTGCTGTTCCTTGTGATTAAGCCCCTATCCCAGTGGTCAGCAAACTCATTAGTTAATAGAGCGGCAAGCTGCATGTGGCTCGTGAGCTGCAGTTTGCTGACCACTGTAGTCTAGATGTGATGGCTTAGGAGTGAAGATGATTTGAACTTAATGTTTAGAGGGTGTCTGAAATGAAAAAACCAGGGAGATCCATCTGCTCAGACCCTAACGATGGCCCTAAAGTAAATAGCTTGAAGAAATTGGTTCCCAATGATTATAGGTGGAGAGTTTTTACAGTATATCAATATTTAAGTGTAGATCAAAGAAGCTCAACTAGAAGGATTGTGGACTGACTGAAATGACCATTGGATTGTGCATAAAAAGCGATTAAGACTCAAACTCAGTAGGAAGTAAGGTAGTGGAAGGACTCAGATCATGTGAAATTCCTTATATAAAAATTTATTAACTTTATTGTAAATATATATTTTATTGAATTTTTACAGAGGAAGGGTGAGGGATAGAGAGTTAGAAACATCAATAAGAGAGAAACATCGATCAGCTGTCTCCTGCACACCTCTTACTGGGGATGTGCCGCAACCAAGGTACATGCCCTTGACCGGAATCAAACCGGGGACCTTTCAGTCTGCAGGCCAACGCTTTATCCACTGAGCCAAACCGGTTTTGGCAAAAATTTATTAACTTTAAATAATTGTGCCTGTTACAAATAATAAAAGCCCTTTATACCTAAAAAACACACGTTGAGGATTATGATTGTTTTATCTGTTCTTTAATGTTTTGTCATTAAGAAGGTTTTCCAACTATACTAGACCACAGAGAATCTGATTTTTGTGCTGAGATTAGGCATCTCAGTAATCAGCCAAACTATATGAGATGTAGTGAGCAGTGTATTAGTATAAAAGGAGCTGTCTAGGATAATTGTTTCCACTCCTCTCAAATCTGTAATGAAGTCAATATTTTGAAGAGCCAAATGGGAGAGAGATTTCTTACTGGCAGCAGCAACATAGGTTTGTCAGTCAGCCCTTGTCCGGTACACAAAAGGGAGCTAGTCACAACTGGGGTGGCACAGAGAATCTAGGGCAAGATTCCTTTGTGGATGAAGTTTGTAATGAAAAATAGGTATATACATTGTAAGCTCATGAGTCCAATTATAAATACCTAAAAACACCATGCTGATTTATGATAATAGTAATGTCCTATAAGTAAAGGCATTTCTTTGGCAAATGAAATATTTGGTGTGCTATTTCAAAATAATTGCATAGCTAAAAATATAAATGGTCTCTTTATTAACCTAATAGTTTTTATATATTTTTAGTTTTGAACCTACATCTTTCCCCTACAAGTCCCAAATCAGAAAATTTGAAGTTAAGGGTAGAAATGAAGTCCTTTTCATTTGTTTATTCCCATATAGTTCATTAAATCTCCATTACCTTCTACTGAAAAAAACAAAACAAAACAAAAAACTGATACACTTTTTTTAGTTCAGAGGTATTATTCTTAAGTTTCTTATATTTATTCATTGATTAAATGGGATTTCTTTGGTTTTATAGGAATTTTTTTCAAAGAAGTCAGATTGTTCTTTATTTATGTTTGGCTCCCATAATAAGAAGCGGCCAAATAATCTAGTAATAGGTAAGTATCATTTACTTTTTAATATTTTTATTTATAGAGTCATTTCTGTGACATTTAATTGATGATGTTGAGGATTCAGGAGTAACTAGTAAGCTCTACACTAGTATTTTGAATAAAAATGTTTTGTCTGCCAGTCCTCAGATAAAGAAAGAATGGGCATATAAATATTACCCGACCTTAAGTTATAGATATTTTTCTAATATAAAACATATAAATCTTAAGTCAGTATTAGATTTAGAAAAAAACAACAAAAACAAAAGTAGTATTCCTAGCTGCATAGATTAACCCTTTCCTAATAAATATCTGTTTAATGGACACATTTGAAAAAAATAACCCTTGCCTGGCTGTTTGTTTTTTTTGCCTGGCTGTTTTGAAACTTGGTCTGGCATGCTCAGTGGCTTAGGCAAGCAAACCCTCTGTGGGTCTTTATTTACTCTTCTGTAAAAGATCCCTTCCAGAACTAAGATTGCAACAATCTATCCTAGGTAGCCTTGAAAATTTAAAGAGGAGACATGTTTGAAGGATATAAGAAGAAAGAAAAGAGGCCGATATTAGGATGTTTTGAACATTGAAGATAAGCTGTTTGGGAAAAATAATTACTCAAAAAAATGTGTTTTCCTTCTAGGTCGTATGTATGACTACCATGTGCTAGATATGATTGAATTAGGTATTGAGAAATTTGTCTCTCTAAAAGATATTAAGGTAAGGTACTGAAAAAAAATAAACATTTTGTAATGTTTCTCTTGGGCAATAGTGACATCTTGTGGTGAAGAGTGTTGATAATAGTTTGGTAGCTTAAGTAAGAAAGAACTTTGTTTTTATACTAGTGTGGTCTAAGATAAAAGTACAATTTCATTTTACCTTTAAACAGTGGAATATATTTATAGTATATAACACATGTGGATCTTCTAGTAATTAGCCTTCAGAGTGGTTACTAACTCTTGTCTACACCCGTGGTTTAAATGCTGTCCCCTCTCTCTGCATAATCACAGCATCTATTTTATAGAACAACAGAAATACTAGAATTTTCAAAGTGAGTCCTGTTCCAAACCTAGGAAGCTTTAACTGATCCTACAGTATTTTACAGTATCCTAAAAAATTGCTAGCTAAGTCCTCCCCTTAAGGACTTACATCTTTATGTCTCTTTTATTTGAATGGGATTAAAAAACAAAATATTAAGTAGTCTTAGAGAGGCAAGAGAACTGTCCTAGTTCAGCTCCTGGGTCCACATTGGGCTTCTGTCCCCTCAAAACAAATGCATGATTTACTTAGACCTCATAGCTACTCATGGAAGGCTGAAACTATTTTTTCTATTTAGAGATTGAAGCTGAGAAGAATTCCATTGGTGACTTAGAGTCAGATATATAATAAATGTATAACCAGTTAACAATCAAGGACTTTGAAAGAAAGGATATTAAAGTTTGTAATTGGAAGTTATATAATTATTCTCAGTTTTTGCATCTTTGATGGTCACGATATACTGAAAGAATTATAGCAGATATATAATACTCTCCCCAACCTTTTCAGAGGACATGCCTTCCAGGTTTCCTATGGATTTGAGAAAAGGCTCTTACCAGATCCCCCTTAACTATACCAGTGTTTTCAGATACAGTGTAGAACAGTGGCCTGAGATTAGATTTAAAGCAGAACACTTGGCTTTGAGGCCTGTCATAGCCATTTAGATGATTTGTGACAGTTACTTCCCTGACCCTCAATTGCAATTAAATATTAAATAGGTATAACAACACCGAATGAGAGAATATATGTGAAAATGCTTATCATTGAAAATAACGTGTTGGAAGGCATTTTGGAAAGTGTGTAAACAGTGTTGCTTTATTTTTACAGTTTTGGGGGATATGCACAAATCTCTGGAGATGAGCAGCATGTCCCCATTTTGCCTTTGCCACTACTGCTGTCTTGCTGGCTTGGCTCTTGCATGCATGCCAACTCCTCTACTCTTTCCACCTCACTTCCAAAGCAAAGAACTACTTCTGTCACTCAGAAGAACTACTTCAGGTCTCTCTCTTCTTTAAATATAATTTTATTTATTTTATTTTTTAAAATATATTTTATTAATTTTTTACAGAGAAAAGGGAGAGGGATAGAGAGTTAGAAACATCGATGAGAGAGAAGCATCCAGCTGTCTCCTGCACACCCCCTACTGGGGATGTGCCTGCAACCAAGGTACATGCCCTTGACCGGAATCGAACCTGGGACCCTTCATTCCGCAGGCTAACGTCTATCCACTGAGCCAAACTGGTTAGGGCTAATTTTATTGATTTTAGAGAGGAAGGGAAAGGGAGAGATAGAAACATCAATGATGAGAGAGAATCGTGGCTTGGCTGCCTCCTGCATGCTCCACAATGGTGATTAAGCCCACAACCTGGGCATATGCCTGACAGGGAATGCCTTCGGTCCACAGGCCGACATCGACACTCTTATCCACTGACCAACACTAGCCAGGGCTTCGGGTCTCCTGTTTTAAAAAAAATTCTCACCCAAAGTATTTTTTCCATTGATTTTTAGAGAGAGAGGGGAAGGGAGGGAGAGGGAGAGAGAGAGCTATTAATGTGAGAGAGACACATTGACTGGTTGCCTTCCGCATGTGCCCCAACTGGCGCTGGAATCAAATCTGCAACTGAGGCACCCTTTTTTAAAAAAAATATATTTTATTGATTTTTTTTACAGAGAGGAAAAGAGAGGGATAGAAAGTTAGAAACATCAATGAGAGAGAGATATCGATCAGCCGCCTCCTGCACGCCCACTACTGGGGATGTGCCCGCAACCAAGATACATGCCCTTGACCGGAATCGAACCTGGGATCTTTCTGTCTGCAGGCCAACGCTCTTTCCACTGTGCCAAACCAGTTTCATTCAGCGAGGCACCCTTTGACTGGGAATCAGGCCCATGATCCTTTAGTCTGTGGGCCCACGCTCTAACTATTGAGCCAGAGCTCAGGTGTCATTCTTTTTTTCTTTTTTGAAAATATATTTCATTGATTTTTTTACAGAGAAGAAGGGAGAGGGATAGTTAGAAACATCAGTGAGAGAGAGAGACATCGATCAGCTACCTCCTGCATGCCCCCTACTGGGGATGTGCCCACAACCAAGATACATGCCCTGGACCGGAATTGAACCTGGGATCTTTCAGTCCGCAGGCTGACGCTCTATCCACTGAGCCAAACCGGTTTCGGTGTCATTCTTAACAAGAACCATTTAAACTGAATACTAAGTTTTTATTGATGGAGCATATCAATAATTACAAAATTCATTAATTGCTAAAGTGTATGTTGATATTGGCAATCCTGTACAGACTGTTAGTCAGTCCTTCACTTTTTGCCCCATTATTTAGTTACAAGCTTAAATTTTTAGTCTTTTGGATTGCATGCTTTGTTCTACTTTGTCTTCATATTTATTTTTCTTGACTCTGACTCCTCATTTTTAAGGCATCTTCACCAGGTATTTCTTTTCTCATTTGCCTACTTTTATTGCCAAGCCTCATTCCTCTATTAACTCTTAAGCAACATTAGATTAGACTCTATGAGGAAATAGAGTGATTATTCCAGGCGCCTGTTTTCTAAGATAGCCAACTGCTAGGTGTGGTGTTTCTGCATAAAATAAAACTTAATGAGTGAGATATTTAAAATTTATGGCTAGTTGACTTTATATTAGGTAGTATAAAATATATCACAATTTCCTGGGATATTTTATTTGAAAAGTTTGTGTGTAATCTATAAGAATTATTTTTCGATTTTTCTCTTTGTTTAAAAACACTTAAAAGGTTATTCAAGGACTTCATAATTATAGTATTTTTAGTATACTATATCATAGAATTTATATATTACTTAGAATTTTAGTACCTTTCCGGCTTTTGGAATAAAGCTTTTTTGTAGTTTCTTCTAGTTCAGGGTTTTCACATTGTGAAAAATGTCAGTGATCTACATAACAAGTACTGTTTCACATAACTTGTTCATATTTTTATGATGTGTATACTGGGTCATGGCTTCAAATAATATTTTTTATTACTATGCATTATAGTCAGAATGGTTTGAAAGCCAAAGTTGTACTTGGGTTGCCTCACTTGCTTTTAGTACTTGATAGCCCCCGTAGACCTAGAGGTAGCAGTAGGAGGGTCAGGTAGGACAGATGGAACATATTGGAGTCTTGGGCTCTGGAAACTCCATTTAGGCCCTGGGTCAGACAGACAGCTTAGGCACATTTCCTAAGTACAGTGGTACCTCGAGATACGAGTGCCCTAACATACGAGATTTTTGAGATACAAGCCGTCAAGCGAGCAATTTTTTGCTTTGAAAACGAGCAACATTTGAAATACGAGTAATCACGTGGATCGGCCGGCTGCACACGACCCACCAGTTTACCGCGACTTGAGCGTCTCATAGTTTCCCACGCCTCAGTCAGTGTGCTTGTTTACCTTGTTGTCGAAGCATCTTTTGTGCATTTACATACTTTATCACATTTCTTTTTATAACTATGGGTCCAAAGAAAGCGAGTGGAAAGGTCAGTGCTCAGAAGAGGATGATGTCTATTGAATTAAAGCGTGAAATCATAGAAAAATATGAGCAAGGTGTGCGAGTGGCTGACTTGGCGAGGCAATATGGGCCTAGTACTTCAACGATATGCACTGTGCTTAAACAGAAGGAGTCGATAAAGGGTATAATGCCAGCTAAGCGTGTTACAATAATTTCTAAGCTCCGTAGCTCTCTCCATGAAAAGATGGAGAATCTACTGATGGTGTGGGTGACGGAGAAGCAGCTTAAAGGAGATACATTAACACAGGGCATCATATGTGAGAAGGCGCGAGCGATTTACGGTGATTTGCTGGAGCAGACCCCGCACATTTCCATGGACGAAGCATGGAAAGACTCATTTAAAGCCAGTAGAGGCTGGTTTGATAACTTCAGGAAAAGGTCCGGCATTCACTCAATCATCAGGCATGGTGAGGCAGCAAGTTCGGATGTGAAGGCAGCTGAGGATTACCTCAAAACTTTTTCCAAACTGATAGAAGCCAAAGGATATATCCCCCAGCAAGTCTTCAACTGTGACGAGACAGGGCTTTTCTGGAAGATGCCGAATAGGACTTATATAACGGCAGAGGAGAAGGCGATGCCAGGCCACAAACCCATGAAGGATGGGCTAACTCTCGCACTGTGCGCCAATGCAAGTGGTGACTGCAAGATCAAGCCTCTGCTCGTATACCATTTGGAAAACCCTAGAGTCTTTAAGTCACATAAGATTTTAAAAGATAAACTGCAAGTTATGTGGAGGGCAAACCCGAAGGCATGGGTCACCAGGCAGTTCTTTGTGGAGTGGGTAAACCTGGTTTTCGGCCCTTCTGTTAAGAAATATCTATAGGAAAACAACCTAACCATGCAAGCCTTCCTCATCCTCAACAATGCTCCTGCTCACCCACCAAACCTCGAGGATGAACTCCTCAAAGAGTTCAAGTTTATGAACGTTGTCTACCTACCTCCCAACACTACTATCCTGCAGCCCATGGATCAGGAGGTGATTTCTAATTTTAGAAAGCTGTACATCAAGCACCTGTTCCGGTGCTGCTTTGAGGTGACGGAGAACACAAACCTCACCCTTCGAGAATTCTGGAAGAACCACTTTAGCATCGTGATATGCTTCAGAATTATTGATCAGGCCTGGCTGGGTGTTACAATGAGGACTTTGACCTCTGCATGGAAGAAGCTGTGACCTGAGGCCGTAGCCGAAAGGACCTTCGAAGGATTCGAACCCGAGGTGCCATTGGAGGAGGAGATAGTGTCTCTGGGAAAATCCATGGGCCTGGAGGTGGATGAGAGAGACGTGAACGAGCTCGTCGAGGAGCACTCTCTGGAACTCACCACGGAGGAGTTACAAGAGTTGCAGTCTCAGCAACATGGGGAGGTTCTCCAAGAAATTGGTTTCGAGGAGGAGCGGGAGGTGGAGGAGATCTCTACAAGTGAGATAAAGGAGATCTTAGGAATGTGGGAGAGGGTGTCACACTTCGTGGAAAAGAAACACCCAGAAAAAGGTGCTACTGGTCGTGCATTGGAGCTGTTCAATGAAACTTGCCTCACCCATTTCAGAAACATTCTGAAAGGGAGGAAGAGGCAAACTTCATTGGACACGTTTTTTTGAAATCGGCCAAAAATGCAAAGACCAGTAGCAATTAAGTTCAGTGAAGATTAGTTAAGTTACATTCAGTTTAGGGATAAAGTGTAGCATTAAGAGTGTAACGAGTAGGTAAGTACACTTTATAAAACCAGATATTTCTTTACATTCTCTTTTATTATGTTTTTATACAATATTTATAATTTATAAATACATTTTTCTTATTCAAAAACACGTAACAAGAACAACTGGGGTGGCATTTTGGGGGCTTGAACGGATTAATGGCATTTCAATTGATTTCAATGGGGAAATTTGCTTTGAGATACGAGCAACTTGATATACGAGCAAGGTAATGGAACGAATTAAACTCGTATCTCGAGGTACCACTGTATAGACAATTAAGTCTCAGGATTTGGAAGCAGAGAATTCCAACTAGAGTGGTCATGGTGAACAGGGAAGCAGCAGGTGACTTCTGATTCTGTAACAGGATGTTTGTTTTTTTGTCCTATTTTGTTTTGTGGGGATTTTTTCTTGCTAAATTTGGATAATCTTTGATTGATGTCAGAGCAGTAGTATTAAATCAGTGGGAAGCTCAGACCAATAACCATTTACCTTCCTCTATAAATTAATCCTTCAAGTTAAATATTTTTTTTCTATTTGATTCCTTTCACGTTAGTGGCTTTTAAATGTAAATCCTCTTATTACATCACATTCTTCTTGGTATAAAAAATCCAGAACTGGACAAAATAATTTTTCTAGTAAGAGCTTGAAAGAACCCTGCTGAGTAAGGATTAGCACATACTTTCTATAGCTTGTATACAATTATTGGTTCCCATGTAAATGTTTAGTTGGTAATTTAATTGAACTTTCACTTAAAAACACTGTGTGATATAGTAGGAAAGGCACAGCAGGACAAAAAATTCAAAGAAATTTAATTTATTTTGAATCTGGCTATTAGAGAGCTATGTTTTTTTGTTTGTTTTTTTTAGCAAGTTTAGATTTTTATTTTATTCTTGCATAGAATAATGTTAACAAATACCTTATATCATTCTTTTATTAATTTGGCAATGTGAGAGAGTGAAATGAAAAATTATTTTTAATATAAAAATTTCTAGGTTTAAAAATCCCAACTCTGATTTTAAGTCCAGAATTAGTATGCATAGACAGAGTTTTAGGACAGTTTAGAAAATCTAAAAATGAATTAATTGCATATTAAATATCAATTCCTTTAAAATCAGCATATAAACAATTTAGACTTGATAATTATATAATTACATTTTTTTCATTTCATAGAATAGTAAATGCCCTGAGGGAACAAAACCCATGTTAATATTTGCTGGTAATGATTTTGATGTAACAGAAGACTACAGAAGGCTAAAAAGTCTTCTTATTGGTAAGTGTTTTAATACTTAATATCTGCAGGAGAGCCCAGGTAGGTAATATAAGACTGTCATTGGTGGCACTTTGCCACTTACCTAGGTATACAGCTTTTTTAAAATTAATCTTTCTTTTTTTCCTTTTCATTATTTTCTCTAGTTAGTGACCCAATGCATGAAATTCTTGCACATTCAAAGGGGATTAATTAGAGGAAATAATTTAATATTGCTATTTGCCCTTTCTCTATAATAGAAGTGTCAGAGATGAAAGAAAATTAGTAAAATGTATATGAAAACCTTCCTCCTGTCAGTGTCTAGGGTGCACCATGGGACCCAGAGTCAAGTCCCGCCCATCCACATGCACATCACATGAGACCCAGAACCAGTCGCCCCCCGCCCCCCATTGGGCTAGATCCAGACCTGGCTAGTCCCACCCTTGCAAGCCCCACCAGGCAGGGGATGTAGCCTCAGGTCCACTGGCTCGGTGTCAGGATGGGGTGCATGCCTTGAGGTCCCCTGTCAAACTCCACCAGGCAGTGGGGTGCAGCCTCAGTTCCCCAGGTCTGGCACTGTGGCAGGGGGGGAGCGGCCTGAGGTCTCCTAGCCCAGTACCAGGCCAGGGACCACACCTTGAGGTCCCCCGTCAAGCCCTGCCAAACAAGGGGTGTGGCCTGAGGTCCCTGGCCTGGTGCCAAGGTGGGAGGTGTGGCCCGAGGTCCCCCATCTAGCCCCACCAGCAAGAGGGTGCAGCCTCCAGTCCCCTGTCAAGCCCCGTGGGGTTGGGGGAACAGCCTGAGTTCCCCCTCAAGGTACTGGGGGTGTATCTTGAGGTCCCCTGTCAAGCCCAGCCAGGCAGGGGGGCACTGCCTGAGGTCCCCTGGCTGAGTGCTGGGCAGGGGGGCACCGCCTGAGGTCCCCTGGTGGAGTGCTGGGCAGGGGGCACAGCCTGAGGTCCCCCGCCAAACCCTGCTGGGTGGGGGATGCAGTCTGATGTCCCCAGGCCTGGTGCCAGGGTGGGGGGCGTGGCCTGAAATTCCCTGTCAAGCCCCACCTGGTGGGGGGCGTGGCCTGAGGTCCCCCAGCCTGGCACTGGGGCGGGGGGGAGCAGCCTAAAGTACCTTAGCCCAGCACCAGGACACGAAGCACAACTTGAGATCCCCTGTCAAGCCCTGCTGGGTGGGTGGCGTGGCCTCGGGTCCCCTGGCCTGGCGCCACGGCAGGGGTTGTGGCCTGAGATCCCCCAGCCTGAAGTCCCCTGTCAAGCTCTGCCAGGTAGGGGACGAGGCCTGAGGTCCCCTGTCAAGCCCTGCCGGGTGGGGGAGGGCATAGCCTCAGGTCCCTGCTGATTGCTCATTAAGGCTCCTTATGGGAACTTGGCTTCAGCTGTGGGTGCAGCCATCTTTGTGATGGAGTGATGGTCAATTAGCATATCCCCTCTTTATTAGATACGATTCCCCACTATCAGGGGAGAGTTAATGAGATATTATATTCTATTGAGCATAATTATTTTCTTGATGCTATAGTAACTTTGGTATGAACCTATTTATATAGCATTTTACACTTAATAAAATATCCACTCCCATCTCCTGTCATTATTGACATCATCAAATTCAGTTTTGAAAATTGAAAAGTTTTCAAGATGGTTATATATCATTCACTTCCATTCAAAACCTCTACTAGTTTTTCTTAATCTGATATACAAGGCTTTTCATACAATAACTTGTTAGGAGCCAGATTCATGCACAGGCGGGAAGGGGCAGGGGGGGACGGGACTGTCCTTCAGCCCAGCCTGATCCCTCTCCAATCTGGGACATCCCTCTCACATTCCAGGACTGCTGGCTCCCAACTGTTCACTTGCCTGCCTTCCTGATTGCCCCTAATTGTTCTGCCTGCCAGCCTGATCATCCCCAAACCTGATTGATGCTTAACTGCTCCCCTGCCAGCCTGTTTGCCCCTAACTGCCCTCCCCTGCAGGCCTGGTCATTCCTAACTACCCTTCCCTACAGGCCCTGTTACCCCAACTTCTCTCCTCTGCTGGCCTGGTCACTCCTAACTGCCCTCCCCTGCAGGCTTGATCACCCCCAACTGCCCTCCCTTGCAGGCCTGGTCCCTGCCAACTGCCCTCCCCTGCTGGCCATCTTGTGTCCACATGGGGGCAGGATCTTTTGACCACATGGGGACAGTCATCTTGTGTGTTGGAGTGATAATCATATTACTCTGCATATTACCCTTTTATTAGATAGGATAGAGGCCTGGTACATGGGAGGGGGCCAGCTGGTTTGCCCTGAAGGGTATCCTGGATCAGAGTGGGTGTTCCCTTGAGGTGGGGGTGGCCTGGGCGAGGAACCTGTGGTGGTTTGCAGGCTGGCCACACCCCCAGCAACCCAAGCAGGAGGCCCGTGTATCTGGGATTTATTTATCTTCTACAATTGAAACTTTGTAGCCTAGAGTGGAGCCAAGCCTTCTGTTTGCACAGCCATTAAAATTTTGTTTTAAGCGGAGGCCTGGGCTGGCCAAGGTGTGTGGAAAGCTTGGCGTCCTCCATCGCCAGAGGCAACCCAAGCCTCCCTCCTACTCTCTCTGTGGCCGTAGCCATCTTGGTTGGGTTAATTTACATACTTGCTCTGATTGGCTGGTGTAAATGGTGGGCATGGCTTGTGGGTTTAGCGGAGGTACAGTCAATTTGCATATTACTCTTATTAGATAGGATTTTGTGGTTAATCTTAGTGGGTCCTACCTTCTTTTTTTTAAAAAATATATTTTGATTTTTTTACAGAAAGGAAGAGAGAGGGATAGAGAGTTAGAAACATCGATGAGAAAGAGACATTGATCAGCTGCCGCCTGCACACCCCCCTACTGGGGATGTGCCCACAACCAAGGTACATGCCCTTAACCAGAATCAAACCTGGGACCTTTCAGTCTGCAGACCGACGCTCTATCCACTGAGCCAAACTGGTCTCGGCAGTCCTACCTTCTTTATAAAAAAAACAGTAAGTACCTATAGTACTTTTAGATTCAGTTCATACTAATTTTTTTTTTTTTAACAATAAACAACGTTTATTACATGAGCTAAGAGAGGAGAGAGGAGGATTTATTTGCCTTTCTGGGCCTTGATTTTCCTCAGCTAGAATTCCAGCTTCTTGCCCTTGAGCATGTAGCTATCTGCTTAGCCACATTGTCCTGGTCTTGAAGTGATGCATGCAAGAAATGTGCCCCACTAGAACTGCTACCTTTGAGGACTACTGATTTTGGAATTCTTTTTTTCAAACATTATATCCTATATAATAAAGAATTAATATGCTAATTAGATAAAATAGCCAAATGACCTTAGGGAGGAAGCTGGGGCTGCAAGGACCAGCCGAGGCTGTGAGGATCGGCTGAGGCTGCAAGGGTCAAGCTCCTTGCACGAATTTCCTGCATCAGGCCTCTAATTTCTTCTGAATTTTCTTTTGCCCAAGCTGGTTGGCTCAGTGGATAGAGTGTTGGCCTGCAGACTGAAGGTCCCGAGTTCAGTTCCAGTCAAGGGCACGTGCTTAGATTGTGGGCTTAATCCCCAGTAGGAGGCATGCAGGAGGCAGCCAGTCAGTTCTCTCTCATTATTGTTGTTTCTATCTCCCCGTTTCCCTTCCTCTAAAATCAATAATATATGTGTGTGTGTGTGTATATATATACATATATATATACACACATATGTATATGTATATATATATACACACATATGTATATGTATATATTTATATATATTGACTTAGAGAAAGAGAAAGGTAGAGGGAGAGAGATATAGAAACATTTATGAGAGAGAAATAACATCTATCGGCTGCCTCCTGTACATCCCCCACCAGAGATTGAGCCTGCAATCCAGGCATATCCTCTGACTGGAAATCGAACCAGCAACCTTTTGGTTTCATGTGTCAACACTGAACCACTGAGTAACACTGGCTGGAGTAACATGAATTTTGAGGAACACAAACATTCAGTTCATTATAGGAATAATTAGTATTCTCACATTGTAGACACAGAGATTTAGGCTAGCTAATTTACTTGATGAGAGTGAAGAGCTAGTAAGTGGTAGAATCAGGATCTGATCTGTTCTCCTACTCAGATCCCTGGCCCTTTTCCAGTATATTTACTTAATGGACACAGCCACATATCAGATCTTATTTTTGCTTAGAATTGACCCATTGGCAAAAATGTCCAAACTGAGGCTTTCCTTCTGACTATAACCAATTTATCTTTTACCTCTTCTACTTCCTTAGTTATATCTGTGTTTTTTTTATTCCTATATTCATAATATCTCCCATTTTAATTCAGCCATCATTTTTGCTCATTTTAGGGTTAGTCTTTTCAGCAGTATTCTAAGGTTCAATATACTGTAATCCAGTGCTCGGCAAACTCATTAGTCAACAAAGCCAAATATCAACAGTACGACGATTGAAATTTTTGAGAGCCAATTTTTTTAAACTTCAGCTTCTTCTAATGCCACTTCTTCAACATATACTTGCCCAGGCCGTGGTATTTTGTGGAAGAGCCACACTTCAAGAGGCCAAAGAGCCACAGTTTGCCAACCATGGCTATAATCCATCACCCTTTTTGATGTTTCAAACTTTTCTTGTACTTTGCCCCAATCCTGGGATCAGCTATTTCTCTAAGGTGCCCTGATATTTTTGGTTTTAGTGTGTTTTTTAAGTTAGGAATTATCTTAGAAATCAGTCTGGGTGCTATGGACTGTGTCTGGGTTGGTCATTGTTTCTAGGCTTTTTTAGTGGGCAGAAGTATGAAATATGTTTGATAAGATAAAATATGTTGCGTTCATACTGAAACTTCTAACTCAAATTTAGAACAAAACGACCTTAACTTCATTGACTTCACATTATCACCTTGCATTCATGACAAAAATTCAGGTTCTCAGTGTCTTCAGCATAATTATACATTTACTTTATACTGTACTACATACACAACAGTCAGCATAAAATGCCAATATTAGCAATGGTTATTTGACTGTTGAGTGCAAGTGAAGTTTGTTTTGTTTGTTGTTTTGGAGTTGTCTTTCTAAGATACATTGTGTTGGGAAAATATGGTTAAATTCCTGTGTTTTTATTTTAAATATTTTTTTTATTGATTTCAGAGAGGAAAGAGAGGGAGAAGAGAGATAGAAACACCAGTGATGAGAGAGAATCATTGATTGGCTGCCTTCTGCACACTGGGGATTGAGTCCACAACCTGGGCATCTGCCTTTGACCAGAATTGAACCCTGGACCCTTCAGTCCATAGGCCGATGCTCTATCCACTGAACCAAACTGGTTTGGGAAAATTTCTGAGTTTTGAAGTCACTTGAAATAGTCCTTTTCTGTATGATTATGCCTGCAGGTCAAAACACCTATTCATTTCTTTTTGCTTTCAATAATTAGAGGTTACTTTAAATTTAAAAAAAAATTTTTTTATTAATGTATTACATGTATACATATTTAAATTTTTTTTAAACAACTTTTTTTTTTTTTTAAGATTTTCTTTTTTTAATTTAGGAGAGGGAGAAAGGAGAGAGGGATAGAAACAACAATGAGAAACATTCAGCTGCCTTCTGCATGCCTCCTATTGAGGATCAAGCCTGGAACCAGGGTGTGCCCTGACCCTGAATTGAACTGGCAACCTTGTAGTGTATGTGATCACACCCAACCAACTGAGCCATACTGGCCAGGGCATTAAACAGCTTTTGAGGAATAAGTTACAGTCAAGTATACATTTGAAGTTTAAAACTTTAATGGATTTTGGCTTACATATACACCTGTGAAAACCATTGCAGTCAAGATATAGAACCTTTCTTTCCATCACCTCCCAAAATTTCTCTGCACCCCTTTGCAGTCCACTCTTTTTCTCTATTCTAAGCCAACACTGGTGTGCTCCCTGTCATTATAGATTAATTTGCATTTTCTAGAATTTTAGATAAAAGGAATCATATAGTGTGAATTTTTCTTGGCCTGGCTTCTTTACCTAATTGTTGCATTCATATTGTATCAGTAATTTCTTTTTATTGCCAAGTAGTATTCTATGTATAGCTGTTTCATATTTTGTGTATCCCTTAATGTATCAATAGCCACTTATGTTCATTCCAGCTTTGAACTATTATCAGTAAAACTGTTAAGAATATTTATATGCAAACTAGAGGCCCCGTGCATGAAATTCATGCATGGATAGGCTCCCTAGGCTTGGCTGGCAATCAGGGCCGATCGGGACGTTCCTTCCCAGGTTGCTGGCTGCTGGCTGGGGCCTTCCTTCGTTCTGCGCCTTGGTCAGCATACGTCATAGTGAGTGGTCGAACTCCCAGTCTGTTGAACTCCAGAGGGGACAATTTGCATATTAGCCTTTTATTATAGGATTTTTGTAAGGGCATATGCTTTCATTTCTATTAGATAGATAGCTAGGAATAGAATGGTAGTCATTTGAGTAGGCCATATTTAACATTTTAAGAAACTGCCAAATTGCTTTCCAATGAAGTTGTCCCATTTTACATTCCTGTCAGCAGTTTATGAGGGCTCCAGTTGCCCCACTACTTCCAATACTTGATAAGACCATTGGGTGTTGTACACTGATATAACATGTTTCCAACATTAGACCTACAAAATAAAGTATTGGTATCATTGTAACTTTAATTTGCATTTTCTAATCACTAATGATGTTGAACATCTTTTTATGTGCTTATTGGCCGTTTATATATCTTTGCCAGTATTTAGTCTTATCTCTATATACAAAAACCTAAGCTGCCAGAACAAGACAGAATAGAAAGAAATTTAAAAATACAAATAGCTATATGTAGTTCCTTATAGTGGGTTTTTTTTTTTAATTTTCTAAATCTTTCATAGAGTGGTTGCTTATTACTTTCATACCAGAGTATAATGGACATGCTCCCAGGAACTGATATTACAACTAAAATACAAACAACTTCCTGAAAACTCACAGGAGAGAATCCTGACACCCAAAGGACTGAAAATGGAGACCACATAGAGATTAGTAGAGGAGGAGTAGAGGCGAGAAAGGGCTGGCTGGGCACACCTTACTTGGACACACCCTATTGGAAAACACCTTGCCCTGAGGTTACTTAAGAGATTAAAAATAACAATTAGACTCTAGGCAAAAGTAACCACCCCACCCTATTGAAAAAAACTCTAGCCATAGCTGAGGACAATTGCCTGAGGGCAATTCATGTAGGAATCCTATCAGACTGTAGGCAGAGGTGGTCTCTGGAGGCTCTGAATCTATGCCAGATCCAATTAGTCAAAAACAACCTTTAACATTGTCCTGCAGATGTGTAGAGGATCTACCTAATACAGGCAGTCCTCGGGTTACATTGTTTTGTGGTTACATCATCATCTCCCATTTACAGTATTTATGGGGGAAAAAAATTCTGTCACTTTGAAGTATGTACATATGTGCTTTATGTTTTTTATTTATTTACCATAGTAAAGATCAGGAATTATTACCTTTTAAATTTTCTGTTTCACTTTATTACTGCTGTGCATGTGCTCCAAGTGAGTGATGTAGGTGTTTATGTAGGTGGGTTCCAACTTATGGCAAAAATTGAGTTAATCGAGTTATATATCTTGTTCCCCATAACAACTCTGACTTCCGTATTGCCTCCACAGCAAGGAATGGGGCTTTATTAATTTGGCTACTGTAGGTTTTGGTGAAAACTATTCATTATGGTCAAATTTTCATTATGATCAAAATTTAAATCAAATACCTTGAAAATGTACATGCTTGGTTTTAAAAGTATTCCTGAGGAATTTTTGTTTGGTGGAGTAGGGAAGGTTGGTGTATATATATGCATGCATATTTTTGTATTTTTGTGTGTGCATGTTTTTTTAAATATGTATATATATTTATTGTTTAAAGAATTACAAATAGTAGTACATATGGCTCCTTTTTTCCCCATGGACCTTACCCCGGCCTCCCCTACCCCCCAGCACATGTCCTCTCCCCGCTTCCCCCCCCTCCCCCGTGTCTCTTTCCATTGGTTATGTTTATATGCATGATACATACAAGCCCTTTGGTTGATCTCTCCCTCCCACCCCCCCC
>JAAGEH010000018.1:26478839-26561680 GCA_011751065.1 Lasiurus cinereus | reverse complement strand
ACCAGATGTGGGAAGTTTTCAGTCATTATTTCTTTAAACAGGTTTTCAGTATCTTGCTCTCTCTCTTCTTCTGGCACCCCCACAATTCTGATGTTGGTACGCTTGAAGCTGTCCCAGAGGCTCCTTACATTATCTTCACATTTTTGGATTCTTTTCTCTTCTTGCTTTTCCAGTTGAATGTTTTCTGCTTCTTCATATTTCAAATTTTTGACTTGATCCTTGCCTTTCTCTAGTCTGCTGTTAGTACTCTGCATAATAGTTTTCATTTCAGTCACTGTCTTTATCATCTTCTCTTGGGTCTCACTAAATTTATCCATCTTTTCTAGCATATTCTTGCAAACCTTATAAGCGTGGTTTTGAACTCTATATCCAGTCGTTTCTTTTCCTCCATTTCTTTTGCTTGTAATCCCTTCCCTTGTCTCGGCATTTTCACTGTGCCGGGGAAACTTCTGTGCTGGATTCAGCCGAAGAAGCCTCTGCTGAGCTTGGGAGGGTGGAGTCTCAGGGCTTAAGGGACCGCCTTGCCTTCCAGTCAGCCCCACCCTCCACGGCCCCTGAGTCTCACGTGACTGGGTAATGGCTGGAGCGGTCCTTGTGCGCGCGCACCCGCAGCGCCTCTGACCACTGCCTTTCCGGCTCCCCTGCGAACCAGGACCACACGAGTCTAGGTCCCCAGGGTTTCGCCCAAAACAGGGGCCCAGTGGACTCAGAAGTGGCGCAGTTGGGAGGGTCTGTCTCCCGCCCACTCGCGAAAGCCAGCGGCACAATCAGCAATCCGTCCTCTGCGTGGTGCCGTGCGCAACCAGACCTCCTATCCTTTGCAACTCCCCTAAATTTCCGTGCACTTCTCCCTTTTCACAGTCCAAGCTCCCCCGTATGAGTTTCGGCTGGATCTGGGGTTTAGTGTCGTAAGATAAGGAGTTCAATGCCGTTGGGAGTCTCCGTTTCCCTCCCGCCAGAGAAAGCCAGCCAGTTACTCCGGCACCCGCTCTCTCAGCGCGCGTCTCCGTACCTCAGATTTTTGCAGCTCCTCTGGGTCTCCGCGAGCCCCTCTCTTTCCCTCTAGTTGTAGAACTTCCACTCAGCCAGCTTTCCTGTGGTTCTAGATGATGTCCGTTCTGTCTTTTAGTTGTAGTTTTGAAATTGTTGTGCGAGGCAGCAGTATAGGTGTTTACCTATGCCGCCATCTTGTATTCTCTCCTCCAGTTGGGTATTTTTTTGTTCTTCGTATTTCAAGTCTTTGACTTCATTCTTGAGATCCTCTAGTCTGCTGTAGGATCTGTATATTATTCTTTATTTTAGTCAGTGTATGCTTAATTTCTCGTTGGTCCTTGTTCATATCCTCAAGGGTCTCACTAAATTTCTCAGAGATTTCCAGAAGATTCTTGAGTAACCTTATAACCGTGGTTTTGAACTCTATATCCAGTTGTTTGCTTTCCTCCATTTCTGTCATTTGTGACCTGTTTCTTTGTCTCCACATTTTGGCTTCTTCTCTGTGTTGATAGAGTGACTTTGTGTGCTAGGTGTCCTATAGGGCCCAGTGGCTCACCCTCCCCAATTACCTGAGGCAGACACTCTTCGTGCACCCTTTGTGGGCTGTGTGCACAGTCTTGTTGTAGTTAAGCCTTGATTGTTGGTATCACTGGGAGGAATTGACCTCCAGGCCAATTGAGAATCAGCTGTGTCTATGCTGGAGAACTTTTGTGCTGGAGACACCCTTATGGGGCAAGACTTACTTCAGTGGGATTTTGGTGCTCACGGAGTCTGCCCCTTGAGTGTGTCCTTGTGGATCTGAGGAATTGTAATCTGATGGTCCTACTCTGACCACTGGGTACACTGGCTCTTGGATCTCCAAGGAGGTTCAAATTTAGCCTCTGCCTAAGGCCACCCAGCAGGAGTTACAGAGTGATCTACAGATTCCTCTTCTTTGTTTGGGGTTTGGAGGTGCCTGGATGAGGCCCAGCTATGAAATAATGCAAACTGGTATGGGGCCTTGTGACTTCTTTTAGAAGTTCTGGCGCTCTCTGACCCAGCTGCAGTTTGTTAAGTAACTTTAGATTGCAAAGGACTAGGTCATTCATATGCAAAAGCCTCTGTGCACAGCTTGGGTGGGGTGGGGTGTCAGGGAATCAAACAGGGTGGAGCAAACAGCTATGGCTAATCCTCAGCCCTGCCCTAAGAGGCCCCCTGGGTCTCAGTGTCCCTTGGTAATGCTGCAAGCACCTCTAAGAGAAAGCCTCCCTCAAGTTCCACTTAAAGCCAGACAATCCAGTTTCTCCCCATATGAGACTGGGTCCCCAGAGCCTTGCCTGGAACTGGAGTTCAGAGCAGTCAGGAGCTTGTGTCTCCCTCCCAATGAATAAAGACAACTATGTTCTCAGTTGCCAGCCCTTTCCATGCAAACACGTGCTTCCATACCTCTGCACTTTACTTCTGCAGCTCTTCTGAGTCTCATGCTTTTCTCTTCCCTTCTAGTTTTAGAATTCCCACTCAGCCAGCCTTCCTGTGGTTCTGGATGATGTATGTTTTGTCTTTTAGTTGTAGTTTTAAAGTGGTTGTGCGAGGCAGCAATTTCAGGTGTTTACCTCTACTGCCATCTTGGTTTCTCTCTGTGGCCTTATCTTTTACAGTTTGAGGTAAGGCAGCAAAACTACCACAGATTTCCTTTTCCTTCTTCATGATTTCATGGATAGAATATTCATTTTTACCATAGATCTTAGCAACCTCTGTGTCTGACTTTTTCCTTCTCCTAGTAAATGGAGAACTTTCATCTTTTCACTTAAAGGAAGCACTTAACGCTCCTCTTTGGCATATCTGAGTTGTCAGTATCACTACTCTTGCACTTTGGGCCATTATTAAGTAAAATAAGGGTAACGTGAACACAAGCATTGTAATACCTTGACAGTTGATCTGATATTGAGGTGGCTACTATGTGAAGGTCGGGAAGCTTGTACAGCATGGAGATGCTGGGCAAAGGAATGATTCACATCCTGGGCCCTGACAGAGCAGGGTGGTGGGAGCTTTCATGAGGCTACTCAGAACAATGCATGGTTTAAAACTTAGGAATAGTTTATTTCTAGAATTTTCCATTTAATATTTTCAGGCCACTGCTGACCACAGGTAACTGAAACCATGGACAATGAAACCACAGATTGAGGGGACTGTCTATCTTAAAAACAAACAGCCTGCCATGTGTATAATGGGATGAAAGCAAAGGGAATGGTTTTGATTTTGTTTGTTTTAATGAATCAACCATAGTTTTTTCTTCTTTTAAAATATATTTTTATTGATTTCAGAGGGGGGAGAGGGAGAGAGACTAGAAATATCAATGATCAGAATCATTGATTGGCGGCCTCCTACACGCCTCACACTGGGGATTGAGCCTGCAACCTGAGCATGTGCCCTGACAAGAAATAGAACTGTGACCTCTGGTTCATAGATCAAAACTCAACCACTGAGCTACACCAGTAGCATAATCACAAAAACCATTTATAAATTCTCTATTAATATATTGCCTTTGAGAAAGAATGAAGAGGTTGTTAAAGGATTAACAAGTGATAATTTTAGATTCTAGATATCACTATCTAACGCTTCATAGGCCTTTCACCAGAAATCATGGGCAGGGGACTGAAAACTAGAGAGCATTTCCTTATGTTTCTGAGCAGTACTCATGCTCGGTAAAGTGATTAAGATTAGGTAATTTATATAGATAGGATGGCAGTATAACTTACTTCCTTGAAAAATAGCAATATATGTAGTTAGTTGGGAACTAGAGGCCCGGTGCACGAAAATCATGCACAGGTAGGGACCCTAGGCCTGGCCAACAATCAGGGCCAATCAGGGCCTTCTGGCTGCCGCCTGGGGTCTTCCTTTCTTTCTTTCTTTCTTTTTAAAATATATTTTATTGATTTTTTACAGAGAGTCAGAAACATCGCTGAAAGAGAGACACCAATCAGCTGCCTCCTGCACACCCCCCACTGGGGGTATGCCCACAACCAAGGCACATGCCCTTGACCGGAATTGAACCCGGGATCCTCCACTGAGGCTCTATCCATTGAGCCAAACTGGCTTTGGCATGGGGTCTTTCTTTCTGCAGCTGCTGGTTGCTGGCTGGGACCTTCCTTTGTTCCACTCGCCCCTGGTGGTCAGCGCATATCACAGTAAGCGATAAACTCTTGGTCAAACTCCTGAGGGGACACACCTTGCATATTAGCCTTTTGTATATATATATATATAGAAGATAGTCAATTAGAATACCATTTAAGAATTACTTTATTAGACCCTAGCCGGTTTGACTCAGTGGATAGAAAATTGACCTGCAGACTAAAGGATCCCAGGTTGGATTCTGGTCAAGGGCACATGCCCAGGTTGGGGGCTTGCTCTCCATGTGCAGGGAGTGTGCAGGAGGCAGAAAAATCAATGAAGCTCTCTCATCATTGATGTTTCTATCTCTCTCTCCCTCTTTCTTCCTCTATGAAATTAATAAAAATACATTTTTAAAAATTACTTTGTTAGGAGCACACTTCTATAAATAAAAAGGTGCTTTAAAGCAGTCTTGCCACACCTAGTGGTTGGTACTCGAGCAACCTGAACCATTAGGCATGCCATGAGTTGTCCTGGATCAACAGGTTTTCCATTTACTTGAAGATGAGCATCTTAAGCAGTAGAAAACTTAAAAAAATTTTTTTTAATTGATTTGGTATTTTTTAGAAAGGAAGAAAGAGAAAAACATCGATTAGCTGCCTCTTGCACACCCCCAACTAGAGATGGAGCCCACAGTCCAGGCATGTACCCTGACTGGGAATGGAACTGACAGACATTCAGTGCATGGGGCAGTGCCCAACCACCAGAGCGGCACCTGAGCCACATTAGGGCAGTGGTAGAAAACTTTTTAATTGAAATTTTCTATGTAATTTCCCTGATTTCTTAGTCAACTGAACACATTTTTTTGTGATGTGTTCATCAAGATACTAATCTTGATATGAGTTCAGCATTCAGCATTATACATATGGTTTATTTGGAGGTACTGAAAATGGGGATGCAAATGTGTGATATGACAGTCAAATGATCACTGTGCTCCTATATGCTTGGTATTAGCTTTGGGAAGATTCCCTAAACCAACCAACTTTAGCTTCTAAAACTATTTTCCCTTTAGTGAGCCTGAGACAGGCATTCTCTCTCTCTCTCTCCTCTTGGAACCATATACAGAGAATGGCTGCCTAAGGACTCTCTTTTAGGCTCTTTTTCCCTGTGTTTGCTCCCAATTAGTTGTAAATTGCTGTATCTTATACAACATATTTATCGCTGTGACTCCTACTGTGGCCAGTAAACGCACCCCCCATGGGTGGACTGTATAGGCTATCTGCACGTGACGCACTTTAGTCCCAAAGGACTGGTAATGAGTTTTTGCACACGCACTTCCTGGTATTTGCTGCTCTCTTGAGTATTCCTTACTATGCTTCCCTCTTTTTTCTTCTCTCATCATTTTATGGACCTGTAATTCTCTTGGACAAAGATATTGGGTAGGGATAGGATGTTTATCAAAGTCAGAGCAACATTTCCTTTTTCCTATTTACGAAGGCTGCTGTTGAAGAAGTCTGGTTGCAGAACACCACGGATTGAATTGGAAGAGATGGGACCCTCATTGGACCTGGTGCTAAGGAGGACACATCTGGCGTCAGATGACCTTTATAAGTTATCTATGAAAATGCCAAAAGCCCTCAAGGTACATGACTGGTGGATTGTATATTCCACTCTTTCCAAAGAGGATTTGTGGCATACATTAAAGGGCATATTTAAAGATCAATATAACAGATAAAATCATACTCCCAGAGCCAAGAAAAGGAGGAAGATGCAAATAAGCCAACCACAAAGGATAATAAGTTGCAGAAACCAGGATTGAGTGTGGCTGAGAACTTTCTAGTAGCCAAGATTGCTGCCAGTTTTCAGCCAAAAGGAAAATTGTTTTGGGTATTGTGAGGACTGGGAAATTAGAGCACAGGATGTGCTTGCATAAGAAGTGTTCTGGCTTTTGAATGGTTTTAAAAGACAAGTAGAGATGACATCTCTGGAATGCCAATAAAGATATGATAGTCACAATTCTTTAAGCTAGACGCAGGAAATTCTCTCAATGCGTGTTAAAGGTTAGTGTAGTCTATTATGTTGTGTATCAAAGTCTGGGGTCTGACAATTTACCAGAAAATTGTTAGAAATACTGAATTTCAGGTCCTGCCCTAGACTTAGTAAATTATAATCTGCATTTTAACAAGATCTGCAAGTGGTTTCTATGTAAATTTGAGAAGAAAGATTGATAAGGACTATAGATTATAGTATTGAAGGGATGCTCACTAGTGGAAATTAGTAAGGTAGTTGTACATTAGATTTCTTTTTGCCAGTTCATGATAGTAGAGACCGTTAAATATATATATTCTCTTCCATAGCCAAAGAAAAAGAAAAATATCTCCCAGGATACTTTTGGAACAACTTATGGAAGGATTCATATGCAGAAGCAAGACCTAAGCAAATTACAAACCAGAAAAATGAAGGGCCTGAAGAAGCGACCTATAGAAAGGATAACAGAAGACCAGGAGAGAAAGTCAAAGAGAATTAAAAAAAATTGATGGAACTTAGCCAAAAACTGGTTTCATTGTAGTCTGTTGTCATAAAGAGAATTATCAAGCATCAGTCATTTCTAAGTTTCTTTCTTATATAAGATTTTGTATATTTTTATAACATGATTTACCTAAAGTATATTATATATATTATGAACAGTAATAATCTCACTTTAGATATTACACTCTGGTGTACCATATTTTCCCCTATGGTATATTTCCATCTGTCTACTGCCATGCAAAGTCCTCTATGTCATTGGGTGGGTGAGTGAGGAGGGGTCTCCAGAACAGCCATGGTATCTGAGAGAATTTCTGAGTTAAGCTTTAGATAAAAGGAGGAAGCCATGAAAAGCACAATTGGCTCAAAACAACTGTACGCATGGTCAGTAAGGCCTACCTGGAAAGTTAACCCCATCTGACAACGTATACCTTCAACCTGTCTTTTTATTTTTTAAATATGTTTTATTGATTTTTTACAGAGAAGAAAGGAGAGGGATAAAAAGGTAGAAACATTGATGAGAGAAACATCGATCAGCTGCCTCCTGCACACCTCCCACTGGGGATGTGCTGACAACCAAGGTACATGCCCTTGACCAGAATCGAACATGGGACGCTTCAGTCTGCAGGCCGACGCTCTATCCACTGAGCCAAACCGGTTTTGGCTTGGCTTTTTATTTTTTATTTTTCAGTTATTTTGCCTGAAATTCTACCAGTTAGAAATTAATTTGAGATTTTAAACTGTATCATAGAACACAAGTTTCTGAGAGATGTCTACTACCTGATCATTGACATATCACCTTCCTAGTACTATTTTTTTAAATGTAATAAATCTTTATTGTTCAGATTATTACATTTGTTTCTCTTTTTTCCCCCATAGCTCCCCTCCACCTGGCTCCTACCCCTCCCTCTACCCTTACCTCCCCCCACATTGACCTCATCCATAGATGTATGATTTTTGTCCAGTCTCCCTCCACCCTCTCACCCCTTCTCCTAAGAATTGTCAGTCTACTCCCTTTTTATGCTCCTGATTCTATTATATTCACCAGTTTATTTTATTAATCAGATTTTTAATTCACTTGATTTTTAGATTCACTTCTTGATAGATATGTATTTGTTCATAATTTTTATCTTTACTTTTTTTTTCTTTCTCTTCTTAAAGAACACCTTTCAGCATTTCATATAATACTGGTTTGAAGTTGATGAACTCCTTTAGATTTTTCTTATCTGTGAACCTCTTTATCTGCCTTTCAATTCTGAATGATAGCTTTGCTGGGTAATCTTGGTTGTAGATTCTTACTATTCATCACGTTGAATATTTCTTGTCACTCGCATCTGTCCTGCATATAGTTTCTGTGGAGAAATCAGCTGACAATCGTATGGGTGTTCCCTTGTAGGTAATTAACTTTTTCTCTTGCTGCTTTTAATATTCTCTCTTTCTCTTTTGCTCTTGGTATTTTAATTATGATGTGTCTTGGTGTGGTCCTCTTTGGATTCCTTTTATTTGGGGTTCTGTGTGCTTTCTGGACTTGTAAGTCTATTTCTTTCACAAGATGTGGGAAGTTTCCAGTCATTATTTCTTCAAATAGGTTTTAAGTATCTTGCTCCCTCTCTTCTTCTGGCACTCCCATAATTCTGATGTTGGTACGCTTGAAGCTGTCCCAGAGGCTCCTTATGCTATCTTCCAATTTTCGATTCTTTTTTCTTTTTTCTTTTCCAGTTGAGTGTTTTCTGCTTCTTTGTATTTCAAATCTTTGACTTGATTCTTGCCTTCCTCTAGTCTGCTGTTAGGTCTCTGTATAATATTTTTTATTTCAGTCAGTGTATGTTTAATTTCTAGTTGGTCCTTTTTCATCTCTTGGGTCTCGCTAAATTTATCCATCTTTTCTAGGAAATTCTTGAAAAACCTTATAACAGTGGTTTTGAACTCTATATCCAGTTGTTTGTTTTCCTCCATTTCTTTCGTTTGCAATCTGTTCCTTTGTCTCCGCATTTTCACTATGCTGGGAGAACTTCTGTGCTGGAGTCAGCCTTATAATGCAAGACTTGCAAAACTGCAAAAGCCTCTGTTGAGCTTGGATGGGGTGGAGTCTCAGGGCTTAGCAGACCACCTTGGCTTCCAGTCAGCCCCGCCCTACGTGGCCCCTGGGTCTCGTGTCTCTCAGTAATCGTTGCAGCCCTTTCTGTGCGCACATGCGTGCACGTGCCTCTAGACCTCTGCCTTTTCAGTTCCCCTGCACTCTGGGACCCATATGAGTCTGGGTCCCCAGGGTCTCACCTGAAACTGGGGTTCAGTGCAGTTAGAAGTGCTGCAGTTGGGAGGCTCTGTATCCCACCCATTAGAAAAAGCCAGCGGCACAATCAGCAGTTTTCTCTGTGCGAATTGGTGTGCACACCCCCAGACTTCTGCCCTTTCGCGGCTCCCCTAAATTTCTGTGCACTCCTCCCTTTTCATAGTCCAGACCCCCTCCCCCACACCCACTCACTGTATGAATCTCGGTTCAGTGCAGTAGGATAGGGGGTTCAGTGCAGCCAGGAGTCTCCATCTCCCTCCTGCCAGAGGAAGCCAGCCAGGCACTCCACCGCCCGCTCTCTCCATGCATGTGTCCCTATACCTCAGCTTTTTGCAGCTCTTCTGAGTCTCTGTGAGCCTCTCTCTTTCCTTCTAGTTGTAGAATTTTCACTCAGCCAACTTTCCTGTGGTTCTGGATGATGTCTATTCTGTGTTTTAGATGTAGTTTTGAAATGGTTGTGTGGCAGCAGTTTAGGTGTTTGCCTATGCTATCATCTTGGTTTTTCCACATTCCTAGTACTATTGAGATTCAACTACTAAGTGGTGTCCTAACCCCCCTTTTCTGAGAGAAAGGAGTTGTTGTTGTTTTATATTTTTATTCATTTCAGAGAGGAAGGAGGAAAGAGAAATATAAACGATGAAAGAGAATCATTGCCTGCCTGCTTGCACACCTGTGCGTACACATATGCATGCGCGTGTGCGTACACACACACACACACACACTGGGGATTGAGCCCGAAACCTGGGCATGTGCCCTGACCAGGAATTGAATTGTGACTTCCTGGTTCATAGATCAATGCTCAACCACTGGGCTATGCCAGCCGAGGCGAAAGGAAGTTTTGATGGGAGTAGACTGAGAAAGGGAAAAGGGTAGGATTTTAGACATGGCACTTTAGAGTACTAGGCAGCTAAAGGTTACACAAAGACCTTGGGTGTTATTAGCTTGTTTTGAATTTTTATATTTTTTCTAGTAGCCCTGTGCAAGACTCCATGTGCCAGTAGCTCTCTGCGGGTCCTAGCCACTCTACACCCACTGCCCAGAGGCTCTCTGCAGCCCAGAGGCCCATCTTACACTGGGCGCGGAATGCTGCCCACTCTCAGTGGCCACCCCCTGGGACTGAGGGACTCAGGCAGGTCTAAGAAGACGGCACTGCAATCTTTGTGACAGAATGATGGTTAATTTGCATATTACCCTTTTATTAGGATTGAATTTATTATGGTGGTATTGGTTAGTAAAATTATAGGTTTTAGGCATACAATTCTATAATACATCATCTGTATATTGTATGTGTGTTGACCAAGTCTCCTTCCATCACCCATTTATCTTCCCTTTCTCTCTCTTACCTATCACCTCCCCCCCCCCATCCCACCCCCGCCACTATAACCTCTGGAAATGTGTCTGAGATTTTTTGTTTGTTTTTGTGTAATCCCTTCATCTTTTTCACCCAGTGTGCCAACCCTTTCCCCACTGACAGCTGTCAGTTCTCTGTATCTATGAGTCTGTTTTTATTTTGTTAGTTTATTTTGTTCATTAGATTTCTCATATAAGTGAAATGACACAGTCAAACCCGTTTCTCAAAGTCTCCCATCTCAAACAGTTCATTTCTCAAGTTGTTTACAGAAAAAAATGTTTTACTTTGGTTTGAACTGACAACCCTTTCAATTTGATATCTTAGCGTGACAAAAAGCATCTCTCAGGCAAAAGACTAAGGAGATAATGCCTTTGTTGCTGGCAAAATCAATGATTATCACAATTTTAAAACAAAGAGGCCATCAAGAATGCCAAAGTTGCTAAAGGTGTGAAAGAAACAGTGTTCAGACAACAGTTGAAAAAGTGTTGATTTGGATAAATGAAAAGCAGACAGTGACAGCCATGCTGACTTGAAAGATCCCTCGACTGAATGCTACTGGTAAAAGTGATTCATTTAAGGTTAGTAGGGGGTGGTTCAATAAATTTTTAAAAAGAAGTGTTTAGAGACTAAACAGTACATTAAATGGGTACTGTATGTAAGAAAGGTTAAAATGGAATCATGCCCAGCTGGTGTGGTGCAGTAGTTGAGCACTAACTATGAACCAGGAGGTCATAGTTCATTTCCTGGTCAGGCCACATGCCCTGCTTGCAGGCTCAGTCTCTAGTAGGGGATGTACAGGAGGCAGCCAATGAATGATTCTCATTGATGTTTCTCTCTCTCCTTTTCCCTCTCTGAAATAAAAAAAAATATATTAAAAAGCTGAATCATTTGGGGTCTGGAACAGATTAATTAAATTTACATTATTTCTAATGTGGGGAAAAATTATTCGGTTTTTGAACAAATGGCTTCTCCAACAGCCTTCGGAATGAATTTAAGTTCAAGAATCAAGGTTCCACTGTACTTGTCTTTCTCTAACTGGCTTTCACTTGACATAATACACTCCAGGTTCATCCATGCTGTTGCAAAAGGTAAGCATTCCTTTCCCTGCCCCCACTTTTTAACAGCCAAATAGTATTCCATTGTGTAAACCTGCCCCAGTTTTTTATCCACTCATCTACTGATGAGCACTACAATCTTGACTATTGTAGGTAGTGCTGCATTGTACATAAGGGTGCATATGTTCTTTCGAATTAGTGTTTTGAGCTTTTCCAGATATATACCCAGAAATGGAATCACTGGGTCAGAAGGCAGTTTGATTTTTAATTTATTTTTTAGTAAATTTTATTTTTAATAGGTTTTCTAGAGAGAGAGAGAACATTGATCGGTTGCCTCCCATACATTCCCCGACTGCAGATGGAACTCACAATCTAGGTTTTTGCCCTGACCGGGAATCAAACTGTGACCTCTGGTTTGTAGGTTGATACTCAATCACTGAAACATGCCAGCCAGGCCTGAAATTTTCTTGAAGACTGGCCCTGTGCCTAGGAAAATGGGAAGAAAGTTTCTTTTTTCTCCTTTTAGTGTTGTATACTTACTTTCCTTAAGTGTAGGATTTAGGTTCCTTGTTTGAGTCCCTGGCAAAGAAATTCCTATACTAGTACAAGCCAGTCATGTCATAAAGGAACAAGCATACATAAACATAACTTGTTACATGAAGTAGACATACTTTTGTTTTCAAGTCCTTGTCAAGGAGCTCCTACATTCCCAGATGTGCATATGCATTTGTGTGTTTGCTGACACTAAAAAGTAGAGCCTTAATTTTACCTTCTGTATTCTTTCTCTGCTCTTGTAAGTCCATTTCTTAGCCTTCCCTCTCCCCTTTCCAGATGACTAATAATGTCTTCTCCATAAAAATGAAGCAGTTGATATCACTCATTTACCCTTGTTTGATTATACATTTAACAAAAAAATCCATACAGTTTTAGATCTGAAGCAGACATTTGCATTTTATGTCTCAATAGAGAAAAGGGGCTAAAATGATTCATACCGTGCCATCTGCAATTAGATGGGCCATAGTTGGAGAGAAGGGGAGCCATGGAAGGGCATCAGAAATGAAGGATACATACTCCTTCCCCAGTGCCTGAGCCCTGACTGGTCCAGCTAATGCTAATGGAATAGTGTTTCAGAAGGCAAAGCAATGGGTCTCTCAGTAGCCACTTATATGGTGGGCCCTGTGACCCCTTGACCCTTCTCCACCAGGAAGACCTACCTCAACAAATTTCAATATTAATGTGAAGATTTCTGTATATGGGACATTGTCTGAAGAATGGTTTTGTTTTAATCCATAACCTTGTTTGAGCTTTCTTGTGTAATTTTGATATTTGGTAAGAGTGTCTAGTATTTAAATGCATCCTCTTCAGTAAGAGAAGTATTATATAATATTACTGGAATCTAATTCAGAGACATTTTATTAAAAAGTTTGTTGTAACCAAAACCGGTTTGGCTCAGTGGATAGAGTGTCAGCCTGCGGACTGAGGGGTCCCGGGTTCAGTTTCAGTCAAGGGCATGTATCTTGGTTGCGGGCACATCCCCAGTAGGGGACATGCAGGAGGCGGTTGATCGATGTTTCTCATTGATGTTTCTAACTCTCTATCCCTCTCCCTTCCCCTCTGTAAAAAAATCAATAAAATATATTTTAAAAAAAAGTTTGTTGTAGTTGTAGAACCATCTGTTATCCTTGATCTCCATATCACTGTTTTTGGAGGGAAGTGTATTTTGGCACTTGTTTTTGAACTTTAGGACACAACATATATAAAATTGGAGAATGTATATTTATTTCAATGGAGGTGGTAAATTGCCTGTTTTAAGTTTTACTTAACTTTGGGGTTTGTTAGATGAGGAAAGCAGGTTTATTTGTGTGTTTGTTTTAAATACTAAACTCCTTGTAATTTTTGAAGCATGTTAATACTAATACCAAGCTACATATGATTTAATAAATTTGGTTCCTTTTTATAACTTAAATGCTGATTTTTTTTTTTTTTTTGGTATTGAACATAATCCAAAGGAGAGACGTTATTACCCCAGTAAAGGAAGGTGGGGAGCGGGGCAGAGCTGGGGAGAACTAACCCCAAGTCAGTTTTTAATTACCTGATTAGCTTTTCCTAATCTCTCATTTATATTTATAGCCATTTTGCCTCCCTCCCCCCACAGAAGAGTGCGCCAGGAAAGGATTCAAAGAAGCTTTAAAATGGAAGTTAAAACCACTGCTACAATTTGACCAACAGGGGAAGGTTAGTTGGTTTTTAAATGAAATTTCAGTTATCAGTGCTTTTCCATTATAAAATTAAGAGCCTGCAAAAATACAGGGTTTTCAAATTTCCTTACTGTTAATAGATCACAGAAATGATCAAAACAGCCTATAATTGCATTGAAGGGAAATATGAATATATACATTATGAAATTATATTCATAGCCACTGAAATAAGGTACTGTGAACAAGATAGAATGGGCTTGTTGGCTTGAGATTTATGCTGGCTGTGAGAGGAGAGTCAACTTTTAAATGTATGTTGTTTTCCTCTCACACCAACAATTTGAGTTTTTCAAGTATAAAAACAGCAAAGGTTATCACTGTGTTTCCTGTACCACTCCGAGGGGGCCATGTTAGGGTTTTTAATGATGCCATGGTTAAATTGAAGTCAGTCTGCACTCTTTCCATTTCAGAATCGTTCAGAAAAAAGTTTCAAAATATGCCATACATGTAAGGCAGGCCTTTCTTTGTAGATAACCATGCATTTTAATTCTGTTTTTGTTCTGCATCTTCCTTTAGAGAACTTTCTCTTCCCTCCCCCAACCCTTCTCATCCCCACCCCACCCTTCACCACACTCTGGTGTGTTCCAAACACTGGGAGAAAGGTCTAGCATTGTGCAGACCTCTGCTACTAAGCAGAGCTGGGGCAGTATGAAAGAAGACAGATAAAGAGGAAATGGCAAAGCTTCTGGTCCTTAGCAGATAGGGCTTCTGCCAAGCAAGGATCAAAGCCCCTGAGTTTTTAAGTACACTTACTGGACTGAGATTGGTGCCTCAAGCTCAGAGCTCTATTTCTGAGGGCTCAGCTGGAAGCAGAGGAGCAGATGTTGGTTCTGTGAGGCATGCTCTTCTGCTCAGCTGGCACCACGAGATGCAGAGGCACCAAATGAGGGGAAGGGACCTGCAACCAGAGTTAGAGTTAGAGTTGAGACTGTGCTCAGGTAACTCCTCTGTCCTTCTCAAACACTGCAGGTGAGCTCGGAGAGGTGTTGGAGGGCAAAGCACAACCTATTTAACGTGCATTTCAAATGGACTTGGAACGGTTTACTTTCCAATCCCTCAGTTAGTTTCCCAGTCATATGACAAAAGTAGATGGGAAGATGCCCTGACTGGGACATTGTTGTTGTTTTTTTAAAAATATATTTTTATTGATTTCAGAGAGGAAGGGAGAGGGAGATAGAAACATCAATGATGAGAGAGAATCATTGATCAGCTGCCTCTTGCACTCCCCACACTGGGACCCTTCCGTCTATAGACCAATGCTCTGGCCACTGAACCAAACCAGCTAGGACAGATACATATATATATATATGCTACTTTATTTACTTTTGGAGAGAGAGCTAAAACATCAATTTGTAGTTCCACTTATTTACATCTTCATTGGTTGATTCTTGTATGTGCCCTGATTGGGTATCAAGCCCAACTTTGGAATATTGAGACAGCACTCTAACCAACTGAGCTACCTGGACAGGGCCTGACTGAGACATGAATTTAAATGACAGCCTGCAACTTTACCTCTGGCTCAGCCTCTCGGAGGCAGCTTGGGGTTTATGGCACTAAGGGAAAGAGTATGAGAACTCATGACTGTCCCATTACTCCCTGTTTTCATTCATTGGTTCATCCTTTAAAGCTCCCCTTATGTCATAAATGTGTCTGAGCTTTATCCCCAGCACTTTCCTCCATAGAGGGAGATCTTGGAGAAGGATGGGATTAGACAGAGTCTTGTAAAGTCAATAAGCAAATAAAATTCAAGTGGCATGGGAGCTCCTCAAAGTGGCATATGAGAGAGGAAGGGACAGCAGGCAGTGCAGTGCTGGGTGTGAAAGTTGTGGCATTAAGAGAAACTGACATCTCTGATGCTCTCTTGAGAGCTCAGCTAAAATTTAAAAGGACAAGGACCCAATTAAAGACGGCAGAAAATCACGGCAAGACCAATTAGTGGTGTGTATTACAGGTGATAATTCCCAGCATTTTCTTAGAAATTCAAAGGCAAAAAAAACCGAGGCTTTGTTTTGTTTTGTGCTGGTTGTAGCAGTAGTATGACAAAGAATTGTGTGTTAAAGAGTCCTGATAAGGCAAGTGGTATAACACCGGCTGATTTCTTTTTATTTTTAATCCTCACCCAAGGATTGAGGATATTTTTTTCCATCAATTTTTATTTATTTTTTATTTTTTATTTTTTATTTTTTATAAATGTATTTTATTGATTTTTTTACAGAGAGAAAGGGGGAGAGATAGAAAGTCAGAAACATCGATGAGAGAGAGACATCGATCAACGGCCTCCTGCATGCCCCACAGTGGAGATGTGCCTGCAAGCAAGATACATGCCCCCAACCGGAATCGAACCTGGGACCTTTTAGTCCGCAAGCCGACGCTCTATCCACTGAGCCAAACTGGTCTCGGCTCCATCAATTTTTAGAGAAAGTGGTGGGGAAAAAGGGGAGGAGGAGGCGAGAGAAACATTGACATGGCCAAGATACATTAATTGGTTGTTTTAAAATTGTGTGTGTGTGTGTGTGTGTGTGTGTGTGTGTGTGTACACGTGCGCGCGTGCGTGTGTTTTAATTCTCACTCAAGGATATTTTTTCCATTGATTTTCTTTTTGATACTCTTGTAAACTGAATTCTTTTCTATTTCATTTTTGGGTGCTCATTGTAACTTGTGTAGAAATACAATTTATATTTGTATATTGCTCTTGAATTTTGTAACCTTGCTGAACTTGTTTATTAGTTCTAATAGTTTTTAGTGGGTTCCCTAAAATGCTCTATATGTAAGATCACATTATCAGCTTATAGGATAGTTTTACTTCTTCTTTTACAATCTAGATGTCTTCTATTTCTTATTCTTGCCTAGTTGCCTGGCCTAGAATGCCTGGACAATGTTGAATAGAAATGGGAGAAAGGCCATCCTGGTCTTGTTTCTCATAAAATACCCTGACTTTCACCATTAAGTATGATGTTTACTCTGAGTTTTTTGTAGATGCCCTATATTAAGCTGAGGAAATTTCTTTCTATTTCTAGTTTGTTAAGTGTTTTTTTTTAATCAAAAAGGAATCTTGAATTTTATCAAATGAATTTTCTGCATCTACTGAGATGATCCTGTGGAGGTTGACCTTTATTCTATTGGTGTGATGGATTACATTAACTGACTTTTTTATGTTAAGCCAATATTGCATTCTTGAGATAAATCCTACTTGATCATGGTGTTTAATCCTTTTTAAACTTTGTAAGACAAACAAATCTAAGCCTCAAAAATCTATTTTTATAAATATGGAAGAATTAGAAAGTGAACATTTTCATTAAAACATATTTATTAATATTGCAAGCAAAGTTCAGTATAAGGATCCCTAAAATAGTTGGCATCTTTAGATATTAGATGATTCCAGTTCCAAAAATGTTGTTTGCCCACAACCTTTCAGAAATACAATGGTCTTTTAAAATAAGGTACACCTATGGTTATAAAATGAGAAAAATGGGAATGTTCGTATTTGGGTTTTTTTTAAAGCCCTGAGCTGATTATTGAGGTGATTAGCCAACTCTGTTCATATTAGATTCATTTAGCAGAAACATGCAAACATAATATTTTTGCTTCCCTTAAACATGTTCAGAAGCTCCTAATCCTTTGTAACAGAAAGTATAAATACCTTTTGAAGTACATTTTATTAATGGAACTTCAGTAACTCATTATATCCTTATTTTTTATTAACCGGTCTCTCTGTTTTTACATAAACATAGATGTTGTGAAATAATATTGCATTGTTCAAGCAATCTGGCAGGCATGAATTTCTCAGACTAGGAGATGTTTAGGGCCAGCAGAGGCAGGGCAATCACTGCTTTGAATCTTGGTTTCATGTTAGATGTGGAGATCATAACAGATTTCGTTCACTTCTGGCTCACTTGGAGCAGATTCCAATTTCCACTTGTTAGTCTTTTGTGGAACAGTTCAGCTTTTGTGGTATGTGGTGGTTGCAATAGTCTTCCTGTCTACAAAACTTATAAAATAGTTTGGATTTTATGTTGTTGGGTTATTACAAAGGAAACAACTGTTTGAATACATGTTTTTGTTTAACAAATAAGGTAGAGTTGGAGCAGAGTTAGAAGAGAATGCACTGCGGTTGACATTCTGACCAATTTTAAGTCACACGATTCTTTCTAACTTCTAATCTTACCAAGCTGTTACTAGAACCACTAACAAACTGCTTGGAAGACCATCTTTACCACAAGCCAATGAGGTCAGTAAAAGGCATTAAGTGGTTTAAAGGAAGCTGGAGCATGTCACTCCCTGGGCTACCCATCTTACATCCAGAAAGGCCAGGCTTGCACTTCCTCCTCTCATTCAACACATAGTTAAATATAAACTTAACCAACAGGAAATACCAGACAGCATACATTCCATTAACTCTTCCAGAAATTATTAATTGAAAGTATAGGATGTCCTAGGCATAGAGACACAACCTCATGGAGGTTGATGTCTCCTACTGGAAAAGACAACATGCTGACAAAAGTAAACAAAATGATCATCCCTCATAATCTTTCATAAAATCTCTAAAAGAAATGTACCAAGGACTGGGACACAGAATGTCAGTGGGCCACTTCATTCTATGGGGTGGTCAGGGAGGCATCTCTGAGGAAGTGATATGAGTGATGGGACAAGGAGTTGGGTATTTCAAAAGCAAGGCGGGTACAGAACTCTAGGAAGAAGGAATGATGCAGGCAAAGGCCCAGAGCCTGAAACAGAGCTCACCTGTTCTGGTTACTAGAGAAGGCCAGCCTGTCTAGAAAGCAGTGAACAAGGGCGAATGGCACCAGAGGGAGCCCAAGTTTAGTGGGCATCCAGATCATACTGAGCTGTTTTAAGCAACTATACCAGCTTGGTAGGGCTTCAGAATACGTGTTTTTCCCACACACACCATCAAACAGATGACTCAATTCTGTCACTGTCTATCTAGAGATATCATCAAATTCCACAGGTTATGTACTCATCTCTCTAAGATTGCTTCCCTTACCTTCAGATGCCAATTGCTAGTCCATGTTGTCACCTGTGCTTTGACCAGCCCAGCTACTTGGATTTGATTAATTTGCTACAGTGGATTACAGAACTCAGACATTTTACTTACTAGATCACTGCTTTAATAGAAAGACTATAACTTTGGAATAGCCAGGTGGAAGAGATGCATAGGGCAATGTTGGAAGGGACACCAAGCTTCCTTGCTCTCTAGGCTCACCGATTTCCTCAGATCTCTGGGTGTTCACAATCTGGAAGCTCTCTGGACTCTGTCCTTTCAGGTTTTTATGGAGGCTTCATTCCATAGGTGTGATTGATTAAATCACAGATCATCAATGAATGAACTCGATCTCCAGCCCCTCTTCTTTGCCCAGAGATGAAGGTTGTGGGAGAAGGATTGAAATTTCCAAAGCTCTAATCATATGGTTGGTTTCCCTGAAATGTAAAATGTCTCTCTGAGTTCTGTAACCCACTGTAGCAAATTAATCAAATCCAAGTAGCTGGGCTGGTCAAAGCACAGGTGACAACATGGACTAGCAATTGGCATCTGAAGGTAAGGGAAGCAATCTTAGAGAGCTGAGTGCATAACCTGTGGAATTTGATGCTATCTCTAGATAGACAGTGACAGAATTGAGTCATCTGTTTGATGGTGTGTGTGGAAAAAACACGTATTCTGAAGCCCTACCAAGGTGGTATAGTTGCTTAAAACAGCTCAGTGTGATCTGGATGCCCACTAAACTTGGGCTCCCTCTGGTGCCATTCGCCCTTGCTCACTGCCTTCTAGACAGGCTGGCCTTCTCTAGTAACTAGAACAGGTGAGCTGTGTTTCAGCTTCCACCCACAGGTTACCTAGAGGTTTTCCCAAAGTCTCCTAAGTAACATAACCAAAGACACCTTCCTCTGCTCTCAGCATCCAAGGGTTTTAGGAGCTTTGTTCTAGGAATGGGAAGAAGACCAAATATATATTACTTATTACAAATCACAATATCACAAGCTATTATAACAAAATAGCAGAGAATAGGTGGCTTAAATAACAGAACTTTATTTTTCCACAGTGGAGAAATGGAGGCTGGAAATCCAAAACTGAGGTGTTAGTAGGTTTGCTTTCTCCTGAAGCCTCTCTTCTTGGTTTGTAGATGGTCACCTTTTCACTGATGGTTATTTCCTCTGTGTCCATGCATCCCTGGTATCCCTCTATAGATCCTCTTTACTCTTATTTCTAGATATATTTTCTTGATTTTTTACAGAGAGGAATGGAGAGGGATAGAGAGTTAGAAACATTGATAAGAGAAACATCAGCTGCTTCCTGCACACCTCCTACTGATGATGTGCCCGCAAACCAAGTACATGCCCTTCACTGGAATTGAACCTGGGACTTTTCAGTCTGCAGGCCAACACTCTATCCACTGAGCCAAACCCATTAGGGTGGTCCTCTTTACTCTTCTTCTTTTTAATTTAATAAATCTTTATTGTTCAGATTATTACAATTGTTCCTCTTCCCCCCCACCCCATATCTCCCCTGCACCCAGTTCCCACCCCACCCTCTGCCCTTACCTCCCCCACATTGTCCTCATCCATAGGTGTATGATTTTTGTCCAATCTCTCCCTGCACCTCCCCTCACCTCTTTTCCCCTGAGAATTATCAGTTCACTCCCTTTCTATGCCCTTAATTCTATTATATTCACCAGTTTATTCTGTTCATCAGATTTTTAATTTACTTGATTTTTAGATTCACTTGTTGATAGATATGTATTTGTTGTTCATAATTTTTACCTTTACCGTTTTCTTCTTCCTCTTCTTAAAGAATACCTTTCAGCATTTCATATAATACTGGTATGGGGCTGATGAACTCCTTTAGTTTTTTCTTATCTGTGAAGCTCTATCTGCCCTTCAATTCTGAATGATAGCTTTGTTGGGTAGAGTAATCTTGATTGTAAATTCTTGCTATTCATCACGTTGAATATTTCTTGCCACTCTCTACTGGCTTGTATAGTTTCTGTTGAGAAAACAGCCAACAGTCGAGTGAGTGCTCCCCTATAGGTAATTAACTGTTTTTCTCTTGCTTCTTTTAATATTCTCTTTGTCTTTTGCTTTTGGTATTTTAATTATGATGTATCTTGGTGTGGTCCTCTTGGGATTCCTTTTGTTTGGGGTTCTCGTGCACTTCCTGGACTTGTAAGTCTATTTCTTTCACCAGGTGGGGGGAGTTTCCAGTCATTATTTCTTCAAATAGGTTTTCAGTATCTTGCTCTCTCCTTCTGGCACCTTCATAATTCTGATGTTGGTATGCTTGAAGTTGTCCCAGAGGCTCCTTTCACTATCTTCACATTTTTGTATTCTTTTTTTCTTTTTTCTTTTCCAGTGGAGTGTTTTTTTTGCTTCTTTGTATTTCAAATCTTTGACTTGATTCCTGCGATTGTCTAGTCTGCTGTTAGGTCTCTATATAATATTTTTTATTTCAGTCAGTGTATGTTTAATTTCTAGTTGGTTCTTTTTCATCTCCTCTTGGGTCCCACTAAATTTATCCATTTTTTCTAGGAAGCTCTTAAAAAACCTTTTATAACCGTGTTTTTTGTTTTTTTTTTTAATATATTTTATTAATTTCTTGCAGAGAGGAAGGGAGAGAGAGAGTTAGAAACATCGATAAGAGAGAGACATCAATCAGCCGCCTCTTGCACACCTCCTACTGGGGAAGTGCCCGCAACTAAGGTACATGCCCTTGACCAGAATCGAACCTGGGACTCTTCAGTACGCAGGTCAATGCTCTATCCACTGAGCCAAATTGGTGTCGGCTGTTGTAGTTAATTCTTTTTTTTTTTTAATATATTTTATTGATTTCTTACAGAGAGGAAGGGAGAAGGATAGAAAGTCAGAAACATCGATGAGAGAGAGAGAGAGACATCGATCAGCCGCCTCCTGCACACCCCACACTGGAGATGTGCCCGCAACCAAGGTACATGCCCCCGACTGGAATCGAACCTGGGACTCTTCAGTCCGCAGGCCGACGCTCTATCCACTGAGCCAAACCGGTCTCGGCTGTTGTAGTTAATTCTTAATTGTTGTTGGTATCACTGGGGGCAGGAATTGACCTCCAAGCCAATTGGTTGTGAGGATCAGCTGTGACTGTGCATGCTGGCTTGCCTCTAGACCATTGCCTTTTGCACGTGCGAACCTTCAGACCTCTGCCTTTCTGGCTCTCCTGAGATTCCGTGCGCTCTAGGGACCCTTATGAGTCTGGGTCCCCAGGGTCTCACCTGAAACTGGGGTTCAGTGCATTTGGACCTGGATTTCAGTGCAGTTGAGAGGTTCTGTTTTCCTCCCGCTAGAGAAAGCCAGCGGGACAATCAGCAGTCAGCGCTATGTGTGTGCACTTTCGCGTGCCCCCAGACCTCTGTCTTGCGCAGCTCCCCTAAGTTTCTCTGCACTCTTTCCTTTTCACAACAGACTAGACTCCCCCCGTATGAGTCTTGCCTGGAACTGGGGTTCAGTGCAGTTGGGATTTTTTGTCTCCTTCCTGCTAGAGGAAGCCAGCCAGACCCTCCTCCGCCCGTCCTCTCCAGGAGCGTTTCTCCATACCTCAGCTTTTTACAGCTTCTCTGAGTCTCCATGAGTTCTTCTCTTTCCTTATAGTTGTAGAATTTACACTCAGCCAGCTTTTCTGTGGTTCTGGATGGTGTCCATTCTGTCTTTTAGTTGTAATTTTGAAATTGTTATGCAAGGCAGCACTTTAGGTGTTCACCTATGCCACCATCTTGGTTTCTCCTCCTCTTTACTCTTCTTGTAAGGGCACTAGTCAGATATGAGTAGGCATCCTTTTATTCAATTACCTTTTTAAAGGCCCTATCTCCAAATGTAGTTACATTCTGAAGTACTGGGATGTTGAAAAACAAGACCCCAAGTGGGGTCACCAAGCCAACATTTAGTTTCAGCTCTCCCAGAAATGGAATTTTAAACCAGTCAATTAGGAATTACCTGATCAACACTAGTTAGGTAAACTGCCCTTTACTGCCTTAAAGTTAACTTCCAATAACCAACATGCATTTTTGCATAGAATAGTTTCCTTGTTCCTCCTCTCTTCTGTACATAAAAAGTCTTTCCTATTGTACAGCTTTTTGGAGCTTCTTTCTGTCTGCTTGATTGGATGCTGCCCAGTTCAAATAAATTTTTGCCTCAGGTTATCTTCTAATGGGGTTAGGGCCCCAATATATGAATTGGAGGTGGGGATGGGGCCACAATTCAGTCCATAACAGCAACTTTAAGGATTGTAGATTCGTTTTTAGAGCAGTAGAAAACCATTGAAGGGTTTGAAGCAGGGCCTATGTTGAAGAGGATGCAGCAGTTCTTTACTAATAAAACCCTGTTTTCCATCAAGGCATCAATGTGTTCAGCCAAAAATGCAAAGTGATTGGTGCCCTTGGAACAAGGGGTAGCATATGACAATATAAGTGCCTAATGAGGTATAATTTGGAAGTCTACTGAGTGGCCTGCCAACAGTCTCAGGGAAAGCTATTGTTTAACTGATAAAAAGGTAGGTCACTTTGCCTTACACTCTTTCTTCTTTTTCCTCTCTGGGAGGAGGATACAATACCTGGAGGTGCAACCATGAGGGGGGAAGGTTTCCTGTCAAGAATATAGAATGGGCCGAGACCGGTTTGGCTCAGTGGATAGAGCGTCGGCTTGCGGACTGAAAGGTCCCAGGATCGATTCCGGTTGGGGGCACGTACCTTGCTTGTGGGCACATCTCCACTGTGGGGCGTGCAGGAGGCAGCTGATCGCCATCTCTCTCTCATCGATGTTTCTGACTTTCTATCTTTCTCCCTTCCTCTCTGTAAAAAATCAATAAAACATATTTAAAAAAAAAGAATATAGAATGGGCAGATGGAATGAGCTTGGTCTTTAGATGATATCTTTGAGCAGTAATGACAACTCCGATCAGCCCCCACCCAAATTTTTTTTTCTTTATTTCATGAGAACAGTAAATTCCTATGTGTTAAACTACTGAGGTAGGAATTCCTGTTAACACACTCCTGATCAATATAGAGGGCTGAAACAGAAAGAATACCTGTTAGAAAGCCTTTATCAGAATCCAGAAATGACAAGGACATGTATTAGAATGGCAGCAATGGACTTGGAGCAAAGACACAAGATCCATTGCCCCGTATGGATATTTCCCTTTACTTATCAGGGCCATTGGACCCATCTGCACTTGAGAGGCTGAAGGCTGGAGAGGTTTGGGAAGGTTTCCGGGAGTATGTGGATTTGCAAGTCAGTGAATGAGAGATGGAAAGCAACCTTATTTCTGGAGTAAAGTTCACTCTTGCAATCTTGTTTTCTCTGTACTTGCTGCCTCCATTTATTAACAAGAGACACTCCTACATCCTGGGTCTCTGTGTGTACCTATTCTGTGAACAAGGGATGGAAATCTCAGACTTCACATTCTTGGTTCACATGGGCAGACCTGGCAGGCAGGCCACTTACTTCCTATCACTTCGACTCACCGGAGGGCCCAGCTGCTCCTGGGAAAACCACCAAAGAAATTGCTTTACCAATACTAGAACAAGGAAGCTTAAATTTGGCAATCTGCAGCAGGCTCCAAGATACACTGATAAATGAGAAAAAGAAGGTACAGACCTTGTGCATAATATGCCACCATTAGGAGGAGAAAAAAGAACATTTACTTGCAAATGCATATTTGCATATATGTAGACTATCTCTGGACGAACACACAACAGACTGAAACCAGTTTTATGTTTGAAATGAATCGGGTGACTATGAGAGACTTATTTTTCATGTACAACCTATTCAAATAAATAATTATTTTGAATCAAAGCAATTTATGCAGTCCTTAAAAGTGATACTTATGAAATATGTATAATAGCATAGCTTATAATATAATTTTATTTGTTTACTATTTTTTAAAAACAGAGCAACACCAGCATTTTTTTAAATTTTAATAAATCTTTATTGTTCAGATTATTACAATTGTTCCTCTTTTTTCCTCCCATATCTCCCCTCCACCTGGTTCCCACCCCACTCTCCCCGCATTGTCCTCATCCATACGTGTATGATTTTTGTCCAATCTCTCCCTGCACCCCCCCTCACCTCTTTCCCCCTGAGAATTGTCAGTCCACTCCCTTTCTCTGCCCCTAATTCTATTATATTCACCAGTTTATTCTGTTCATCAGATTTTCAATTCACTTGATTTTTAGATTCACTTATTGATAGATATGTATTTGTTGTTCATAATTTTTACCTTTACCGTTTTCTTCTTCCTCTTCTTAAAGAATACCTTTTAGCATTTCATATATTACTGGTTTGGAGTTGATGAACTCCTTTAGTTTTTTTTTTTATCTGTGAAGCTCTTTAACTGCCCTTCAATTCTGAAGGATAGCTTTGCTGGGTAGAGTAATCTTGGTTGTAGGTTCTTGCTATTCATCACTTTGAATATTTCTTGCCACTCCCATCTGCCCTGCATAGTTTCTGTTGAGAAATCAGCTGACAGTCGAATGGATGCTTCCCTGTACGTAATTAACTGTTTTTCTCTTGCTGCTTTTAATATTCTCTCTTGGTATTTTACTTATGATGTGTCTTGGTGTGGTCCTCTTGGGATTCCTTTTGTTTGGGGTTCTGTGCACTTTCTGGACTTGTAAGTCTATTTCTTTCACCAGGTGGGGGAAGTTTTCAGTCATTATTTCTTTAAATAGGTTTTCAGTATCTTGCTCTCTCTCTTCTTCTGGCACCCCCATATTTCTGATGTTGGTACACTTGAAGTTGTCCCAAAAGCTTCTTACACTATCTTCACATTTTTTAAATTCTTTTTGCTTTTTGCTTTTCCAGTGGAGTGTTTTTTGCTTCTTTGTATTTCAAATCTTTGACTTGATTCCTGCAATCCTCTAGTGCTGTTAGGTTTCTGTATAATATTTTTTTTATTTCAGTCAGTGTATGTTTAATTTTCTTTTTCATCTCCTCTTGGGTCTTGCTAAATTTATCCATTTTTTTCTGGGAAATTCTTAAAAAACCTTATAACCATGGTTTTGAACCCTATAGCTAGTCATTTGTTTTCCTCCATTACTTTCATATGTGACATTGTGTAGTCTCCACATATTTTGCTGCTTCCCTGAATTGGTAGAGTAGCTTTGTGTGCTAGTTGTCCTATGTGGCTCAGTAGTTCTGCTTCCACAGTTACCTGAGATGGACACTCTTAATGCATCCCTTTGTGAACTGTGTGTACAGTCTTGTTGTAGCTAATTCTTGATTGTTGTTGGTATCACTGGGGGGGATTGACCTCCAACCCAGTTGGTTGTGAGGATCAGCTGTGTCTGCGCATGCAGACTTGCCTCCAGACCTCTGCCTTTTGTGCACGCTCACACACAGGCGTGCGCTGGCGAGCTTCCAGATCTCTGCCTTTAGTTTCCCCTGAGTTTCCATGTGCTCTAGGGACCCATATGAGTCTGGGTCCCCAGGGTCTCGTCTGAAACTGGGGTTCAGTGCAGTTGGACCTGTATTTCAGTGCAGTTGTGAGGTTCTGTTTTCCTCCTGCAGAGGAAGCCAGTGGCACAATCGGCAGTCAGCACTGTGTGTGTGCACATTCGAGCGCACTTTCATATGCACTTTCGCAAGCCCCCAGACTTCTGTCTTTCGCGGCTCCCCTAAATTTCTGTGCACTCCTTCCTTTTCACAACAGTGCAGACTCCCCCTATGAGTCTCACCTGGAGCTAGGGTTCAGTGCAGTGGGGATTTTCCGTCTCCTTCCTGCTAAAGGAAGCCAGCCAGACCCTCCTCCACCTGTCCTCTCCACAAGCGCATCTCCGTACCTCAGCTTTTTACAACTCCTATGGGTCTCTGTGAGCCCCTCTCTTTTACTTCTAGTTGTAGAATTTCCACTCAGGCAGCTTTCTTGTGGTTCTGGATGGTGTCCATTTTGTCTTTTAGTTGTAGTTTTGAAATTGTTGTGTGAGGCAGCAGCTTAGGTGTTCACCTATGCCAACATCTTGGTTTCTCTCAGTATTTTTTAAAATATATTTTTATTGATTTCCAAGAGGAAGGGAGAAGTAGAGAGAGATAGAAACATCAATGATGAGAGAGAAATATTGATCAGCTGCCTCCTGTTTGTCCCCCACTGGGGATTGAGCCCACAATGCTGGCATGTGTCCTTGACCAGAATTGAACTGGGACCCTTTAGTCCACAGGCAAATGCTCTATCCACTGAGCCAAACCACCTAGAGCATAATATTTTAAATGAACCATTTTATGTAGGTATTTAGAAAATAAAAGTTAACAATGAGCAAAACCCCAGTGTATATAAAACACTAGAAGGAAATATAAAACACAAGGTGGTTTTTGAAACTATAGGTATTCTTTCTTTTTTTTATTCTTTTCAAATTTCTTTTATTATATCTTTTTTTTTAATGGTGACAAAATAAACCTTATAACAGGGAAAATAAAACGCTTTTCCTTCCCAGGTTGCAGCAACTGAGCTGCCAGAGAGGACTAACTTTTCCACTTGGTGTTGACTTCCCTGTGGCTTGCAGGTTTCAGTTTGGACTATAGATGAAGTTGAGAGGCAGTGGACAAGAGTCAAACACAGAAAAAGACAAGAAGGATTTCAACTACCTTCCACCTGAGAGATTTTCTTCACCTTCCCCACAGGTGTTGGTCTAGTGTGGAAGAGTCTTGTGTCCTTGGATGGATATACGTACTCCTGACAGCTCTCTTCATCTATTATGCTCCCACCTGTTGGGTCACCAACTCTTCCAAGTACTTTCTAGTGACTAAGTGCTAAGTAGCTCATACCTTCATACTTAACTCCTAAATTGTCTGGTAGCATCTATTTGATTGTCTCCCTGGGGGTGCATCTCCATTGGTAGGTTTGTATCTGTCTGTGCTGGAAGTCCCTACTCCGGCTCTATGGTGTCTATTGTTGACTGCTTCCTGGGTGTCAACATGCATTAACAAGATTTGAGATGAATGTGTGATTCCCCTGTCAAACCTGCTGCCTATGTTGTACTCCTCACCTTTATTAATAGCACCACCACCATCAGGTTGCCCAGCCAGTGATCTCCAAATTCACCTGGAGTCTTTCCTCTCTCTCTCTCTTCTGCCAATTCCCCTCTTCTCTCCATACCCTTACTTGTCATTGTTCATCCTTAACCTCCCAGCCTTTAGTCCAATCTATCCTTTAAAATTAATATCTCATGCCTGGTCAGCATGGCTCAATGGTTGAGTGTCGATCTATGAATCAGGAGGTCATAGTTTAATTCCCGGTCAGGACACATGTCCAGGTTGTGGGCTCAATCCCAAAGTATGGGGCATGCAGAAGGCCACCGATCGATTATTCACTCTCATCATTGGTGTTTCTATCTCTACCTCGCCCTTCATTTCTGAAATCAATATAAAATAAAATCTCACCAAGCAGCTCTCCTACTTAAAGATTCCCAGCAGAGCCCTGGCTGGCATGCCCAGTAGTTAGTACGTCGCTCATGACTCGAAGAGTGGCAGGTTCAATTCCTGGTCAAGGGTATGTACTTGGGTTGCAGGTTCAATCCCTGGATCCTGTTGGGTTCACATCAGAGGCAACCAATCGATGTGTCTCTCTCACATCCATGTTCTCTCTTTCTCTTCCCCTTCCCTCCCTTCCACTCTCTCATTAAAATCAATGGAAAAATATCCTTGAGTGAGGATTAACCACAACAACAGAATGGCAGATTTGATTTCTGGTCAGAGCACATACCCAGATTGAGTGTTTGATCCCCAGTTGGGGTACATAGGGAGGCAACCAATTGATGTTTCTCACATCAATGTCTTTCTCCCTTCCTTTCTCTAAAATTAATTAAATAATTAAAAAAATACAAAATATATTTTTTTTAAAATAAAAGACTCCCAGCAGAGCTCCATCACATGATAAAATCCAGATGTCTAATATGGTAGAAAATGTTCTTCATCATATATCCCCAGCCAGCTCTCTGGCTGCATCGCCTGCCATTGCCTAAATTACACAAACCTGCAGTTTCTTAATGTGCCTTAAATAAAATGCGTTCTTTATAACTCTGTACTTTAGTACATGCTGTTTCTAATACTTACCTATCTCCTACCCTCCTTGCAGACTTATCTGAAGTTTCACCTCCTCCCTGAAGCCTTCCCAACTTCCCCAGGTGGTAGCTACAGTTTCCTCCTCTGTGTGCTTGGTACCAGGCCTCAAACCTTAACCCTTACCATTACATAAGCACAGGGCATGTATATTCTTCTTCTTTACTTGAGTACAGAGTAGGTACTCAAAACATGGAATCTATAATAATAAAAGTGTAATATATTAATTAGACCAGACAGCCAAACAACTTTCTGGACATCATTCTGGATGTCCTTCCAGACGAAGTTGCAGTGGTGGGGGCCGAGGCAGAGTGGTTAGGGGCAATAAGGCAGGCAGATGAGCAGTTAGGGGTGATCAGGCAGACAGGCAAGTGGTTAGGGGTGGTCAGACAGGCAAGCAGACAGGCAAGCGGTTAGGGACAATCAAGCAGACAGGCTAGTGGTTAGGGGCAATCAGGCAAGCAGGTAGAGGCAGTTAGGGACAATCAGGCAGGTAGGCAAGCAGTTAGGGACGATCAGGCAGGCAGGCAAAGGTGTTAGGGGTAATAAGGCAGATAGGCGAGCAGTTAGGGCAGTGGTTCTCAACCTTCCTAATGTCACGACCCTTTAAGACAGCTCCTCATGTGGTGATGACCCCCAACCATAAAATTATTTCCGTTGCTATTTCATAACTGTAATCTTGCTACTGTTATGAACTGTAATGTAAATATCTGATATGCAGGATGTATTTTCATTGTTATAAATTGAACATAATTAAAGCATAGTGATTAATCACAAAAACAATATGTAATTATATATTGTGAAATATTTATTTCTAATTACAAATAAATGAAATTTTGTCTTGAATCATGGTGTAGCATGGGTAACAGTCTTAATATGACAACAGTAAACTACATTGCTACATTTTGCTACACCAAGGAGCGGTGTGTTGGTTCCTAAGATCATGGGAAATAGGTGTTTTGCAATAGTCTTAGGCGACCTCTGTGAAAGGGTCCTTCGACCCCCAAAGGGGTCGCGACCCACAGGTTGAGAACTGCTGAGTTAGGGGCAATCAGGCAGGTGAGCAGTTAGGGGCGATCAGGCAGGCTGGTGAGTGGTTAGGGCTATCAGGCAGGCAGGCAGAATGGTTAGGGGTGACCAGGCAGACAGGTGAGCGATTAGGAGCCAGCAATCCCAGATTGTGAGAGGGATGTTCAGCTGCTGATCAGGCCTGAACGGGCAGTTGGACAGGGGACTTGTATTGTGAAAGGGTGCAGGCTGGGCTGAGGGAACCCCTGCCCCTCTGTGCACAAATTTCGTGCACCAGGCCTCTAGTAAAATAATGAGAAGCTTGCATTTCTCCTGTACTCCTATGCCGTTGTAGCCCAGAAATATGGTCAAATCACTGGGTAACAGAGCTGTGGACCAGAAGATCTTTAGTAAAGAAAACTTTCCTTTTACTTGTTTCTCTGGTTATTTCCCCTCCATCCCTTTCCCTTTACTATCTCTCAATCAGCAGACCTGGGCGATGTGGGTGGTAGTATGCATAATAGAACAATTAAGCCTTTATTTGATTCTATTCTTAATTTTCATCCTACTCAACTCTGTTCTTTCCAAAGGTTTAATAAATAAGCATGAATTCTCTCTTGGCATCAAGCTACAGATGGAGCAAGAGGATTCTATTACAGCCATCTGAGCAAACAGAGGAAAGAGGAGCATCAAAATGGTGCTGGAAGGAAGGAAAGGGGCTTTCAGGCTCATAAAGAGAGCTGCCCACCCTGATCCTCAGGCTTTAATCTCCAGGGCTCCATTATAACAAGTTATTATCTTTAACCAGCTCTTTGTTTCTATGCCAAGAATGTAGACCAAAGGTTGTACTTTTAAACAAAAAAGAATAACAACAACATACTATTGTCAGAGTCCTATATAATACAACATTAGGAGATGGGTCCTTTTGGACATACGCAAAAACAGTCAGAAAGCTTTGGCTAGAAATAAATAATAGAGCTTTGTTAAAGGGTCTTGTGGTCCTGCATTCTTAGCCTCTGAAGATAGTAATCTTCAGATGTCTGGTGGTCTAAACAATGGAACAGTTTCTTTTCGAGGTCATTCTGATAGTCATCTGAGGATCTGATGTATATCCAGGCATTGACTTGGACTAGAAAGTTCAGAAGATTAAGTTTTCAGGTTAGTAAGGCAAGAATAGAATAGTTTCCTCATGCCCCCGCCTACTTTCTTTTAATAATTCATCAGCTAACCATCATGTCTCCATTTTATTCCTTCATTCTATTCATCGACAGGAATATTCAACAAAGCAGGAGCAGCATTGGCTGTGATCGGGAAGTAGGGAGGAGGTAATACCTGACTGCAGTTACCCAGCGTTACCTGGAGCCATGGTCCATAGGGACCAGAGGAGGCCCAGGCCCAGGACTCCTGAAGACAGCTGTAATTGCCACACATCTAGAGGGAGATCATCACATGGGAACAGAGAAGACACCAAGCCTGCTGAATCTTCTCAGATGGCTGCTGCTGCTTCTCTGCAAGAATGGTAGTGCCATTCATAGAATGAGGATGTCAGGGGTAGGTGGTCTCTCATTTACTGACTGTGAAACCTTGGAGTCATTTTTGCCCCTTTTGTGCACTTTCCCTCCCCTCACTAGCCCATCATGTAATGAGCTGCCAAGTTCGCCTCACAGCATCTCTCCAGTGTCGACCAACCCTCTTCTTCCTCACTGCTGTGCCACGGCCAACCCCAACTCTCCAACCATAATCTTCTTCCTGTCTATATTACTTTCCTAGAATTGTGATGACAAATATCATGAATTGAGCACCTTGAGCAACAGAAATTTATTCTCTCACAGTTCTGGAGGCTAGAAGTCCAAAACCACAGTGTTGGTAGGGCTGCTTCCTTTAATGGCACCTTTAGGAGAATCTGTTCCATGCCTCACTCCTAGCTTCTTGTAGTTGCCAGCAATCCTTGGTATTGCTTGGTTCCTAGAGGTGTCACTTCCATCTCTGCCCCTCTTTGTTTTAACTCTTTCTGTGTGCCTTCTCTCTGTGTGTGTATCCCCTTGTCTCCATTTTCTTAAAAGGAAACCAGTCATTGGATTTAGGGCCTACCTTAATTCCGTAGGACTTCTTCTTAACTAATTACATATGCAAAGAGCCTATTACCAAATAAGGTTACATTCTGAGGTTCTGGGTGGACTTGAGCTTTTGGAAGTTACTATTCAACCCTAGGACACAGTTTTTCCAGCTATAATAATCTCAGGCCCATAATTCCTCTTTCTTCTCCAATCTCACTGTCTCCCTACTTGTCCAAGTTTGTCTGAGTGTGTTAGTCCTCTGTTGACATCTGACATTTTTATCTAGTCTTGACCATACCAATGGATAACATGAAACTTACCATCTCTTCCTCTGACATCGTGTTGCTCACTCCACAGTCTGCCTCCCTCCAACTAACACATAGGCTTCTGTCTGTTGCTAAAGGAAACTGTACACCCATGAGGACTACAGCCACAACAAGTTCTCTGTCTCCACTAATTCCTGGGCCTTCCATGCCTATCAGCAGTCTTCAATGAGTCTTGCAAAATTTCTTCTCTCCTTCCGAGCCCCAACTGACCATGTTTCTTTGGTCTCAGGAATCGACTCATTACTTCATTGAAAAAATTGGGCTTCAAGGACATGAACAACCTGCTCCCACACCATTTTACCTGCATTTACAACTAACCTCACCTGCTCTCCCTGTGACACAGGGTGAGATGCCCACTCTGCTCAGGCCAAGCCAATCCCCTCACAGCCCCTCTGAGAGCTTGCTCTTTCAGCCACCTCTGCTCTATCTCTCAACCTACATCATTGCTCTAGCTCTCTGATGTTAAAGCATGCCCTACTCTGATCCTGTTTCCTTCTAGCTAATGCCTCCTCTCTCTCTTTCTCTCTCTCTCTCTCTCTTCATCTCCATCTCCATCTCTATCTCTTCTCTCTCCCCCACCTCTTCAATTCCTCCCTCCCTCTTTTTAGCTCTCATTAGCTAAACTGATTGAAAAATGGTCTCTTTGGTGTACATATCCTCCCTTATCATGCACTCAGAGTTCACTTGTTTCATGGAGCACCCCCAGGCCCCTCAATGAGATGCTGTTACTCCTCCCTCCCTCTTCCTCTAAACCAGCAGTTCTCAACCAGTGGGTCGCGACCCCTTTGGGGGTTGAATGACCCTTTCACAGGGGTCGCCTAAGACTATTGGAAAACACCTATTTCCCATGGTCTGAGGAACCAACACACTGCTCCTCGGTGTAGCAAAATGTAGCAATGTAGTTTACTGTTGTCATATTAAGACTGTTACCCAGAGAGAATCCAAGATGGTGGCCTAGGTAAACACCTACACTACTGCCTCGCACAACATTTTCAAACCTACAACTAAAAGACAGAACAGACATCATCCAAAACCACAGGAAAGCTGGATGAATGAAAATTCTACAACTAGAAGAAAAGAGAGCGACTCACAGAGACCCAGAGGAGCTGCAAAAAGCTGAGGTACAGAGACGGCAAGTGCAGAAAGCGGGTGCCTGAGAACCTGACTGGCTTTCTCTGGCAGGAGGGAAACAGAGACTCCCAACAGCATTGAACTGCTTATCCTATGACACTAAACCCCAGATCCAGCCGAAACTCATACGAGGGGAGTTTGGACTGTGAAAAGGGAGAAGGACACGGAAATTTAGGGGAGTCGCAAAAGATTGGAAGTCTGGTGGCACGCACAGCCCTGCGCACAGGGGACAGACTGCTGATTGTGCCGCTGGCTTTCACAAGTGGGCGGGAGACAGACCCAACTGTGCCACTTCTAACTCCACTAAACCCTGGTTTCGGGTGAAACCCTGGGGACCCAGACTCATATGGTCCCAGAGCGCAGGGGAGCCGGAGGGGCAGTAGTCTAGAGGCACGGCGAGAGAGCGTGCACGCACAGGGACTGCTCCAGCGATTACCCAGTCACGTGAGAATCAGGGGCCACGGAGGGCAGGGCCGACTGAAAGGCAAGGCAGTCCATTAAGCCCTGAGACTCCACCCATCCCAAGCTCAACAGAGAGGCTTTTGAGGATTTGCAAGTCTGGTATCATAAGGCTGAATCCAACACAGAAGTTCTCCCAGCATAATGAAAATGTGGAGACAAAGAAAGAGATCATAAACAAAAGAAATGAAGGAAAACAAATGACTGGATATAGAGTTCAAAACCATGGTTATAAGGATTTTCAAGAATTTCTTAGAAAAGATGGAAAAATTTAGCAAGACCCAAGAGGAGATGAAAAAGAACCAACTAGAGATGATAAAGGACCAACTAGAATTTAAACATACAATGACTGAAATTAGAAATATTTTTCAGAGACCTAACAGCAGACTGGAGGAAGGCAAGAATCAAGTAAAAAATTTGAAATATAAAGAATCAGAAAACACTCAACTGGAAAAGCAAGAAGAGAAAAGAATCCAAAAATGTGAAGATAATGTAAGGAGCCTCTGGGACAGCTTCAAGTGTACCAACATCAGAATTGTGGGGGTGCCAGAGGAAGAGAGAGAGCAAGATACTGAAATCCTATTTAAAGAAATAATGACTGAAAACTTCCCATATCTGGTAAAAGAAATAGACTTACAAGTGCAAGAAGTACACAGAACCCCATATAAAAGGAATCCAAAGAGGATTACACCAAGACACATCATAATTAAAATACCAAGAGCAAAAGACAATGAGAGAATATTAAAAGCAGCAAGAGAAAAACAGTTCATTACCTACAAGGGAGCACCCATACAACTGTCAGCTGATTTCTCAACATAAACGATGCAGGCCAGACGGGAGTGGCAAAAAATATTCAATGTGATGAATAGCAAGAACCTACAACCAAGAATACTCTACCCAGCAAAACTATCATTCAGAATTGAAGGGCAGATAAAGAGCTTCACAGAGAAGAAAAAGCTAAAGGAGTTCATCAACTCCAAACCAGTATTATATGAAATGCTGAAAGGTACTCTTTTAGAAGAGGAAGAAGAAAAAGGTAAAAGCCAAAAAAATATGAACAACAAATACATATCTATCAACAAGTGAATCTAAAAATTAAGTGAATTAAAAATTTGATCAACAGGATAAACTGGTGAATATAATAGAATCAGGAGCACAGAAAAGGAGTGGACTGATAACTCTCAGGGGGAAAGGGGTAAGAGGGTACAGGGAGAGACTGGACAAAAATCATACGCCTATGGATGAGGTCAACCGGAGGGAGGTAAGGGTAGAGGGAAGGATGGGAGCTGGATGGAGGGGAGTTATGGTGGGGGAAAAAAGAGAAACAAATGTAATCTGAATAATAAAGATTTAATTTAAAAAAAAAGACTGTTACCCATGTTACACCACGATTCAAGACAAAATTTCATTTATTTGTAATTAGAAATAAATATTTCACAATATATAATTACATATTGTTTTTGTGATTAATCACTATGCTTTAATTATGTTCAATTTGTAACAATGAAAATACATCCTGCATATCAGATATTTACATTACAGTTCATAACACTAGCAAGATTACAGTTATGAAGTAGCAACAGAAATAATTTTATGGTTGGGGGTCACCACCACATGAAGAGCTGTCTTAAAGGGTCGCGGCATCAGGAAGGTTGAGAACCACTGCTCTAAACCCTAACCTGTATCTGTCCTATTGGTGTCCTTGTATCTTCCAGATTCGGAGCAGGGTGACACTGCACCTGTTTCTGGCCACAGTATTTTCCTAAACCTAGTTAAGGTGCCCATTTTCCTTGATGTGGCTGGATGAATGGAGTGGGCCACTTGGGCCGAGAGAGACAGCAACCTAATGAAACAAAGAAACAGACCCCAGGGTCTCCTCCCTGTGGATGCTGCTGCTGCTGCTGCTGACTTCAATGAGTGGTAATTGGGCAGGGAGAGGGAGGAAGAGAACGGTGTTTCACGTACTCATACCTGTAAGTCTGCTTTTGCCCCCTTGATTCCATCCTACTTGACTCAGGGACAAGGGTTGGGGTTTCCTTCTATCTGTTTTCATATATCTACTGCCTCAAAATATGTGCTGAGTGAAGGAAGTCACTTTTACTCTTGATCAAAATCTACAGCACATTGATTTTCCTTGGTGTGAAAAATGTTGCAGAGGCAGACTCACTTCCTGCTTTATTACCAGAATGTCATGTCAACAATGCTGTTGCAATGCCCTGGCACAGGGTGTGGGGGAGGGGGTCTCTGCAGTTCGCTGTCAAAGACTTGCAGATGGTGTGGATGTAAAGTTTAATGTAAATACTTGGGTAAAACCTGGCCCAATCTTTATTAAAATGGAAGTGTTTAGGAAAGGATAAAACATACATAGCCATAGTTAATCTTCCCAAGCAGTATCCAAAAGAATGCAGCAAAGGGGGCGGTCACTTTTGTGTCATGTAGGTGGCCATTTGCACCCTAATGAAATGGTTCTTGGCATTGTATGTGGCACAGGTAAAAACACACCAGAGCCTGCCACTCCACTGCTCTTAGGAATCAGAATAAAACCCACGCGCCTCCTCTACCTTCAGGCTCTTCCTCATCGGGCTCCTGCTCCTTTTCAGATCTCATCTTACATCTTCTCCTTCCCTGTTCTTATGGCCGAGGGAGCAGCCCCAGGCTTTTTGCTTTTGGAGCTCTGCATTTGATGTGGTCCTTCAGGGCCGAGTGGAAATGTCACCTCCTTCTCTGACTACCACCCAGCAGTGCCCTTGTCTGTCTTTTGTTTTGGTTGTCAAATGATCTTTAATTAAAATAACTAGCTGAGCGTTCCACTGCATATTACCATATATTAATTCCTTCACCAACACCAATTACTGTGCTAGGGATTAATGGATGCCACACAGTGTTTCCCTTCAGTGAACCTAGAGAGGGAGACGGACAAGTTCAGTAATTATAGCAGTGTGAATGAACCACCTGGGCATTCATGAGGGTGGCGGCCATCAACATTGCAGTACCCAGATCTCTTTAATGATTCCAGAGAGTTCTTTAGCTGAAATCAGTGCCGAATCTGTTGGGCACTATTGACAATCTCATCAAAAGTTGTATTTCCAGTATGCTTAATGGGGCCTTTTTTTTTGTGGCTTCTTTCTGTCTCTTGGCAGTTCTTTGAGGGCTTTGAGAGGCAGAGGCGGAAAGTACTACCTCAGTCTGGGCCTGTCTGTTCTGATGGACTATTTCCAATCACTGGGTGCTCTGATGATGTCATCACCAACCTTCTTTGGAGACAAAACCGGGAAGCCCTCTTGGGGACCAGGGCAGATGTGTCAGTGACTTCTCCACTGGGGTACCTCAAGTATAGACTTTCATCTTGTTGGCATTGAACTTAGGTGGCATAGTGGAGACGGCTGGTGTCGGATGGACCCAGGTTCTGGATGATGAAAGTAAGTTGTACCTAGGCCTTCTCGGAGCCAAAGGCTGAAAGCATGTCTTTTTTATAAACCACTGTATCCCCAAGAATGTCTGACAAATAGACAGTCAATAGTTATTGATCGAGGGCACAAAGGTACAGGATCATTGCCACTTTAGGTAGGAAATATAGGTCTTGGTTTTTTTGGGGAGTCTTATCTGAACTTGGGGCTGTTCTCATGGTGCTGCTCTAAAAAGCTGTGACATTTTGGTTGACCTGGAAAGTATTTTTAAAAAATAGAAGAGGGGGAAGCCCTTTTGGTTTGTGAAGCTACTGGATAAGTGCTTAAAATATTTGCAGCAATTCCTGGATACCATCCATTTCCTGATTCTTCCTGTTGCTCCTTCAATTTTTTATATCATAAAGTGACCATTAGTAGATATAAATATAATAAACTAGAGACCCGATGCTTGAAATTTGTGCACAGGTGTGTGTGTCTTAGCCCAGCCTGCACCCTCTCCAATCTGGAACATCCCTCTCACAATCCAGGACTGCTGGTTCCCAACTGCTCACCTTCCTACCTTCCTGATTCCCCCTAACTGCTTCTGCCTGCCAGCCTAACCACCCCCTAACCACTACCCTGCCAGCCTGATTGATGCCTAACTGTTCCTCTGCCAGCCTGTGCCCCTAACTGCCTTTCTCTGCAGGCCTGGTTGCTTCCAACTTCCCTCCTCTGCTAGTCTGGTCACCGCTCACTGCCTACCCCTGTAGGCTTCTTTGCCCCCAACTGCCCTCCCTTGCAGGCCTGATCCCTCCCAACTGCCCTCCCCTGCTGGCCTGATCACCCACAACTGCCCTCCCCTGCTGGCCTGATCACCCACAACTGCCCTCCCTTGCAGGTCTGGTCCTTCCCAACTGCCCTCCCCTGCTGGCCATCTTGTGGTGGCCATCTGTGTCCACCTGGGGGCAGCCATCATTGGCCACAAGGAGGCAACCATCTTATGTGTTGGAGTGATAGTCAATTTGCATTTTACTCTTTTATTAGATAGGACAGTAAGTTTTCTTTTTTTTTCATTTTAATAAATCTTTATTGTTCAGATTATTACAATTGTTCCTCTTTTCCCACCCCAAATCTCCCCTCCACCTGGTTTCCACCCCACCCTCTGCCCTTACCTCCCCCACATTGTCCTCATCCATAGGTGTATGGTTTTTGTCCAGTCTCTCCCTGCACTCCCCTTTCCTTTTTCCCCCTGAGAATTATCAGTCCATTCCCTTTCTATGCCCCTAATTCTATTATATTTGTCAGTTTACTCTGTTCATCAGGTTTTCAATTCACTTGATTTTTAGATTCACTTGTTGATAGATATGTATTTGTTGTTCATAATTTTTACCTTTACCATTTTTTTCTTCCTCTTCTTAAAGAATACCTTTCAGCATTTTATATAATACTGGTATGGGGCTGATGAACTACTTTAGTTTTTTTCTTATCTGTGAAGTTCTTTATCTGCCCTTCAATTTTGAATGATAGCTTTGCTGGATAGAGTAATCTTGGTTATAGGTTCTTGCTATTCCTATCTGGCCTGCATAGTTTCTGTTGAGAAATCAGCTGACAGTCAAATGGGTGCTCCCCTGTAGCTAATTATCTGTTTTTTCTCTTGCTTCTTTTAATATTCTCTCTTTGTCTTTTGCTCTTGGTATTTTAATTATGATGTGTCTTGGTGTAGTCTTCTTTGGATTCTTTTTGTTTGGGTTTCTGTGTGCTTCCTGAACTTGTAAGTCTATTTCTTTCACCAGGTGAGGGAAGTTTTCGGTCATTATTTCTTCAAATAGGTTTTCAGTATCTTGCTCTCTCTCTTCTTCTGGCACCCCCATAATTCTGATGTTGGTATGCTTGAAGTTGTCCCAGAGGCTCCTTACACTATCTTCATATTTTTGGATTCTTTTTGCTTTTTGCTTTTCCAGTGGAGTGTTTTGCTTCTTTGTATTTCAAATCTTTGACTTGATTCCTGCAATTGTCTAGTCTGCTGTTAGGTTTCTGTATAATATTTTTTCATTTCAGTCAGTGTATGTTTAATTTCTAGTTGGTTCTTTTTCATCTCCTCTTGGGTCTCGCTAAAATTATCCATTTTTTTTTCTAGGAAATTCTTAAAAAACCTATAACTGTGGTTTTGAACTCTATATCCAGTAGTTTGTTTTCCTCCATTTCTTTCCTTTGTGATCTGTTCTTTAGTCTCCACATATTTAGCTGCTTCCCTGGGTTGGTAGAGTAGCTTTGTGTGCTAGCTGACCTATGTGGCCCAGTAGCTCTGCCTCCCCAGTTACCTGTGATGGACACTCTTGGTACACTCCTTTGTGAACTGTGTGTACATCTTGTTGTAGTTAATTCTTGATTGTTGTTGGTTTTATTGGGGAGGATTGACCTCCAAGCCAGTTGGTTGAGAGGATTAGCTGTGTTTTCGCATGCAGGCTTGCCTCTAGACCTCTGCCTTTCTGCATGCACATGCGAGCTTCCGGAACTCTGCCTTTCGGTTCCCCTAAGTTTCCGTGTGCTCTAGGGACCCGTATGAGTCTGGGTCCCCAGGGTCTCGCCTGAAACTGGGATTCAGTGCAGTGGGACCTGGATTTCAGTGCTGTTGTGAGGTTCTGTTTTCCTCCCACTAGAGGAAGCCAGGCACAATCAGCAGTCAGTGCTGTGTGTGCACTTTTGCGTGCCCTTTCACGAGTCCCCAGACTTCTGCCTTTCTCAGCTCCCCTAAGTTTCAGTGCACTCCTTCCTTTTCACAACAATCCAGACTCCCCCTATGAGTCTTGCCTGGACCTGGGGTTCAGTGAAGTTGGGATTTTCCGTCTTTCTCCCCTAGAGGAAGCCAGGCAGACCCTTCTCTGCTTGTCCTCTCCCTATGCGTGTCTCTGTACTACAGCTTTTTACAGTTCCTCTGAGTCTTCGTGAGTTCCTCTCTTTACTTTTAGTCATAGAATTTTCACTCAGCCAGCTTTCTGGTGGTTCTGGATGGTGTCCTTTCTGTCTCTTAGTTGTAGTTTTGAAATTGTTGTGCGAGGCAGCAGCTTAGGTGTTCACCTATGCTGCCATTTTGGTTTCCACCAGGACAGTAAGTTTTCAAAGGCTGTTTGACCATCAAAGCCCATATCGCTCTTAATTTTTGCCAGGTCAGGAAAGAAATGTGGCCAGAAATCACAGTGTAGAGAAGCTGAACATCTCCCAAAGTTCCAGAATGAGTTGGAGAGAAGTCAAAATTTAATCCTACAATCTCATAAATGCTTATAATTATTACTTGAAAGCTATCTGGTGGTATACACATGCACTAACATTGTGGATATTAAGTAGTACATCTACGTTTTCAACAGAGAGATTACTTTGTGGGAAATTCATTATAAGTGATAAGGATCTATTTGCTATTAAAACATTTGTATATATTTAATTATATGGTAAATATTTGTTATTGAAAAATTAGAAAATGTAAAGAAATGAAAAAGAGGGGGAGAAACACTCAAAATCCATCCTGTAGGATAAATCACACACATACTTTTTAAAATAAAAATGAAAAATAGGGTTGTACTATTTGTAACAGGAAAATACTCAGAACCTAAGATCAAAATATTTTTTCATATTCCTGTATTAAAAAAAGCAGTGCATAGAAAGTGGCAAAGGTGAAGGCTGACACTTATTTCGTAAGTTTTAAATATAAAGGAAAATGAAAATGTTGAAAAAAATACCTTGATATTGAGACAATTTTCATATGTTGCCTTATATTTGTATGGTATTACTTGAGGTGAGAGAACTTGAGTTCTTTATTTCCTCTGCTTAGTCCTCATAAATAAATGTTCATTGAATTATTTGCTGACTAGTAATGATCAAGTGTTCCAGTTATTCTGTTAGGCATTTTAGTCTTTATTATTTTCAAGGACATAAACTTGCCAGGAATCAGCCTGGCACAGTACTGTGTATCTAGTAGATACTCAATGAGTGTTCATTGAATAAGTGAATTTTTGTACAGTTTAAACCATGGTTTCAAATATTATTTGAGTGAACAGGCCTATGACGTTGTATTCACATAGAGTACATAAGTCTTAACAATCTTCAGAACATAATTTTCTTAAGAGAAATGGCTGACATCCACAGAGTGCAGACTGACATCATTACAGAAACTAAATGGTATGCTTGGTAAAGTGCCCCAGAGTATGTCTGGCTACGAAGAGAAAAATTTGGTTAATAGCAACAAGGAATGAAAACTTTTAGGAAAGTTTATCACAAGGAAGAAAAAATAGGCCAAGAATTCTGGTTTAACAAGTCCTCATCAGGAAATGATATAGATTATTTGAAAGGCAGGAAGAGTTCCAAAGAAGAGGGAATGACTTGCTCAAGGTCATACGACTAGCTAATGGCAGTGAAAGTACTAGAATCCAGGTCCCCAGAATCCCGAATCATTGCTTTTCTGCCACTGTGCTCTATGATAGCATAGGTCCTACAAATGCTGGATCAGTAGCCTCCCTCAATTTTGAATGCTTTCACATCATATTTCTAATGATGGAAAGCAAATGCTTACTGTCCTTATTGTAGACAGAATAATGGTCCCCTAAAGAAGTCCACATCCTAATAATCCTCAGAACCTGTGAATGTGTCACCTTACATAATAACAGGGATTAAGGTAAGCATGCTGAGATGAGGAAATTATCCTGGATTACCTGGATGAACCCCAAGTAACCACAGTGTCCTTATCAGAGAAGTCAGGAGTGTCAGAGTCAGAAAAGAGCCAAAGATTGGAGTGATGTAGCCAGTTCACAAAGAATGTTGGCAGCCTTTAGGAGTTGGAAGAGGCAGACAGATTTTTCCTTGGAGCCTCCAGAAGGAACCAGCCCTGATTGCATCTTGATTTTAGCCCAATAACTTATTTTAGACCTCTGTCCTCTAAAACGGTAAGAGAACCAGTCTGTCTTGTTTTAAGGTACTAAATTTGTGGTAATTTTTTATAACTGTACTAGAGGCTCAGTGCATGAATTTGTGCACAGGTGGGGTTCCTTGGCCTGGCTGGTGAACCCGGCCGATCGGGGCTGGCCAGCTAGGGGGAGGAACCGTGGGAAGTTGGCCAGCTGCGGGAGGTTGGCTGTGGGAGCACACTGACCACCAGGGGGCAGCTCCTGCCTTGAGCATCTGCCCCCTGGTGGTCAGTGTGCGTCATAGTGATTGGTCAACCAGTCATTTGGTCATTTGGTCGTAAAGGTTGCTTAGGCTTTTATATATATAGATTAGAAAACTAATACAATCTTCATTTTAATATAGTTCTAATCTATTATTTTTTATTAGACAATTGAAGGTCTGGAAAGTGGAAAGGTGGTAGAATAAATCCTTTTTGTTTTGTGGATGGTTATACATTTTCCACTTTGTATTTCAAAAGCTTTGTAATGTTTTATGTTTATCATATTTATCTGTTTGTTTAAAAATATTTTTATTAATTTAAGAGGGTGAGGGGGGAGAGAGAGAAACAATGATGAGAGAGAATCATCAACCACTGAACCATGCCAGTCAGGCAGTATTCATCTGTTTTTATCTCTCTTTTGATCAAGTTCTGTTTACATATTCCACTCATATTTTTTCTACTCCTATTTAAGCAAACTGTTTTATAAAGATCTTAGTAGGTCCCTACTAAGTCAGAGATAGTCAAAAATTAAAGCTTCTATTTGTGCCTTTTATCACAGACCTCCCACACAGGTCTCATTCTTTCTCCCTACTTAATTTTTTTCTTTTTGTCTTTCTTTTTTTCAAGATCCCCCTTTCTTCCTGCACCTTCTTTTATATCTCTGCTTCATTTAAGTCTAGTTAAATTGCTTAGATATCCACTTTCTTCTTCTCTTTTTCTCTGGTGCTCTTTCTTATCCTATTATATTCTTTTTTTAAAAAATTAAGTCTTTATTATTCAGATTATTACATTTGTTTCTCTTTTTTCCCCTCCATAGCTCCCCTCCAACCGGCTCCCACCCTTCCCTCTACCTTTACCTCCCCGCCATTGACCTCATCCTTAGGTGTATGATTTTTGTCCAGTCTCTTCCTGAACCCTCCAAGAGTTATCAGTCCACTTTCTTTCTGTGCTCCTGATTCTATTATATTCACTAGTTTATTCTGTTTATCAAATTTTTAATTCACTTAATTTTTAGATTCACTTGTTGATAGATATGTATTTGTTATTCATAACTTTTTATCTTTTACCTTTTTCTTCTTCCTCTTCTTAAAGAGTACCTTTCAGCATTTCATATAATATTGGTTTGGAGTTGATGAACTCCTTTAGCTCTTTTTTTTTAAATTAAATCTTTATTATTCAGATTATTACATTTGTTTCTCTTTTTTCCCCTCCATAGCACCTCTCCACCCAGCTCTCACCCTTCCCTCTGCCCTTACCTCCCTCCCATTGATCTCATCCATAGGTGTATGATTTTTGTCCAGTCTCTCCCTGTACACCCCTCACCCCTTTCCCCCTGAGAATGATCAGTCCACTCCCTTTCTGTGCTTCTGATTCTATTCTATTCACCAGTTTATTCTGTTCATCAAATTTTTAATTCACTAATTTTTAGATTCACTTATTGATAGATATGTATTTGTTGTTCATAATTTTTTGTCTTTTACCTTTTTCTTCTTCCTCTTTTTAAAGAGTACCTTTCAGCATTTCATATAATACTGGTTTGGAGTTGAGGAACTCCTTTAGCTTTTTCCTCTCTGTGAAGCTCTTTATCTGCCCTTCAATTCTGAATGATAGCTTTGCTGGATAGATTATTCTTGGTTGTAGGTTCTTGCTATTCATCACGTTGTATATTTCTTGCCACTCCCATCTGGCCTGCATCGTTTCTGTTGAGAAATCAGCTGACAGTCAGTCGTATGGGTGCTCCCTTGTAGGTAATGAAATGTTTTTCTCTTGCTGCTTTTAATATTCTCTCTTTGTCTTTTGTTCTTGGTATTTTAAATATGATGTGTCTTGGTATAGTCTTTTTTGGATTCCTTTTATATGGGGTTCTGTGTGCTTCCTGGACTTGTAAGTCTATTTCTTTCACCAGATGTGGGAAGTTTCCAGTCATTATTTCTTCAAATAGGTTTTCAGTATCTTGCTCTCTCTCTTCTTCTGGCACCCCCACAAGTCTGATGTTGGTACGCTTGAAGCTGTCCCAGAGGCTCCTTACATTATCTTCACATTTTTGGATTCTTTTTTCTTCTTGCTTTTCCAGTGGAGTGTTTTCTGCTTCTTTGTATTTCAAATCTTTGATTTGATTCTTGCCTTTCTCTGGTCTGCTGTTAGATCTCTGTATAATATTTTTTATTTCAGTCAGTGTATGTTTAATTTCTAGTTGGTCCTTTTTCATCTCTAGTTGGTCCTTTTTCATCTTTAGTTGGTCCTTTTTCATCTCCTCTTGGGTCTCGCTAAATTTATCCATCTTTTCTAGGAAATTCTTGAAAATCCTTATAACCATGATTTTGAACTCTACATCCAGTCGTTTGTTTTCCTTCATTTCTTTTGTTTGTGATCTCTTTCTTTGTCTCCACATTTTCATTATGCTGGGAGAACTTCTGTGTTGGATTCAGCCTTATGATATGAGACTTGCAAATCTGCAAAAACCTCTTTGTTGAGCCTGGGATGGGTGGCGTCTCAGGGCTTCATGGACTGCCTTGCCTTTTAGTCCACCCCACCCTCCAATGCCCCTGGGTCTCACGTGTCTCTGGGTAATTGCTGGAGCAGTCTCTGTGCACACACGCAGTGCCTCTAGACTACTGCCTTTCTGGCTCCCCTGTGCTCCGGACCATATGTGTCTGGGTCCCCAAGGTTTTGCCCAAAACTGGGGTTTAGTGGAGTTAGAAGTGGCTCAGTTGGGAGGCTCTGTCTCCTGTCCACTCATGAAAGCCAGCTGCACAATCAGTAGTCGGTCTTCTGCACACAGTTCTGTGCACGCCACCTGACTTCTGCCCTTTTGTGACTCCCCTATATTTCCATGTACTTCTCCCTTTTCACAGTCCAAACTCCCCCATGAATTTTGGCTGGACCTGGGAATCAGTGCCATAGGATAAGGGGTTCAATGCAGTTGGGAGTCTCCGTCTCCCTCCCGCCAGAAAAAGCCAGCCAGGTACTCTGGTACCCACTCTTTCCACACGCACATCTCTGTACCTCAGCTTTTTACAACTCCTCTGATTCTCCGTGAGCCCCTTTCTTTCCTTCTAGTTGTAGAATTTCCACTCAGCCAGCCAGCTTTCCTATGGTTCTGGATGATGTCCGTTCTGTCTTTTAGTTGCAGTTTTGAAATTGTTGTGCGAGGTAGCAGTGTAGGTGTTGCCGCCATCTTGGATTCCTCCCCCTATCTTGCTCAAAATACTCCAGACACTTTCCTCCTTCATCCACTTTCCAGAATTTCTCACCCAGTGGCTGAAAACCAATTAGAGTTTGAGGATCAAAGATCTTCAATGTGAAGAATTTTCAAAGGTCATCTATAGTGTGGAGAGTGGCTACAGCATTTGGACAGGTTCAAGCCTCTGCCTAATGAGAGGACACAGTCCTCTCATGGCAAAGCCACGTGCAGGTCCCAGTTTGGAGAGCACAGCCTTCCCAGCACAATTATAGCCAAAGGCTATGGTTGTAAGCTTGACCTTATGGTCTGAACTTGTGTGCCTAGGAAGCTGAGTGATGCATATTGATTGGCTGTCTCCTGCATGGCGCCTACTGAGGATCGAGCCCATAACCCAGGCATGTGCCCTTAACTGGAATTCAGCCTGGGACCCTTCAGTCTGAAGGCCAGCACCCTATCCACTGTATATGTGTATTTAAATTTTTTTTCCTCGAGGAGAATCACAGTAGTGGCATAGGTAAACACAATACTCACGGCCTCTCACAACCACATCAAAATTACAACTAAAGTACAGAACAACATCATTCAGAACCACCTGAAATCTGGCAAAATGGAAGTCTTGCAACTAGAGAAGAAGAAAACACACAGAGACTGTAAAAGGGGCGGAGGCCCAGAATGGGCTGGTCCGACTCCCATTTGTGGAATGTTATGAATTAAGAGGGATTCCTTGGCTGTGGAGGCCTCCTGTGAGGAGCAAGGAGCCCCAGCCCTACACCAGACCCCTCAGCCCAGAGTTTCAGTGCTGTGAAGAGAGGAGGACTCTTTACCTTCAGGCGGTAACAGTCAGCTGGAGTTGTAGCTGAGTGGTATAGAGGCTGCAGGAGACCCAGGCAATTCTTCTTGAAGGGCACATACCTCAGTTTCAGGCTCAATCCCTGGCCCCTATCAGGGAGTATGTGGGAGGCATCCAGTTGATGTGTCTCTCTCATATTAATGTTCTTTTCTCTCTGTCTCTCCCGCTCCCTTCCAGTCTCTCTAAAAAATCAATGGAAAAAATGTCCTGGGATGAAGATTAACAAAACAAAACAAGCAAATGCAAAATGTAAGATATGAAATCATAAAAATTCTAGAAGAAAACATAGATAATAAGCTCTTTCACACTGGTCTTAGCAATATCTTTTTGGATATGTCTCCTTAGGAAAGGGAAACAAAAGCTAAAATAATCAAATGGGGCTTCATCAAACTAAAGAGTTTCTGCATACCAAAGGAAACCAACAAAATAAAAAACAACCAGCTGAATGGGAGAAAATATTCACAAATGACATATGTGATAAGGGGCTAATATAAAAAAATATCTAAGAAGCTCATGTAGATCAACATAAAATAAACAAACAGTCTGATTAAAAAGTAGACAGAGAATATAGACATTTCTCCAAAGAAGACATACAAAGGGCCAATAGACATATGAAAAGATGCTCAACATCACTAATCATCAAGGAAATGCAAATCAAAACTACAATGAGATACCCCCTCACACCTATCAGAATAGCTAGTGTCAAAAAATCAACAAATAGCAATTGCTGGTGAGGATGTGTACTGGTAGGATTTTAAGTTGGTACATCCACTATGGAGAGTCCTCAAAAAAAAAAAATAGTACTATCATATGATGTAGCAATTCCACTTCTGGATATTTAACCAAAGAGAATGAAAACAAACACTCACTTGAAAAGATATGTGCACTCCCATGTTTACTGCAACATTATTTACAGCAACCAAGTTATGGAATCAACCTAAGTTTCCATCAGTAGATGAACGGATAAAGAAGATGTGGCACATACATAAAATGAAATTTTATTCAGTCATAAAAAAAAATGAAATCTTGCCATTTGTGACAACATGAATGGACCTAGAGGGTATAATGTTAAGTGAAATAAATCAGACAGAGAAAGACAAATACTGTGTGTTTTCACGTGTGTGTGAAATTGAAAATACACACACACACACACACACACACACACACAAATGAACAAAAAATAAATGAACTAAAAACAGAACAAAAACATCCATAGAAAGAGAACAAACTGGTCTGGTCGGTGTGGCTCAGGGATTGAGTATCGACCCATGAATCTGGAGGTCACTATTTGATTCCTGGTCAGGGCTAATGACTGGCTTTCAGGCTCAATCCCAGCAGGGGGCGTGCAGGAGGCAGCTGATCAATGATTTTCATCACTGATGTTTCTCTCTCCCTTCCTCTCTCTGAAATAAATAAAAACATAGAAAAAAGAAAGAGAGCACAGTGATGGTTGCCGGGGGAGGGATAAAATGGTGAAGGGGAAAAAGAGGCACAAACTTCCAATTATAAAATAAATAAGCCACAAAGATGTAATGTACAGCATGGGGAATATAGTCAACAATATTGTAATTATGTTGCACCATGAGGATAATTACTAGACTTAGTGTAGTGATCATTGTGAGGTACATAAATGTAAAATTGCTATGTGTACAGTCCAAAACTACTATACTGTATGCTCATTTTATTATAAATTTTTAAAAAATGCTAAACTCAAACTTGTCTGATTTAATAAAAGTTCAGTCCAGAATCTAATTTGGGATCCAGAATATCTTTTTCCTGGAGCATAGAAGCTTAAAGTAACACTTTAATTTTACTGTTTAAGGCACTTTTTAATCTTCAAAGTGCTTTCGTTTTATTTCATTTCATATCATAAAATCTCTTCTTTCATTAACTTAGAAATTTGAGAAAAGCAGTATAGATGGAAGCACAGCCAATTCCAAGTGTAAATGAACTGGAATTTAGTTTTTATTGGTAAACTTCAGCATACATCCCTCCTTCCCACCACAATCTGGAAGAATACTTAGCCCTGGAGTAGTTGAGCCAAATAGATCAAGTTAGTAGTAAGAGAGATTTTGTGTCAGATTTTTGTAAGTGATACCTTTTGTGAGTTGGGGAAAGAGTAACTGGTAGAAAATAAAAACTTATCTTTAAGGAATAGATGACATAATAGTTGAGGACAAGGATATCTAAATTTCTAATTTAAATATTTTTATTTTTAAATATCTTGACCTGATATATTTGTGTGTAAAATCTATAAAATAAAACAAATGTAGACATCCACTGAATTAGTTTGATCCCAATAAAAGAGTGGTTATGAGAGATCACTAGAATGAAACATTGACATCAACACTAATGATGATAATCACTGATAACATTTCCAGAATGCTGGCTGTGTGCTAAGTGCTTTGTAGATGTTAACTCTTTAATCATTTAAGTCAGAGCTGCTATATCAACTTCTCTGAAAAGTGTCAAACTTTAATCTGAAATTAGGGTATATTATATACTGTTTAGAAATAATATTGGCACACACATAGAAAAACATCTTGACAATGAGTTATATATTGACAAGTAATATTTCTAGCCTCTTACAAATATATATAAGCACTTACATGTAAAATGAAAATTTAAAAATAAACTATCATGTTTAATGTACTGATATGCACACATATATACATATATACATTTTTACAAGATGAAATAAACTTTACTTTTAAAACAGTTTTAGATTTATAGAAAAGTTGCAAAGGTAGTACAGAGTTCCCATATCTCTGTATCCAGTTTCTTTAATTATTAACATCTTAATTAGTATGCCACATTTGTTGTAATTAATGAGCCAATATGGATAATGAAATAACTTCCATATTTTACTCAGATTTATTTAGTTTTTATCTAATGTCCTTATTCTGTTCTAGGATCCCATCTCAACATTATATTTAGTCTTCAAGTCTCCGGTTCCTCTTGTCTGTGACAGTTTCTCAGACTTTGCTTATTTGTATGTCCTTGACAGTTTGGAGGAGTACTGTTCAATTACTTTGAGAAATGTTTTATTCTTTCCTTCTCACCCCCATAATTAGACTGGGTTATGGGTTTTGGGGAGGAAGATCAGAGAGATAAAGTGCCATCTTCATCGCATCGTATGAGGGATATATCCTTGATCACCTGGCTGAAGTAGTGTTTGTCAGTTTTGAAACTCTAAAAACCACTCTGCCTTCTTCCCTTTTCTATACTTTACTTTTCCAAGAAACTTTCTATGCACGGCCCACAACTAAGGAATGAGATATCATACTTCACTTCCTGGAGGTTGGCATATTATTGGAAATTTTCTGTAGGAGAGATCTGTCAATCCTCCCTCCCCCATTTATGTACTTAATCATTTACTTACATCAGTATTGACTCATGGATATTTATTTGATGTGCTTCTTATGCCCAATAAAATCCTGTGGACAACTTTTAAAAAATGTATTTTTATTGATTTCAGAGAGGAAGAGAGAGACAGAAACATCAGTGATGAGAATCATTGATTACCTGCCTCCTGCAGGCCCCCTACTGGGGATCAAACCTGCAACCAGGGCACGTACCTTGACCTCCATGACCTCCTGGCTCATAGGTCCAGGCTCAACCACTGAGCTACGCTGATGGGTCTGTGGACAACTTTTAAAGTCAATAGAGTGATTATGATAACTTTTAGAGGTTATATAATATGTTTTTAATGAATTCTCTACTGATATACATTTTTGCTTCCCCTTTTTCCTTACTTCCAACAATGATGGAATAAGATTCTTGTACATTCTATTTTTGTGTGCCCTTGTGTGGCTATTCCTAGTTTATCATTCTAACTCCATCCCTAGGACACATTAGACTTGAGCTGTATTCCCTGCTCCTCAAGCACATCTTGCTTTCCTCAGCTTACGATATGTTTTCTCTACCTAGTATTCTTAACCCCTGGCTTTGTCTGCTGAAGTTACCTGTTTGGTTCAGGGCTCAGCTCGAAAGGCTACTTGCTGTAAAAGGTCTTCTCTGGTGTTTCAAATGTAATTCAATGGTTCCATCCCACTTCTCTTCGTTGAACATGTTTATAAAACATCATCTGAGCCTCCTAGTCTATCCCAGAACCCTTTCTACAAGGTTATGAAGGGTAGAGGCGGAAAAGTGATCCATCACACTCATCTGTGTATTCCATCACAATGGTGGGCGGGCAAAGGAACTAGCATCTTTTGACTTGGAAATTATCTGAGTGAATGAGAAATTAATAAGTGTGCTCAGTGTTACAGAGGGAAGTACTCTCCCTTTCTTTTTCCCTACGCCGTGCCATGCTTCAGGGGAGTTGCATACAGGCGTTAACTTTGAAGAGCAAACTGTGCTGTAGTTTAATGCTTTCGAGCGTCTATTCAAAAGTGTTTATTTGAAGACTTGGGTATTAAAAGTCTGTCTTCCAAGATGAGCATCTTCAAGGGTGCCACGTGTTCCTAGGAATCTGTACATAAACGCAGGAGAAATGAAGTCGTTAAATAAGGTCTCTGATCTTCCCGGCTCTCTTGAAGTAGGCAGGTGGCATGATGCGTCTTACACGTTATAATCAGTAAGGAGAGGTGAACGCCAACAGAAACAAAACAAAGAGACACCGTTTGGTGGCGGTGAGGCCGCCAGGGAGCGGACGCTCAAGGTCCCGCGGACCCAGCAGCCTGCACCCAGGAGACGCGCCCCTCCCGCCAACACTCGCGCGGGGTGACCTTACACTTCTGTGACCCCGCACTGGGTGGGAGGAGGCGCGCGCGCCCCGGCGGCTCGCCGCCGCACCTGGTCCTCTCGGCCGCGTGAAGAGGTGGGCCCGCCTCCGCTCTCCCGCCGCCCAATCATCTGGGGACCTGGGGCACGTCCCGCGGCCAGCCACGCCCCCAGCCGGCGGGACGGGGCGGGGGCGTCTTTAAGAGCCGGCCGCCGGGCCCGGCTCCGCGGGGCTGCGGGGCTGCGGACCGGGAGGCCGCGTCTTGAACCTGAACTTGAACCTGAACCCGAACCCAGAGGCTCTCAACGCGCAGCCGCTTGTCTCGCGGCAGCCTCCGCGCCTACGCCGCCCGCCCGCCCGCCCGGGCTCCGCAGCCCTCGCCCGGGTCTCTCTCTCTCTCTCTGGCCCGCCCGCCGGGCTGTGGGCAGCTGCTCCGGAGCCCGCCCGCCCGCCCGCCGGGGACTCACGCCCCTCGTGCTCCCGCGGCGGCGCCCGACGGGCCGGCCGGGGCCATGGTGCCCTCTCCCGCGGAGCCGGTCGTCGGAGAGGGCTCGAGCGAGACCGAGACGCTCAGCCCCGCGTCCCTGGGGGCGGCCCCGCTCTCGGGCCTGGGACCCTCCGACGGTCCCGAGGCGGCCTCCGAGGCGGAGAAGGTCGCGGTGGAGCTGGCGGGGCCGGCGGGCGCCGAGCCCCCGCAGCCTCCCGAGGGCGGCTGGGGCTGGCTGGTGATGCTGGCGGCCATGTGGTGCAACGGGTCGGTGTTTGGCATCCAGAACGCCTGCGGGGTGCTCTTCGTGGCCATGCTGAAGACCTTCGGGTCCAAGGACGATGACCAGATGGTCTTCAAGACAGGTGAGGCGCAGCGCCCGCCGCGGGCTCCGTGCGGGTCCACGCCCGCGTGTGCGCCCCCGGGAGTCGCCTGGTGCCCAGGGTGGTTGTTGTTGTTGTGTGTGTGTGTGTGTGTGTGTGTGTGTGTGTGTGTTTGGGGGGGTGTGCACTGAGGGGGACACTGTGCTAAATACTGAAAGGAGAGGAGGCAGCTGGATGGGGGACTGCGCAGGGGAGCGGGAGGGGTTGCCTTCTCCTGCAGTGTTCTTTGTCGTACTTCACAATTTACCAAACTTAGACGAAAAAGGTGCAGACTCAAACCCTCCCTCCCGCCCCCTTAGTGGGCAATCACCCGTCCATGGGACCAATTAGACCAAAAAAAAAAAAAAAAAAGCAAGTTGAAGATCTTCCGTGTAACTCTTTTGCATACATTTTCCACTTTATCCTGCGAGTAGGCGTTGTCAGCCCCGTTGAGCCGAGCACACTGAAGCTTGGTGGAATGAAGTGTCTTTGGTGAGTAGCAGAAATGCAGATAGAGCACCCGTCCTCAGACTTCAACGGCCCCAAGTGACTTCCATTACCGAATCAGACTCCCTCCGCCATTTGGGGAACTTTATATAGGTAATCATCTTTAAAAATTTTTTTTAATTTTTAATTGAAGGGAAAGGAGAGAGAGCGAGAAACATCAATGATGAGAGAATTATGGATGGACTGCCTCCTGCACGCTCCTCCCGCCACCCGCTCCTTCCCCCAGGTAAAGCCTGCAACCAGGGCGTGTGTCTTTGATCGGAATGCAACCCGGTACACTTCAGTCTGCAGGCTGGTGCTCTGCCCACTGAGCCAAACCAGCGAGGGCGATTCATCATCTTTTTTAAACCTTACTTTTCTGCTATTTTTATTTATTTTTTTAAATATATTTTTATTGATTTTTCTTTACAGAGAAGAAGGGAGAGATATAGAGAGTTAGAAACTTTGATGAGAGAGAGAGACATCGATCAGCTGCCTCCTGTACACCTTCTACTGGGGATGTGCCCCCAACCAAGATACATGCCCTTGACCGGAGTCGAACCCGGGACCCTTCAGTCTGCAGGCCGAAGCTCTATCCACTGAGCAAAACCGGTTTTGGCCTTTTCTGTTATTTTTAGTGAACATTTCTTAGGTCTTTAGTGTGCATAAAATGAGTATACAACTGTCCCAATCCCTGATCTTAACTTTGCTGTCATAACAAATTCTAAGGCAGAGGTAATGTTGAGAGCTTTAAAATCGTATGTAAGTAGTGTGTTCTTATGTGTATCCTTCTGCAACTTGCTTTTCTTTTACCCTGTATTGTGTCTGCTATTTATCCATATAATACCTTAATTTGAGCTAGTAGCAAGTTTTTTGTTTTCCATTGTATGACTATATATACTTTATTTATGCATTGACCCTTTATTAGACATTTATATTATTTTCAAACTTACTGTAAATGACACTGCAATGAATATTCTGATACATTATCTTGACATGTATTAAATAAGGTGCCATATTTACTCTGGAATTTCTGTTCCATAAATAGCTCTTGAAGTTGCTGTTGTTATTTAGGTCACAGGGCTAGGTACAAAAAGTGTTAAAAATGTAATATCATCTACTTATTTTGTAAGGAAGACTATCATTAAAAAGTTTAGGAGGATACATATGCATATGTAATGGTAAACAAAAACAATTTTGTGTCTTTTCTATATGAGTATCAGGTATCTGGGAAGGAAAAGCTCCAGGAGGCCGAACTGACAGTTACCATTTTTAGACTCTTTCCTTCAGCATTTAGCATATTTTTGCCTGGGTTTTCAAATTTTTAAGGCAGTCAAAACAAGACAACAGCCTTTCCTTTACTACTGTTTTTGCAAGCCCAGATGAGTTGACCCATTGGTATCTGAGGGTTGTTTTTTGTTTTTAACTCCTTCCTGCCTTTGTTCTTTTGAGATGGTGAGCAACTGCTGGAGAAAGACCATAGCTTCACCAGGAATCATTTTTGCAGTGTTGAGGCCTCTACCTACAAGTTCCTATTGACCACAGTATCCCAGTACTGGATAGCAGAAGATGAGGGAGGGGACAGGACCTGCTAATTTGAAATTTTTGAAACTCCGTGTTTTCCGTTTGCATGAATATCTTTCTCCATTTACTCAGTTACGTTCTTGACAACTTTCAGCCGTGTGTGTGTGTGTGTGTGTGTGTGTGTGTGTGTATGTGTATGTATCATATAAACAGTCATATGGGTATGCCAGTTAAATACTGAAGATCTTTGTGCTTATCTGCATGATTGCCATGTTTGGTCATGCCCTTGCACAGATGTGCCCAACTCAGGATAAGTGGAGATGGAAAACCAGGCTGTGTTTTGGGTGCCCTTTATCTAATTCCTTCAAAGGGGCCTTATGCACTTATAACGGCGCTGTGTAACACAGCAGCTTGATTGAACGTTAGCCTTTATTTGGACACGGTGTAATACATGTAGAACAGCTATTTTTTTAAGGTATGAGAAAGAAAACGGATTTAACCTCATCTGTGAAAAAAAAGGATGACAGGATAGTTATTGGGTCAGTTAGTGTTGAGATACCCCCCACCCCCTTCCCCAATAGGTGTTTCATAGAGTCCATCATCATACAAAAGGCACTGAACTATTTGAGAATACCTGCTTTGAAGTTTGGCTTTTCCACTTATGCTGAGTCATCTGTGATCAAACATATGCAAGCTTCAAGTACAACTCCCTCTTCCCTCCCCCCCAATATCTAGAATTGCTTACGGCTTTTATTTTTCAAAATTTTGGTCCTCTTTCAATTACTCTATTCATGATTGATAATCCCAGCATTAGAGGGCAGTTAATTGTCTCCATGTTTTCATTAGCTGCTTCATACTGATTAGTTCAAGGATACACAGGGAGGTTTTGGTAAAATGGGAACTGAGGGTTTCAAAGGATGGTTCACATTTCTTAAGAATTTCCCATGTGCCAGCCCAGTGCTAAACACTTTACATGCATTCTTATTTAAACCTTACTGCCACCCCATGTGCTAGGCTGCATTTGATATCTTTCTTTTCAGATGTGGAAACTCAGGTTTGCAGAGTTTTAGTAAGCAGTGGAGCCATAATTCAAATTCAGGTTTATCTGATTCCAGAAGCTGTTTTTTAACTAGTGAGCATATTGCATTGGCTAGATAACATTTTGACGATTCGATGTTCTTTATGTTGTATAGTTCAAGCATTAGCAATTGATTGAATACTATACCAGGAATTCTGGGATTAGAAAAGACATCTGAAAGATCAGGGTCCCAGTTTCTTGATCTTACTTTGCTGTCAGTAAACAAAGGCCAATTAAATTGTGAATGTCTCCTGGAAATAAATTTTGAAGTGTAGAGAGACTTCCAAGAAGAAACACCATCAGCCTGGCTGGTGTAGCTCAGTGGTTGAGCATCAACCTATGAACCAGGAGGTCACGTCTGGATTCCCAGTCAGGTCACATGCGCAGGTTGTGGACCGATCCCCAGTGTGGGGTGTGCAAGAGGCAGCCGATCAATGATTCTTTATCATTGATGTTTCTATCTCTCCCCCTTTCCCTTCCTCTCTGAAATCAATAAAAACATATTTTTCTTAAAAAAGAAATGAGATTATTTCATACGGCATTCAAACAAAAGTCTGGGGTTTCCTTTGAGGAACCATGCTCTTTAATTTGATCCATCGCAGGACTATGTTTCCAGGAAGAACGGGAGAGCATCTTTCTCACATTCTCCTCTTCACAGTTCTCTTAACTCATAACTGTTGATATACCCAAAATTTCTTAGGAAAGGGCCTGAAGAAATCCATTTGTACTAAGGTATATGTGAGTTTACACATCCAATGTTACTCCTCATTCATTCTACAAGTATCATTCATTACTAAGTATCTGACACCCTCTGTGCACAGACAGCACTGGAGATGGGAACTGAGACGGCTGTTCCCAAGGAGCTTTAGATCGGCTGTGAGACACAAACAAGTAAAAGTACATCAAATATTAAGGCATTTGCAGTATACTAGGACCCAATCTTATTTTAAAAGGAGGAAATTCCAGGTAATGGTGGGTCCTGGGGAAGGCATTTGATGACTTGTCTAGATGCTAATAAATCTCACTTTGTGAAATTAAGACTTTGGAAGAGAAGCAAGCTGAACTATAAGTCAGGAAGTAGAACCATCAAGTACATCCCAGCCCCATTATGTTATTGCGGCTGCCAGTGACCTCGTGCTCAGAGATAGCTCTTGCACGTATTGCTGCCTCAGTTATGTCTGTCACAGGGAGCAAGCTGAGTTTGAGTTGTCTCTTTCCAGTTAAGTTTTTTTAAAAAATTATATTTTTATTGATTTTTCACAGAGAGGAAGGGAGAGGGATAGAAAGTTAGAAACATTGATGAAAAAGAGACATCGATCAGCCACCTCCTGCATGCCCCCTACTGGGGATGTGCCCGCAACCAATGTACGTGCCCTTGACTGGAATCAAACCTGGGACCCTTCAGTCTGAAGGCCGATGCTCTATCCACTGAGCCAAACCGGTTTCAGCTCCAGTTAAGTTTTTACTTGTTCATATGTGCATGTTTCTTGCCTGTGTGGAGAGGAAGCAGACACTTCTGAGATCCCACAGATACTGCAATCACGCAGAATGTTGTTTGCCATTAGAAGTTACAACTTTGCTTGGATATTGGAAAGCCCATTTTTAGTTCCTTCATGGGACTGAGAGAGGGGGTGAGGTCCTTTCATTTTCTTGATGCAGTGCCCTGGACAGTCTCTGGGATCTTACGAGGATATTAATCTAGTTTACTTGTCTGCTTTCTTCCTGCAGAAAGAAAAATATTTTAATGGTATATGGACTTTAAAAGTATCTGTTTAAAACAAGTATGTTTTTAGAGTCAGTATTTAGGGTAGTTAATGATATCCTTCTGAAAAAATTATGTCTTTGTGGTCTAGGGGCATGGTCAAGAAGACCCTTACTTCTTTTGGTAATTCCAAAAATGTGTTCTTTAATAGCCTTTCTTTAAAGTAGTGGTCTGTGGTTAAATAAGTTTGGGAAACACAGCACATTATTCTCCTCTCTTGGATATTTAAAGTAAAAATCAAGATATTAAAAATTCAACAGTTTTAACGAGAAGTGGACTATCAAAAGGGAGACTTTGGCAACAATCTTTAATGGAACTACTTTCCCTGTATGGAAGTAGATTGCTCTTTAAGATGGTTATGATCACAAAATAGGATTTTCAGTTACACTTAGGGATTAATTTATCTTTCAACACCTCAATATAGTCTTACAAATCACTCTGAAATTTCAAGTCAGCTAGTACTTCTTAAAGGTTAAAAGAAAAGTTTTCACACCCAGCTGGCATGGCTCAGTGGTTGAGTGTCAGACTATGAACCAGGAGGTCAGAGCACATGCTTGGGTTGCAGGTTTGATCCCCATTTGGGGGTATATAGAAGACAGCCAATCAGTGATTCTCTCTCATCAGTGATGCTTCTGTCTCTCCCTCTCTCTTCCTCTCTGAAGTCAATAAAAATACATTTTTAAAAAGTTTCCACATTTGCCATTATGCTGATATCTATGTACAGCAGCTGTATGTTACACCTAAACTTAAAGGAGGTTTTGACTATAGTTCAGAACTGAACTGCTCTGTCTAGCCTTATGCTAAGGACTGTGTGTGTGTAAAGCTGCCTCTATGACTATTTCTATATCTGAGGAAAGTTTTTTAGTAATGGTGCTTTGTACAATGGACAGATGATTTGGTTCTTGGTCCTATACATCTTGTATTATAAATACCTGACTCTTATGTGCAACGACAGAGGTTGGAAAACTAAGAGAACTCACTTATGGCAACTGTTTTACTTGAATTTTCTTTATTTTTTATCTTAAAGCATCCAACTTTTTATTCCATGTAAATTCATCTAAACTGCCTGCTAAAATAAGTCATTAGACCATAAAAGTGCTTCCAGTATTTTGGAATGATAAATGAGTATGGTGTGAGCATCTCATACTCTTCCTTCCTGAATGCTTCTAAATTCAGGGCAAGACTGAATAGTGTAAATAGTGTGTAGTGAATTCTAATTAAATACAACCATGTGAGTATTCCTGGGGTTTTTATCAATCAAATTAACTGTCAAAAGAACCAAATCAAGCAAAAAATAAAAACCTAACAGAATAATTTCTAGAGAGCTTTTGAGTGTCTTTTAGAATAAATCATACCCTGTGCTCTTACTGTAATATGCCCTTTATGGTCCTTGTTGAGCCCCTGTTGTAGTTCCCTGAGGCTTATCCCAGGCCACGTACTTACTTCCTTTTTTCTGTCCTCTTTGGGGTCTTCTGCGCCCAAGTTTGTCTTGCTGTCTTTTCTCTCTTTGCCTTTATCTGTGTCACTTCTCTCTTCATTGTGGTTTTTAGTCCTTGTATAATTCTGATGAAATAACCATTTTACTTCGTTTTTGACAGCCCTGGGACATAACGATTTTATGCAACTTGTGATGTTTTGTTACATTTTGATGCACTTGAAATGTTTTGGGGATAGCATGAATTCAAATGAGTTGTGAATTAAGCTTATAGTGGAAGACGGAGACCCAAATTTCAATCTATTCTAATCTAGCATTCTGTGAAAGGCATTTTTAAGATAATACTTATTTATAAGTGATAATTTGTATATCATTTTTCATAAAAAAAGGGCTTTATATACATTATTTAATTTAAGTGTTTAGAGTCACCTCGTGGGGTGTCATTACCTCTCTCTATATAAAAGCTTAAGTAACCGGATGACTGGATGACCAGCCAGTGGCTATGATATACACTGACCACCAGGGGGCAGACACTCAATGCAGGATCTGTCCTCCCCCCTCCCCGCACCCCCCGCACCCCGGTTGTCAGTGTGCTCCCACAGTGGGAGAGCCGCTCAGCTGACAGAGGGGCACCAGACGCGAGCTGATGGTTGGAGAACACAGCTGTGGCTACGTGAGCCTCTCCACCTCTGCGGCAGTGCTACTGAGCGCAGTGGCAGCAGGCGCATCGGGCCAGGATCAGGCTCCTCCCTGGCTGCCTGTCAATTCGTGCACTACTACATCCCTCCAGGGCCAGGCTGAGGGACCCCACTGGTGCATGAATCCGTGCACTGAGCCTCTAGTTTATAGGTAGGAAAGTTGTGACTTGCAGTTTTTACATATACTAAGTTGAGTTTAAGAACATCCTTTTAGCTGGGTAAAAATTTGTACTTATGTTAAAGTTGTCCTGAAATGTAGAACCCTGCCCTTACCCCCCTTGCAATGGTTTTCTGCATATTTATCTATGTGTTCTCTAGAATCTTACTAATGCATCCTACCCCAGTTATCAGAAATCCTGTGCACTTGTTCTCTGCAATACAATACCACTTGGAGTTATCACAACCTGACTAAAGATCTGCCCCTCACATTCAAATTAAACAAACAAACCTCAACAGGAACAAACTAAACCCCAAATAGTACTGAACAGTCAGGTCACCACAGTGCTGAGCACACAGGAACCAGGGTGTTTTTAATGGCAGCGGTTCAGAAGAAGTGATTCCCATGTTCTAGCCCTTCTGAGACCAGAGTAATAGAGGATAACAATGCATTCGGGCATATGTGCAGCAAATGTGCATCTACCATCTCTTCTTTGATGAAATATCTTCATTAATAACAAAAGTAATTCCCCACTTTGCATATACCTTTACTAGAATTTGCAAGCTGAGGGAATGACCTACCTTATTCTCAGGTCGGAAGTCTTTTCATTTTACCAATGTTTAATTATGGGGCTATATATGAAATACAGATTTGAAATAATGTATGGGGACCAAAGCAGTGTTCCTAATCTCCTCTGTTCCCTCTGGATAAACAAGAGTCTCATGGTCCCTGAAATGGGTACATAAAACCAGGTATTTATCCACCAGCTAAGATCTTGTCACTTCAGTTTTAGTTGTATTTTGCAGATAATTAGGGTTCTATTTTTGTTTTTTAAATACAAAATTATAATATTCAATATATATATTTTAAACTAAATGTGCCTTTCTGGAACTTCTGATATGTCCCTCTTAGGGGGTACTGCTGCCTTCCTCCTCCAGTTCCCTCACTTAAGAATCACTGACTAGAGCTTTAAATTTAAATCGGGGTAGGTTTTTCTATAATTAGAGAGTTAAAGCTCAGTGAAAGGTTGGTCAGTGGTTAAATTACTGCATGAAGTCAGTAAGTTTTTTTTTTTTCTAAAAAGTAAATTGTATCAACAGTGTTTAGCATGTGTTCAGAAAGTCAGAATTTATTCTTGTGACAAACTCAGACTGGATCCAAAACCAAATTCTGACATATATTTTATGAAAACAGAAAACTCCACTATTCATTAGTGGAGATATATATTAACTTTTCTGGGTAGAGAGGTATTAAGGCCAAGTTGAATGGGTTTGTCTGGTGATTATATTTAGTAGTAAAAACTTTTTCATCTTGCTTAATTATCCTTTTGATTATTTTTGACTTTATGTTCCAGTTTTAAATAGCAGCATCTCAAAGGATTCACACTTGTCAATAGTTGTTTTCAGTAAGTGTAGTATTCTACCTTACTGGTTGGTTACCCCAGGTTATCCAACCAGGCCTCCTTTGCTGAGTGTGATGTAGTGTAAGTAGCATATGTGTATACATTTTTAAAATATATTTATTTTTATTTCAAAGAGGAAGGGAGAGGGAGAGAGAGCTAGAAACATCAGTGTACTTCCCCCACTGAGGATTGAGCCCACAACTGACTGGGAATCAAACCATGACCTCCTGATTCATAGGTCGATGCTCAACTATTGAGCCACGCTGGCCAGGCTATGTGTATATATTTTAAACAAATTGTTTTTTTCTGTTTTGGATTGCTTTTTTTCAGGTATATGTGAGATTACTGCTTCAAAGAGGATGAAAACTTACACACTGCCAACTTGTTCTTTAGAGGACTTGAATTGCTTTACTATGCCCCAGCAATGTACTGCTTCCTGAAAACCCTACAAGTGTGAGGTTAATCAATCAATCAATTAATTAATTAAAGAGGGAGAGTAAGAGAGAGAGGAAGGGAGGGTTGGGGGAAGAGAGAGAGATCTATTGGCTGCTGACCCCCTGCCCACCTCCCATTGAGGAATTGAGGATTGGGGGATTGAGCCTGCACCCTGGCATGTGCCCTGACCTGGAAGCGACCTGGCAACCTCCTGGTGTATGGGATGACGCTCAAACAACTGAGCTACAATACCTAGGGCACCAATGGTATTTTTAAAAATTAGTTTTAAATCATATTTTATTGATTTAGGGCCGAGTGTTTTCCCAGCTTTTGAAGTCCTAGGAAGCAGCAAATACTTTGGCAATTATTTATAACTAGAGGCCCAGTGCATGAAATTTGTGAAGGGGTGTGTGTCCCTCAGTCCAGCCTGCACCATCTCCAATCTGGGATCCCTTTCATAATTCATGACTGATGGCTCCCAATTGTTTGCCTGCCTGCCTTCCTGATTGCCCCTAACTGCTTCTGCCTGCCAGCCTGATCACCCCCTAACCACTCCCCTGTCAGCCTGATTGATGCCTAACTGCTTCCCTGCCAGCCTGTTTGCCCCTAATTGCCCTCCCCTGTGGGCCAGGTCACTCCTAACTGCCCTCACCTGCAGGCCTGGTCCTCCCCAACTCTCTCCCCTTTAGTGCTGGGTCCCTCCCCAACTGCCCTTCCGTGCTGTCCCAGTCACCCTCAAATTCTCTCCTCTGCCAGCCTGATCACCCCTAAATGCCCTCCTCTGCAGGCTTGGTCGCCCCCAACTGCCCTCCCTTATAGGCCTTGTCCCTCCCAACTGCTTTCCCATGCTGGCCTGATTACTCACAACTGCCCTCCCCTGCAGGCCTGATCCCTCCCCACTGCCCTCCATCTTGTGGTGGCCATCATGTGTCTACATGGGGGCAGCCATCTTTGACCACATGGGGACAGCCATCTTGTGTGTTGGAGTGATGGTCTATCTGCACATTACTCTTTTATTAGATAGGATAGAGGCCTGGTGCCTAGAGGGGAGGGCAGCTGGTTTGCCCTGAAGGGTGTCCTGGATCAGGGTGAGGGTTTCCAGGGGGCATGGGGTGGCCTGGGTAAGGTGGTTTGCAGGCTGGCCATGCCTCCTGGTGACCCAAGGAGAGGCCCAGGTATCTGGGATTTATTTATCTTTTTTTAAAATTAAATCTTTATTATTCAGATTATTACATTTGTTTCTCTTTTTTCCCCTCCATAGCTCCTCTCCAACCGGCTCCCACCCTTCCCTCTACCCTTACCTCCATCCCGTTGACCTCATCCATAGGTGTATGATTTTTGTCCAGTCTCTCCCTGTACACCCCTCACCCCTTTCCCCTGAGAATTATCAGTCCACTCCCTTTCTGTGCTCCTGATTCTATTGTATTCACCAGTTTATTCTGTTGATCAAATTTTTAATTCACTTAATTTTTAGATTCACTTGTTGATAGATATGTATTTGTTCATAATTTTTTGTCTTTTACCTTTTTCTTCTTCCTCTTCTTAAAGAGTACCTTTCAGCATTTCATATAATATTGGTTTGGAGTTGATGAACTCTTTTAGCTTTTTCTTATCTGTGTGAAGCTCTTTATCTGCTCTTCAATTCTGAATGATAACTTTGCTGGATAGGGATTATTCTTGGTTGTAGGTTCTTGCTGTTCATCACGTTGAATATTTCTTGCCACTCCCATCTGGCCTGCATCGTTTCTGTTGATAAATCAGCTGACAGTCATATGGGTGCTCCCTTGTAGGTAATGAACTGTTTTTCTCTTGCTGCTTTTAAGATTCTCTCTTTGTCTTTTGCTCTTGGTATTTTAATTATGATGTGTCTTGGTGTGGTCCTCTTTGGATTCCTTTTATATGGGGTATTCTGTGTGCTTCCTGGACTTGTAAGTCTATTTCTTTCACCAGATGTGGGAAGTTTTCAGTCATTATTTCTTTAAGTAGGTTTTCAGTATCTTGCTCTCTCTCTTCTTCTGGCACCCCCACAATTCTGATGTTGGTACGCTTGAAGCTGTCCCAGAGGCTCCTTACATTATCTTCACATTTTTGGATTCTTTTTTCTTCTTGCTTTTCCAGTTGAGTGTTTTCTGATTCTTTATATTTCAAATTTTTGACTTGATTCTTGCCCTCCTCTAGTCTGCTGTTAGGTCTCTGTATAATACTTTTTATTTCAGTCAGTGTATGTTTAATTTCTAGTTGGTCCTTTTCCATCTCTAGTTGGATCTTTTCCATCTCTAGTTGGTTCTTTTTCATCTCTAGTTGCTCCTTTTTCATCTCTAATTGGTCCTTTTTCATCTCCTTTTGGGTCTCACTAACTTTATCCAACTTTTCTAGGATATTCTTGAAAAACCTTATAAGTGTGGTTTTGAACTCTATATCCAGTCATTTGTTTTCCTCCATTTCTTTTGTTTGTGGTCCCTTCCCTTGTCTCGGCATTTTCACTATGTTGGGAAAACTTCTGTGTTGGATTCAGTCTTATGATACCAGACTTGAAAAACTGTAAAAGCTTCTCAGTTGAGCTTGGGATGGGTGGAGTCTCAGGGCTTCAGGGACCGCCTTGCCTTCCAGTCGGCCCCGCCCTCCATGGCCCTGAGTCTAATGTGACTGGGTAATCCCTGGAGTGGTCACTGTGTGCACACATGCTCTCCCAGTGCCTCTTGACTGCTGCTCCTCTGGCTCCCCTGCATTCCGGGACCACACGAGTCTGGGTCCCTAGGTTTTTGCCCGAAACTGGGGTTTAGTGGAGTTAGAAGTGGCACAGTTGGGAGGGTCTGTCTCCCGCCCACTCGTGAAAGCCAGCGGCACAATCAGCAGTCGGTCCTCTGCGCGCCACCCGACTTCTGATCTTTTGCGACTCCCCTAAATTTCCGTGCACTTCTCCCCCTTCACAGTCCAAACTCCCCCCATATAAGTTTTGGCTGGATCTGGGGTTTAGTGTCGTAGGATAAGGAGTTCAATGCCTTTGAGAGTTTCCGTCTCCCTCCCGGCAGAGAAAGCCAGCCAGGTTCTCCAGCACCCGCTCTCTCCACGTGCGTCTCTGTACCTCAGCTTTTATGCAGCTTCTCTGGGTCTCTGTGAGCCCCTCTCTTTCCTTCTAGTTGTAGAATTTCCACTCCGCCAGCTTTCCTGTGGTTCTGGAATATGTCTGTTCTGTCTTTTAGTTGTAGTTTTGAAATTGTTGTGTGAGGCAGCATTTTAGGTGCTCACCTATGGTGCCATCTTGGATTCTCTATTTATCTTTTATAATTGAAACTTTGTAGCCTTGAGCAGAGCCTAACCTCCTGCTTGCTCTGTGGCCACAGCCATTTTTGTTGGGATTTATTTATCTTCTATAATTGAAACTTTGTAGCCTTGAGTGGACGCCTGGGCCTGCCAGGGTAAGTGGAAAACTTGCCTTCCTCCATTACCAGGGAAACCCAAGCCACTCTGGCTGCAGCTATCTTGGTTGGGTTAATTTGCATACTCGCTCCTGATTGGCTGGTGGGCATGGCTTATGGGTGTGGAGTGATGGTTAATTTGTATATTATTCTTTTATTAGAATGGATATCTGGAAATATAAGAGAACACATATCAGTGAATATATTAGAGTAAAACTTTGTTACCATAGGTGGGATACTAGGAAGGCCATCTTGGCTCTTTCCTCTGCTCTCTCAGTGCAGATGTTGATAAAAGCCTTTCTTGGGATTGGGAGTGGTATTGGAAATTAACCATTTAGAGCAGTGGTTCTCAACCTGTGGGTCGCGACCCCTTTGGGGGTTGAACGACCCTTTCTCAGGGGTCGCCTAAGACCATCAGAAAACACCTATTTCCCATGGTCTTAGGAACCAACAGACGGCTTCTCGGTGTAGCAAAGTGTAGCAATGTAGTTTACTGTTGTCATATGAAGACTGTTACCCATGCTACAACATGATTCAAGACAAAAATTTCATTTATTTATAATTAGAAATAAATATTTCACAATATATAATTACATATTGTTTTTGTGATTAATCACTATGCTTTAATTATGTTCAATTTGTAACAAAAATACATCCTGCATATCAGATATTTACATTACAGTTCATAACAGTAGCAAGATTACAGTTATGAAGTACCAATGAAAATAATTTTATGGTTGGGGGTCACCACAACGTGAACAACTGTATTAAGGAATCGTGGCATTAGAAAGGTTGAGAACCACTGCTCTAGATGCAAGCATGTCAAACTCACCACATACCTCAAGGCATGTGGCCTGCTGGCTGTGCGTTTGACATGCGAGAGGCTCAGTCTGCAAGAGTAGTCCATCTCATTCTCGCCCTGTGCTATTATTACTTGCCTCACCTCCTCTGGACCTAAGTCTGTTGAAACAGCTTTAATTAATTCATCTGGGTTTAAGTGTGTATAAATTCATGTTTTGCTTCAATTGACTTTTAAAGGAGATATAAAAATCACTTAATTTATTGAGCACAAACTCAAGGTATTAGGGGCCATGTAAGAAACAAATGAATTTGACTTGTTCCATATTCTTGAGAAGTTATGAGGGGAGACAAAATACTATGCACACAACAACTCTAGAGCAGTATGCTGCCTATGTTAAATGCAGTGTAAACAAGAGGACTGTAGAGGAAGCAATGGCTTCTGAGAGCTAACCAGGAAAGGCTTTGTGGAAGTAGCTTTTGGGTGAGGCTTTAAAGGACTGGTAGACTGTCTCAGCAGATTCAGCAGAAAAAGGTATTCCATGGGAGGATGCAGGACCTGGGCAAGGGCTAGTAGAGTCTAATGATTAATGTTTTACTGTGGTTTATGTGAACGTGTTAGTGTTTTTGGTTAATCCTCACCCAAGGATTTTTTTCCATTGATTTTTAGAGAGAGTGGAAGGAAGGGAAGGGGAAAGAGAGAAACATGGATGTGAGAGAGAGAGACATTGATTGGCTCCCTCCCGCATGCACGCTGATTGGGGCCAGACATGCCCTTGACCGGGAATCAAACCTTAGACCCTTTGGTGCATAGGGCAACACTCTAACCACTGAGAACACTGGCCAGGGCTATGTTATCTTGGTTGATCTATTCAACTATCCTATGATATAACTGATATACGATACTCATGTTTTAGATGGGCAACTGAGTCTAGTAAGTAGCGGGGTTCTCTTTGAACTTACTAGTAAGTCTCTGGCATCAGGACCCAGGTTCTTTATTTTGGAGTACACACTAGGTTCATTAAGTAAATGACAAGGAGTTTGGAGAATATGTAGGGGAAAGTCACAGGAGGTAAGTCTGGAAGAGGATAGTGGAGCTGAGGAATTGAAGGTTTGAATGCCAAGTTAAGCAGCTTGGACATTATTTAACAAACAGGCAATGGGAAAATAATGAGGGTTTCAGAAGTGTGCCTTAAAAAGATGTGAGTGCTTTGCACGGGCTGGTGTGATCAGTGGTTAGAGCACCAGCTGTGCGTGGAAGGGTCATGGGTTTGATTCCCAGGTAATAGCATGTACCTGGGTTGCAGGTTTAATCCCCAGCCCCGGTTGGGGCTCATGTGGGAGGCAACCAATTGATATGTCTCTCTTACCTTAATATTTCTCTCTCTCTCTTTCCTTTCCACTCTCTCTAAGAATCAACGAAAAAAATACCCTCCGGTGAGAATTAACTGAGAGAGGGAGCGGGAGCGGGAGGTGAATAGTTTGCAAAAGGCAAGAAATAGGAAGAACAGCAGTTATGAAATCCTTGGCAGAAAGCCAAGTGAGATTTGAGAAGTAGGAAAGAAGGGACAGATGTGAGACCTTTCTAAGATGGACTGAAGGAATTTTGGCAAATGATGGTTGTGGACAGTGACCCAGAAACAGATGAGGCCTGTATCTGAAGATTGCGTCTAAATAAGTTTTGAACTGGGAGGCCCCACATTTTCATTTTGTGCTGTGCCCTACAAATTATCTAGACAGTGACAGGTGGTGCCATGGATAGGCTCCTAGGCCCTGAAGAGGAGGAGCTGACGGGGAAAGGCTGGCTCAGATGTTAGATATGACTGTTAAACGCCTGCAGAACATCAGAGTTGGATGTCAAACAGGTAACTGGAAATGTGAACCTGGAGCCTCAGAGTGAAGCTGAGGCCAGAGGTAGAGCTTTGTAAAGTGTATGGCTCTAAGAGGAATAAGATATCATAGTAGAAAACAGAAATTCTGTCCCAAGCAGACTTGGTGGCTGCTTCTGGTGGTTTAGTTAGTTTCCACTGAACTAGTCTTATTTATAAGTAACAAAACTTCATTCCTTAAGAAGTCTTTCCAACATTTAGATTTTTCTAATTCAGACTTACATTTTTCCAAAGGAAGGATTGCATTTTTAATATCATGGTCTTAAGTATTTCTAAAACTTAGTCATTTTTGCCCCCTTTAATTTTAGGGGACCTCTGAGACCCTTGGCATTTATGGTTTCTTTCATTCATGATGTGATTAAGTAAGTTCATGATGCAATCTGTAAGTTTCTTTTTTTCAAAGAGAGACTATAATTTTATTTGTTATATTTTTATTGATTTCAGAGAAGAACAGAGAGGGAAAGATAGAAACATCATTGATTGGCTGCTCCTGCACACCCCACATTGGGGACTGAGTCCATAACCCAGGCATGACCTGACGGGGAATCAAACTGTGACCTCCTGATTCATAGGTCGATGCTCACCCACTGAGCCACGCCAGCCTGGCCAGTCTGTAAGTCTTATTTTTAAGATGTTCTAGGCCAAGAGGTTATGAGAATAGCTTAGAATAGTTTCAGTTAATTTATGCATTTCTAATATAAATGTATTGCCAGTGAAAACTCGTTCAACAGGCAGATTATGTTATTTTGTAGAGCAGACTTCACAGCATTTAGTAACTGAGTCAGCTACTTCATTCACAATGAAAACAGCTAACATCTAAGTGTAGGCTCACTTAAAAAATTGTCTAGAAAGAACAAATTAAAAAAATTGTCTAAGAAAACTATTACAAAACTAAAATAAATGAAATTAAGTTCTTTTTAGACTAGGATGGAATGTTGTGCTCTTTGTTAAGAAGCATGACTTGCTGTTGTGTACTCACACCAGATATCTGACGTTTGACAGGTGGCAGAGAAAGTGCTGTTTGTTTTTTTGTGGTTCTGGCTGGGTGGGAATGGAATCAATTCTAATTCAGATAATAACCGGTTACCTGGCTACACACAGTTGTATTTTGCCTTAGTTTCCTGTCACAGCGTTATCAGTCAGACTCAAGATAATAGAATGTTTAAGTGCTTTGGATGTACAAAGCACACAGATATGTCAAACATTGCTGTTAACTGAGCAGGTTGGCGCTGTGTCTCTCTGTGGGCGTGTGTGTTGACTCCCGTGCCATGCTGTAAACTCTCAGCACTCAGGTCCTGAATTGCTCTCTGGAGATTGAAGCCCAGCTGAAGGGGCTGGAAGGGCAGTGACCCTGGAGGAAGAACCAGTAAAAGCAGGGGGTGGTTGAAAAGGGAATTGATAGTTGTGCAAGAAGAGGTGTCTGCCTTATGTTGTAAGCCAAGACACCCTGACCCTTCCAGTAACTGTTTGGTCTTTCAGTCTCATTTGGCTTCATTTACAAGGTCTGTATTAATGTCAATGTCAGGATTTAAGGCAGTATTTTGTCCATGCTGTCTGCTGTTGTGCTGGTTTGCTGACAAATACATTTGATATCTAATAATTATAGGGAGAAGAGGAAAAGGGAAGTTTAAACCATTTTCCCGCTCAGAATTTGAGTAATAGAAGCCATGTAGTTTTTTAAGTTCCATGCCAATGTACCAGGCAGAAAAAGACTTGCTAATACCTTTTCTGTAACTTCATTTGTTATGTTTATGCTATGCTATTATGGTTGTATATGTGTTAGTTGTTTTTGTAACTTAGATTAGGAAACATATTAATCCACTTAAATGAAAGGGCATTTATTCTTTTTGAAAAAAAGATTGGGTAAAAGTAATGCTTAATCCAATTAATCTGTCTTCTTCCTCTAATTCATCATGATGACTTTGGGTGTCTGGTGGCAACTGAGAATGGGTTATGGAAAAATGTCAGGGCAATGTAATCCCTGTTATTTATGGTTACTTAAGAGGATAAATTAATCAGTGGTCAGTAATCTTTGGATAATTACTTTATTTAGTTGGAAATACCTTGAGTTTTTTAGAAAGCAAGTCAGTCAGAACTGTCAAACTAGATCAGCCTGTCTAAGTCTAATAATAAGTGAATGGGAACTAGTTGCCTTCAGCTTTTTCTCTGTATTGTAGTATGATCATTCTTTAAGTCTGGAAATTATATATGGCACAACAGGGAAAATGCATTAATACGCTATCTTGTGGTTTTCAGATAATAATTTTAATTTGTTAAAGATGGGAGTAGTTTCAGGCCAAGTATTTACAAATATTTCTATGGAGAGGGAGAAGGCCAAGTTACCAAGTGGCTAATTAATTGATGGAGTAAGATTCAGGAGCAGATCTGGGACGAGGAAACCTTGCCAGAGGTGCCGCCAGTTTAGGGCCTGGAGAGAAGAAAGTAAGGAGCAGAGCAAATGGAGGTGGGGTCGGAGAGAATTAGGAGGCACCTTTGTTTTCTTTGCTAAGTGTGGCCGGTGGGGTTGAGTAGCAGATTTGAAGAGAGTGGCAAAGGCTGGGGATCTGATTAGTGATAAGGAAAAGGACTGCTAGAACTCAAACAGGATTGGAAACCATGAATTTGTAATGAAACCAGTTTCTAAGCTTGTGGCTTTTCTGTCCCTCACCTGTTTTGAGCCCAATATGTGAGCAGGGAACCGTGAACTGAACCGTTGATATAAGGCTAGAGAAGAATTGAAGCCAAGTAATTTTATGTATTCTGTCGGTTTTCAGCTGTGCTTTCTGTTCTCTCCACCTTTTAATACACCATCCTGAGACTTAGAAGTATGTATATGTTTTAAGTCTTTGCTGAAATTGATGAAACATTTAACAACTGCATGCAGTTTTTTGGTGCTGTGTTAAGTATTGTGGTAAAATATATGTAACATAAAATCTACCATTGTAATCATTTTAAATGTACATTTCAGTGCATTAAGTACATTTGCAATGTTGCATGCCCATCGTCACTATACTAAATTTTATTTTTATAATACATTTTTAAAAATTGATTTCAGAGAGGAAGGAAGAGGGAGAATTAGAAACATCAATGATGAGAGAGAATCAGTGATCGTCTACTTCCTGTATGCTCCACACTGGGGATTGAACCCGCAACCCAGGCATGTGCCTTGACCGGGAATAGAACCATGAGCTCCTGTTACATAGGTTGATGCTCAGCCACTGAGCAATACTGGCCGGGCTATACTATAATTTTAATTTGAACATGACTTTGCCGTCGCTTTTCCTCCCTTTGTATCACTCCTGATTAATAAATTCAACATAGGCCTTTACTGGATTCAGTATTTGTATTTTGGAAACGGAAGTATTGATAACAGTATGTACCGAGCTTAACTTTGGCAGGTGCTGTGCAAGGCACAGGTGTGGCATTAGTTGTAATTCTTTGTTAGTGTCTCTTTTCCTTACTAGACATATAAGGTCCACGTGCAGGGACCTATGTCTGTCATATTTACAATTATATCAGTACTGTCCAGTACAGTGCTTGGCATATAGTAGGCATTCAATGAACTTTTGAACAATGGAAATCCTTCATTGAAGAAATTTATTTGTTAAATAAGTTGAATAAGTTCTTTCTTTATGCTCTCTATGAAGTAGGCAAACTTGTATTTACACATTAATACAGATTATAGGGCATGACACATTCCAATGTCTGGTTAATTAGTAGAAATAAAAAGGGTTTATATTTGCAGTTTCATCTTGGAGGTTATTAGAGCAGATTGTGTATTAAACAAATGGTTGTGCAGAATTGGCCGCAGTAACCCTGACGCTTGAAGACTGTAGGTTAATTAGGATAACTTGACAGGAAGTGAGTTAATCAAATTTGAGAGTTGAAAGAATGTTCCAATAATTTATTTCAAACCATTTCAAATATATCAGCAGGTAACAGGAAATTTAGTTGCAGAATGCTCCAAACACTAGAACACCAGTGGATTTTATAGTTTACAGTAATGTTTTGGAGAAAGCAAAACAATGAAATGGCTTGGGGCTGCTTGGTTCTGTTACCCTATATTAAATATAATACACCAGAGGTTAAAATATTGTCTTTGTTGAAGATAAAGTATATTAATTAATTTAGGTATTCTATTTTTCTTTTATAGTTATATTTGTGAATTAATTTGGTAATACTTGTATTTCTTTAAAAAATATGCTTAAGCCCTGGCCAGGTGGCTCAGTTGGTTGGAGCGTTGTCCCCTGTACCAAAGGGTTGTGGGTTAGATTCCAGGTCAGGGCACATACCTTGGTTGTAGATTCGATCCCCAGTTGAAGTGTGTATGGGAGGCAACCTATTGATGTTTCTCTCTCACACCGATGTTTCTCTCTCCCTTTCCCCCTTCCTCTCTCTAAAAACAGTAAAAAATATGCTTGATATGGGAATTTCTCTGTTAACTGGTATTAGATAAGTAAAGCAATATAGTTTTTTTCCCAAGTGGCTTATGGTTAAATGGAGGTAAAGAGGCAAAATACACATATAAGAATTAATTAATGAGTTATGCATTCCTATAACAGTAATCACAATATATCCTCTGATTCTGAAAGGGAGACTCAGTGTGTATTTGAAAAAAACTAACAAACAAAACAACAACAACTATAGATGCCCTTTGGAAAAAATCTGCCTCCAGCAAAGTATTTTTAGTTCTCATAGAAAGAGAAAAGAAAATGCTAATAGGAGAAAAGAAAATGCTTCTATCGTTTTCTTGCCCATAAGCTAAAACCAGAGTTTGGTTTTAGGAACCAGTAATGGAAATTTTCTTATGTGCCATCAGTAAAATCTAGTACTATGGCGTGTGTGTGTGTGTGTGTGTGTGTGTGTGTGTGTGTGTAGGAGAGCAGACAGATAGTAGACATAGGTCTTTGAAATGGACTTCTTCAACTAAAGACTAGGAAGAGAAATGTGAGTGAGGAGAGAGGAGTGGAGAGATGGGGGGAAAAGTGGTAGGAGAGGGAGAAGCAGTCTCAGTTGTGGATGTGAAAATGCCACTTCTTTGTCTCTCCATCTCGGTCACTGCAGCCTGACCTCTCTTGATGCTGGTGTTCAGCCCACTTTAGTGAGTGAGAGGAGCTGGCCTTGTAAAGGCAGGATCTGTGGTCTTGGTGCCTGCTGGGCTGGCACGAGTAGGTTGCGTCTCTGCTGGGCTCTGGAGTAGCAACAGCACAGATTTCCAGGAAAGCGTTCCTCCTGTTATCATATTTATTCCTGAGTTGTCATGTTTAGTTATTCAGATGTATGCTGTCCCCAGCTACTTACAAATCAAGCAAGCAGCTTTTCTTTTTCTTCTCTTCCTTCCCTGCTCCCCGCTCCCTCCCCACCCCCGCCTTATTTCCATCTTGTTTGTTACTCCTCTTTATTTTAGTCAAGCACACACATTTAAACATAATGGTTACCATTTTCACTAGTAAGCATAGGATTTCCTCCTTATCCTATGGACTCCTAATCCTATGGTATATAATGATGAATTAAGACATTTAAAGATGTTGCATACATGTAACAACATTGGTACATATCAAGAACATAGTATTGAGTGAAAATATGAAGCTGTAGAATGTCTAATATGTATAAAACAGTATCACCATATTTCATAGACTAAAACACTATGGTATGAGATGCACCATTACTTTGTGTACCCCAAGAAAAAGGGAAAACCTGCAGATAAAATTGTGATGTAATGCTTTATTATGGATTGTAAGATGCATCTCAATTTTAGAGCTGTTACAGTGTGAACAAAATGTGATCTTAGAATTGAAAACATAAGGTAAATATCTTTTATTGGAACATAGTTATGTAATCCTCCTATCTAATGAAAGAGTAAATGCAAATTGACCATCACTCCAAGACATAAGATGGCTGCCTCCATGTGGACACTAGATGGGCACCACAAGATGGCCTTCAGGGGAGGGCAGTTGTGGGCAGTTAGGGGTGACAAGGCCAACAAGGGAGGGCAGTTAGGGGCAATCGGGTCAGCCGGGGAGCAGGTTGGTGTCAATCAGGCTGGCAGGGGAGTGGTTAGGAGATGATCAGGCTGGCAGGCAGAAGCAGTTAGGGGCAATCAGGCAGAGATAGGTGAGCTGTTAGGAGCCAGCAGTTCTGGATTATGAGAGGGATGTCCAACTACCTATTTAGGCCTGGTGGGATTGGGCCTAAACGGGCAGTCAGACATCCTTCAAGGGGTCCCAGATTGGAGAGGGTACAGGCTGGGATGAAGGGCATCTCCTTCGCTGTAAATGAATTTCGTGCATTGGGCCTCTAGTAAAAATATAAAAACATGCCAGGAAATGATACATAACCAATTCAGGATGTGGTTTACTTCTATGAAGAGTGGGAGGGGAATAGAGAATGGGACCACACAAGAGTCTTCCACTCTATAATTTACTTCTAAAAATTTAAAGCAAATATTGCAAAAGGTTAAGATTAGACAAAGCTGGTTTCATGACTTCCTATAATTTTCTATATGTTGTAAGTATTTCATAGTGAAAAGTATATATTTAAAAGCTATATAGAATGCAAGTTGCCAAAGTCTATATGTAGTGGATCTATTTGATTTTTTGTTGTTTTTTTTTTTGTGTTTTTTTTTCAGGCTTTTTCTTATGTCTATCATTCCATAGATGTGGGTTTTGTTGGAAGGTGGGAGGCTTTCTATGTCTTTATTTTTATGTATGAATTAAAAGGTGTATCATTATTAGTAATGATAAAAAGAGGGGGAAATAGTTAATGATCAGATGTCACAGAATGAATAGGTTTGGCTGGCATTATTTCTTGCTGTTAATAGTAAGAAATAAGTAAGTAAATAATAAAATATTTTTTATGTACCTTTGAAGTCATTTGTCTGGTTGATCCCTTGTTCTTTTAAAAATTTATTTATCAAAACATTTTAAAATTGATATTTATAGAGAGGAACGGGGAGAGGGATGCAGAGAGAGAAATATCGATGTGAGAAAGAAACATTGATCTATTGTCTCTTGTATGTGTACTACTGGAAATCGAACTCATAACCTGGGTATGTGCCCTGACCCGGAATCGAACCTGCCACCTTCTTGGTATAAGGGACGATGCTCCAACTGATAGCCACACCAGCCAGGGTCTTATTCATTCATTAATTTATGACTATGAGTCATATGATGTCTAGAGAGAAGTTAGGTCTTGAGAAAAAACATTATTGTAAAATTGAATAAAAATAAGTACCATCATGCCTAGAAATCTGAGAGACACTTTCATGAGGGGTCATGAAACTTGCAAACATTTTTTTTTTTTACTGTTTTACTGAAACCTAACAAGAGTGTTTTAGTTTTGCCTTCCTACCGCCAGATGAAAGGACTATAGTAGAATGTTAGCTTATTGTGCCTTAAGTAGTAAGGAATCAAAGGGCTGAAAAGGATATTTGATTTGTCACACTACCTTAGAAACCTTTTACCTTCTACATCCATGAAAAAGGAATGCTTTTCATATCCTATAATATCATTTTAGTATCACACTTAAGTGTTTTACAGTACTCACTGTGAAGTATAGTCATACCTCTTGACCTAGAATCTCACTCCTTAGGAGATTGCCTAATGCCTCCTAAGAAGAAAAAGCTATATAAGCACATTGACCCTCACTATGCCTTTACTGTAAGAAAGTAAAACTTTGGAGGCAACTTAAATGCCACCACCCTCAATATAATAAAATAAACAACGGTCTCATAAATAGTGAATATCTACTTTATGAATTATGTTTCAACTATAAATGATAAAGATTAATATGTAGCTGCATGGAAAATGTTTGATGATGAAAAGAACAGGAACTACCTCATGACTATGACTAAAAATGTGCATGAATGTAAATAAGGATGAAGAGAATAGAGAAAAAAAATAGTTGCATTAGGATGGTAGAATTTTGAGTGAATTTCTTACCTTACCATTTGTAAAATAAATTTATACTTATTTTTGGGGGAGTGGGCAGATCTTTTAAAGAAAAAATTGCGTGTCCCTAATTGCGTGGGCAGATGGAGGGTGGAGGATACTAGAAAACTGAAAGTAAGTGGGCATGCCCCGGCCAGTTTTGCTCAGTAGATAAAGTGTCCGCCCTTCTGAAGGGTCCTGGGTTCGATTCCAGTCAAGGGCATATATGCCTTGGTTCCAGGCTCGATCCTCAGCTCTGGTCGTATCTGTGTAGGAGGCAACCAATTGATGTGTCTCTCACATCGATGTTTCTTTCTGTCTCTCCCCTTCGCTATACTCTACCTAAAAATCAAAGGAAAAATATCCTCAGGTAAGGATTAACAACAACAACAACAACAAAAAGTAAGTGGACTTTTGAAGATAAAACTAAACCATTTTAAGCCAGATTGCTTTAGCAATGCACATATTGATTATTTAATTTTATCTTTTGAAAGAACATTGGCCTAGTGCAATTGTGAGGAAATCAGAATATTGAAGAGGATTGGTAAAAAAAAGTGGGAGGATCAAAGCCATTGTGACTGGTTTATTCTTTTGCATTACCAAATAAACCAAATTTTTGGACTGTGTCTACTTTAGTCAATATTTGGTTATTCACTTTGAAGCTATTTATTTGCAATAATGTCACTACCATCCTTAAAGGAGCCAAAGTCTGACCCTGAGATTGTAGAATCTTTTTTAAAAAATTTCTTTATTGATTAAGGTGTTACATATGTGTCCTTATGCCCCCTCTACCTGCCCCCCCCCTCCCACCCACTCACCCCGCTGTTTGTGTCCATTGGTTAGGCTTATATGCATGCATACAAGTCCTTTGGTTGATCTCTCCCCTTTACCCCCACCTTTCCCTACCTTCCCTCTGAGGTTTGACAGTCTGATCAATGTTTCTCTGTCTCTGGATCTGTTTTTGTTCATCAGTTTATATTGTTCATTATAGTCCATAAATGAGTGAGATCATGTGATATTTATCTTGCTCTGACTAGCTTATTTCACTTAGTATAATGCTCTCCAGTTCCATCCATGCTATTGCAAATGGTAAGAACTCCTTCTTTTTTATCCCAGCATAGTTTTCCATTGTGTAGATGTACCACAGTTTTTTGATCCATTCATCTGCTGATGGGCACGTAAGCTGTTTCTAAATCTTAGCTATTGTAAATTGTGCTGCTATGAACATGGGGGTGCATATATCCTTTCTAATTGGTGTTTTTAGTTTCTTTGGGTATATTCATAGAAGTGGGATCACTGGGTCAAATGGGAAATCCATTTTTAGTTTTTTGAGGGAACTCCATACTGTTCTCCAAATTGTAGAATCTTAACTAGGATTCTACATGACATGAAGGATCTTTTTTTTTTCTCTATACTTCTTCTTTGGATTTTTAAAAAATATATATATAGAGAGAGAGGGAGAAGTGAAAGAAAGAGACACATGGATGTGATAGTGAAGCATCAATTTGCTGCCTCCTGGATGCTCCCTACTAGGGATCGAGCCCACAACCTGGACATGTGCCCTGACCAGAAATCGAATTGGCAACCTTTCCATGCATAAGACGATGCCCAACCAACTGAACCGTACTGGCCAGGACTTCTTTTTTATTTTAACGTGATCACTGATTCATGGCTAACAAATAAAACATCCCATAATTCACAATGCAATCACCTTGCCATCATAGGTAGAATGGGGCTGGTCATGATTGAGAGAATAGAAAAAGATGAAAAGGTGGAAAAAATTTTAGACTTTTAGAGCCTTGCTAACCAATTATCCAGCCCCTTCACTTTATAGGTAAGTAAATAAGTCCCAGAGACTCAGCAGTGACCCTGTCTTAGCACTCCAAATCTAATGCCCTTCCTATTGTACTGCAAGGAAAGAAGGAAGTAAAGGGAGAGCTGAGCCAAATTATTGACATTTGAGGGGCTACTTTTTCAGAAAGAACAGATGTTGGATTTGATGTCATTATCATCTTAAGTAAGTTACAGTTTTTATAAAGACTGTCATCCCAAAACAAAAATAAGTAAAGGACATGAGCAGATAATTTACCAAAAAAATGATAAACACAAAAGTACGTAATTGAAGATATGTAAATAATAAAATTAATGCATATTGCTACCTGAAGGTAAAACATTTATATACAAACTTTGTTATTCAGACCATTGGCCTAATAGGGCTTCTTGTTAACAATCTACTCTAATTTTAGAAATGTAATTATAATGGAAAATAAAACTAATGCAAATGGTAAAGATAAAGTACAACCTGGTCAATAAATTTTATGAAAATTGTGGTAGCTTTCAACCTCTTTTTTATTCATTCACTCAGTCATGCCTGGCACCCATCGATGAATGACCTCAGGTGATGTTTGCTGACAAGGAAACACTAAGGAGGAAGCTGTGAAGGGCTCGAAACAGTTGAGCATAAGTATCAGCACCTAATTTTACTTTCCTCTCCTTACCAACACAACCAGAGAATCTATTTAGATCTGACTGAGGAAATAGAGCCCCAGGAAGACAAAGCCAGAAATGAGAATAATCCAAACAGTTCCTGGAGGGCGGCATGCTGAAAAAGACAGGAGTGGGACCTTCTGTGACTTTGGAGCCAAGTGTGGTTCAGTGAAGCCAAGATTAAGAAAATGGAGAAGGTTATCTGTCCTTGGCAAACATCTTTTGTTGTTACAAGCAATGTTGTAAAGAATTTTTACACGTATAAATTTTTAACATATGTTGGTAAATTTTTAGGTATATTCCCTAAAAGTGAAAATTCTGAGTCAGAATTGACTTCATACTTAGAGAAACTTTTTATTAGAAATAAAGTTGCACTCAGAAAACTACAGGACATTGAAAAAAGAGATAGAGGAAGATATAAACAAGTGGAAGAATATTCCGTTCATAGAATTAACATCATTAAAATGCCCATACTACCCAAATAATCTATAGATTCAATGCAATCCCTATTACATTACCAATGGCATATTTCACAGATCTAAAACAAATACTCCAAAAATTTATTTGGAACCAAAAATGACCCTGAATAGCCACAGCAATCTTGAGAAAGAAGAACAAAGTTGGAGGAATCACAATACCAAATACCAAGTTATATTATAAAGTCATTGTAATCACAATAGCCTGGTACTGGTACAAGAAGAGAGAGAGAGATCAATGGAACAGAAAAGAGACCCCTGAAACTGACCCAAGCCATTACACTCAATTAATATTTGTCAAAGGAGGCAAGAGCAAGCAATAGAGTCAAGACCGTCTCTTTAATAAATGGTGTTAGGAAAATTGTACAGATACATGCAAAAAAATGAAACAAGACCACCAACTTACATCATACACAAGAATAAACTCAAATGGATAAAAGACTTAAAATAAGTCTTGAAACCATAAAAATCCTAGAAGAAACTTTAGGCTGCAAAATCTCAGACATCTCTTGTAGCAATGTGTTTATGAATACATCTAGAGCAGTGGTTGGCAAACACATTAGTCAACAGAGCAGCAAACTGCAGCTCACGAGCTGCATGTGGCTCGCGAGCCGCGGTTTGCCGACCACTGTCTTAGAGCAAAGGAAACTAAGGAGAAAATAAACAAATGAGAGTATCTATACTAATAAAAGGGTAATATGCTAATTAGACCAGATGTTTTCTGGACAAAGCCGCAGTGGCTTTGAGGACCAGAGAAGGCTTGGCAGCCCCAGCATACAGTAAGTCCTGCCTCTGCGCATGAGCTGCACAGGAAACCCCTTTTCTGACCACTCATTGGCTAAGCTCGCAGTACACCACTGGTGGCATTCTTGGTAATTTGGGTAATAAGAATCCAAGAAGGTGATCTAGGGTTTTTCCATCTTATTCTTAGAGGAAAAAATGGAGGTCGGCTGCTGGAGGGGCTAAGAAATGTCATATCCTGCCCTAGACGATTTGGCTTAGTGGATAGAGCTTTGGCTTGGTCCCGGTTCAATTCCAGTCAAGGGCACGTACCTAGGTTGCAGGCTCCTCTCTGGCCCAGGCCCCGGTCAGGCCTCATGCAGGAGGCAACAAATCAATGTGTCCCTCTCATATTGATGTTTCTCTCTGTCTTTCCCGTTCTCTTCCATGCTCTCTAAAAATCAATGGAAAAAATATCCTCAGGTAAGGATAAAAAAAAAAAAAGAAAGAAATGTCATATCCTATGAAAGATACATCTTAAATATGCCTAAAGAAAGTTTTCATTTTTTTCATGGTGAAGGGACTGGAGTTTGTGTTGATGAAAACACTTTGGTAGCTGCGAGGAACATCTGAAACACCAATTGGAAAGAATGTATATACCCTTCTGGTCATAGTAACACAATTTGCAATAACTGAGATCTGGAGACAGCCCAAGTGCTCATCTATAGCTATACTAATTAATAAAAGGGTAATATTCTAATTAGACTGGATAGACCAGATGTCTTCCAGAAGTCATTTCAGATGTCCTTCCTGACAAAGCCGGGGCCTGGCCCAGGGGAAGCTGCCCGCAGTCCAAGGTGCCTGTAGGCAGCCTGGGGAAAGCTGCCCATGGTCCCGGTGCCTGCGGCCAGCCAGAGGGAGGGAAGCCAGAGTCCCAGGTGCCAGAGGAAAGCTGGTTCGGCAGCTGGGGGATGGAAGGCCTACTCTTTCATGAATTTTTGTGCATTGGGCCTCTAATATTATCTGATAAAAGAGTAATGTACAGCCGAAACTGGTTTGGCTCAGTGGATAGAGCGTCGGCCTGGGGACTGAAAGGTCCAGGGTTTGATTCCGGTCAGGGGCATGTACCTTGGTTGCCGGCACATCCCCAGTAGGAGGTGTGCAGGAGGCAGCTGATTGATGTTTCTCTCTCATCGATGTTTGTAACTCTCTCTCTCTCTTCCTCTCTGTAAAAAATCAATAAAAAAATAAAAAAGAGTAATGTACAAATTGACTGTCATTCGAACACACAAGATGCCGCCCCCATGTGGACACAAGATGGCTGCCACAAGATGGCCTGCAGGGGAGGGCAGTTGTGGGTGATCAGGCCAGCAGCAGAGGGCAGTTGGGAGAGACCAGGTAAGCAGGGGAGGGAACAGGCATGCAAGAGAGGGCAGTTGGGGGCAATAGGTCTTCAGGGGAGAGCAGTTAGGGATGACCAGGCCTGTAAAGGAGGGCAGTTGGAGACAACCAGGCTTGCAGGGGAGGGCAGTTGGGGGTGACCAGGCCTGCAGGGGCGGACAGTTGGGGGCAACCATGCTGGCAGAGGAGGGCAGTTGGGGCAACCAGGCCAGCAGGGGCAGGCAACTGGGGACAACTGGGCATGCAGGGAAGGGCAATTAGGGGCAACTGGGCCAGCAGGGGAGGGCAGTTGAGTGTGACCAGGCTGGCAGGGGCGGGCAGTTGGGGGTGACTGGGCCTGCAGGGGAGAGCAGTTGGGGGCAATCGGGCTGGCAGGGGAGCAGTTAGGCATCAATCAGGCTGGTAGGGGAATGGTTAGGGAGTGATCAGGCTGACAGGCATAAGTGTTTAGGGGCAATCTGGTAGGCAGGCAGGTGAGTGATTGGGATCCAGCAGTCCTGGATTGTGAGAGAGATGTCTGCCTGCCCATTTAGGCCCAATCCCACCAGGATTTGCGCCTAAATGGGCAGTCGAACATCTCTTGAGGGGTCCCAGATTGGAGAGGGTGCAGGCTAGCCTGAGGGACACCCCAGCCCGCCATGTATGAATTTCGTGCACTAGGCTCTAGTATACATATAAAAGCCTAATATGCAAATTGTCCCCTTGGGAATTTGGCCATGAGATCCGGAATTTGATCGATCACTATGACATACGTGGACCACCAGGGGGCAGCGGGGAATGAAGGAAGGCCTTGGCCTGCAGTGGGGGAAGGGAGGCCCCCACCGGCAGCGAGAAGGAAGACCCCAGCCAACAACTGGAAGGAAGGCCCAATCAGCCCTGATTGCTGGCCAGGCCTAGGAACCCTACCTGTGCATGAATTTCATGCACTGGGCCTATAGTCAGTAGATTAAAAAACTGGTCCATTTACATCATGGCATAGTATGCTACAGTAAAAAACAAGACTCTCTTATCCTTTGAGACAGCATGGAGGGACCTAGAGAGTATTATGCTAAGTGAAATAAGCCAGCCAGCTAAAAACAAGTATTACATGATCTCACTCATATGTGGAATCTAATGAACAAAATAAACTGATGAACAAAATAGATCTAGAGACATAGAAGCATGGAACAGACTGTAGAATCTCAGAGGGAAAGTAGGGGTGGAGGGGAAAAAGATCAACCAAAGAACTTGTATGCATATATGCATAACCCATGGACACAGACAATAGGGTGGTGAAAGACTGGGGCAGGCTCCTGGGGGGTGACTATAAAGGGTCAATCGGAGTAAAAAGGAGACATATGGCATACTTTCAACAATAAAGATTGAAAAAACAAACAACAAAAACAAAAAGAAAGTGGCAAGAGTAGGAATAGCCCTAGTTGGTTTTGCTCAGTGGATACAGGGTCAGCCTGAGTATTGAAGCATTCCTGGTTTGATTTTGGTCAAGGGCACGAGCCTCGGAGGCAAGCAATAAATGTGTCTCTCTCACATCGATGTTTCTCTCTCTGTCTCTCCCTTCCCTTCCACTCTTTTTTAAAAAAATTAAATCTTTATTATTCACATTATTACATATGTTTCTCTTTTATTCTCCTCCATAGCACCCCTCACCCTGGTTCCCACCCTTCCTTCTACTCTTACCTCCCTCCGTTGACCTCATCCATAGGTGTATGATTTTTGTCCAGTCTCTCCCTGTACACCCCTCCCCCCTTTCCCTCTGAGAATTATCAGTCCACTCCCTTTCTGTGCTCCTGATTCTATTATATTCACCAGTTTATTCTGTTGATCAACTTTTTATTCCCTTAATTTTTAGATTCACTTGTTGATAGATATGTATTTGTTGTTCATAATTTTTTATCTTTTACCTTTTTCTTCTTCCTCTTCTACAAGAGTACCTTTCAGCATTTCATATAATACTAGTTTGGAGTTGATAAACTCCTTTAGCTTTTTCTTATCTGTGAAGCTCTTTATCTGCCCTTCAATTCTGCATGATAGCTTTGCTGGATAGAGTATTCTTGGTTGTAGGTTCTTGCTATTCATCACGTTGAATATTTCTTGCCACTCCCTTCTGGCCTGCATCGTTTCTGTTGGGAAATCAGCTGACAGTCGTATGGATGCTCCCTTGTAGGTAATTAACTGTTTTTCTTTTGCTGTTTTTAAGATTCTCTCTTTGTCTTTTGCTCTTGGTATTTTAATTATGATGTGTCTTGGTGTAGTCCTTTTTGGATTCCTTTTATATGGGGTTCTGTGTGCTTCCTGGACTTGTAAGTCTATTGCTTTAACCAAATGTGGGAGTTTTCATTCATTATTTCTTTAAATAGGTTTTCAGTGTCTTGCTTTCTCTCTCCTTCTGGCACCCCCACAATTCTGATGTTGGTACGCTTGAAGCTGTCCCAGAGGCTCCTTACATTATCTTCACATTTTTGGATTCTTTTCTCTTCTTGCTTTTCCAGTTGAGTGTTTTCTGATTTTTTATATTTCAAATTTTGACTTGATTCTTGCCTTCCTCTAGTTTGCTGTTAGGTCTCTGTATAATATTTTTTATTTCAGTCAGTGTATGTTTAATTTCTAGTTGGTCCTTTTTCATCTCCTCTTGAGTCTCGCTAACTTTATCCAACTTTTCTAGGATATTCTTGAAAAACCTTATAAGCGTGGTTTTGAACTCTATTTCCAGTTGTTTTTTTTCCTCCATTTCTTTTGTTTGTGATCCCTTCCCTTGTCTGGGCATTTTCACTATGTCGGGAAACTTCTGTGTTGAATTCAGCCTTATGATACCAGACTTGCAAAACTGCAAAAGCCTCTCTGTTGAGCTTGGAATGAGTGGAGTCTCAAGGCTTAAGGGACTGCCTTGCCTTCCAGTTGGCCCCACCCTCCACGGCCCTTGAGTCTCCCGTGATTGGGTAATCACTGAAGTGGTCCCTTTGTGTGC
>JAAGEH010000018.1:26390240-26478739 GCA_011751065.1 Lasiurus cinereus | reverse complement strand
TCTAGACTGCTGCCTTTCTGGCTTCCCTGCGCTCCAGGACCATATGAGTCTGGGTCCCCAGGGTTTCGCCTGAAACTGGGATTTAGTGGAGTTAGAAGTGGCGCAGTTGGGAGGGTCTGTCTCCCACCCACTCCTGAAAGCCAGCGGCACAATCAGCAGTCGGTCCTCTGCTTGCAGTGCTGTGCGCGTCACCAGACTTCTGATCTTTTTCGTCTCCCCTAAATTTCCGTGTCCTTCTCCCTTTTCACAGTCCAAACTCCCCCCTGTATGAGTTTCGGCTGGATCTGGGGTTTAGTGTCGTAGGATAAGAGGTTCAATGCTGTTGAGAGTCTCCGTCTCCCTCCCGCCAGAGAAAGCCAGCCAGGTTCTCTGGCACCCGCTCTCTCCATGTGCGCATCTCTGTATCTCAGCTTTTTGCAGCTTCTCTGGGTCTCTGTGAGCCCTCTCTTTCCTTCTAGTTGTAGAATTTCTACTCAGCCAGCTTTCCTGTGGTTCTGGATGCTGTCCGTTCTTTTAGTTGTAATTTTGAAATTGTTGTGTGAGGCAGCAGTGTAGGTGTTTACCTATGCCGCCATTTTGGATTCTCCTCCCTTCCACTCTTAAAACCAATGTGGTGGGGCTGAGGAAACCAATGGAAAAATATTCTTGGTTAAGAATTAACAACAACAAAACTAAAGAAAAAAATGTAACAATGGTATAAAGAATACCTGTAAATCCTATAAATAAGTTGATTCCCCACTTTTATATTTTCATAAAAGCTGATTTGCACATATCTTCACATTGCTAACACTTTCTGACAAACTGTTAGAGAAAGAATGGTTTCACTATGAGTTGTATTTCTCTCTTATTATGAGTAAGGTTGAAGATGTTCTCTTATATAGAGTTACTTATTTGTAGTTTCTTTTTGTGAACTGTCTTGTTTATCCTTTGTCTATTTTTATACTGGAATGTTGGCTTTTTAAGAAATAATTTGTAGGAATTATTATTTTATTGTGAAACTCAGCCATTTGCCAGTAATATGAGTTGCAAACATTTTTCCCAAGTTGACATTTGCTTTTTGTCCTTGTTTAAGATGTTTATTGTTATTGTTTGTTTGAATTTGGAGCATTTTGAAATCATGATGTACTAGCAAAATGAATTATGAATATCTTTTGTTAAATTTAGATTTCACAATCAAATCCACAAATGTGCTTAGGACATGGTCGGCAAACTGCAGCTTGTGAGCCACATGCAGCTTGGGAGCTGCAGTTTGCCACTTTGTTGACTAATGAATGAGTTTGCCGACCACTGGCTTAGGGAGTCAGTAGAGCAACATGAGAAAGGAAGAAACAGGTTTTTACCTCTTGATATAAAGAGGTGAATAAAACAAATAAAACATAATGTATTTATTTGGTACTTAAATAATTACTACTATCCCCACTGTGTCAGGGCTGTTATCTTTGGCTTTCAAAGAAAGGAAAAAAACCCCAACAGACCAGTTATGGTGAAAAAAAATTATATATAGTCTGAAACTTGGTCACATCCAGGACTTACCTAGGACTTGGAATTTTGGAAACTGAACAACACTGAAGAACACTATAATCTTATTGGTTTGGAAACCATGGTATTGGTAGGATTTCTGGTCTTTATTTTTTATTATTTTGGATGTCTTTCTTTTAATATTTTATATATCCATACTCATAACTTTTATGATAATGGAATTTCCTTTAAAGTTGATTAGGTGTGGTTTTTTAAATATCAAGTTATTTTAAATCATTGAATAATGTCAATAGGGATATTCATCATATAAATTAACTTAAAATATTTAGAAATATAAAAATGTGCTCATAATGTTAATGCTTGCATCGGTTTTCATAAAAGCTGATTTGCACATATCTTCACATTGCAGAGTTGCACTGGTATTCAGAGAAACATGCTGACGCTGTTCTTCCAACATCCCTAATTTGGGTTTCATAAAGCATTTTCCCCTGTTTCTCATTTTTCTGTGTGTAATACTTTCTCAGTTTCTTGGAAAAATAACTAAGATATTTCCTCTGGGTCTACTTATAATCATAGGCATATACTATGTGTGAAAGTGCTCATCAGCATTTTTAAAAATGTATATATATAAACACATAAAAATGGGCCCCTAAATCAGAGGTTAGAGTTGCTAGATGGCAGTTTGCCTACATGTCACTGTTTTAGAGATTTAACTTATTTTGTAGACTAATTTAAGTCTAGGTAACTTTGGCATCTTTACATTTTCAAAATATGCTTTTCTATAGTTCAGTATAGGAAAAAAAACACAACCCCCACAAAAAACTAAAATATGCTTTTATATAATTAAGTATATAAGTATAGAATATGTACACAGTATAAATATTATACCTTAAATTGAAGTGAAGTAGAAGTCCAGTCAGTAGAAGTTGAATCTTTTCTTTTTTCTTTATTTATTTTAACAAATCTTTATTGTTCAGCTTATTATTGTTCAGCTCTCCTCCACCTGGCTCCCACTCACCTTCTGCCCTTACCTCTTTCCCATTGTCCTCATCCACAGGTGTATGATTTTTGTCCAGTCTCTCCCTGCAGCTCTCCCCTCACCTCTTTTCCCCTGAGAATTGTCAGTCCACTCCCTTTCTATGCCCCTAATTCTATTATATTCACCAGTTTATTCTGATCATCAGATTTTCAATTCACTTGGTTTTTAGATTCACTTGTTGGTAGATATGTATTTGTTGTTCATAATTTTTACCTTTACCATTTTCTTCTTCTTCCTCTTCTTAAAGAATACCTTCCAGCATTTCATATAATCCTGGTTTGGTAGTGATGAACTTCTTTAGCTTTTCCTTATCTGTGAAGCTCTTTATCTGCCCATCAGTTCTGAATGATAGCTTTGCTGGGTAGAGTAATCTTGGTTGTAGGTTCTTGGTATTCATCACTTTGAATATTTCTTGCCACTCTCTTCTGGCCTGCATAGTTTCTGTTGAGAAATCAGCTGAGTATCATATGGGTGCTTCCTTGTAGGTAACTAACTTTTTCTCTTGCTGCTTTTAATATTCTCTCTTTGTCTTTTGCTCTTGGTATTTTAATTATGATGTGTCTTGGTGTGGTTCTCGTTGTATTCCTTTTGTTTGGGGTTCTCTGTGCGCTTCCTGGACTTGTAAGTCTATTTCTTTCACCATATAGGGGAAGTTGTCAGTCATTATTTCTTCAAGTAGCTTTTCAGTATCTTGCTCTCTCTCTTCTTCTGGCACCCCCATAATTCTGATGTTGGTATGCTTGAAGTTGTCTCAGAGGCTCCTTACACTATCTTCACATTTTTTTATTCTTTTTGCTTTTCCAGTGGAGTGTTTTTTGCTTCTTTGTATTTCAAATCTTTGACTTGATTCTTGCATTCCTCTAGTCTGCTGTTAGGTCTCTGTATAATATTTTTTATTTAAGTCACTGTATGTTTAATTTCTAGTTGGTCTCTTTTCATCTCCTCTTGGGTCTTGGTAAATTTATCCATCTTTTCTAGGAAATTCTTAAAACACCTTATAACCATGGTTTTGAACCCTATATTCAGCCATTTGTTTTCTTCCATTTCTTTCGTTTGTGATCTGTTCTTTTGTCTCCGCATATTTCGCTGCTTCCCTGAGTTGGTAAAGTAGCTTTGTGTTCTAGGTGTCCCATGTGGCCCAGTAGCTCTGCTTCCCCAGTTACCTGAGGTGGACTCTCTTGGTGCACCTCCTTGTGAACTGTGTGTACAGTCTTGTTGTAGTTAAGTATTGATTGTTGTTGGTACCACTGGGGGAAGTGACCTCCAAGTCAATTGGTTGTGAGGATCAGCTGTGTCTGCGCATGTGCACTTGCCTCCAGACCTCTGCCTTTTTGGTTCCCCTGAGTTTCCATGCGTTCTAGGGACCCATATGAGTCTGGATCCCCAAGGTCTCACCTGAAACTGGGGTTCAGTGCCATTGGACCTGGATTTCAGAGCTGTTGGGCGGTTCTGTTTTCCTCCCGCTAGAGAAAGTCTGCGGCACAATCAGCAGTCAGTGCTCTGTGTGCGCACTTTCATGTGCTCTTTCGTGGCTCCCCTAAGTTTCCGTGCACTCTTTCCTTTTCACAACAGTCCAGACTCCCCCTATGAGTCTCACCTGGAACTGGGGTTCAGTGCAGTCAGAAGTGGGGTTCAGTGCAGTCGGGATTTTTCATCTCCCTCCTGCTAGAGGAAGCCAGCCAGGCCCTCCTCCACTGGTCTCCATGAGCGTGTCTCTATACTTCAGCTTTTTGCAGCTCCTCTGAGTCTTTGTGAGTCCCTCTCTTTACTTCTAGTTGTAGAATTTCCACTCAGCCAGTTTTCCTGTGGTTTTGGATGGTATCTGTTCTGTCTTTTAGTTGCAATTTTGAAATTGTTGTGTGAGGCAGCAGTTTAAGTGTTCATCTCTGCCACCATCATGGTTTCTCCTCGAATGACTGAAAAGAACTAAGGAGGCAAATATAATGTTTTTGGATTTATTTGTATTATACATTTTTAGATTTATCAGACATAAAATTACCCTTTCAAATTCCTATAAACATTTGGAAGCACTCTTAGTTTCTTTAGTTATCTTGTTATGAACTGGCTATAACTATGTCAAAGACTGGCCCCCCTTCATGGATCACTTTAAGCATTGGCTTCAATGACTTTATGCTGAGCCAGTAGGTGCTGTACATTTTTTGACCACCTTTTTTCCTTTTTTTAGTTTTAGTTTCTTAGTCTTTATCTTTCGGTGTTTTTCCAGTGAATCTCTCAATCAATACTTAAGCATAGGTAACTGCAGATATCATTCAGAATATATAGTTTTATGCATTAAGTTTTTTTTAACTTTAGAGTCATAAGCATTTTATCACTTCATTAAAGATTATTCATAATTTATAATCATAATTGATAAATGACTCTATGACAGTCTATTATGCTGATGTACAAAACTCCATTTAAACATTTTCCTAATGTTTGCTACTGATTTGCTAATATTAACAATGCTGTTGTGACAGTCTTTGTATGTAAATATTTGCCACTTTCCAAATTATTTAAGGTCAATGAAACAAAGGAATGAACATTTTAAACCTCATAAAACCTACTCCCAAATTGTTTTTCAAAAGTGTCTGTAGTCATTTTCATTCCCATCAGTAGTGGTTGGCAGCACCTTATCAGCACCGAGTACCACTAAAAAAATACACAGACACAACTTGCTGTACTAGTTTTCTTTTTGTAAAAATTGTCTATTATTGAAATTATTTTAATCCACCCCCCCCCCATTGACCTCCTTCTCCCCACCCCTGTCCCCTTATTTTTTAAAAATATATTGATTTTATGGAGAGGAAAGGAGAGGGATTGAGAGAGAGAAACATCTATGAGAGAGAAACATCAGTCAGCTGCCTCCTGCACGCTCTGCACTGGGAATCGAGCCCAGGCATGTGCCCATGCTTAACCACTGAGTCATATGGGCCAGGCTTCCACCCCCTTACCTGACAGCCTTTTTAAAAAGGCGATGAACAGCATGTCATAGTGCTGATTAGTAGTATTTGAACAAGATTCTAGGATTGTCTCAATCACTGTTGAGTGGTCAATGTGAAATTTTAAAAAAAGAATTGATTTGATAGTGTTTAATCACTACTAAATGTGATTGAGGGTGTCAGGGTTATTTTTTATTCTTCAGACCTTCTGGTATAAAATGCACTGCTCTAAAAGAAAGCTTATTTCATGGGGAATTATTTTTAAAATGTGTGCATGTTGAAATGAGGCAAATAGGAATTTTATTTCTCTGATTGAAAAATACAGAGTATTTTGTCAAATATTTCTGTTATTTGTTCATTCATTCTAAGTATATTTGGAATGTGTATTGTCATGTGATCTTAAAACTCCAGTTTAAGTGAGCCACGTGTCAAATGATGTCACCTGAAAAATACACATGCTTCCTAACCCTGCTGGAGCTACACCTGGTTCCCCTGGAAGCCTGGATGAGTTTAGTTCTGTGGCACCAGCATTATCAAGATTTCACTGTATAGTTTTCAGAAAAACTATGTTATTTTTCTATTCCCATTTAGAGCAACTCCGTGGAAAGCTACAGACTAACCTCCTTTTCTTTAATTTTCATATGATAGCCAGAACCAGGTAGGGCCAGCTTCCTGTGCACTCATGCAGGGTTCTGTGCTCAGAAGGGTCTCATCCTTGGTTTAATTCTTTCCTGTCAGAATCTTAAAATTTTTAATAATTTTATATTTGATCTTGTTTTGCAAATGAAGTCCAATGGGACAGTGGAGCCTGTGCTCAGGGTTTGGGGCCTTGGCTCATGTGCCATTCTGCCTCTCTACCACCTGGGGCTCTGCCCCATGTCCACTGCTGCCCTTCACCTGAGGAGGTAACTGGGTGGTATTGGGGAGGAGGAAGCCCATGTTACTGTCACCCTTTACCTCCTACGGGGAGGTAGGTAGCTTAGAGTGGGTTGGGGTCAGGTGCTTGTGTCTTGTAGTGTTGTGGGCAGTAGTGGTGATGGCCACCTCCATTCTAGTGGCATGCTGGTGTATTTGGTAAGCCAGCCTCTAACTCACCCCCAGCTGAGTACCTAGTATGCCCATGTGTGGAATTTTACAGACTCTTGGACATCCCTCCTATACCGTGGATTGAAATGGCTGGCCAATGGGCAGGAGAGATCCTTGGTTCTACCTCCCCACGGCCTTGGTCTAGTGGGTGGTTTCAAGGTAAAACTCAGCAGCTGTCAGGCCTGAGTGTTTACTTGCAGCAGACACCTCCCCCTCCCGCGCCGTGAGCATCTGCACTTTTCCCACAAGTATCCATGTGTCCAAAGGAGCTCTCTGTTGAGTTGGATGCATGCAGGGGGCACCGTCTGTTCCTCATTCCACCCTTCTTGAGTCTGACCTGAATTTGTCTCCTCTGGCTGGCTTGATGTACCTCTGTGGATGAGCTATGAAATACAAATTGCATAATTTAGGTGATTTTACATATGAGTTAAATTTATACTTGCACTTAAAACTGGCATTGCATTTCAAAGTGTTGTGTTCAGGACATCTTCCCTGTTCTGTTAATTAAACTTTGGGACTTTGAAACATGGGCTTGGGAGACAATTGGATAGAAAGCATTGCTCTATTCACTTACTTCCCAGCCTATAAAAATGGAAAATAAAATAAAACTGGAAAGCATAAAGGAAATGGTGAAGTTCATGCTAATAATTAAACTTCTTCTTTTTTTTTTTTTTACTGTGATTGCACAGAGTCAGTGGCCTCTGTGTTGATTTATTTCAAATAGAAAGATAAGCTCTCTTTATAGTTGGATCAAACAGACATGCAGAAATCTGACATGTGATGAAGTGGGCATGTGAAGCTTTTTGGTCAGAAGAATAATCCCACTGAATATAACATTCCCAATATATATGATACATTCTGCAAGAACACATCTTTACTGTACCACGCATGTGGTTTTTATATGAACATGTAATGACATGAATAATTCCTCCTCCAAATTGAATTTCTTACCTGTGTTTGTCAGCTTCCTGGTGTCTGACATTATATATATGTATATGTATATTTATTTATTTCAGAAAGGAAGGGAGAGGGATAGAGAGAGAAACATCAGTGATGAGAGAGAATCATTGATTGGCTGCCGCCTACAGACCCCCTACTGGGGATTGAGCCTGCAACCCAGGCATGTGCACTTGACCAGAATTGAACCCAGGACCCTTCTCGTCTGCAGGCCCACGCTCTATCTACTGAGCCAAAGCAGCTAGGGCATGTCTGACTTTATTATTGTGACTTGCCCTTACTGTTGTTTGGGAGTCCCCAGCTTTGATAGCTATGATTCATTCATTCATAAGTTCATTCATTCTCCTCATTAGCATCCTCTTATCTTACTATTGGGTTCCTGAACCTGGGCCTGACTCTGCCCCTTGGCTCCAGGCTAGTCCAGTGGTCGCCAGCCGGTGGTCCGTGAGATCTGAAAGGTTGGTGACTGCTGGACTAGTCCACATCTTGGCATTCCCTAGAAACCCACCTCAGCTGCGTGGACAACGAAGGCAATGCTTTGGGTTGTAAAGTTGGAAGCTGATTTGCTGACTGTGAGAAAGAAGTGCAGATTCTGGCTGGACTCTGGTCACTGATTTTCCAGGCGAGAGAAACTTGAATTCTTGTTAGACTGCCCACCAGGGAGAACTTTCTCCACAGTGTGCTAGCTGGGGAGGAACCGGGGCCTTGTATTTCACTGTGCTCTTTAAAGTTTCCAGGGCACAACTGAGATCCCTTCAGCTGCAGCTCTTCCATGCAGACTTACTAGTAACACCTGGTTTTTAAGTAAGGGCTCTTGTTACCTGGTTCTTATCAAGTTCTCATCACACTCAGCACAGCGCCTGCTTCCTGCTTCCCCAGAGAGGACTGGTGGATTCTGTTTTAAGCTGTTCTGCATGGTTGGAGTTGACCCTCAGTTGCTGTCACCCATGTCCTGGGAGAGAAGTACTGGGCATAATCGCTAGGCCCTGCTGTTATTATTTTATTTACTACCAGTTCATCATTACTGAGAATCATCCCATCTGGAAAATAAACATTGCCTCACCTGTTCATGGCATAATATTTTTGCACTTGGCTTTCACTCACATGTTGCATATTAACTTTCCTTCTGAAAAGATCATTGTACTCTGGGAGCCTGCTGTGATTTGGATCTTATACTCTCCATGTATGTTTTGTTTTTTTTAAATGTTTTCTTTTTTTTTTTTTAATTTCAGAAAGGGAAGAAGAAGGAGAGAGAGAAAAACCTGAGAGAGAATCATCGATCAGCCACCTCCTGCTTGCCACCCACTGGAGATGAAGCCCACAACCCAGGCATGTGCCCTGACTGGGAATCAAACCATGACCTCCTGGTTCATAGGTTGACATTCAACCACTGAGCAACACCAGCTGGGCACTCCATGTATGTTTTAATCATCAGATGCTTCCTTCAGACTCTAATCCATTCCTCCCACCTGTCATCATCCTCTCGGGCTGATCTCTGCCTGATTCCACTGTAATTCTGTTTTTGTATTTTTATTTCTTCTTCCCCTGTCCAATATAATTCTCTCATGAGCAACTGATAATTACAATGTAAAGGCCTAGGATGTTTTAATGCTTGCAAGGAAGTCTCTTCAGATTAAAGCAGCATATAAGAATCTTCCCTGTTAGCCTCTCATTGCTGACTGGATCAATTATTTATTTACTTGTGTAATTCATGTCCATGCTCAGGTACATGGTAGGATAGCTCTGAGACTGTTGCTCCCTCTGGAGAAGGACCTGTGTCTGATATTAGCTTTCTTCTTCAGTGTCTAATTCAGTGAGGACACAATCTGGGGGACACCTCCTAGCTGGAGACCTGCTGCTCCCTCAGTTATTTGGTTCACTGTTTGCGCCTCAGAGGCAGGAGGTGACAGTGACCTTATCTGATTCTGTTGTGTTTCAATAGACAAATCACCAGGAAAAGTTCCTAAATGTTCTGATGTTAGATCTAAGGGGCAAGTAGGAGTCAGAGTCGGAGTGGAGTCCCTTGTCACCCCTGGTTTCCCTGAGGTGCTGGATCTGAGGCTTTGTCCTCCTCCATACTGACTTCTGTGACACTCAGCTCAAGGGGTCCTTTCTCACCTAAATGCCCTCTGTAAGGTGGTGTCAATACAAAGGAGACTGTGCATTATGTTACCATCAGGGTGACACTAGCCTAAGTCCCACCCCTCCCCACTACTTTTTCTCCTTTTAAAATCTCTAAGAAGTGCCAGAGAGGATCAGTGCTGGGTCAGCAGCAGCAGGGAAGTTCACCTATTGGAGGTGGGAGAGGGCCCTGGGCTCTAGTGCCCATCCCAGGCAGTTGTGAGAGGCCACATTGACAGCCAAGCACACACTTCTGGGTCCTAAGAGAAAGTTGCTCTAAATCCAGGATGATTTCATCTTATGATAAGATGCAGGGATTCTTGACTAGCAGTGGGCTGGCTTTTAAGATGCCACAAAGTAAGTAAACTTTGGGTGATGGGATTGGCCAGAGTAATACAGAGGATCCTATGCTTTCAGCTCTTCTTAAATTAGGGCCTTTTATCTGCTTATTCTGAGCCTAATTATATGGAGTTGGTTGATGGCTGAGAAATGGACTTTTGTACTTACAGTTTGAAAAAAACACACACCTGTAAAAGCTTTTTATTTTCTCCACTAGAGTGATTTTCTTTCATCGAATCCCTAAAACTATTCCGGCTTACATTATTGAGTAGTAATAATTTTAGTGTGATCTTTAGTATGTTGTAAAAATAAATCTCTGAAAACATGAAGTAGAAAGTATTCTTTATAGACTTTCTATAGGAAAAACAAACATTTTAAATTGTTTATCAGCTGTTTGTTTTTCCTACCTCTGCATTTTCATCAGAGTTCAAGTTCAGTTCATAGCACAGTATCTGGAAATTGTCCTCATTGTTAATTAGTATGACTTTGAATCGTAAGTGCTGATGGCTAAATGGCACAGTTCATTAAAGATAGTCATACTTTGCCCAGGCTGGTGTAGCTCAGTTGGTTGAGTGTTGTCCCTTGCACCCAAAGGTCAGTGGTTTGAGCAGGCACATGCCCAGGTTTCAGGTTTGATTCCCAAATGATGTATCTCTCACATCTCTCTCTCTCTAAAAAAATCAATTAAAATTTTTTTTAAAAAAGATAGTCATACTTTAACCTTAGTACTGCTATATTGGGAAGATGAAATAAAATTAGAAAAACATTTTATTAAAATGTCTTAAATTTTATTAAATAAGATTAATTTAAACCCTGAATTAGTCTTTATTTTTGTTTCTAAATTCATCAGCTGGATCTAAATAGATTGTGAAGTCTGCAGACTTATTTTAATTCAAAGATCTTCCTACTTCTATAACTAGCCACACTAAAGCTCATATTATCAACCTTAAAAGCAGTGTTATTAAATTACAGAGAATTTGTCAGTTCATCTCTAGGGCTTATGGGAGTAGTTTGGGGTCAGCCTTTGTAGAAATGGTAGTATGTTTTGTTAAATGATATGTATGGATATGGAGTGGTTGTCACTTACTTCCTGTGATATTTCTGGAAAGTAATGATTTTGAATACCAGGACACATTTATAGTAAAATGTTAAAATTAAGATGCATTAAAATAACTATATGATTTGATGAATTTACCAAAAAGCCACTCTCCAGGTTTCATCAAATTGCCTTTGAAATCCTTTTGCCTTTGGTAAGTTTTTCTAGATGGTCTGAATAAAGGAGTGTAATTTCTTGGGTATTTCTGTGTTTAACTAATTTCTTATCACTCTCTTCAATTCATATAGCAATAAAAACTTATATTTATACTGTATATTTGAATTGCTTTCAATTGCTATATAAGAAATGTAAAGTCTGTTTACTGCTTTACACTCCTGGTGTATTTTACATAAATAGCATCCTTATCCTAACTTGACCAACATATAGAATGCTGGTATTATTCTCCTCATTGTACAGATGAGGAAACTGAGACGCAGATTCACTAGATCAGTGGTTCTCAACCTTTTTTTAATGCTGTGACCTTTTAATACAGTTCCTCAAGTTGTGGTGACCCCCAATCTTAAAATTATTTTCGCTGCTACTTCATAACTATAATTTTGCTACTGTTAATGAATCATAATGTAAATATCTGTTTTCTGATAGTCTTAGGCGACGTTACTAGCAGTTTTCAACCTGTGGGTCTCGACCCACAAGTTGAGAATCGCTGCTGTAGAGCCTAAGACCATCAGAAAACACAGATATTTACATTATGATTCATAACAGTAGCAAAATTACAGTTATGAAGTAGCAATGAAAATAATTTTATGATTGGGGGTCACCACAACATGAGGAACTGTATTAAAGGGTCACAGCATTAAAAAAGGTTGAGGACCACTGCACTAGATGAAACAGGGGGAACCTGCAGAATCTAGGACGCAGACCTGATCTTTGTTCTTCAAACTCCATGTTCCTTGTACTGTTCTATACTAAATACTGTTGTATACTGATTTCCATGTTAAATTCTTAGCAAAGACATGCATGGCAATAGCAACTTGAATCCTTAGTAGCTTTATTCAGAGACCTGCATGTACATATTTTATTGTATGTGTTTATAGGTAATATTTGTCATAAGTATCAGAATTATAATCCATAGTGTCTTATTTTTAGATTTATAGTTGACAATCAATTATTATAGTGGGAATTATCTTAAAATCCTAGAATAAGAGATTTTGAAGACTATTCCAAACAGTGTTATAGATTGGGTATGATTGCTCTTTTTTTTTTTTTTTCTGTAATGACTGAGGACCCAGTGTGCTGGTGTTTAACTATAAAGGTGAAGCTGACTTCACCAGGAGTATTTTCTTGGTATTTATAGGTCCTCTTTGACACGAATCCTTTGGTTAGATTGTTTCTGTAATTCATTTATACTTACATAGTAGCACCTGAAGGATAGTTGGTAAAATATGCATTCGTTTATATTGAAATATATGTAGGAGTGCCTTATTCATACTACTAAGGATAGTTGTGCCAGCGATGAAGTGTGCAGTTACAGAAGTTTGCTTACTATGTTTCTTTTTGACCTAGATTCACATTAGGCAATCGTGACTATTTAGGATATTGTAATACATCTATATAGCACTTTATGCTTTTCAGTGTTTTTATATATTTGCTCCTAACAATAAACCTGTTTAGACTAGTGAAATGAAATGACTATCATCATATTTAAAAAAGGAAGAAATTTGACTTGGAGATAGTATTCTTAAGTACCTCTGTGTTTAAGAATATGAGTTTTTATATTATTATCTATTATGAATGAGACCAGAATCCTGGCTTTACAGCAAGTTAATCTCTCTAAGTCTTGGTATCCTAATCCGTAAAATGGGGGACCTTGTGAGGTTGTAGGAGAGTTTAAATGAGATAAAGAGTAGAAAGTAGGGGCAGAGGAACCAAGATGGCAGCATAAGATATACATCTGTACGTGCTGTCTCTCGCAACCACACCAAAACTACAACTAAAAGACAAAACAACTATCCCCCAGAACCACGGGAAAGCTGGTGGAGTGGATGTTCTACAACTAGAAGGAAAGAAAAAAGTGCATCCAGACCTGGTGGGAGGTGCAGAGGCTCAGAAAGGCAGATGCAGGAGAATTGGGCTGGTGTGTGCGGTTGTTTTTCAATCGGGAGGGAGTTACAAGTTTCCGACTCTCTGAACTCCAGTTTCTGGCGAGATTCTGGGGACCCAGACTCGTACGGAGAGAAACTGAACTGTCTGCCATCAGATCAGAAAGGGAGGGTGGCTCTTTCGCAGAGATGCGAACTGGAATCATTGTTTACTGCCCTGGGGCGCAGGACACAGGACACTGAACAGAATGTGGCAGAGAGGGCTGACTGGCAGCCATTGCTATTTGCCACGCCCTAGCCTAGAGACTCCCTGAGACGATGCCCTGCCCAATTTACAAACCCACCCAGCTGTGCAGCGACTTTTGCATATGAATGGCCTGCCCTCTAACAAATTGCAGCTGGGTCAGACAACTCCAAAACTTCCAAACTCCAAGCAAAGGAGAAATCAACTCCAAAACTTCCAAACTCCAAGCAAAGAGGAGAAATCAACTCCATATCTTCCAAACTACAAGCAAAGAGGAGAAATCTGCAGATCTCCCTGTAGCTCCTGCTGGGTGGCCTCAGACACTAGCTGACTTACACTTCCTTGGAGATCCAGGAACCAGTGCACCTAGAGGTCAGTGTGAGACAACACCAGATTTCAACTCCTCACATACATAAGTGACACACTCAAGAGGCAGACTTTGTGAGCACCAGAGCCTCACTGAAGCAAGTCTTGCCCCATAGGGGTGTCTCCAGCACAGCAGTTCTTCCATTAATAGACACAGCTAATCCTCACAGTCAATTGGCCTGGAGGTCAGTTCCTCCCAGTGTACCAATAGCAGTCAAGGCTTAACTACAACAAGACTGTGAACCCAGCCCACAAAGGGTGCACCAAGAGTGTCCTCCTCAGGTGATTGGGGAGGCGGAGCTACTGGGCCCTAAGGACAACTAGCACACAGAGCCACTCCATCAACACTGGGAAGCAGCCAAAATGCGGAGACCAAGAAACATGTCACGAATGAAAGAAATGGAGGAAAGCAAATGACTGAACAAAGAGTTCAAAACCAGATTTATAAGAATACTCAAGAATCTTCTACAAACCACCGACAAACTTATTGAGAACTCTGAGAAACTTAGTGAGTCCTTCCAAGATCTTAATGAGAATGTCAAAAAAATAGAAAAGGACCAGTCAGAAATTAAGCATGCACTGTCTGAAATAAAGAATAATATACAGAAATCCAACAGCAGAGTAGAGGACCCCAAGAATCAAATCAAAGATCTGAAATATGAGGAACCAAAAAAACACCCTAGCAGAAAAACAAAAAGAAAAAAGAGTCCAAAAATGTGAAGATAGTGTAAGGAGCCTCTGGGACAACTTCAAGCGTACCAACATCAGAATTATGGGAGTGTCAGAAGAAGAGAGAGAGCAAGATAATGAAAACCTATTTGAAGAAATAATGACTGAAAACTTTCCCTACCTGGTGAAAGAAATGGACTTACAAGTCCAGGAAGCATACAGAACACCAAACAAAAAGAATCCAAAGAGGACCCTACCAAGACACATCATAATGAAAATACCAAGGGCAAAAGACAAAGAGAATCTTGAAAGCAGCAAGAGAAAAACAGTTAGTTACCTATAAGGGAGTACCCATACGACTGTCAGCTGACTCAACAGAAACTAGGCAAGCCAGAAGGGAGTGGCAGGACATATTCAAAGTGATGAATAGCAAGAACCTACAGCCAAGAGTGCTTTACCCAGCAAAGCTATCATTCAGAATTTAAGGGCAGATAAAGAGCTTCACAGATAAGAAAAAGCTAAAGGAGTTCATCACCACCAAACCAGGATTATATGAAATGCTGAAGGGTTTTCTTTAAGAAAAAGAAGAAGAATAAAAAGGTAAAGATAAAAATTATGAACAACAAAGTGATAACAAATACATACCTATCAACAAGTGAATCTAAAAATTAAGTGAATAAAAAAATCATTGAACAGAATAAACTGGTGAATATAATAGAATGAGGGGCATAGAGAGGGAATGGACTAACAATTCTCGGGGGAAAGGAGGAGTGAGGGGTGCAGGAAGAGATTGGACAAAAATCTTACACCTATGGATGAGGACAGTGGCTGGGGGTAAGGGCATGGGGAATCAGGTGGAGGGGAGCTATGGGAGGGAAAAAAAGAGGAACATCTGTAATAAACTGAACAATAAAGATTTATTTAAAAAAAAGAGTAGAAAGTAGGTAATCAATATAGTGGGTAATCAATAAATACTGGGTAACATTATCATCTTCAGAGATTCTATTATTTATTTAATACAACAAAAATTGAGAGCCCTTTCTATGTGCTACTCACTGGGCTAGGTATCAGGGACATGATGGTGAACTAGACACATAGGGTCCTTACTCTAAAATAATTTACATTTTAGTGGTAAAAAACGGTAAAGGAATCAATAAGAACTTCATGGAGTGATAAGGGCTTTGAAGAAAGTCAAAGAGGACAGTATTTGAAAAGGGCATTCTTAGGTTGGGAAATTCTGTTGGAGAAAGTGACATTTGATCTCAGATTTAAGTGGCCACAGCCATGAAAGGTCAGTGAGCCTTAGCTGGGTAGCCCAGTTGGTTAGAGCATCGTCCAGTACTCTTAGGTTGTGGGGTTCAATCCCAGTCAGGGCACATAAACCATGAATGCATAAGTAGAACAACAAATTGATGTCTGTCTGTCTGTCTGTCTCTCTCTCTCTTCTCCCCACCACTCCCTCTCCCTCTCCCTCTCCCTGTGCCCCCTCCTTCTCTCTCCCTTCCCTCTCTCTCTCCCTCCCTCTCTCAAATAATTTTTTTGAAAAATGTATTTTATTGATTTTTTACAGAGAGGGAGAGGTATAGAGAGTCAGAAATATCGATGGGAGAGAAACATCTATCAGCTGCCTACTGCACACCTCCTACTGGGGATGTGCCCACAACCAAGGTATATGCCCTTGACCAGAATGGAACCTAGGGCCTTTCGGTCAGTAGGCCAACACTCTATCCACTCTATCCACCAGTTAGGGCTCAAATAAATTTTTTAAAAAAGGTCTGGCGGAATAACCGTCTAGGAGGAGAAAAATGGCAGTGCGAAGTCTGAGAGGCAGGATGAGAGTGGCACAGAACAGGAAGCCATTGTCCTGGGTAGAGAGGGGTAGGCAGGGGGCAGAGGAGGTGGGGAAAGGGTGGATGGTGTAGGATTTGTAGGCCAGGGTAAAGAGCAGGGGAGGAATACATCCAACTTTGGGCAAGCACTAGGCAAGGTGTTATGAAGGAAACAAAGGTAAAGGCAAAACATTTCTTCCTTCCTGGTGTCATAAAGCTAGTGCCTGGCAGATTAGCAGTTAGAGCACTGCAGTGTTTCTGCTGGCGTGCTCCCAATCTGATAATGGATGCTATTTGTCATGTATGCTCCTAGCAGTCATCTCTGAAGTGACATTGTGGTTCTTGTTATCTATCAATGACACTCTCTAACAGTCTAAAGGACATGGAGGATGGAGGCAGAGTTGGGGGCCAGGGAGGAAAAAAAGGCTATTTCTGAACACTGGATACAAAACAGGGATTAGGAAGTGGGGGAGTGAAGGGGAAATGTAAGATCCTGTTGTGCACAGAGATGTACCTCCTTAAGGTGGCATGGGCTGGGTCATGTCTCTCCCAGGTTAGTGAAGCCAGGCTGTCCAACTCCAGGTGCCACCTCGGCTTTGTAGCTTGAGACTGTTTATTGGAAACTTCTCTCATATCCAACAGGGGCAGCGATACCCTTGTGTTTTCTTCTCCAAATAGGGTTCCAGTCCCTTAGAATTCTGTTTCTTTGAATCACCCTATCAGTTTAATCAACATTCTAATAATGATATGTAATTATTATCATAGCTAACATTTATTTAATGTTTACTGAGAGCTAGTTACAATCTCCTTTATCTACTTATTCTACTAATCCTAAACCCTCTGAGGTAGAAACTACTATCCTTTCTGTTTTACTGATGGGGAAAACCAGGCCCAGAGAGGTTAATTAATCTGCTTATGGTCCCAGAGCAGGTCAGTGAAGCCAATGCTCAAACCATGCTTAACGCTGGACTGAAGAATATGTCCTTACTTGGTCATTTAAGGGCTGATAAGACAGGGGTGGAGTGGTGGTCTCTTATCGAAGAAAGTAGACTAGCTGATCAAGACAATTCCAGTTAGTTTTAAGAAGAAATATAGAAGTTCTGTAGCACCATGCTATAAACCTTTCTGTCCTAAAGTGTTCCATTGTACACCAGTAAGTGAAATACATTAAGGGAGGCTATTTATTGAGGCTATTTATTGTGTTGTCCCTTACAGAAAGTGGCTTATTGCCCAGCTGTCATGGCTCAGTGGTTGAGCGTCAACCTATGAACCAGAAGGCCATGGTTCAAGTCAGGACATATGCCTGGGCTGCAGGCTCGGTCCCCAGCAGGGGTGTGCAGGAGGCAGCCAATCAATTAGTCCCTTTCATCTTTGATCTCTCTCTCTCTCTCTCTCTCTCTCTCTCTCTCTCTCTCTCTCTCTCTCCCTCTCCCTCTCCCTCTCCCTCTCCCTCTCCCTCTCCCTCTCCCTCTCCCTTCCTCTCCCTCCCTCTCCCTTCCTCTCTGAAGTCAATAAAAATATACTTTAAAAAAAAAGTGGCTTACCAGTTACAGTTTGTGGTTATTACCTCTTTAGTGGTTTTCTATTATAAAACAATATAATATTACTAAAAAACAAAATTTGTAAGTCAAGAAAAATTTTATCCCCAAATCAACTGTTTTTATTTTTTCACCATTCACTTCCAGTTCTTGTGTTTATTTGTGTATAATTTGTTCACACTTATAGAATGTCCATTAATTTTTCATTTAACATTATGTGATATGTAATGAGCTTTAAAGTTAAGCAGTAAGTCTATCCAGTGAAATGGAAAAGATTGCAATATGAAAAGGCTGCAAGGCATTCATAATCGATTGGGGTGATATCTACCAGGCAGCCACGTCAGATTTGGAGCTGGCCTTGGAAGGAGCAGCTGTGTTTTTGGACCTTGGCAACTCTTCCTCTTTCCATGTAGTCTGTCAGGCTTCCAAGAAAGTCAGGGGGAAATGGAAAAATACAGTGATTTGGAACTGATGTGGAACGAACAAGTTGCTGGAGTTCAGTGTTGCAGAAGAGGAAAAACAGTTCCTACCTGATATGGTACTTTAATAGAGGGTAAAGCTTTAGTGAATGGACTGTGCATCATTGTCAGAATTATCAATAGTGGTTATAAAAGCAGTTTTATCAGACTGGAAGAACAGTGTTTGACAGATACTGTAGTGATAACACTGTTATCCTGTATATAAGTTGAGTTTAATTCAAAGTGGCTTTTAAGTTCCAAATTTGTGTAACTATAGACTAGCCACATGCTATTCAAAAGGCCTCCTTGATCAAACTCCAAACACCCTAAGGAAGCAATGGCACATTCAAGATCTTTACTGATAGCTCCCCCATGCATTTTACCCTTATCTCTTGTGCAGACAGATGTGCCAAAAGGTAAGTTGAGTGAAAGGCAATGGGACAAAGTAGAAATCCTATTAAATCAGTTTGGAGAAGGCCTGAGACAATTGATAGAGACACTTATTTTCTCTTTTCTCCTTTATAAAATTTTAAATTAAAAAATGTAAATTTTTTAAATTTAATAAAACTTTATTGATCATATTATTACAATTGTTCTTTTTTCCTCCCATAGCTCCCCTCCACCCGGCTACTGCCCCACCCTCTGCCCTTACTTCCTCCATTGTCCTCATCCATAGGTGTATGATTTTTGTTCAGTCTCTCTGTGCACCCTCCTCACCCCTTCCCCCCTGAAAATTGTCAGTTCACTCCCTTTATATGCCCCTGATTCTATTATATTCACCAGTTTATTCTGTTCACCAGATTTTCAATTCACTTGATATTCAGATTCACTTGTTGATAGATATATATTTGTTGTTCATAATCTTCTTCTTCTTCTTCTTCTTCTTCTTCTTCTTCTTCTTCTTCTCCTTCTCCTTCTCCTTCTTCCTCTTCCTCTTCCTCTTCCTCTTCCTCTTCCTCTTCTTAAAGAATACCTTTCAGCATTTCATATAATACTGGTTTGGTGTTGATGAACTCCTTTAGTTTTTTCTTATCTGTGAAGCTCCTTATCTGCCCTTCAATTCTGAATGATAGCTTTGCTGGGTAGAGTAATCTTGGTTGTAGGTTCTTGCTATTCATCACTTTGAATATTTCCTGCCACTCCCATCTAGCCTGCAAAACTAGTTTCTGTTGAAAAACCAGCTGACAATCTTATGGTTGTTCCCTTGAAGGTAATTAATTGTTTTTCTCTTGCTGCTTTTAATATTTTCTCTTTGTCTTTTGCTCTTGGTATTTTAATTATGATGTGTTTTGGTGTGCTCCTCTTGGGATTCCTTTTGTTTGGGGTTCTATGCACTTCCTGGACTTGTAAGTCTATTTCTTTTACCAGGTGGGGGAAGTTTTCAGTCATTATTTCTGCAAATAGGTTTTCAGTATCTTGCTCTCTCTCTTCTTCTGGCACCCCCATAATTCTGATGGTGGTATGCTTGAAGTTGTCCCAGAGTCTCTTTACACTATCTTCAAATTTTTGGAATCTTTTTCTTTTTTCTTTTCCAGTTGAGTATTTTCTGCTTCTTTGTATTTCATATACTTTATTGATTTTTTAAAGAAAGGAAGGGAGAAGGATAGAGAGTTAGAAACATCGATGAGAGAGAGACATTGATCATCTGCCTCTTGCACATCCCCTACTGAGGATGTGCCTGCAACCAAGATACATGCCCTGGACCGGAATCGAACCTGGGACCTTTCAGTATGTAGCCCAATGCTCTATCCACTGAGCCAAACTGGTTTTGGCTGCTTCTTTGTATTTCATATCTTTGACTTGATTCTTGCATTCCTCTAGTCTGCTATTAGGTCTCTGTATAATATTTTTTATTTTAATCAGTGTATGTTTAATTTCTAGTTGGTCCTTTTTCATCTCCTCTTTGGTCTCACTAAATTTGCCCATCTTTTCTAGGAAATTCTTGAAAAACCTTATAACCGTGTTTTTTTTATTTTTTAGTTTTGTTTTGTTTTTTAAATATATTTTTATTGATTTTTTTACAGAGAGGAAGGAAGTGGGATAGAAAGTCAGAAACATCAATGAGAGAGAGACATTGATCAGCTGCCTCCTGCATGCCCCCTACTGGAGTTGTGCTCACAAGCAAGGTACATGCCCCGGGCCGGAATCGAACCTGGGACCTTTCAGTCCACAGGCCGATGCTCTATCCACTGAGCCAAACCGGTCTCGGCGTAACCGAGGTTTTGAACTCTATATCCAGTTGTTTGTTTTCCTCCATTTCTTTCGTTTGTGATCTGTTCCTTTGTGTCCGTATTTTTGCTGCTTCTCTGAGTTGGTAGAGTAGCTTTGTGTGCTAAGTGTCCTATGGCCCAGTAGCTCCTCCTCCCCAGTTACCTGAGGTGGACTCTCTTGGTGCACCCCTTTGTGGACTGTGTGTACAGCCTTGTTGTAGTTAAATATTGATTGTTGTTTGTATCACTGGGGGGTGGGGGTGGCGGGGATTGAACTTCAAGCCAATTGGTTGTGAGGATCAGCTATGCCAGGAGAACTTCTGTGCTGGAGTCAGCCTTACGAGATAAGACTTGCAAGATTGCAAAAGCCTCTGTGCTCATCTTGGATGGGGCAGAGTCTCAGGGCTGAGCAGACAGTATTGGCTTCCCATCAGCCCTGCCCTACGCAGTCCCTGGGTCTCAGTGTCCCTCGGTAATCACTGCAGCCCTCTTTGTGTGCACTCGAGCTCGGACACTTCCAGATCTCTGCCTTTCCTGTTTCCCTGAGTTTCCGTGCAATCCAGGGACCTGTATGAGTCAGGGGAGATGTGTTCTAAATGAAATGCCATCACAGTGGAGTCAGCATGATGACAATGATATTTCCAGGGGAGCAAACCTCCTGTAACTTCATGTAAAGGCTTTCTTCTCTGCCACGGAAACTTGTTTTTGTGATAGTCTTCAGTGAACCCATTTGGTTTCACTTGTGGCTTCCTTTGTGTTTATATATAAATAATACCTGGAAAGGAGCATCTTTCCCCAAGATGTTATTTTTTGGAGGGACCTCTACCATTTTGGGGGAGCGCTTCAGTTGAGTAACCACTGTGTACTGTCAGCTCCAAACATCTTGTTGTGTGTGTAAAGTTGCCAGTGGCCTGGTACACATTACACCTGCCCTCAAGGGGACTGCAGCCTTGCCAGGCAGAGAGGTCACTCGTGTTTGCTCCTGCTGTTTGCTGGGTGCCTCTGTTTCTGAGAACACACATCCTCCCCGGGCCCCAGACCCAGGTTCCACATAGCCTGCATCTATGCTCCTGTTCTGATGGAATGCGCTAGGACAGTGGTCGGCAAACTCATTAGTCCACAGAGCCAAATATCAATAGTGCAAGGATTGAAATTTCTTTTGAGAGCCAAATTTGTTAAACTTAAATTTCTTCTAATGCCACTTCTTCAAAATAGACCCGCCCAGGCCGTGGTATTTTGTCAAGAGCCACACTCAAGGGGCCAAAGAGCTGCATGTGAGCTGCAGTTCGACAACCACAGCAGTAGGATACTAGAGTAGCTTTTTCCCACAAGGATAATCTGTTGTGTTTTTCTTTCTTTTCTTTTCTTTTATTTATTTTGTTTTTTTGTTAATCCTCACCCAAGGGTATATTTTCCATTGATTTTTAGAGAGTGGAAGGGCAGGAGAGAGACAGAGAGAGAAATATCCATGTGAGAGAGACACATCTATTGGTTGCGTGCTGCACATGCTCTGATTGCCACCGGGGATTGAGCCCACAACAAAGGTATGTGCCTTTGATTGGAATCAAACCCGAGACCCTTCAGTTCATGGGCCAATGCTCTACCTACTGAGCCAAATCGGTTAGGGCATAATCTGCTTTTTAAATAGGCAGTAATGTATAGTAGATAAGAGCACAATTTAAATTCCTGTGTTTGAATCCTGGCTGGGTTACTGACTAGCTGGTCAAGTTACTTAATCTTTCTGTGCTTTGGTTTCCTTAGGTAAAAAGGGGATATTAATAACTCCCTCCTTATAGGGTTGTTTTGATGATTTAATGAATTAATATTTATATTAATTAATTAGTATAAATATCTAGCATATGGTAAACATTATCTAAGCATAAAGTAAACAAATACTTGTTTCTCATAAAAGTTATACACTAACATTGTAAAAAACTTGGAGAATTCAGAAAATATTGCTTAGCAAGAGTCGGAAGGAATAAAAAGACAGGCAGTCAAGATGGCAGGTTGACAACCCTTAGCCTGGTTGGGTTAGTCATCATGATGTTCACTTATTTTTCCAGTTCCTAAATCTTTCTCCCATCCTGGATAAATCAATGAACTTGGTGTATTTGAGGAATCTTCAGTGAGCTGGCCTTGAGCCAGCATTCTACCAACTTGCTCTGTGGCCTTTTAGAGAATTAATCCTTCTGAGCCTCAGATTTCCTACCGTTAAAATAGAGTCAGTATTCCCTGTCTGGCAGGAGTGCTGCCAGAATTTCATGACCTCTGTCCATGGAAAGCCCTTGGTTCTGTACCTGGCCAGTGCTGGTTGGATGTTCTTCTCCCTTGGTTCCTTCCCAGCTCTTCTAACAGTACTGGAGCTGATGTAAATAGAAGGTCTCCGGTTGCTTCAGGAAGGAGGATTCCGGAGAGTTGTATGGTTTGATTTAAATCCTCAAAAGCTGTTTTCATATATAAACAAAGTGAGCATACTTTCTCCATCTCACCCATACTTTTTACCAAATTTAGCTTGGAAGATTTATAGTATCCATCAGGGTCACATATGTGACCTCTGAGATGCTTTTTTCTTTTTCCTTTCCTCTTTCTTTTACTGTGAAATGTAACCTAGGTACAGAAAATGCAAAAATACATTTGTATAGTGTGAAGAAACAGCATATTGCCAGCCCAGCTTGCTTTAAAAGTACGAATGGAGTTCTACATATCTTACATCTAACAACTGTTAGAATATGCTCTCAACTTGACAAATAAACCTTCTCAACAACAAAATTAGGAAATATGTAAAGTTATGTGTTGTTTTTTTAAAGAATTTTTATATGATTTCAGAGAAGAAGGGAGAGAGAGATAGAGCGAGCCCCCAACCTGGGGATGATAATGAAAGGACAAAGCAGAAATGAACTCTCCTCCATCTTGTTCTATAGGGCTGGGCCCCCTGCCTAAACCCCTTCCCTTTTCTGGGAGTGGCCACAGGTGTGCCAGCAATGTTCTAACTTCCTCAACCACCAACCACCACCTGAATGGACCAATGAAGCTCCAGGAACACAGCAACCAATCTCTGTAACCCTCGTTACTTCCCTAAGCCCACCCAAATGACCAAACCCCATATAACCCACTGTTCTTCCGGGGCTCACTCTCTCATCTTGCTGCTGCTCCAGAAAGAGGCTGGGAGCCAAACCCGGGTTTGAATAAAGACTCCTTGCTTTTGCATCAGAAAAAGGCTCCCTGGTGGTTGATTATTGGGGACCCCGAACTCTGGACATAACAATTTGATTCCCACCATGATTTCCCTGTTCATAGGTTGATGCTCAACTATTGAGCCATGCTGGCCAGGCTAAAGTTATGTTGTAAAGAAATTGAGAATCAGCCCTGGCTAGTGGCTCAGTTGGTTGGAGTGTCATTCCTGTACATGTACGGGAGGCAACCAATGCATGTTTCTCTACCTCATAAAATCGATGTTCTCTCTCTCTCTCTCTCTCTCTCTCTCTCTGCCTCTCCACCCTCCCCCTCTCTCCCTTTCTCTCTTGCTAAAATCAATTAAAGCATATCCTCAAGTGAGGATTAAAAAATAGAAAGAATAATGTGAATTTTCTAATGCTGCCAAATGTTTCTCTCCATGTGCAATGGCTGTGATTATCATGCTAATTGGTGAGTGTCATCAGAACCATGAAGTGGAACAGGAAGAAAAGCAAGAAAAGGAATGAATACTCACCTCTACTTGGAAGTGAAACTTCATTATGCAGGAATCCAGGGCAGTCATGCTGTGTTTCAGAACAACTAGCTAAGTTAGTTTTTCTTACCTGGGTACTTCTGCTGCTCAAGTCCTCTGCACAGTCCTCTGTGGTGCCAGTTGGGAGTTTGGCAGTGGCACAGCCACAACTTCATGGCCTTTAGATGAGATCCCTTTATTTTTCGGATATAGGACAGCAGATGTGGAAATGGACTTCTTTGAGCTCCAAACAAGAGCATTGTGAGTCTCACAATGTCAGTGCTGAGCCTCCACGTGTTCTGGAATAAGATTTGTTGTGAGAGGATGCACCTGTGATCTGCAGGGTTCCCTCCGTGGGTGTCTAAGGGAATGCTGCTGGTCACGTCACCTCCATCTTTAGGCCTTGGCTGATCACCCATCTAGCTGTTCACAGTGACACTTTCAATAGATACCTGTTATTTGAACTTGATTTTGAGGTTAAATAGAATGGCAGAGATAAATATGATTTGGCTAAAACAAATCTTTCTTTTTCTCCCTTTCGTGGTGTGGCAAGAAGATCAAGATTTCTAGAACAGAAAAACAGAGTAAAAGATTACTGGTTTTGGTATCTTTTCTTTTAAACTATTTTTTCCTCAGTTATTCATCAACTCAGCTTGTCTTAATAAACTCTTTTATGTAAAAGCTGATCTAGGCCCAATATCCTCTGTTGGGGAGGAATGTGAGTGAGAGCCTTGGCTTGAAACCCAGCCTGAAAATGCAGTTGATGGCTTATGTTGGCAGTTTAAATGTTATCTCTTAATTTTCTGCTATTCAGTAGTAAGTAACTCCCTGGCAGAATTACCTGTTGCCAGGAATGCTGATCTGAGAGTCTTTGTTTTGTTAGCCCTTAGGATGGAGATAGAAATCTATCTGTTAGATTGAAACTTATTTGTGCAGGTTGATGCTTTTCTGGAATATCAGGGCTTGTTTGAACAGAACAGTTTTAGGAGTAGGTCTCCAGGGTATCTCCAGAGTTGTGCTATAGTTGTTCACAGACATTGGCTGCTCCTGGTGGGTGGTGTGTAGTGGTTGAAACTCGGTCTCCACTGCCTGGCTTCCCTTCCTCCACTTTGTATCTTTGTGGCCTTGGGCAAGTTGTTTAACCGTTCTTTGCCTCAGTTTCCTCCTCTATAAAGATAATAAGAGTACTTCAATCAGGGTTGTTTAAGGATTAAAGTAGTAATATATACAAAGCACTTAAACAGTGCCTGGTACATAGGAAGCTCCTAATAAATGTTACTTAGCACAAAACTCTGTAGGAAATGTATACCAAGTTTTGTGCTAGACTACAGAAGGGGCTTTGATTTGAGGTTAACCAGAAATTTTACTTTAGAGTTTTCCTAGACTAAGTTACTTGTACTCAGATAAACCCTTTTGAATGGAGTACACTAAGCATGTCACACTCGTGGCCCATGGGCCACATGTGGCCCACAACAAATATTTTTGCAGCCCAGACAATATAACAAACATGTAAGAAGTGTTTTAGATTGTCAGAGAAACCAAAAGGACAACATGGATAAACACCTAAACTGCTGCCTCACACAACAATTTCAAAACTATAACTAAAAGACAAAATGGACACCATCCAAAACCACAGGAAAGCTGGCTGAATGGAAATTCTACAACTAGAAGGAAAGAGAAAAGCACGTTGAGACTCATAGGAGCTGCAAAAGGCTGAGGTATGGAGGTGCACGCACGTGGGGAGAGATTGCACAGCTGAGTGCGTAGCTGGCTTTCTCAAGTGGGAGGGAGATGGAAGCTCCCAACTGTGCCCGAACTTCAATTTCGGGTGAGACCCTGGGGACCCAGACTTAATTGGCGGGGGGATTCTGGACTGTCAGGAAAAGAGAAAAGCACACTGAGTGAGACTCAGGGGAGCGGTGGAAGGCAGAGGTCTGGAGGCACACGAGTGCAGAGAGGACTGACTGCTGAGTGCGCGGCTGGCTTTCTCAAGTGGGAGGGACACAGAAGCTCGTGACTGTGCTGAACTCCAGTTCGGGCGAGACTCTGGGAACTCAGACTCACTCAGGGGTATCTGGACTGTCTGGCAGCAGGCAAAACTCGAGGGCGGCTTTCTCTCAGCAGTGCTTGTAGTGATTACCGAGAGACACTGAGACCCAGGGGCCTCATAGGGCAGAGCTGACGGAAGCCAATGCTGTCTGCTCTGCCCTGAGACTGCCTCAGGGCAGACTGGCTGAGCACAGAGGCTGTTGCAATCTTGCAAGTCTTAAGACCGGGTCCAGCACAGAAGTTCTCCGGGCACAGATACAGCTTTATCCTCACAACCAATTGACTTGGAGGTCAATTCCCCCCAGTGATACCAACAACAATCAAGAATTAACTACATGCTGAAACCAATTTGGTTCAGTGGAGAGAGCATCGGCCTGAGGACTGAAAGCTCCCAGGTTCAATTCTGGTCAAGGGCATGTACCTTGGTTATGGGCACATCCCCAATGGGGAGTGTGCAGAAGGCAGCTGATCAATGTCTCTCTCTCATTGATGTTTCTCTCTATCTCTCTTTCTTCCTCTCTGTAACAAATCAATAAAATATATTAAAAAATATTTCAAAAAAAAATTAACAAGACTGTACACACAGTCCACAAAGGGGTGCACCAAGAGAGTCCACCTCAGGTAACTGGGGAGACAGAGCTACTGGGCCATATAGGACAACTATCACACAAAGCTACTCTACCAACTCAGGGAAGCACCAAAATATGCAGAGACAAAAGAACAGATCACAAACGAAAGAAATGGAGGAAGACAAATAACTGGATAGAGAGTTCAAAACCACGGTTATAAGGTTTTTTTAAGAATTGCCTAGAAAAAATAGATAAATTTAGGAAGACCCAAGAGGAGAAGAAATAGGACCAACTAGAAATTAAACATACACTGACTGAAATAAAAAAAATATTATACAGAGACCTAAGAGCAGACTAGAGGAATGAAAGAATCAAGTCAAAGATTTGAAATACAAAGAATCAGAAAACACTCAAATGGAAAAGCAAAAAGAAAAAAGAATCCAAAAATTTGAAGATAATGTAAGAAGCCTCTGGGACAACTTCAAGCATACCAGCATCAAAATTATGGGGGTGCCAGAAGAAGAGAGAGAGCAAGATACTGAAAACCTAGTTGAAGAAATAATGACTGAAAACTTCCCCCACCTGGTGAAAGAAATAGACTTACAAGTCCAGGAAGTGCACAGAACCCCAAACAAAAGGAATCCAAAGAGGACTACACCAAGACACATCATAATTAAAATACCAAGAGCAAAAGACAAAGAGAGAATATTAAAAGCAGCAAGAGAAAAACAGTTAAAGGGAGCACCCATATATTTGTCAGCTGATTTCTCAACAGAAACTGCAGGCCAGAGGGAGTGGCAAGAAATATTCAAAGTGATGAATAGCAAGAACCTACAACCAAGATTGCTCTACCCAGCAAAGCTAACATTCAGAATTGAAGGTCAGATAAAGAGCTTCATAAATAAGAAAAAGCTAAAGGAGTTCATCAGCCCCATACCAGTATTACATGAAATGCTGAAATGTATTCTTTAAGGAGAGGAAGAAGAAGAAAAAGCTAAAGATAAAAATTCTGAACAACAAATACATATCTAAAAATCAAGTGAATAAAAATCTGATGAACAGAATAAACTGTAATATAATAGAATCAGAGGCATAGAAAGGGAGTGGACTGAAAATTCTTGTGGGGAAAGGCTTTTGGGGGTGTGGGAAGAAACTGTAGAAAAATCGGACACCTATGAATGAGGACAATTGAGGGGAAGTCAGGGCAGAGGGTGGGATGGGAATCAGGTGGAAGGGAGCTATGGGGGGAAAAAAGAGGAACAACTGTAATAATCTGAACAATAAAGATTTATTAAATTAAAGTGTTGTAATAAAAATTTAATAACTAAATTTTTATAATATTCTACTATAGATAATCTTCTATATATATAAAAGGCTAATATGCTAAGTGTCCTACCAACTGACTGGATGCTATGACACGCACTGACCACCAGGGGGCAGACACTCAACACAGGAGCTGCCATGATGCCCACTGGCCATTTACAGAGAAATAGTGCCTAGGACCTGACGTCCCAAAAGCAACACTCATCTTCCCCCAAGTGGGACACAGGCCCCACTACCACTCTGAAGCCACAGCCCACCAAATTGTAGCCACTGCTGAGACCCCATGGCACAAAATTCAGCCTACAGCCCAACCCAGCGTGAAAACAGTGGCTATGGTTGCTGGGTAATGATATCACGTAGCAATGCCTGGCTTCCTCTCACTAGTGACTAGCTGCCTTGGAGTTCTTCAACCCAGGAACACAACTTACTTTAGAGCCAGGTGCAAACATTTCACACTTGAACCAAATGTCTATGAAGCATTTTCCCGTGCCTCATTTCATTTGATCCTCACAGAAGTCCTGGAGTATATAGATAGGAGACTCGGTGGAATCCTATTTTCTTTCCATTAGCTGGAAACAGAGATTTAGAAAGTTTAGAAACTTGACCTGACTGAAAAGAAGTAAGAAATGGTGGACCCTAAAAATGATTTCAGATTTTCTCCTGTGCAGAATTATAGTCAAACACTGCTAATGTTAAATATCTTATCCTTTGTTCTCTCTGTGTAATCTACTTCATGTTAATATTTACTGCTGTGTTACTGACAATTACCTGAAGGAGAAGTTGGGGTGCGTCACTGGGTTGGACAGAGTTTAGCTACTTCAGAAAGCAGGTCTAATTAAGCATGTTTATTCTATATAAAAGGCTAAGTTGACTCTCACATGCATGATACATTTAAGCTATCACTGGTGCCAATCGCACGTGTGTGCTTCGATCTGTCATTGTCAATCTTGAATTTCGTTGATGCTTCTATTATAGAGAAAGGGAGAATAGCGATATTAATATATTTCTTCCAATTAATTTCCTTTCAATTTGTATGAATCTGTCCACCAGGCCACTAGTTATTAAAAACAAACTACAATGTTCGCTAATGACTAATTACTGTAATCGTGTTGCATTCATTTCCCTTACAGGCAAATGAATACTAGCAGCAAATATTTTAGCAGCCAGTTGCCATGTCATTAGTCTTGTACTGACTTGTTTGGTGTGCACATCAGGAAATATTTTGCTTTCGGAGAACAAGAAAAATAGGTTTATTTGTATTACACTTATTAATTTGTGTAGTTATTCCGTGTCTGGTAAGTTAATGTTCAAGAAACAATATGAATTTTTATTAAAATGTTCTATTATTTTATGTTAATAACTGGAGGCCCAGTGCATGAAATTTGTGCACAGGTAGGGTCCCTAGCAGCTGCTGGCTGGGGCCTTCCTTTATTTCCTGCCACCCCCTGGTGGTCAGCACACATCATAGTGAGCGATCAAGCTCCCAGTCATTTGAACTCTCAAGGGGACACTTTGCATATTAGGCTTTTATATAGAGAGATTACTCATTTGTTCCAGCCCTTTGTATTTAGCATGTCTCTATTGAAATAAACATATGTTTCTATGTAAATTGAAGCTTTTGTTTTTTTGTGTGTGGCCCACATAAACTTAAACCTTGTTTATTTGGCCCGTGTTAGCCTTTGAACTTGACATGCTTGGGATAGACAGTTCTTTCTCTCCTCTTGAAGGGAATGGGGATAGTATAAGCTCTCCAGAATGACCTTTAGCACTTTAAGCTCTGTGAAGTATTAATATTCCTTTTTACTTTTTAAATAACACATGCTGCTATTAAGTATTAAATAGCAACATAAAGCTTTATGATTTAAATCACTTTTAAATCCTTCAAGATTTTTTGAAATATGTGTCTTTCTCCACTTAGTCTGGCTTGATATTTACCTTCTTTGGCAGAACTGATACTGCTTGGTGAAGCCGCCTGTTCATAGTTAGGATCCTTCTCTAGTTTACTCTGTAGCAATTACTTTAACCCTCCATTTCCCCTTCACATTGCAGATATTTTCATTGTTAAAGCAAGGTTAGTTGTCTTTATGTTTTCAAGGACTGGATGTTCTGGCTGGGTTCATTGAAATAGATTTCTAGCTCAGATAAAACAAGTTAAAAGCATAAGATTGTTTTTTTTCTTTGTTTTTAAAAATATTTTTATTGATTTCAGAGAGAAAAGGAGAGGGAGAGAGAGATAGAAGCATCAATGATGAGAGAGAATTGATCCCCTGTCTTTTGCACACCCCCTACTGGGGAATGAGCTCACAAATCAGGCATGTGCCCTGAACAGGAATCAAACCGTGACCTCCTGGTTCATAGTGGATACTCAAAACACTGAGCTGTGTAGCTGGGCTGTTTCCAGATTTTTACTGTTACAAACAGCACTTCAGTGAACATTCTTATTCATGTTTCCTTGTGTACATGTGTAAAGTTTCTTTAGAGTACATACCTGGAAGTGGAAGTGGTAAAATGTGAGGTTTGCACATCTTTGGCTTTTCCTAGACGTTACCAAATTGCTGTTCATGATGGTAATTTCAGTTTATGTGGTATGCATAAGAGTTTCCATTTCCCCATAGCCTCACTAAAATTTGTTAAGGTCAGACTTCTTAATTTTTGCCAAATTATGGTGGTTTATTCTATTAATTTGCATTTTTCTGATTACTAATGAGCACCTTTGTAAACATCAGTTGGCCATTGAGTTTTCTCTTCTGTCTCTTTCCTCCCAACTCTTTTGCCCATACTTCTGTTGGGTTGTCTTTTCCTTCTTGATTTATAGGCTCTCTTTATAAATGCAAGATGGTAATAATTTGCTAGTTATATGCACTGCAATGATCTCCTTTTCTATGGATCATCTCTTTTTGCTTTGGTCTTAGGTCTTCTGAGGCATAGAAGTTGTGAATTTTAATGAGGTTAGATCTCATCCTTCATGGTTTGTACTTATGGCTTGAAAAACTTTTCTATCACGAGGTCAAGGTCAAGATATTCTTTATTTTAAGATCCATTTTTTTCACATTTAGCTTTGTAATCTGTAATCTGTAGTAAAAAAATTTCCTTATCGGCCCAGCTAGCATGGCTCAGGTGGTTGAGCGTTGACCTATGAACCAGGAAGTCATGGTTCGATTTCTGGTCAGGGCACATGCCTGGGTTGTGGGCTCCATCCCTAGTATGGGGCATGCAGGAGGCAGCAGATCACTGATTCTTTCTCATCATTGATGTTTCTATCTCTTTCTCCCTCTCCTTCCTCTCTGAAATCAATAAAAAAAAAATTGTCATCATCTGTTGAATGTTTTATTTCAATGACTATTTTTTCATGTCTAGGATTTCTAATGAATACTCTTTTATGCACTTGCCTATATATATGCTTATTTGTTTTACAATTTCTTGTCCTATTTTTAAATAAAAACTTATTTCTCTGAACATTCTAAACATACTCATTTTGGTGTGGTAGTCAGGCTAGTCTATAGAATTAATTTTATATGGAGTGACTGCATTTGCTAATTGGTGATTTTGTTGGTTGTTTTTCTTAGCATTGGATTTGCTCCAGTTTTTGGAATTTGAGTTTACAGGATCATTCTGAGTGGCAGGTATATTTTGTTTGTTTGATTCTCTCCTTCCTCACCCTTCCTACCTAACGGTTTGCACTTTCTTCTACTTGACTCCTTGAATTCCAAGTTTGGAACCAGGCCTGTTAAGTTTCATGCTTCATCTTAACAATGAAAATCTCAGATTCAGCAAGAGAACCAGTGGGTATCTTGTGTTCAGGACCAGGTCATGAGGCTGAATCTGTTTCCTCCACCTTCCTCGAGAGGCTCGCAGTGTTCTAAATCTGAAGTTGATGAGCAGTAATTGAGTTTCCATGCAACCTTCTCTCACCTCCAGCCTTCTTTCACAAGGTGTTGGGGAGTTTTATCTCTGGACCCAGTTAATCAGCTTGGCTCTTTTCTGGATCACAGGAAACACTTTTAGTCCTCTTTCGATTGCCAATGCCTGCTTCCACACTTGGACCCCAGAACTCAGGCCCCACCAAGCCCTTCCCATTTTGCAGCTGGTCTGTAGCTCATGACTAGGTCTTTATTGTGTTTTTTAAAATACTCTTAACCATATTGTTACTTTATATTTGGAACAGCAGACAATGCATGGAAGTGTGAATTCACTGTGTCATCTTGCGGGTTCCATCCCCAGCTGGGAGCAGGCAAGAGGCAGCTGATTCATCAATGATTCTCTGTCATCATTGATGTTTCCATCCCTCTCTCCCTCTCCCTTCTTTTCTCTGAAATAAATTAAAAAAAAACAAACTACACACACACACACACACACACACACACACACACACACACACACACAGTTTTTGGTGTTTGCCTGTGGGTACTTATGGGGGTACTTTGGTGCTTGCTTGTGGGTACTTATGGTGGATGTTTTTTAATGAAGGACTCTTGGGTATATCTTCTTATTCCTATTTATACCTTGAAAGTTTAGTTTGAATCCCACTAAAGTTGCATAACTTTGGCAAGTTGCATCTCGAATCTTTCCCCCCATATTTAAGATGAAGATAATATACCTTGCAGAGCTGCCTAAACCTCTAAGACAGTTCTGTGCAGGTCCTTCCCATGGAGGCATTCCAGAAAGATTAGTTCTCTCCTGCATCTGTCCCCACCTCACCCTTATCAGTGATTAGATTTCCCTGGCAGAGCAAACAATTTTTCTGCAATTGTTGGATATTGAGTTCTATATATGTCAATAGGTTAAGATGGTTAATAGTGTTATCCAGACTTGTATATTTTATTGATTTTTTTGTGGGGTCTCTTCTTGTTCTATTAATTATTGAGAGATCTGTGCTAAAATATACAACTACAGTTGTAGATTTGTTTAGTTCTCCCTGTAGTTCTCTGTTTTATTTTGTGTGTTTGTTTTTTATGACATTATTTTTTGTTGCTATTGAAATCTTCCACATAGATTCATTTCTTGTTTAATCAGCATTATTGAGGTACTAGAGGTCCAGTGCATGAAATTCGTGCACGGGTGTGTGTGTGTGTCCCTCAGCCCAACCTGCACCCTCTGCAATCTGGGACCTCTCATGAGATGTCTGACTGCCTGTTTAGGCCCGATTCTGGTAGGATTGGGCCTAAACGGGCAGTCAGACATCCCTCTCACAATCCAGGATTGCTGGCTCCCAATTGCTCACATGCCTTCCTTCCTGATTGCTCTTAACCACTTCTGTCTGCCAGCCTGATCACCCCCTAACCACTCCCCTGCCAGTCTGATTGGTGCCTAACTGCTGTCCTGCCAGCCTGTTTGCCCCTAACTGCCCTCCCCTACAGGTCTGGTCCCCCCCAGCTGCTCTCCCCTGCAGGCTTGGATCCCCTCCAACTGCCCTTCCCTACAGGTCTGGTCACCTCCTACTTCCCTCCTCTGCTGGCCTGGTCACCCCTAACTGCCCTCCCCTGCTGGCCTGATTGCCCACAACTACCCTCCCTTGCAGACCTGATCCCTTCCAAGTGCCTTCCCCTGCTGGCCATCTTGTGGCAGCCATTTGTGTGTTGGAGTGATGATCAATTTGCATATTACTCTTTTATTAGGTAGGATAGTTGATGTAATAAACTGTTTAGCATTTTTAAGTTATGTAATTTGGTGAATTTTGTCATGTACGTGAGCCAGTGAAACCACTACTACAGTGAAGATAACAAACATACCATTGCCCTTAAAAGTTTTCTTATGCCCCTTGGTAATCCCCTCTGCCAGTTCCCTCCTCCCTCCTCTCCCCTGCTCCCAACCAGGTAAATACTGATATACTTTATGGCACTATAGATTAATTTGTATTTTTCAGAATTTTATATAAATGGAATCATACTTTATAGACTCTTTTTGGTCTGACTTCTTTCACCTAGCATGATTATTTTGGTTTTCATCCTTGTTGCTGTATTTATCACTCTTACTTATTGCTGAATAGTATTCTATTATATGCATGCAGCATAATTTGTTTGTCCAGTCACTTTTTTCTGGACATTTGGATTCTTTCCAGTTTTTCACTATTACTATTTTCCTAATATGTATTATAACTTTTAGAATAAGTGCAAATGTAATTTACCATGTCGTAATATTCCTTTTTTTTTTTTTCTCTTTACAGCATGGGTAAGTTCTCTCTCCATGGGGATGATTTTCTTTTGCTGCCCAATAGTCAGCATCTTCACAGACATATTTGGTTGTCGGAAAACAGCTGTTGTGGGTGCTGCTATTGGATTCATTGGACTCATGTCCAGTTCTTTTGTAAGGTAAGGACTTGATTTCTTCATGTTGGTTTTTGAGAATTATTAGATACTTAAAGTTTTCCTATCAGAAACTTGGCTATTTATAAGAAAACATCTTTTTTGTTGCTTAAACTATAAGCAATATGACTTTCTCATTGTTATCCATAGCAGCAAATCATAGCTTGAGAAATAGAATGTTTTTGCTTAGTGCCTAACAGACGTTAATCAGAATTTACTATATATGTTCCCTGGAACAAGGAAAACGTTTCTCCTTTTGTTTTTTTCTAATCACATAACAGTCCTAAAAGGACTCATGCAATGAGTTGTCTAAAGCAATAGCATTAGTTGTAGGTCAGCTCAGTCTGAGGCCTGAAGGGTACTATAAATGGTGTGTTGAAGCAGTTGCTCATAGACTTGATATGAAATATTTTTACTAATGAAAAAAACACTTGGTTATTTTTTCAACCCAGGATTAAAAAAAAAAAAGAAGAACACGCAAAAATTAAAAAATATTATGGCAAAATGAAGTGGTCAAATGAAGCTTAAAAGAAAAAAATATCAATACACTTTGCCTGGTCTGTTAAAGATGTAGTTCATGCAGATGAAGAGGAACTAACACAAAGAGCTAATGGGCATATTACTGTATGAAGCACTTCTCTTTACAGTTCCAACTGTACTAATAAACCCCTTTGCATTGTCAGAATAATCCCCAGTTAGAGAAACACTGGTTTAATATATTGCTCTAGCTAACAGGTGATTAACAACAACTCTTAAAATGATTTATTTCTACTTTAGTGGTTTAATCCTAATTTTTTACCTCTTTCCCTTACCTAGCTATCTTCATGCACTAGTTGAAAAGCATTATTGGATCATTAGAAAAAAACCACCCACTTACATTTGTTGCCCTGATTGTTTTTAAATATTCTGGATTTAATCAACAGAACCCTTAGTTTATTAATTTTATCCCCATTCTCACTACCTGTACCCCTTCCTCATCTCTAAAATGAGCCTCTTTCTTTCACCTAACTTAGAAAATAAAACTTTTTTTAGAGAACGGGAGGGAGAGAGATAGATAGCAAAATATTGATGCGAGAGAGACACATCGATTGATTGCCTCCTATATGTTTCCCGACCAGGTCTGGGGATCGAGCTTCCAACTGAGGTATATGGCCTTGACCAGAATCCAACCCGGGACCCTTCAGTCCTCAGGCTGACACTCTATTCACTGAGCCCAACCAGCTAGGGCTAGAAATTTTATTTGGATTCTAAACAATTATTTTTATGTGTTGATAGAAAATATATATTCTATCTTTATAGTGCCTTTATGACTTTTTCCCTTCTAAAGTTGACTTTTAAAGAAACAAAACAATTTTGTTTGAAATAAGATTCTGCTTAAGGTAATTACTTTCACTTTTTTGTTTTTAAAGGAAGTTCTAACTTTTTTTTTTAACAGAGTGAGAAAGGGAAAGAAACATAGATGTGAGAGAGATACATTGACCTGTTGCCTCGCTAACACTCATGCTCAAACCCATAAGCTAGGCATGTGCCCTCACCAGGAATTGAACCCATGACCTTCTGGTGCATGAGATGACATTCCAACCAACTGAGCTACATGAACCAGGGCTAATTTGAATTTTTATTTTTAGCAATAATACAATATTGTGCTATTACCAACTTGTCAGATACCTGTTTTGATTTGGAAGCTTGCAGGTACCCATTGCCAGTACCTGTGGCCCTAGCACTTGCTGAATATATTAACAATCAGGCTTTGGTAGAGAGATGACCAACAGGTAGAAAACCCATGTAATTTATTACCTTATTTGGTAGACAAAAAAACATATATACAACCTACTTACAGCAAGCAATGTTTTTTTAACTTTTTTGATGACTGAGAAATAAAAATTATGAAATGTGTTTTACATTGTGACTCAACAGAATGTCTCGAAACCATATTTACTACATGTAATGTTCTCATATTTTCCACTCAGTTCCACTGATTACAAGATACCAAACTTTTATTTATTTATTTAAAAAATATGTGGTTTTTTATTTTTTTCACTTCAGAGAGAGACAAAGGGAGAGGGAGAGAAATAGAAACATCAATGATGAAAGAGAATCATTGTTCAGCTGCCTCCTGCATGCTCCCTACCGGGGAGCAAGTCTACAACCCAGGCCTGTGCCCTAACCTGGAATCAAACCAAGACCTCCTGGTTCATGGGTCAATGCTCAACTACTGAGCCACACCGGCCTGGTGAAAGATACCGCGCATTTATTTATTTATTTATTTATTTATTTATTTATTCATTTATTTTTAAAGAGTAAAGAATGATGCTTTTTTATAAAATATAAAATATATTTTATTGATTTTTTACAGAGAGGAAGGGAGAGAAATAGAGAATTAGAAACATTGATGAGAGAGAAACATTGATCAGCTGCCTCCTGCACACCCGCTACTAGGGATGTACCTGCAACCAAATACGTGCCCCTGACCGGAATCAAATATGGGACCTTTCAGTCCTTAGGCCGATGCTTTATCCACTAAGCCAAACTGGTTTCGGCAGATACCAAGCTTTTAGAGCAATACGCAGAAGCAAGGGGGAAATGTGGTCCAAGTGTTGAACAGTGGACCCACTTTTTCTATAGTTCAATTTTTACCTTTTTTTAGGAAAACCTCCAGCATTCCCAGGGCACGTCAGTGTCCCTTCTTTGAATCCTTTTTACACGCATGACTGGTATCTTACTGACTTATACTGCACTTACTCAGTTGTCAAACTTTCAACAATTTGATCCATTTGTTACTGAGGTGAAAATTTAGAAGTAAATGAAAAGGATTCAGTGGCAGTGAAAATGACATCACAAAACTTATGTACTTCACCTTTTTGGAGAGATAGGAAGTATTTAGTTTTTAAAGTGGTGTCCAAAAGAATGTTTTCAATTTATATTCGTGGCTCCCTAGTCTTCCAGCTGACAGCTCTACAGTACTGTGGTGTAATCATATAGCAGTTGATGTTCATGATGATACTATTGTCAATGCCACTTTTTAAAAATTTAAATTATTTATTTTTGTTTGTTTTGTTAAAGAATTATGTATTTATTAGGTCATCTGGAAAACTAGATGGCTAAGCATAAAAATGGCTCCAGCCAATTCATTATTGTTGAAAGTATTACATAATTCTTCTTTTTCCCATTTGTCCTCTCCCACCCCAAAGCACATCCCCTCACCCTGCTACTGTCTGTGTCCATTGATTATGCTTATATGCATGCATACAAGTCCTTTGGTTGATCTCTTACCACCACCCAACTCATCCTCCCCTGGTGAATACCATTTTTAATATACACCTTGAAGAAAGCAGAGGAATGTATAATAGATTCTGTCTTTAAAATTAAATAAAAATAAAATTATAAATAAAAAAATAAATTTAAGAAGTTGCAGTTATCTGGAAAACTATTTTTGTGGAAAAATTGATGCGGAATAAATGAAATGTTATTTATATTTTGTTCTGTAGTATATGGGATAGATATCTTGTTTTACTAAGCAGACTATGAGTAGGGCATAACCACATTTTAAATATTTTTTTCACCAAGTACCTGGAACGCAGTAGCTGCTGAATATATATTTAATAAAGAGTGGAGATACAGTAATGGATGATCAGGGTGAGGTCAAGTTAATCTGGGAGTGACTCTGGAACCTGATTAAAAGATGATGCTGATTGTGGGTTAATAGAGGGGAAAGGGCATCTGAAAGGTTTGCAAACATGCTTAATTTTTATCAGATTCTAGAGTTCCTGTGCCTACCTCAGCATATTGCTAGACTAGTATTATTGTTCAAAATTTAATCATTAACCAACTTTATCTTAATTTCTATTACATAGTTTGCCTTTATTATTTGATAGCCTTTTGAATTAGACATTTCAAAGGAAAAATTTTCTTTTTCTCCTTAATTGTTTCAACGGATGTAATGTTATGCTCCTTTGTTTTTATAAGAGATGTACAATTAAGTTACTTGGTTATACTTTAAATTCTTAATCCTTTATTATTTCTTTGAGACGTATGTGGCCTTATAGCCTGCCAACTGGGAATGCTTCATTTGATCTTTCTGCAGTGAGAGTATGACTTCTTGCTATCTTGCGTAACGCCGAGAACAGTGCAGTACAGGGCAAAGGTTGGTCTGCAGCCCTTAGGCCAGCAAAAATGAGACGTCACTGCTCTTCTGTGCAGATGATCCTGACATAAACTTGGGAGGAAATATAAGATACAGCATTTTCCTTTGTGCCCAGGAAAACTCCATAAAAATAACGAGTTTTCATAGTTAAAACATGTATTGAGTTGTTTTGTGTTAGTTTTAACACTGTCAGTTTCACTGAGGCTCGTCCTGTGTAAGCAGCTTCTACCCAGTGCTCCAGGGTTCACTGGAAATCCATGGGAAGAGGAGGAGGAACAAAAGCACTGATGACCTTAGCGGTCATTTTTCACATACTTGAGGCATTTCTATTACCCATTCAGATTAAGTTAAAATATTTTTAGTAAAATATATTAGTAAAATATCTTCGTGCTACATTCTTGGTTTACTAAATTTTTCACCTGTCTTTCGTTACATTTTATTTGTAGAAAATACACTGATCAAAACCCACTTGCATGCTAAGTTTTTATTCTACCAAGCACGTGATAAAAATAATGAAAGCTGCTTTCCGTCTTTTTCATCTTCACACAGTTCCATCGAACCGCTGTACCTCACCTACGGAATCATATTTGCCAGTGGCTGCTCCTTTGCGTACCAGCCTTCCTTGGTCATTTTGGGACACTATTTCAAGAAGCGCCTTGGACTGGTGAATGGCATTGTCACCGCTGGCAGCAGTCTCTTCACAATTTTGCTGCCCCTCCTTTTAAGGGTTCTGACCGAAAAGTTGGACCTCTTTTACACACTGAGAATCCTCTGCATCTTCATGTTTGTTCTCTTTCTGGCTGGCTTTACTTACCGACCTCTTGTTCCCAGTGTCAGAGGTAAAGAGAGTGGCATCAAAGAAGGCAACAGATCCTCCTTTTCCAGGAGAAAGTTCAGTCCTCCAAAAAAAATTTTCAATTTTGCCATCTTCAAGGTGACGGCTTATGCAGTGTGGGCAGTTGGAATACCGCTTGCACTATTTGGATACTTTGTGCCTTATGTTCACTTGGTGAGTATGCTTCCTTGGCTTTGCTGGTAACAGATATTATTTCATACAGGAAAACCTAGAAGAGCAAATAGATCAGGTTGAAGTTGGCCTTAACATCTCTGGTGATCACAATTCAGGGACACCTGAAGTTCAAGGTCTTTTAAGAAAACAGAGCTATCAGATCATGAAAGAGAGAAAATGTTTAATGGTGTGCTTTGATATTTTAAATATCACTAAACCTAAATAAACAAAAACAACTTCAGGCATCAGTCTGAAAAACTTGGCTTGCAGATAATCATCAGGGGCAAAGATGGCACAGGGATTTTTGCCAACCTCAATAAATTCTTTTTGAAACTGTACGGAGATTAGGTAAATAAGAAAAGCCAGTGGCCTTGACACAAAGAAGCCTGACATTCACTTGTGGGATACTTCTGGGACTGATTATTTGAGAAATGTTAGCAAATTCCCAATGAGAGGAGAGGGAAAGGTTTCATATGAAATTAGGATCTCAAGAGCTTAAGCAATTTATATTGCTTATCTATTTCTACTGAACCAAGAAGAAGCAGTGTCTAAAATATTTGCCCCTGGCAAGTATTTGCTCTAAGATGCTTATTATGTGTTTTTCCTTTTTTCTTACTGTTATGGCTGAAAGTGTATTTACAGGTCAACATACTTGATAAACAAAAATGATACTAAGATACATTTTTCTTTTGTATGCATACTATGTGTGTGAACCAGAATCCTGTTTAGCTTTTAGTCTACTTTTGGACATTCGTGTGATTTTTCTTTAAAGTTTTAGTGAAGGTTTGTAACGTAGGTCAAAAAATTACTGGACACAAAGGGGTCAGCTGGTAAACTACATATTCAACACTGTGGGTTCCTATGCCCAATTCATAGGGATTAGGTTAAGGAAACATGAAGAGAGATGCCAGGCATGTTCTGGATCCAAGAATATTTTTTATTTCTCAATTCTCCTTATTTTTTTTTATTTTTTTTATTTTTTTGTCAGAGGGGTGGGAAGCATCTGGGATGACCACAGGGGAAACAAGAAGAACTAGCTTTTAGTACTGTGAGCCACTTGGCATTTTGTAGTGACTGAGGTAGTAGGTAAAATGAGTTAGTATGTGACCCCTGTCACATATGCAGTAAGTGGCTACATCTTGATCTAACGATCCACTGTACACTTTTTAGGAAGGCATATCTGAACCATTGGAAACTATATTTTTGTTGTTGGACTACAGATCAGCTTTACCAACTCCTTCTTCCATGCTTCTCTTATTAAGATAATATTTGTTATTTCTTTTCAAAGATGAGTAGAGTTTTTTAAAAAAATTCTCTTTGGTACTATAAGGTGAACACACACAGAGAAATCAGTCTCTCAGCTTTGCTATACCAAACATTTACAAAAGTACAAGTAGTAGGCGATTGTCTAGTTATTTCTGGTAATGTTTTTATAATTTTAAATTAATTTAACATCTACTATTCACAAGAAATCTGAGGCAAAATAAATAATATTAGCTTGTGTTTTGCGACTGGAAAACTGATCCATTGTTAACAAAGATGTTGCTGTTCTCTCCCCTCCCTGGAGCACTCCTGCATCTTTCCCCGTTCCCCTCCTCTTCTCCGTGAGGCACAGATCTCCTAAACCAGTGGTCGGCAAACTCTTTAGTCAACAGAGCGGCAAACTGCGGCTGTGGTTTGCTGGCCACTGTCCTAAACTCTAAGGGACTCCAAGAGAATTGCAACTAGGGGAACAGTGGGCAGAGATAGCTCCTCCCAGGCTTACCCCCTGAACCTGCCCGTCAGGCCCTCTTTTTTCCCCTGATTTCTCCGTGAGCCAAAGCAGCTCCACCTATCCTTTCTCCTGTTGCTTCTTCTATCCTAAGTCGGTCCTTGTTTCATTATCCCCAGCTTTAATAAACATATCCTCCAAATAAAATAAAAAAGAAATGTTAAGTGACTTCCTAAGGATCATATAATAGCAAAGCATGGTTTGGTTCCCTCCCACTGTGCATACCTGGTGGCAAATCTAGTATAGCCTTACTTTGGAGCACAATGGGCCACTTCCCTGGATATACCACCAGATATGCCCATCTTATTTTTGTTGTTGTTAATCCTCAGCCAAGGATATTTTTTCTATTGATTTTTAGAGAGTGTGGAGAGATGCATGCACCCTGACTGGGTTGGGGATTGAACCTGCAATCCAGATATGTGCTCTTGACCAGGAATCGAACAAAGACCCTTCAGTGCACAGGCCAATGCTCTATCCACTGAGATACATGGGCCAGGTCAGATATGCTCAGCTTATTGGGGGGGGAAATGAGTATGCCTAATAAATATGTTATAGTCACTTCCTCAAACAAATTTCTTAGTAGTGAGTGATGAAAGAGACGGTGTTACAGACACTATGGTTACCAGGAGACTATAAATCAGGTAGTACAGGAGCCGTGAGGTTTTTTCCAACTCTGATAACAAGCCAGGTCTCTTTCCTGCTTTTCCTCCAATAGGCATGTTTTCTTAGAAAAGGTGTTGATATTTGGGATTTTCTGTCAAATTGTTATGGCACTGAAAGCCATGTTGGGGAGCAAACACCAGACAGTTAAATGCCATGTAGGTGTTTGAAACTTGTGTTTGATGGGTGCACTGAGTTGTCGATCTGTTATAATTTAAGGTTTGAATTAAGGACATTTAATTCAGACTTCCTGGAATGCGACGCCTCTTTCCTCCTCAGAGTGGGAAAAGGTGTCTCAAATCTTTCCAAAGACCAGTAGATGATGTTCAGTTCATATGAAACCCTTTTTGGGTGTTGAAGGTCATAGATATCTAAGGATAAGAACCTGTCCTGAAGGAACATAAAATCTAATAATGTAATAAAGACCATTATAGCTTATAAAGGACATTTACATACGTTATTTAATCTTCAAAATAATGTACTCACCATGATGTATCATCCTTATTTCATGGATGAGAAGACTGAGGCACTGCAGAGGTTTGAAAACTTGCCTGGGGATCCACAGAGAGAGTGACTGATAATTAGTTTAGTACTTAGCAGTATTGTAAAATGGGTAAAGGCTCTGAAGTAAGACAGATCTGGGTTTGAATCCTGGTTTTGTTCTTTATTAATTAGACAATCTTGGGTAACCTCTCCAAGCATTAGTTTCTTCACCTATAAAATAGGGATAAACCCAACTTTGCAAAGTTGTAAGGATTAGGGAAAACATATGTAAAGCATCTATCCAGTTCTGGTATAAATATGAGAGTTATTTTAAGACAATGTGATTGCCAGTTGAGTAGTTTTAGGGGCTATAGCGTCAAAGGAGAAAGATGGTATCCATTTGGAACAGTGGTTAATTAAAAACTTCACAGGATTGGAATTGGGCCTTGAGCATGAGATTTGGGTTAAAACCAGATCTTTAATCAACTAGGGAACTAATTTACCTATCTAGGTCTTTTTAAAGAGTCAGAATGAAGTGCTCTTGTGGTTATGTTAAAATCCTAAGATCTTATTAGAGTATTCATGATGCTTTGAGAGGGGACTCTTTATTATGCTTTATGGCAGTCTTGCTCTCAAAGCAAGGTTGGAGGTTTTGTCTTTTAGTATCACTTTAAAAAATAAAGTGTTGCCGAGACCAGTTTGGCTCAGTGGATAGAATGTTGGGCTACAGACTGAAGGGTCCCAGGTTCGATTCTGGTCAGGGGCATGTACCTTGCTTGCGGGTACATCTTCAGTGTGGGGCATGCAGGAGGCGACTGAAAGCCATGTTGGGGAGCAAACACCAGACAGTTAAATGCCATGTAGGTGTCTCTCTCTCATCGATGTTTCTGACTTTCTATCCCTCTCCCTTCCTCTCTGTAAAAAATCAATAAAATATATTTAAAAATAAATAAAGAATAAAGTGTCATATTGCGCCTTGGAAGCCCCAAATGATCTCTCTTAGGCCTAGCCACTTACAGTCTCCATTGTGAGGGTACAAATGTTACAGATCAATTTAGCTGAGACCTGACTTTCTGAATAACCATTTCTAATAGCAGCTGCTTCAGCTTTTATGAGGTGCCCTTCTGCCTAAGAGTTTGTTTAGTTTTCTGGGGTAAGTTGCTATGACTCCTCTTTCTCCAGTTTTTCTTCATTACCTTCCAGAAGCTCAACATTCTTAGTTTTCCTCCTACCTCTCCATTGGAAATGAGATGATACCTCATTCCTTCTTAGTTTCTTGGCTGGCTCCTTTTTACCTGATCCCTGAATATCAGCTTGCTCCTCAATCTTTAAAAACTATATATATATATTTTTATTGGCCTAGCCAGATTGGCTCAGTGGTTGAGTGTCAACCCAAGAATCAAGAGGTTATCAGTTTGATTCCCAGTCAGGGCACATGCCTGGATTTCAGGCTCGATCCCTAGTAGGGGGTGTGCAGGAGGCAGCCAATCTGTTTCTTTTTCATCAATGTTTCTATTTTCTCTCTCCCTTCCTCTTGCTCTAAAATCAATTAAAAACAGCCGAGACTGGTTTGGTTCAGTGGATAGAGTGTCGGCCTGTGGACTGAAAGGTCCCAGGTTCGATTCTGGTCGGGGGCATGTATCTTGGTTGCGGGCACATCCCCAGTAGGAGGCGTGCAGGAGGCGGCTGATTGATGTCTCTCTCTCTCTCTCTCTCTCTCTCTCTCTCTCTCTCTCTCTCTCTCTCGTCGATGTTTCTGACTTTCTATCTCTCTCCCTTCCTCTCTATAAAAAATCAATAAAATATATTTTAAAAAATAAAATCAATTAAAAACATTTAAAAAAATATTTTTTATTAATTTTTAGAGAAAGAGGAAGGGAGAGGGAGAAAGAGAAACATCAATGTGAGAGTGGAATATCAATCAACTGCCTCCTGCACTGGGAATCAAACTGGTAACTTTTTGGTGCACGGGACGACGCTCAACCAACTGAGCCACACTGGCCAGGACACCCTAGATCTTTTTATTCTACTGGTGGTTTCATATAAAAAATTTATTTTCTCACCATTTTAATCTTTAAAATTCTCTGCTTTGATGCCACTTACTGTTCACATTTTGTACTTGGAAGACATTCTGGTATTCATATAGTCATTAAACATTTAACAAATAAGCACAAACTCAGCAAACCTCACAATAATTGAATAATACTAATGCCATCTGTTAATGGAGGAAAGAGTTGATGTGTTTGGCTTTGAACCACACACAGCTTTATATGCATATGTTGAAGTTATAACCTAATAAACCAAAGAAAGTTCTGTGTCTCTGTCGTAATTTTAAGTGTATGGAAGGATGGAAAAGGAATTCTTGGTGGCTATCCTCATTAACAAGGAAAGCTAAACAACTGGTGTCTGCCCTACTATGTAGCAACTGAAGACTCACAAGCCTTGGCGGGATGTATAAGACTAGGAGGAAGATGCGGGAGCCGGAGACCGACTACAAGTCCACATAGCTCTGGTAGAGCACTGACCACAGAGCAGTGACTATGGTGACACAATATTTCTCAGTGGTTTCCCAATGCTCCATCCTCAGTGTGAGGAGGAGGATTTAATTTTAAACATCTCCACACCACTACTCACTCACCTTTGAAAACATATTTAGTACCTGTGTTCTTCAACTCTGTATGAGGATAGTTGGGTAGCTTTAGTTTTTACGTTTTAAACTCGCATAGTTCTCTATCAAAGAGAAGATGACTGACTCGTGTTAAAATCTTCAGCATAGGTGTGTGAGTCTGTTTTCAAAAACATTCATGATTCAATACGTGAGTCAGTTTTATGGCAGATAGTAATCGACTGTTCCCAAAAGAAACTTCAAGCCGAAACCGGTTTGGCTCTGTGGATAGAGCGTCGGCCTGCCGGATTGAAGGGTCCTAAATTCGATTCCGGTTAAGGGCATGTACCTTGGCAGCTGATGGATGTTTCTCTCTCATCAATGTTTCTGACTCTCTATCCTTCTACTTTCCTCTGTAAAAAAATCAATAAAAAAAGAAAAAAAAGAAACTTCAACCTAATAGAAGGACTCATTTGCTTGATCCTATGATTGATGACAAATCATGTGCCTGCTAACAGGATAATTAAGTGGACACCACGAACAGTTGTAATTAGGAGCAAACAAGTTGTATTTTTTAATTAGAAATGAAAATTTGAGGCAAACAAGTCAGTAAGTTGAACATGTAGTGCCTCAAGAAATATTTGATAGCTTTAATTAATGCCAAATGCTCTCATGGGTCAAAAATGGAATGTGGCTGTTAAACCTCACTAGCTAGAGCACCTCTGTTCATGTTGTGGTCCCAGCAGGAATACTGCACTTAGGGCAACTAGGAATAGCTTTTAACTCTGTGTGGCTTCCTCAGAGGGAGTTCAGATTCACTTGTTAAGACTATCGTGTGTCAAGCATGTTCACAAAACTCTCACATAACCATCACAGGCTGAATGTAATAAGTGTAATAAATAACTGTATTTCCAGTGGGTCTCAACCTTTCTAATGCCGCAACCCTTTAACACAGTTCCTCACATTGTGGTGACCCCCAACCATACAATTATTTTCTTTTTAAAAAAATATATTTTATTGATTTTTTTACAGAGAGGAAGGGAGAGGGATAGAGAGCTAGAAACATCGATGAGAGAGAGACATTGATCAGCTGCCTCTTGCACACCCCCCACTGGGGATATGCCCACAACCAAGGTACATGCCCTTGACCAAAATCGAACCTGGGATCCTTCACTCCGCAGACCAACGCTCTATCCACTGAGCCAAACCGGTTTCGGCTATAAAATTATTTTCATTGCTACTTCATAACTGTAATTTTGCTACTGTTATGAATCGTAATGTAAATACCTGTGTTTTCCGATGGTCTTAGGCGACCCTGCTAGCGGTTCTCAACCTGTGGGTCGCCACCCACAGGTTGAGAACTGCTGCTATAGAGCCTAAGACCATCGGAAAACACAGGTATTTACATTACAATTCATAACAGTAGCAAAATTACAGTTATGAAGTAGCAATGAAAATAATGTTATGGTTGGGGGTCACCACAACGTGAGGAACTGTATTAAAGGGTTGCAGCATTAGAAAAGTTGAGAACCACTGACTTAGACCTAAGTAAAATGACTCTGCTAAGCTGCACTTGTTTAAGGTCACAAACAGATATGCTCAGCTGGGGTTGGAACACCCTAAGCCTTATGTTGTTTTTTTTAAAGAGTCTGCTAGCCCTTCATTGGGTCAGAGGTGGAATGCTGCCCATTATCAGCCACTCTCGACCTAGACCAAAGTTTTCTTCATCTTGCAAGTTTCCCTTCTGTCTCTTAGGGGCTCTCTGGGAAATCTCCAAGTTAGTTTGAAGTCCAAAAAGACTTCATTTAGGATTTGGTTTTTGGAGTTTTGTCAAAAATATCAAAAGGTTTGAACACTTGACTAAATAATAAGGATCACAGATGATTATGAAACAGTATTTCATTATGTATTTTTACCAAAGTGACAATAAAAGATTACAAATACAGAAATTTAGCTCTTACTATTAAGATTCAGTTTTCTTAAGTAATCAAAGACCTGGTTAAGATAATATAAAACACAGAAATTTGCTTTCAACAGATTACTCAAAAAAACCTTAAGTGGATGAAAAAAAATAAGTTTTGATTTTACATAAATACACCATTGATATTAATTTAAAAATCTTTAAAAATCATATTTTTAGCCACAAGGTAAAATTCTTTCTCTCTTCAGTTTTTGTATACATTTAGTTTATCCTTCGTAATCAGAAATTCTAATTTAGACAAAATTATTTTTACTTCTCTTAACAAAAATGCAGCTTCATTTCTCATACCTTTTTGTAGTAAAAAATACATCCTACTTTCCTTGCGGTCTGAAAGGCTAGGTGCTTGGCTCTGGGTGAAAGAGTCTGCTAACTCAATTGGCTCCTGGCAGAATCCTTTAACCCAGTAACTTTCAATTGGTGTGCTGGAAGAATTTTTAAACATGTAATACTTGACTATTTAGTCTGGGACACTGACCTCTTTTTCCTTAGATTCTTAAATAAAAAAATCGACAACAGCCAATACAAGTGTGAATGCCTTGTCTGAACCATAAGTATATAGGTCATATGATAGAGTTGCATCTTATTGTCACATCACATAATAAGGTTGTGTGTGATTAGTTTATTGTTGGTACCAGAAATCCTGTAGAATTGTCTCCCATCTAAACTGACCTGATCTGGAAAGGAAAGATGTTCAGATCTGGAGCTGAACTCAGAGAGCAGAGTGAAAAACTGAGAGGGACTTACCAATGTCCTGAGGGTACTTGGAGAAAGACGATGAACTCAAAATTGTGTTTGTGGCGCTGTGCCTGTTTCTCGTTGTCCTAGAATGCCATCCGAAGTTCACGTGGTTCTGAAGCTGTCACCAGATGTGTTACAAAATTCAACTGAGTAAATTCGAAGATCTAGTTGGCTTTATTAAGCGATTCATAAATCAGGCAGCATCCCATCTAGCACACTCTGATGAGTTTTACAAAATGGAAGGTTTTATAGGTAGAAAGAGGGTGAGACTAAGAAGTTAAAAGTGGATTATTTCAGGCAAGGACACCTTCCCTTGGGAGACAGCAGGGAGTCTTAACAGACAGATTACCTCACTAGTGTTCAGAAAATCTCAAACTGATTGGTTTAAAATTCTACTCCTGAAGAGGCTAAAACTGCAATTAGGATATTAAGTTTTGGTTTGGTGCTAGGGCTTAACAAAAGTGACTCCATTTTGGCCTGTTTCATCTCTTTTTTTTTTTTTTTTCTTTTCTTTTTTTTTAAACAGGATGGTAAGACTACTTGCTCAGGTTGCAAGGTTGGTTCCAGGTGCAGCCTGGGCTTGAGCCGCAGTCTTAAGAGTATAGCTTGCAAATAAAATATGTAAATGCCTGAAAAAAGGCATTACAGTAATTTAGGAGTTGAAGGGGATTGTACAGGACATTTAAGTGCACTTTTTTTTTAGACTGGTAAAGTAACTAAGGCACAGAAAGTTTAAGCTGCTTACTAGACCTCACAGTTATACACGAGGCAGAACCAGGTGTAACATCCAAGAATGTCCATGCAATAAATGGAAGCTTATCATTGCCTAAAATGTATATGTGTACATAGTAGAAACAGAATTATGTAACTGAGGAAAGAAATTGGTTTTCACTATACATAAGCCTAAGTCAACTCATAGGGTTTCTTTTCCAGTCAGGAGATTGATTGCTTTATCATTTGGCAGTCCAGTTCTTCAAAGTTGCCAGTAGCAGTTACACTGGCTTTATTGTCTTGGGATAGCTGTCCATCTCTGATGCCAGCAGCTTCTCATCCTAGAGGAGTCTCGGATGTTTGTTGTAGGTGGAGGCGAGTGTCAGGGACAAGGGTAGATGTCCATTTGAAGTTGGGCACCTGAGAAGCCCCTTCTAATGAGGTTGGAGAGTTCCTTGTATTTGACGTCCTTTCCAAAAGACACAATCTGAAGTCTTTGTCTCCTGGGAGCTCTCTGTGAAAGGAAGTGGTTACCTATTTGTCATTTTCTTGGAGTGACTTTATCAAACCTTGGCAATAGTGTAAGATGTCACCTTTCAATAATGTCAGCTCTGTCAAATTCCTTCTCCTAATTTAACTCCAGGTTAAACACACTATGATGCATGAAGGAATGCAAAAAACAAAAAATGGGGTTGTTTAAGGAGCTTTGAAGAAACAAGTAAGTGGCTGTCTTAGGTTTCCCATGGTCCTATTTGTGTAATTTCCAACTATTGTCTACCCACTAACACACCCTAGAAGCTTCTTTCATCGTTTCTTTTAGTGCCTCCCATGCAATTTATATAATAAAGTCCTAAGCGATTATGGTGCACAAGCCTGACAGAGGTGGGGCTGGTCAGACACTGCTATGATAGAGAAAGGGCAAATAGCAATATTAAGATATTTCTTCTAATTAATTCCCTTTTAATGTGCATGAATGCACCAGGCCACTAGTAATTAATAAATAGCACAAGAATAAACTGTTTTGCATACTCACAACTGTAAACCTACTTGGCTACACTCTGTATACATTTAAGGTTGGACATTTCTTCTGTTGACATTTACCCACATTGTCTGGCTTATAAGAGGAGACCCCCAACTTTTCTAGTTAAAATATAGAGTTTGGGATATACTTGCCCTATAAGACAATAGCCAGCGTATAAGAAGACCCCAACTTTTGAGAAGATTTTCCTGGGTTAAAAAGTCGTCTTATACGCTGGAAAATACGATATTTGGCATAACAGGCAGGATTCCAAAGAAGCCCACAAAGGACCTGGAGACCTGGATCTGGTGCTAGGCTCCAGCAAAGCCCGTTGTGCCCCACCAGTAGTGGGGGATGGGGTGGTCTCAGGTTCCCCGGCCCTGGTCCGAGCCACACAGCCTCACCCAGACCCGCTGTGCCGAGAGACCCATCAATGCACCTCCTGGTGGTGACCAGTCGTTTGGTCGTTATTGATGAAAATAAAGTCGTGCACTTAAACATGCACATTCATCGCTTCTCAGCCTTTTGGCTAAGATCAAGTGTAGTAAACATGCACATTCATTTTCAATGCCTGATTTGTCTATATTCTCTAAATTTCGAAATAAATAAGAACTTCAGCCAGATAGCATCATAATGCCAAGTTCTTTATATAATGACATATACCATTCTCTCCGCTCAGTATGCTCCATTTGAATGGGTTAAATGTATGTGACTCATATGAAAGGCACTGCCGCTTGCTCTTAATAGAGGAAGCATTAGCTCATTACCCAGCCATAAAGTGGTTTAAATGGCATATACTGACTTGAACAGAAGAAAAGATAAAGAACAACAAAAATTTTTTTTTGTGCTGTGGACATCAGAATACTCTCCCTTTCCCTTTGTGTTTTTTTTTTCTTTTTCTGCTTTTCCCATGAACCTATTTGTGCTCTGCCTCAAAATCAACACAGAAGACAAAATCAGATGCTGTAATCTGCATTTTATAGTGCCATTTGAGTACGAGGAGGTGTTTTTCAATCTTTACCTTTTTTTTTTTTTTTTATCAGTGCAGCTCAAACTTGCTCCTAACGTCCCAGGAGCCAGGCAAACATGGCTGTGCGGACACACCTTCACGAGGTGCTGTCAGGCTTCAGGGCTGGGACAGGGAACCTGCCAGATGTTGCAGTAAACAAATCAGCTCTCCTCTCTACATAGCAGGAGTCTTTTCATTATAAAATGCAAAGCAGCAGAGGTTTTCCTTTACCCCCATCCCCAGCCTTCCTCACCCAGGAGCGTAGGAAGGGGCTGGGAGGATATTTACTCTCGGTTCTTTGATTTCTCTTATTTAATTGAACCCAGTGACAGCTGCTTCTCTGAGCGAAAGCCCCCGGCTCAAGGCTAGCCGCACCTGGAAGACAAGGGGCAGAGCTGATCAGGAGGGGTTACAGCAACCTTGGCAGGCAGGCTGCTCCGGAAGACTCTAGGCCCCTCCCAGCTCCACACCCCAGCTCTCTGCTCTCCCCCTTTCACCCACAGGTGCAACCCGTGTGGTGTGCCCCAAGGCTTGGTGTTCAGACGTCAGGGTTGCAGGTTCAAGATGCTCCACCTCCCCCTGGCACTTAGCCATAAGCACTGGCAGGGACCTTTCCACTTGGTCTTGGTCTTTGGTCACTGCTGGGGTTTGCTGGCTTCTCTAGGCCAGGGACAGCCAGGATCTTTGTCTCTGAGCATCGCTGTGCCTGCAGCCTGCCTGCGGTACCCCCAGCCCTGGGGAAAGTGTAGGGGCAAAGCCAGCCTGGGTGAGGGGCCATGGGGGGTCAGAGGGGTTGGCTAGCCACCCTACCTTCAATTGGAGTGGGAGAGGCTGATCAGGGGTGGAACCAGGGGAGGGGCTGGGCAGGGCTGCTATCTTGTGATAGCATTATGGCTTAAGGGTCAATTTGCATATTAACTCTTTATGATATAGGATTGTTTACCATAGGAACAATTGTGAACCTACTTTTGCCCCACCCTGTATTAAAATCTGCATGTTGAAAATTAATTCTTACAGAGTATCCAAGCATTGCTTTTTCTTCAGAGACTTTATTCACTACTTATATCTTCTAATAATACACTACTGTCGCTCAGTTCTCATGTGGTTATGACATGAATGATTAGACATCTCTTCTCCTTCATTTTATCCCGACTTCTTTTAGATTTTTTTCAATGGTGTCTATGCTTTTCTTGCTTTTCTAACCTTGCATTTATTTCCCTGCAGATCTCAACATCTGCTGCAATTTGACTGCTCAGGTTAGTGCAAATTTGCCCATTTATCCATTTTATACCTTGGGCGGTATTCACCAGCATTCTCCTACTTTAGATGAATAAGGGTCTTTACTTCTCTGGCTACTTGTGACTCATTAATAGTGAAATTAAATATCTACAGAACACTCTCATTATAACAAGTTAGGTGTGTTTTTTTCTTTTGAGTTTTTAAAAATTGTAATATACTTATAGGCGAACAGGACATGGTACATAAGAAATCTAGAAAACTAATCACCAATAATTAAACTAAAACAGAGCTGCTGCTTTTAGTAAGGCAGAAGTTTGTCACACGTTCCAAATTATATTTAGTCAAAAAAAGTATTTGCAGATAATCCAATAGTTTGTTAGAACTGATGTGTAATTTATTCAGGCATGAAAATTAATCCTAGGATATAGGGCCCAAATCACCAAAGGATTTAAAATATGCTAGGGAGAAAGAAATCCACAAATATTTAAAAATACCTAATTTTAACTTAAGTTGAAATGTAGCAGTAGTATATTTTTGTTAGACCCATATTGTATAATGTGTTCAATGAAAGTATGGGAAAGGCTGGTGAAAACTGGATTTATCTACAAAAGACATTGAGTTTTGTGTTGGCAGTGTCCTGATACCTCAGGAAATGATACAGAAGAAACAGGTAAGGTAGATTGAACACTTGCAAGGGCAGGGACAGAGCCCTCTTCATACTCCATCCCCAGCACCTAGCATGTGCCTGGCATGCAAAGATTTTTTTTTACCATTTTCAGGCCAAGCTGTAGGTGGTTGAAATGCTGAAATATGAGGTCTACTAATTTCTCTGCTGACACCTACTTTTCATTTTAAAAAATATATATTTTATTGATTTTTTACAGAGAGGAAGGGAGAGGGATAGAAAGTTCGAAACATCGATGAGAGAGACATTGATCAGCTGCCTCCTGCATGCCCCCTACTGGGGATGTGCCTACAACCAAGATACATGCCCTTGACTGGAATCGAACCTGGGACCTTTCAGTCTGAGGGCTGACACTCTATCCACGTAGTCAAACCGGTTTCAGCTACTTTTCATTCTAATAACACCATATGTTCTTCAAGTTCTTCCTTTCTTTGATCTTCAATATATAACCTCTGTAGGTGGGAACAGTTTTTATTTCTGTCTTACAGGAAAGGAGTTAACTGGTTTAGAGTCTTTCTCTGGTCACATAGTTAGTGACAGGGTGTGGTTTAAAGCTTACATAATAGAAGTAAAAGTATGCTTATCTACTCTGATTTCAATGTAGAGTCATTTAAAGATGTGGAAATGGGTGACAAGAGATACATAGTCAGCTCTGCTGATGTAAAATAATACCTCCTGTGCTTTGTACCTTCTTCCAGCTGCCTCCAGTGAATGAGATGCAAGCGGGTGACCACAATAACACAGGCCCCTCTAGACCGATGTACACGTCTCTGGGATTAAAAATGCCAAATATTGATTATGGAATTTAAAAAGAATTATAATAGGGACAACATAAATCAAGCACCCCTGTGCCTACTTAACTCTCTTTGTTTATGTGATCACATGGTTTCCTTTTTTTGTTCCTGACTTCATAATTCTCTGCCAGGCATCTCCTTGCTCTTGCTCTTCAGCTCTGAGGGCCACTCTGAATCCAGGGATTAGGATAGCTCAGATCTAGTGTCCCATCCCATCTCTTTCTTTCTAAGTTCTACAACCCTGTCATATGTCTAGAGCAGTGTGTCAGATCCAGTGCCTCCTTTTTTTTCTGAAATAAAATTCCTGGATCATAAATATACCTGTACACATAGTTTTTTAAAAAGTCAATGCCTACCTATAACATAAAGGAGAAGTAAAAGAAGTAATTTATGAATAAGATAATATATATTTTAGCCCAGCGGTTCAGTAGTTGAGTGTCCACCTTTGCACCAGGGAGTCAGCAGTTCAATTCCTGGTTGGGGGTTCATGCCCAGGTTTCAGGCTCGATCCCCAGCAGGGGTGTGCAGGAGGCAGGCAATATATGTTGATATTTATCTCTCTCCTCTTTCTCTCTCTCTCTAAAAATCGAATAAAACATTTAAAAAATTTTATATATATATATATATATATATATATATATATATATATATATATATGTAATGCTTTGGATACATACTACAATGTGGATAGACGTCGAAGACATATTAAGGGAAATAAGCCCGACACAAAAGATCAAATACTATATTATTCCACTTAGATGAGGTGCGTGCCTAAAGCAGTCAAATTCATAGATATGGAAAGTAGAATGGGGGTTGCTAAGGGCTTAGGGAAGGAGGGAGATGAGGAGTTATTGTTTGATCATCCAGGGTTTTAGTTTGGAAAATAAAAGAGTTCTATAAATTAGTGATGGTGATGATTGACAGGAAGTTGAGTGTACTTCATTGCCACTGAGCTGTACACTTAAAAATGGTTTGAGTGGGCCCTGGCCAGGTAGCACAGTTGGTTAGCATGTCAACCTGATAACAAGGTGGTGGATTTGATTTCTGATCGGGATACATTTAAGAGTTAACCAATGAATACATAAATAAGTGGGACAACAGTGTGGAACAACAAATCAATGTTTCTCTCTCTCTCCCCTCCTTTCCTCTCTCTCTAAAAAAAAAAATAAAACAAAAAAAATGGTTAAAGTGGTAAATGTAAGGTGATGAGAATTTTATTAAATTAAAAAATTAAAATGGGAACTTCTATAATACTTTAAAATATTTATTTTAAAATATATAATTCTTGGGTACAACTGTATTGGAAAGATACACCCAGGGGTGGTACTACCCATATTGTGCAATATTTGAGATGAGGAAACTGATACCCAAGATCTTAGAATTAGCAATGAGTGGAGCTCATAAAATTTGACATTCTTTTTTTTAAAAAAATAAATCTTTATTGTTCAGTTTATTATAGATGTTCCTCTTTTTTCCCCCCATAGCTCCCCTCCACCTGATTCCCAACCCCCTGCAGCCAATTTGATAGGCAGAACAGAGGCCCTGTAACTCCTGCTCAGAAAAACACTGTCTGGGGAGAATTCACATTCCATTGTGTTCATCTATGGAATGAACTAGTCAGGAATCAAGGGTCAGAAAGTGGTGAATCTAATGTACCAAAAATGAGATTCCAAGAAAGACACTGTCCAGAATCACATCTGGATTTAGGTGTAATGAATAAAAATATAAATAAGCCAACAGATTGCGGCTCTCTCTCTGGAGCATGCCTGAGCCTCCCCCTACTCCTTTCCTCAAGGAGCATATCTCAGAAATATGGAAATGACGACAGTGGAAGGGTTGTTTTTCCTAAGCTCCAGGAAGAGTTTTCCTGGGCCCACTTCTTCTGTGGCTTACTTCTTAATACCTCTGTGACTTTCTAAATAAACTTTTTCTTATAATTTGGAAAAAAAACATCCCAACAAATTAAACAAATTTCATTGTTGCAGGAAAGACTAATACAGTTTGTTTTTAATTTTTAAATTTATTAATTGATTTTAAAGAGAGAGAAAGGGGGAGAGAGAAATACCAGTTTGTTCCATTTATTTATGATTTTTAAAAAATTTTTAAATTAAATCTTTATTATTCAGATTATTACATTTGTTTCTCTTTTTTTTCCCTCCATATCACCCCTCCACCCAACTCCCACCCTGCCCTCTGCCCTTACCTTCCTCCCATTGACCTCATCCATAGGTGTATGATTTTTGTCCAGTCTCTCCCTGTACACCCCTCACCCCTTTCCCCCTGAGAATTATCAGTCCACTCCCTTTCTCTGCTCCTGATTCTATTATATTCACCAGTTTATTCTGTTCATCAAATTTTTAATTCACTTAATTTTTAGATTCACTTGTTGATAGATATGTATTTGTTGTTCATAATTTTTTGGCTTTTACCTTTTTCTTCTTCCTCTTCTAAAAGAGTACCTTTCAGCATTTCATATAATTCTGGTTTGGAGTTGATGAACTCCTTTAGCTTTTTCTTCTCTGTGAAGCTCTTTATCTGACCTTCAATTCTGAATGATAGCTTTGCTGGATAGAGTATTCTTGGTTGTAGGTTCTTGCTATTTATCACATTGAATATTTCTTGCCACTTACATCTGGCCTGCATAGTTTCTGTTGAGAAATCAGCTGACAGTCGTATAGGTGCTCCCTGGTAGGTAATGAACTGTTTTTCTCTTGTTGCTTTTAATATTCTCTCTTTGTCTTTTGCTCTTGGTATTTTAATTATGATGTGTCTTGGTGTGGTCCTCTTTTGATTCCTTTTATATGGGGTTCTGTGTGCTTCCTGGACTTGTAAGTCTATTTCTTTTACCAGATGTGGGAAGTTTTCAGTCATTAGTTCTTTAAGTAGGTTTTCAGTATCTTGCTCTCTCTCTTCTTCTGGCACCCCCACAATTCTGATGTTAGTACGCTTGAAGCTGTCCCAGAGGCTCCTTACATTATCTTCACATTTTTGGATTCTTTTCTCTTCTTGCTTTTCCCGTTGAGTGTTTTCTGCTTCTTTATATTTCAAATTTTTGACTTGATTCTTGCCTTTCTCTAGTCTGCTGTTAGGACTCTGTATAATAGTTTTTATTTCAGTCAGTGTATGTTTAATTTCTAGTTGGTCCTTTTTCATCTCTAGTTGGTCCTTTTCCATCTCTCGTTGGATCTTTTGCATCTCTAGTTGGTCCTTTTTCATCTCTTCTTGGCTCTCACTAACTTTATCCAACTTTTCTAGGATATTCTTGGAAAACCTTATAAGAGTGGTTTTGAACTCTATATCCAGTCGTTTGTTTTCCTCCATTTCTTTTGTTTGTGATCCCTTCCCTTGTCTCAGCATTTTCCCTATGCCAGGAGAACTTCTGTGTTGGATTCAGCCTGATGATACCAGACTTGCAAAACTGCAGAAGCCTCTCTGTTGAGCTTGGGATGGGTGGAGTCTCAGGACTTAAGGGATCACCTTGCCTTCCAGTTGGCTCCACCCACCTCGGCCCCTGAGTCTCACATGACTGGGTAATCGCTGGAGCGGTCCTTGTGTGCGCGCACAGTGCCTCTAGACTGCTGCCTTTATGGCTCCCCTACACTCCAGGACCACACGAGTCTAGGTCCCCAGGGTTTCACCCGAAACGGGCTTAGTGGCACAGTTGGGAGGGTCTGTCTCCCACCCCCTTGCGAAAGCCAGCGACACAATCAGCAGTCTGTCCTCTGCACAGTGCCGTGCGCGCCAATAGGTCTCTGATCTTTTGTGACTCCCCTAAATTTCTGTGCACCTGTCCCTTTTCACAGTCCAAACTCCCCCCCGTATGAGTTTCGGCTGGATCTGGGGTTTAGTGTCATAGGATAACGGGTTCTATGCCTTTGAGAGTCTCCGTTTTCCTCCCGCCAGAGAAAGCCAGCCAGGTTCTTCGGCACCCGCTCTCTCCACGCGCGCGTCTCTGTACCTCAGCTTCTTGCAGCTCCTCTGGGTCTCCGTGAGCCCCTCTCTTTCCCTCTAGTTGTAGAATTTCCACTCAGCCAGCTTTCCTGTGGTTCTGGATGATGTCTGTTCTGTTTTTTAGTTGTAGTTTTGAAATTGTTGTGCGAGGCAACAGTGTAGGTGTTTACCTATGCCACCATCTTGGATTCTCCTCCTATTTATGAGTTTATTGGTTGCTTTTTATATGTTCTCGGACTCAAGATCGAGCCCACAACCTTGGCATATAGGGATGATGCTGTAACCAACTGAGCTAACCAACCAGCCAGTGCCAAGGCTAGTACAGTTTTGCTAATTTGTGAAGTTTATAACACAGAAATTATTACCAGGGTCACTAAATAATTTCAAGTTACCTAACAATACTAGTGGTTTATTTTCTATTTTAAGATGGAGTCCATTTTAGTTTCACAAATTCAGGACTGCCTTGGCTGGGTAGCTCATTTGGTTAGAGAGTTGTCTTTATAAGCCAAGGTTGTGGGTTTGATCCTGGTCAGGGCACGTGTAAGAATTAACTCATGAAGGCATAAATAAGTGGAACAACAAATCTCTCTCTCTCTCTCTCTCTCTCTCTCTCTCTCTCTCCCCTCCCTCTCCCTCTCTCTAAAATCAATTTAAAAAAATTAAGATTATTTGAACTGGCATCTAAATCCACATTGTTGTTTTTTTAAATATGTTTTTATTGATTTCAGAGAAAAGACGTGAGAGGGAGAGAAACATTAATGATAATCATTCATTGGCTGCCACCTGCACGCCCTCTACTGGGATTAAGCCCACAACCCAGGCATGTGTCTGAGAGGGAATCGAATCCTGACCTCCTGGTTCATGGGTCAATGCTCAACCACTGAGCAGCACCAGTTGGGTTCCAAAATGGTTTGGATTGATAATTACTGTAGGACATTTGGTCAAATATCGATCAGATATAAGTAATGCTATATCAAGGATGGATTTTTTTGTTTTAATCTAAGGAAAATTGTGTGTGTGTGTTTTTTTAAAGGGAAAATAAGATTTTAAAAAATGTTTACTGTTTTCAAAATTAGACCACCATAAGCCATTTTTCTTTCTTCTGAACTCTTCTTTTTCAACCCCTATGGTTGTTAAATAATCTTCACTCTGGAAACTCTTCTCTCTTTTTTCTCTGTCCCAGTTTTTACATGTCTTAATGGTGCCATGTGTGATTATGGACACCATGGAAACCCAGCGTAATGAAATGGAAAGACTGTTGTTTAAAACAAACAGAACCAACTACTCATGCCTTCTAGAGTTTCTGTTGGGCCAAAGGTCTGCTCTCCATTCGTTCAGCTGCTGAGGAGGCAGTAGATACCTGCACCACAAGTGTAGTCATTACAGAAAATCTTATTAATAATAGACACTGGTGTGCCTAAAAGTGATAGTCCTTAAAAGTGTTGGCAGGCAAAGACATTTTGTATTTTTACTTCAAGCATTTCTTAGAGCTATTTATTCTCAAAGCACAGTTGATCAGATTTAATAAGCTAAAACGAGACTTTAAGGCTGACCTAATCAATACCAATCTAATGGCCGCAAAGTCATATTTCAATATTATATGATGTAAAGGGCTTAATTTTATGTACCCAAATCTGTGGAGTTAGTTTTCTTCTACCTTTAATCGCCTCACTGGGGTTCAGTGCTCATGTAAAACTTCTAAGGGAATGCTCTACTTGTTCTAATTTACTCCCTTTTCTTAGCAAACACGGAGATAGAGAAAACAGAGTTGTTTAAAAAAGAAAGAAGAAACAAACCAAACCCTCATTCCAATTAGGAGACTTGTTCATCTTACTTTGAAGTCAAAGGGTAGTGTAAAGTTTTGATTTGCAGCAAATTCTGAGATTACCCATTAACCATCTAGCAGGCTGTCTACTCCTTTTCAAATGTACATCCACTTTTTAAAGGGCCCAAACTCCTTTCTTTGAGTTTACCTTTTAAAAAGAAAGCTGTCTTTATTTTAAGTCTCTCCAAGTTTCCCCCTTTTTTGAACTACTATTAACCAAAGATATATACAGGCATATCTTGCTTTATTGTGATATTCGATGCTTTTATAATTGCTGTGTTGTTGTTTTTCACAAATTGAAGACAAAGAAGATTTCTACTCACTCACTTTTTTGGGATGCTTGCTTTATTATGGTGACCTGGAACTGAACCTATAATACCTCAGAGTATGCTTTCAGTTTAACTTGTATGCTCCAATGTTTTTTTTTCATATTTGCAATGTAATAAATTATATAAACATTATATACAAGACATTAAGCAAAAATCACCTCTTCCCTTGAAAATGTGGTGGGAGCCTGGCCAGTGTGGCTCAGTAGTTGAGTGTCGACCTATGAACACCAGGAGGTCATGGTTCGATTTCTGGTCAGGGCACATGTCTGGGTTGCAGCTGGATCCTGAGTAAAAGGAGTGCAGGAGGCAGCCAGTCAATGATTCTCTCTCATCATTGATGTTTCTATCTCTATCTGAAATCAATAAAAACAATTTTTAAAAGTTAGAATAGATCCTTTGGGTGCTTCAGGAAGGGGGTTAATAACAGTAGAGTCTGGATTCAAATTCCAAATAAAATCAATGAACACACTTTAGATCAGGTGGGGTTTTTTTTCCTTCACAATTGAGATGGAATCCATCTCTTTCTACTTTATCTAATATCTCACTTATGGGAAATAATAAGGGCTCAGAGGAATAAGCCAGTTTGGGGCCTTTTATTGATAGCTGTCTTATCTTTGCAGTCACAAGTGGATTTATTAGAACAATATTGTTCAAAAGAAATATAATGCAAGCCATATATGGAATTTAAAAATTTCTAGTAGCTATATTTTATTTTTTCCTTTTTAAGGACTTTATTGGTTAGCACTGGTTAACAAAATTATACAGGTTTCAAGCACACAATTTTACAACACATCATCTGTACACTGTATTCTGTGTTCACCACCCCAAGTCTTCTTCCATCACCATTTATCACCCCTGTACCCTTCTCTACCTCCCCCACCCCCTTCCCCATATTTTAAAAAGTAAAAAACAAAATGAAATTAGTTTCAAATTTCATTTAATCAATATAACCAAAAATACTATTTCAACATGGAATCAATATTTTTAAATTATTGAGATATTTTGCATGTTCCCCACTCCCCACCCCCCACTAAGGTTCTGTATTTGCTGTGTATTTTACACTTATACTACATCTCGGTTTGGCTAGCCATGTTTAGAAGTACTCAATAGCTCAGGCCATATTGGACAACACAGTGTTAATTAACACGGAGAATATAAGGAGGCAGCTGAAGGTAAGTCCGCAGTAGCAAAGGAGGAAAGTTTTATCTGTCAAGCCAAGAGTTTGAACTTTACCCTGAAGGTTATGAGCCCTGTAAAAGGATCTGAGTCAGAGAACTTAACTTGATGGTTTAAAAGAATATAGGCTAGAGATTAGGATTGACGTTCAAGCAAGAAACATTGTTAGAAGGCTGTTTCAGTGGTCTAGGTGAGGAGTGATAAGAACCTGAATTGAAACACAATGGGGGCCCCTAGCTGGTTTGGTTCAGTGGATAGAGCATTGACATATGGACTGAAGGGTCCTGGGTTCAGTTCTGGTCAAGGGCACAAGCTCGGGTTGCAGGCTCGATCCCTAGTAGGGGGCGTGTGCAGGAGGCAGCGGATCAATAATTCTCTCTCATCATTGATTTTTCTGTTTCTCTATCCCTCTCCCTTCCTCTCTGAAGTCAATACAAAATAAATAAATAAATAAACACTGTGGAGAATGTGGGCTGACAGAGATTTAGGAGGTCAAATTCGGTGGTCACTGTTGGATTTGAAGGGAGGGAGAGAATAATCTAGGATAGTTACCAGGTTCCTACTTTGGGTAGTTGGGCCAATGGCAGTAGTGTTCATGGACATGGAGGGAGGACAGGTTGTAAGGGGAGATGAGCTCAGCATGGGGCATGTTGACCCTGAGGTACTTTTGTCACAGGCAGGTGGATATGTCCAGTTTGACAGAGAAGAGTACTCAAGAGTATATTTAGAGTAGAAGCTATAAAGGCTGGGGAAGAACCCAGTACTTAAGGTGCCAGTGAAAACTTTAGGCCGTTAACAAGAAGGGGGTGTGAGGCTGAGGTAATCAAGGGCAGCTTTATAAAAAGGGGGGTGGGATTTAAGCAGACTCTTAAAGAATGGATAGAATTTAGAAAGTCAAAGAAGGTAGAAGAGGCAGAAGAAATGTAGTGAGGTAAGAATGTTTCAGACACTGAACATAACCATCCTGCTGGGCCAGATGGGTTAGGGCTGAGATCAAAGCTGGCCTAATGCAGTTTGCAGACATGTTTTGTTTGGCTTGCCTGGGTGGGGTTGGATCATGCCGTGTTCTAAATTTAGTTAGGTGCCAGCATTTGCACACAAAAGTCCAGATTTCTGCTGTCTTTTTAGAATAAAAGGAGGCTGGGAGTAGCTTGGCAACACTGGTGGTCCTCTGTGGGAATACTTCCCTCTCCGGCGGTCGGTTTCTGTGTCTGAGTCCTGCAGGCATTTGGGTATTTACTCTACTTCTGAGACAAGGGTTGGTAGGTAATAAAGGTACGAAGATGGATTGGTGAGAGATCAAGGAGGGCTTTTAATGCTAAACTAAGGAGTATAAATGAAGGCATCAGGCAACTGGTGAATAAGGGACTAATGAGATTAAACCATATTTAGGAGGATTATTCTGGACCAGTGTGAAAATATAGAAGGAGAACAGTTACCAGTTTTGAAAGATGTGATGGGTTGGCATAACCACGTAGGCTAAAAAAGTGGGAAATGGAAGTCTCTTAAGAAGATGTCATTCAGGAAGGCTGCTAGTGCCACATGGAGACCATCTGGGCCTTTGAACTTGCTGGGGAATCTGCTTTGCAGGCTTCCAGAATTCAGGCCAGTGTTTGGTGTAGGGGCGCAGTGAGTCTGGTTGTTTGAAACAGCTATTTGTATTTGTTAAAACATCTCAGTAAGAGTACGTACAGTGTTCTTTTTCTCCTTGTTGTGAGCACAGATGGATGATCATGAAGAAAATGGAAATGCTAAGAGAGGTAGGGCAAATTGTGAAACTGTAAAACTCTGGCTGTGGAAGCAAAGCTTTAAGGTGGGTGCTGAGCTGCGTGTTGTCACCCAGTATAAAACCTGCCTGGTCACACTGCCTTCTTAAACATTGTCAGGATGTTGGCTTACAGTCATTGTTCTAAGCAGACTGTAAATTAAAGGAAAGGCCCCTTTAACATAATTAGGCTAAAATTAATATCTGATCATTACTAGCTGTGTGTCAGGTACTCTTCTAAGTTCTTCCTACAGAGAGTTAATAATTACAGCTACCCTCTTGAAGTACTTTTGCTATCTCCATTTACCAGCAAATAAACTGAGGCCCTGGTGGTTAAAAACTTACCCAGGGTCACAAGGCTGATAAGGGATGGAACCAGGACTTGAACCCACACAGTCTCTCTGGAGGGTTTTCTTTTCAACGCTGTTAAACGGCCTCCGTATCGTAAGGTCACAGAAATAGGCAAATTCACAGATAGAGAACCTTATGCTTTTATCCTGGAAGCTCCAGTACAACTTAATCCTGGGCTGTTCCTTTGCTTCAAGCCCTCCTCAAGGAGCTGAAACTCCAGCATTGGTCCCTAAACTGCCTGTCAGGGGAGGAGATAATGTGCTGGATCCTTGGGTGGCCTTGAGAGAGCAAGGTTGTGCGCTATGTTCACAAGGCTGTTCTCTTCCTTTAGCTAGCGGATCCATGTTAACTTATAAAGTGTGTGTTGGTAACTCTTCATTACAAATTTAAAAAGACCTTATAAAAATTCTTTCATGCACACTAAATCATGTCAGCTTTTCTTCATATGTTCTCACAGAGCACTTTTTATAAATATTTGAAGTTGCAAGGGGCTGAGATTCCATAACATTGTTAGAGACCCAAAGGCATTTGTACAATGCTTCAAGACCTGTCATATTTTCCTACCACATTTAGTGTGGCTTCCTTCTGTTTGATCTCCAGGTGAAATTTGTGAACGAAAGGTTTAAAGATGAACCCAACAAGGAGGTGGTTCTCATGTGCATTGGCATCACTTCGGGAGTTGGACGGCTGCTCTTCGGCCGGATTGCAGACTACGTGCCTGGTGTGAAGAAGGTTTACCTACAGGTACCTCTGTAGTCCTGCCCCCCCTGCAAAATTATTCCATTGCCTAGTGTCTCATTATGTGTGTTTATTTGCTCAAATCCTTCTGTAAAAATGAGGGATATTTTCTAGAACCTAACTTCTTCTAGCAGTTTTTCAAGGGCAAAATCAGTTATGAGTTTTGGGTTTTCAATATGAAAAATTGGCGATCAAACAGCAACCTTCTTTGTTTTGCCATAAAACTCCACCCAATCAAAATGTTTTTTGCCCATTCCTTTTTCTTAGAATTGTGGTTTTGGCCTATTTTTAAAGTCATGTGCCTTTTGCAATATCTTGTGAAATTCAGGGGTGTGCATGTTTGTCTTTTGAGCTTCCTTATTGCAAATTGCCTTCTGGGTATTGTGGAGTACACACTAAACGAATGCTAATTCTAAGAGCATATGGACCTCATCTGACAAGTATTTAAGTGACTCCTCCATACCAGACACTGTTATATGCTACAGATGAAACATGATCTGTACCCTCAATTAGTAGCTAATAGTATCATGGGAAGACAGATAAGTGTTACAGCACAGTGGAATATACGTATGCTAGATAGGTGCCATAGCAACATAGGCGCCAAGCATCTGAATCACTCGTGGGGGTGTGAGCAGGCCTCCTAGGCTGGCAGAGTGTTAAGTGGTGAAGAGTAGACAGATAAGATGGGCAGGAGAAACCACATGTGAAAGAGGTGCAGGCGTGATGGAGTATATTATGCCTGGGAAACTATGTTTGAAGCCTGATCATGATCAGTTGAATAAATGGAAATGTAGACAACTTTTCCCAAAAGCTTGGCTGTGGAAGGAAGGTAAAGGAGAGCCACAAAGGGGTCCTGGGGTTGGGAACTGAGCATGTCTGCTCACTCTATAGAGGAGAGGCAGTATGAGGAAGAGGGCCTTGAAGAAGAGCTGGAATTTGGGCACAGGAAAATGATTGGAAAGGCACAGAAAAGTAATTTACTGTGTGGATACAAAGTTGGACAGTGAAGAAGGTTGATAGGAAAAAAAACTGATTCATTTGAAATATGGTGTTGGAGGAGAGCAGATACCCTGGATCACTGGTCCTAGAGCAAATTAGCCTGAAACATATTTAGAGGCAAAAATGGCAAAACTGAGGCTCTCCTACTTTGGGCACATCATGGGAAAGCAGGGTTCTTGGGAAAAGACTGTAATGCTGGGAAAAACAGAAGGCAGCATAAGAGGAAGACCAAACATGAGATGGATTGACTCCCTAAAAGAAGCCATAGGCAGGTGTCCACAGGAGCTGGGCAGGGCTGTTGAGGACAGGACACTGTGGATGTCACTCATTCATAGGGGTGCCAGGAGGCAGAGTTCGCTCAGTGGTGTGTAACACACACAGAAGAACTTCCGTTAATTAATGTGAAGTAATACCAACCACCACACATTGAGCACTTCCACAATGCATTGTCTCCTTTAGTCTTCACCCCTGCCCTTGGAGGAAGGTAATGTCATTCCACGTAGAGAGGTGAACACTGAGAGAGAGAAGCTACCTCACTGTGGGTGTCTGTGTAGGTCCAGGCAGACCACAGGACGAAGTCTGCACATACAGCTAGAAGGAAGTGTGGGACAGTGCTACTTTTAAAAGTATTTATTGTACTCTGACTATTCCCCCTTTTATTATTACCTAATTGTGGATATCCTTGTCAAACATTTAGCAGAACATTTGGTCTTGTTTTCTCAGTGTCAAGGGAGCCCTCTAATGGACATTTTTTGCATGACAAAACTTTCAGCTTTTCCTTTTTTAAAAAATATTTAAAAATTGATTTTAGAGAGGAGAGGAGAAAGAGAAGAGAGAGAGAGAAGAGGAAGAAATATCAACCTGTTATTCCATCCATTCATGAATTCATTGGTTGCCTACTTCATGTCCCTGTTAATAAATAACAATACTTTATTTTTATTTAATACTTTATTTTTATTAATTTCAAAGGTAAAATTAAAAATAAATTATTTTACCAATTTTTAGAGAGAGAGAGACAGAGAGAGAGAAACATCAGTTTGTTGTTCCACTTATTTATGCATTCATTGATTGATTCTTGTATGTGCCATGACTGAGGAATTGAACCTGCAGTCTTGGCACACTCTAACTGACTGGGCTACCTGGCCAGGGCTAAGAATCAAATGTTTAATGAATGAATTTGAGCTGATATTCAAATAACTAGTAATTTATTTTTAATTTATTATTTTTTAAAATATGTTTTTATTGATTTCAGAGAGGAAGGAAGAGGGAGAGAGAGAAACATTAATGATAAGAATCATTGATTAGCTGCCTCCCTGCATGCCCCTACTAGGAATGGAGCCCGTTGACTGGAATCAAACTGAGACCCTTCAGTCCATAGGCCAACACTCTATCCACTGAGCCAAACCGGCCAGGGCATGAAGATTTAGTATTTATTGAGCAATGATCACGCGCAAGATCCTTAAACCTTGTAAATATCTAGTTCAAAGGTGGCTTGTACTGATTCTGACTTCTAAGAGCTTACAGACTGGGAGGGAAAAAAATAGTTACTTTCTTCTGGTCTCTTCATTACAGTAATTTTCAAGAATTTTTAATATGCAATATCTGCCCTACTGGTGTGGCTCAGTTGGTGGAGCATGATGCCATGCACAAGAGGTTGCCTGTTGGCCTCCCAGTCAGGGCACATGCCTGGGTTGCTGGCTCAGTTTCCAGTAGAGGGCGAGCAGGAGACAGCCGTATGATGTTTCTCACATTGATGTTTCTCTCCATCTCCCTTCCTCTCTCTTTCAAGTCAATAAAAACATATTTAAAAAATAATAATAAATAAAACATGTAATACCTGACTTCTTAGGGCACTGACTTCTTTTCACTTAGTCTGTCAAATAAAAAAAATGACAACAGCCGTAGCCAGTTTGGATAGAGTGTTGGCCCGAGGACTGAAGGGTTGCAGGTTTAATTCCAGTCAAGGGCACATACCTTAGTTGCAGGTTCAATTCCCAGTGCCAATCGGGACCGGTGTGGGCGGCAACCAATTGATGTGTCTCTCTCACAATGATGTTTCTCTCTGTCTCTCCCCATTCCTTTCACTCTCTCTAAAAAAATCTGGGAATATATCCTCGGGTGAGGATTAACAACAACAACAAAAATGACAACAGCCAACACAACAATGGGCATCCATGTGAATGAATCAAAATTACTCCTATTTTTTGTAAAAAAAAATTTTGTTTTGGTGTGCCACTGAATTTTAGTAATTAGTTTATGTGTGCCATGAGATGAAAAGGGCTGAAAATTACTGCCTTAACGGAAATACTGAGACAAGTGCTAGGGGAACTCAGGGAGTTGATTACGGAAGTTGATTATGTATATAAATCAAGGTGAATGGGGCTGGGGAGGTGAGTAAGCAGTAACTTCTTAAAAGTTCTAAACATATTGCTCAGTGATTGTAAAATTCACTTTTCCTGACAGCAGAGTTGAAATGTGGTGTCTGTCCTAGGTGCTCTCCTTTGTCTTCATTGGTCTGATGTCCATGATGATTCCCTTGTGTAGTGTCTTTGGGGCCCTCATCGCTGTCTGCCTCATCATGGGCCTCTTCGATGGATGCTTCATTTCAATTATGGCCCCCATTGCCTTTGAGTTAGTTGGTGCTCAGGATGTTTCCCAAGCAATTGGATTTCTGCTCGGCTTCATGTCAATACCCATGACTGTGGGCCCACCCATTGCAGGTAAATGTAATTATTCTCCAATAATTATATTAATTCACAGCATTTTTACTACAGGTCCTAAATCTCACTCATATATAAATGTGTAATTTATTAGTTACTAGGTTTGGTTTCTGAGTGCTACAAAAAGCCAAATACAAAATGCCACGTATTACTTGATTCCATTTATGTAAAAAATGCAAAATAAATAATTACGTCCATGGAGGCAGAGAGTAGATGTGTGGTTGCCAGGGGCCAGAGGGAAGGGGATAAAGGAGTAACTGCTTAATAGGCTTGGAGTTTTGTTTTGGTGTGATTAAAACATTTCAGAACTAGATAGACGTGGTTGCATAACATTGTGAATGTCCTAAACGCCATTAAAATGCTTAATTTTATGTTACGTGAATTTCACCTCTAGAAATCTTCTGAATGATAGTATAAAGATTTCTTATTTTAGTATTACTTGGATGATAATGTGAATTTCATCCAAGAAAATTTGATAACATTATGATGAAATTTAACTGTATGTACTATCCTCTATTTCTGGCATGTGAAGGGCTCAGTTAAAGTTCAGCTCAATTCATTCTCATGTCCAGAACCACATGTACCTAGCAACTTTGCCAGTCAGGAACCTAGTCATGAATCCAGCAAGTAGAGTCACCACAGTGCAGACCCAAGTAACATTTAAATTCGAAAGATCACAGTCTCTTTGGAGGAGAACCTCCAGTCCTTGCTCACTCTCCACGGGCCACACTGTTTTCATATCATACAAGCTTCATTCCTAGGGTTCCCAAGGCCACAGCAGATGACAGGCAGCTGTGGAATGGTGTTTGCTACTAGAAGTAACTGATCGCAGACGAGAATAAAGGAAGAAACAGGAAGCTCCCAAAGCAGGCAGAGCAACACCGCAACTGGCAGCAGAAAGCCCCTGGCTCCCAGGAGGCTCTGAGGGATCACAGTACTATAGCTAAACAAAATAATCAGTCCTCACAAGAATGAAAGGTTCAGTTACACATTAAATGTTTTGATTCAGAAGATAGGAAATCACATATTTGGACATATTGTATGTTCTAGGTTTCCATCCAGAATGAAAGTGCACCTTTTCTAATGTGTTGGGACTTAACTGGACACATCCTCGGCAGCGTCAGATATTTAGTATTCTGTGTGTTCCCTACACATTTTAGATAACTGAGGTTATATAGTGAACATTTTAAAAGTTGTAGCCCATCCAGTATGGCTCATGGTTGAGTGCCAACCTATGAAAGAACCAAGAAGTCACTATTCAATTCCTGGTCAGGGCACATGCCCAGGTTGTGGGCTTGATTCCTACTTGGTGGCATGCAGGAGGCAGCCAATTAGTGATTCTCATCATTGGTGTTTCTCTATTTCTCTCTCTCTCTCTCTCTTTCTCTCTCTCTCTCTGTCTCTCTCTCTCTCTTTCTTTCTTTCTCTCCCCCTTCCTCTCTGAAATTGATAAAAATATTTTTGAAAGTTTAAAAACACTAAGATAACTAATTAAAAATCAGATTATGTTAGATAAATTAGATACAAGGAGTATGCTAAATATCACGTTCAGAAGCACAACCCAAGGATCTGTTAGAGTGCCACACATAGAGTCTCATGTTTTCCTCTCATGTGGTGACAAACCTTAGTTATCTTTCCAAAATGTATTTAACAACCTTTTCCTTCCTAACTTACATTTATCATTTTTCATGATTTTAAATTATAATTTTCAATTCTTTCATGTTATTTCATAAAAAATCTAGAAGCCCAGTGCACTGAAGGGTGGGGGTTTCCCTCAGCCCAGCCTGCACCCTCTCCAATCTTGGACCCCTCAGGGGATGTCTGACTGGCAGTCGAACATCCCTCTCACAATCTGGGACTGCTGGCTCCCAACTGCTTGCCTGCCTGTCTGCCTGATTGTCCCTAACTGCTTCTGCCTGCCAGCCTGATCACCCCCTAACCATTTTCCTGCCAGTCTGATTGAACCCAACTGCCCTCCCTTGCTGGCCTGGTCGCCCAAAACTGCCCTCCCTTACCGGCCATCTTGTGGCAGCCATCTTGTAACCACATGGGGACAGCCATCTTGTGTGATAGCGTGATGGTCAATTTGCATATTACCTCTTTATTATATAGAATAGGCCTACAAAAGGTTTGAAATGGTAGACATTTTGTGGTGTATATAAGAAGTTTGAGCTTGGTGGTCTCTCTACCTTTACACCATGTGTCAGAGTGCCCCAAATGGCCTCTGAAGGGTTTTGAAAAAAACCAAAGCTTAGTTGCAAATATTCTTTTCCATGTAATATTTTGGTATAAAAACTCAGAAGCCGTCCCGACCGGTGTGGCTCATTGGATAGAATGTCGGCCTGCAGACACAAGGGTCCCAGGTTCGATTCCGGTCAAGGGCATGTACCTTGGTTGTGGACACATCCCCAGTAGGGGGCGTGCAAGAGGCAGCTGATCGATGTTTCTCTCTCATCGATGTTTCTAACTCTCTATCCCTATCCCTTCCTCTCTGTAAAAAATCAATACAATATATTTAAAAAAACACACACAAAAAACAGAAGCCTGTAATCTATGATGAGATTAAAGATAAGAGCTCTTTTCCTTCTTGATACCAGAAAGGTTTATATTTTAGACACACTTCCTAAAAATGTTTAATAATCTGAGATGTTTGAACTAGTTCTGCTGAGATGAAGTCATTAGCTTGGAACTAGGCAGGCCGCACTATGACTGATCTGAGACCTTAAGAGCCCCACCTGAGTTTTTTGGTGACAGTTTTCTCCCTTCCCAGGGTTACTTCGTGAGAAGCTGGGTTCCTATGACGTGGCATTCTATCTCGCTGGAGTCCCTCCCCTTATTGGAGGCGCTGTCCTTTGCTTTATCCCATGGATCCACAGTAAGAAGCAAAGAGAGATCGCTAAAACCACTGGAGGAGAAAAGATGGAGAAAATGCTGGAGAACCAGAACTCTCTGCTGTCAAGTTCATCTGGAATCGTGAAGAAAGAATCTGACTCTGTTATTTAATGTCTTCTATACCTTCACCAGACTGGATTTGCTTTCCAAAGTTTAAGCAAGTTTCCTTTTATATAAATTGCAAAATTATTTTTTTAATCACATCCTAAAGGATAGCACAATGATGGGAAATAGAACATTTATTACTACAAGAACCATTTTCTGCCACCGAATAGCTGTCTAACATTTCCATGAGTCTGAGGACAGACCCTGATCCATGAAAACATCTCTGAAAGTTAAATATTATGAGAATTTGACCTAGCTTAGTAGAAAGCAACTTTGGAAACTGTAAATGCTATTTAGCTCCTATAAATATTTAAGAATACCTCAAGCTATACTGAAAAGGCTGTAATTTGGTTAGACTGGAAATATTGTTTGCTGTTTTTAGTTCTGGTATCTATCCAGATTTTAATTTCTTTTGCTATTTGGAGACTTTTTACAAAATTTAAGTCTGGCTTCTAGATAATGTGCGATCTACCTAAACCTCAACTGTGTATGAAAGCTGTTTTTCCTGCTGTTAAATAGGCCCTGACATGAAGGGGTTCTGACTTGCTCTAGTGTCAGAGATCTTTTTGGAGCAAATTCTAGCAATGTATTCAGAACCAGTATGTGAGATTCCTGGTCATAAGGGCAGAGCAGTTAAAAAATCAGGCATTTCTTCCATTTATCTTTATTTCCTTTGGCATTGCAGTATGTTTTACTGAAGTAGCCAGAAACGTTCCAAATTTCTGAATTTGTTTAAATTATAACAATAAAGAAAAATAGAATGAATGAAAGATACTCTGGCAGTTTTAACATAAAATATTTCTGGCTTCTGAATTTGTTAGCACTGGGACATGATATTTAAACAAAGCCATATTGAACATGTTGTCAAATTGCAGTCTCAGGCACAGTGGGGGGAAAAAATCTTCGTGTTTATAAAGAAAATATCTATTTCTGATAGATTCAGTTGCTCAAATTGGTTTATGAAATTAATGGGTCATGAAAGGTTAGAAGCATTTCTAAAGAGAAACAATTCCTACATTTCCAAAACTTTCTGGCAGAAATTTGCATTTGTATGTATTTCTCCTAGTGTGTTCCCCATTAACATTCTTAGTACTTCTCTATTTATACACAGACAATTGAAAGCAAGCTATTAGAGTTTAAGTAGCTAAAATTATAACCAAATCATGTCATGACCCATGCTCATCTACAAAAAACAGGAACACTTTTCTCATCCCTGAAGTTATACATTTTTATTTCTTATTTAGGTGTTTAAAAATTAATAATCTGCAAAGTATATTTAAATCTTAAATATGGATGTTTATTAGATCTTCCTCAAATGTAGCTTGTTCACCTGGGAAGAATAATGTTTTTTGGTTTTTTTTTTTTGAGAGAGACATCAATTTGTTGTTTGACTTATTTATATACATTCATTAGTTAATTCTTGTGTGTGCCCTGACTGGGGATTGAATCCATAACCTTGGCATATGGGGATGGCACTCTAACCAACTGTGCTGCCTGGCCAGGATGAATGTTGTCATTTTCTAAAGCACTTGGAAGATCTACCTGTTTCAAAGTTCTTTGTAAGGAAAGAAAGTTAGTCTATTATGTCCTTACTTTACTTTCCAGCTACTATTGTTTCTGAAAGGCAAAGCCCTTCCATTCCTTGTCTCTAGCTGAGGATGGAGCTGGCTGGAAAGCATTTGGACTTAGAGTTGATGGGCAGCAGGGAGGTGTTGCACACAGGAGGTGGGAGGAGAGTGAGGCTGTTCATTAAGCAGCGAGAAACACAATAATTTTCCTTTCAAAATCAACTTTCTTCTCTGCAGCCTTGAAAGTTCAAAGTGTATAAACACTAAATATAGAATCTAGTTTTAATAGGATTTTAAATAATTTTGATTGTGAAGACATTCAACAACTTACTGTGGCCATACACACAGGTGCAACTTAGTCCTTCAAATATGTCCATATTTCATATTCGAGGACTTAGATAATTTATTTTCTGGAAGGTTCTGTTACAAAGAAAAGGAAAAACCCTACATTTGAACACACTGCTTGCCCTTTTATGTTCTTAAACTTTTAGAAAATGGCTTAGAAATGATAATCTAATAAATTATCTGGTTTTTCATTTATTCATGCCCAGTTATAAAAACAAAACTTCCTCATTATCAGTGCTTTTGAGATCAGCAAAAACATAAAATTAAGACCAATCATCATTCCTGTCATTATAAATTTTTTACAGTTTTTATAAGACTTCTAGTACTCCCACCTGCAATTTTACAGAAAGAATAATTCTAAAATAGAATATTTATTCTGTAAAGATCTCCAAAGTGCTTTTCCTTTAAAAATTTGGCTGATTTTAGGGGGAAATAAAATGTAATAATCTGAAACTCAAAGACTTGATCTTGCTTTGCTGGTTCTCATAATAAAAGAGCAAAGTGACAATATTTATAATAAAACTTAGATCTCAGAATACTGCACACATATTACACTTATGTAGTTTTCAGTCTAATGCAATGAGTCAGACAGGAAATCTCCACCATAATAAGAGTACTGTGCTGTAATATAAGTGAAAAAGTAAAAGTATTAAAGATGCTAAATTTCATAAAACGCATATTTAATAATATGTTGTTTGGTACAAAAAATTTTAAAAGTTCTACAAACTAAAAAAATGAAAAATACTAATATCCATAAAGATTTGTGTTTCAGAAAAGAAATAATAATCTTTTAAAGTAAAGCCTTTCTAATTTCTGAAGTGTTCCTATTATAATACAGTAACCAGACAGGCCTAAATTATTTTAGGTTCAATTCAGACACTTTTTTGAGAGAAAAAGAATAGAGTCAGAACTCTATTTTCTAGCACATCATCCTAATTCTGTAAGACTCAGCAAATTCTCACATTCAAAAGGTTCTTGCATTTGAGGCCAGCAGTTACAGAAGGGGAGCAATTAGTATTCTTCTTTACAGAAACTCTGGGTCAGATACACAGGTAACAGATACCCAAAGATCTTCCAGAAACGTTTTAGTTAAATTTTTTTGCAGTGAATATTGTTGGGATCCATCCATTTCAGTAATAAACCCACCCAGGTTATTGATACTTTATTCAAAATTTGTAAATCTCTTTGATCACAGTTGCAATACTAAGTCTATAGCCCTACTACAAGACTTGTAATTTCCACTGAAAATTGCATAGTGATTGCATTAAGCTTTCAATTCTATTCATGAACAGAAACAAGGCCTTGTTTGCATTTCATGATCCATATATTATCTGATTATACGTACTTGCAGACGATCACCTGGGCTCTGCCTAAGTATTGAGAAATCTTCAATGCTATTAGCTTCAATTTCTCACACTTTTAAAGTAAATGCACACTGAGTTGTAAAGTAAATTATCTTTACTCTTTTCATATTACCTTTATCCTTATCATCCTTTTTCCCTTTTACTTCCTCCTGTCCTTCAAAACTTCTGCTGAAGGGTCCATTAACATCCTTGCTTAATTCTACTAGCTGCTTAGCTGCACTATTTCCTGGTCCCTATGATGGCAAAGGCTGGAGCCCCATTCAATTTGTGTGATCTGGAGAATGGCTTGCTCTCAGTCGTCAACTTAGAGTTCTAATGGTTTACAATGAAAAACTTTTTAAATTATGTGATTAAGATTTGGGAGGAAACAAGTTTCACATAATTGGCATCTTTGGTGTTAACATATAAAACTTTATTTAAATGTTTAAGGTAAATGCTTTGAGAGAAAAGATTGTTGGGTTCTTAGCATGCATATTTTTGGGGGACACATTTTTAAAATTTTGCTTTTGCTCTTCCTTGAAAGATTTGCCAAATCTTAGTCCTGAGAGCACATCATGGAGGATGCCTTGGGTTTAGTGAGGCTTTGGGATGCAGTTCCCAACGAACCTGTCTTAGGCTGGGTCACACTTGGTGAGCTTAAAGGTACAAGTGGAAAATTCAGTTAGCTCCAATTTTTAAATATGTAAACAATTTAAGTATTTAAAACATAATTAAACTCTTTAGAAAATTTCTAACACTGAAAGCTTTATTGTTGCTGGCATAAATAGGAGGGAGCACTTTCTATATTAGATTAAAAGTTGTTGCTTTTTTCCATATGTAAAAAGTAAGAGGAAGTGAGCTTTATTACTTTCTTTTTACATCTATATAATTTTTTAATTTGAAAGACAAGTGTTGTCTTGGCTGATAGGAAAGTGCATCATCCATATAGTTTAATGAACTCTGAAAAAAACTCAAACCTTTTGCTTTGTTTTTAAAACAAAAGAACCATTTGCCATTCATAATGGTGATGTGGTAATCCATAGAAGGCAGGCTTGCTACTTTACTGGTCATCATCAATAGGGCAAAGAGCACGAGGTGGACAGCAACAATAGGCAGCTACTCGGCTCACTGCTATTTCACAGCCACAGCTACTCGGCTCACTGCTATTTCACAGCCACAGCGCCTTTCCTAGTTTACTTGTTGGCAGAGGCTACTAATGCTTTGTTTTGTAAATACAAGAGAGCAGAGGTCACCAACCTTTCGGACTTCACGGGCCACCATTGGTCCACGGGCCACCAGTTGGCGGCTGCTGTACTAGAGAGTGATAGGTTACCTTTCCTAAGACTAACGGGCCAAATGCCTATAGCTACATGTGAAACCTGAATACAACTTAGAAGCACAATTACGGAACTACCATAAATGTGGACTTTATCCTTCTGAGACAATAAGGACCCATGAAACAATTTGTTGCCACATCTTTGGCTCAAAGAAATCTTGAAATCTGGGATATAGTGGTTTATCTAGTAGTTTACTATACATAGTAGTTTACTTAGCTTGCCCTTTTTAAAATTATCAATATTTAAGTAGTGAACATTAATCATCTTGACCTCTATACATTCACAGAAATCCTCCATGGTGTTATTTTCTTGACATATAATATAGGACTACCTCACTTATGACACAGAAGATTTCAATTTTTTATCAATGTGTTGGAAAGACATTGGGAATTAAAGGAGACCTTTCTAAGTACTTGATCACGACGGTCACTTGACCCCAACAGTCTACCTACCTCAGCTTTCAGTGTCCAACTAAAACCTTGGCTTAATCAATTCGTGCTTAATCAGAAGGAAGCCAATGGTGATTGTGGGATTAAAAGGCAAGGGAGTGCAAGTTGTTAAGAGGGGCAAAATAGTAAGATTTCTTAAGTGTTTTGTTCTAATAAATGAATATAAAAGGAATATTAACTAATGTGGCCAGTGGATCATCTGACAGAGGGAAAGTGAAAAATTTATAACCTGTATAATAATGAACACTTACTAAAATGCTTTACCAGGGGCTTTTCAAATCATGCTGGCAGTTTGACAATGAGGTCTTGTTTTCACTTATATTTTCTTTGGCAGGAAGATAGATGACTACTGACAGCAGATGCATGCTTGTACCTTAGCCTTACAGCTTACATGTTGAACTCCTGTAAAAGGCTCCCCTTTCCTCGTGGTAATGATGTTTCGTATCATAGGAGTTTTTGAAAATGCTGTTGTTGTCTGTGTCTATAGTGTAGAAGTTAACCTACAAGTTCCCAAATTAACTAAAGACGTTCCTAGCCTTTCAGTATGATCTCTGAAAGAAGAGTATTTTGGAGTTGAATGTTGCTAAGCATATAAGTGATAAGAACTATCTACATAAAATAACATTAAGAAATCAATGAGCCCTGGCCGGCTTGGCTCAATGGTCGACATCAGCCTTCGGACTGAAGGATCCCAGGTTCGATTCCAGCCAAGGGCACATGCCTGGGTTGCGGGCTTGATCCCTGGTAGGGGTTGTGCAGTAGGCAGCCCGTCAATTATTCTCTCTCATCATTGATGTTTCTCTCTCTCTCTTTCTCCTTTCCTCTCTGAAATCAATAAAGAAATATATATTTTTAAAAAGAAGTCAAATGCAATATGTGATACCATTTTGGAACCTCTGATATACAGGGTGGGGCAAAAATAGGCTTATCATTGTGTCTATAAAAATAATACAATAATGAGTAAATAATAATACAAGAATAAACTGTTTCATGTACTCAACTGTAAACCTACTTTTGCCCCACTCTGTATGACTTTTATTCTTTATCAGATAATACTTTTCAGTGTCTGTCAGTTATTAAAACAGTGGATTTTAAAAATATTTTAAATGTGTGTGAACACAAATCCTTTCTACTGCAATCTTCCCTCCATGTAGTCTTCTATAGTGTGTTCTAATTGCTAGAAAACAATGGGCAAATGTATTTTTCATGATTCAGCCTATATTGGTATATTACTTTAGGGACGCAGGGCTTATTAGCAAAAGTGCTGTATTTTGACCCCAGACTGTGAATTTGGTGCCTTTTTTTTCTCCCAAAGAAGGACCATGTTTCTTTCAAAGAAATTTCATGTTTCTTTCAAAATTATTTTTTTCTTTTAAAGTACATATAACACAATAGGAAATGTGTAGATCCAGCAGTATTATGTATGTTACATTTTTTATATACATCTGAGGGGGAAAAACTCACCTATAAAGCAATTTTTTAGTTCAAATATCTACTTAGAGGTATGTAATTTTGGTAAGCACACAAGGCTTTAAATTATGCAACTTACATGAAAATGATCACCAAATGAAAACGTAATGCTAAACATAGCCCCAAACATCTCTGGTCAATGTTTCTAGCACAAAGTTAGCTCTTCAAAATATTCTATAATTCTGAGGGTATGTAAAAAAAATTATGTATATTTTATTATACAATTATAGACATACAAAATAACTTTCGATTGCACTTGCTTAGATATTTTAAGATACTTTTTAGACTAAAATCAGATTTCTGGGGGTTATCAATCTTAAAACTTGAACAATGAGTTACATTTAAAAAATTCACACTGAAAGTATTATTGTTCATCTTTTAGATTTAACCTAAAGACTTAAATTAGTAAGGACTATGTCTGAGTCAGGCTCAGCAAATTTCATACCTCGGATTTATCAAGGGCTGTCAGCATCCTGGTTGTGACGGTGTGACACTCACCTAAAATTCCACGTGGATTTCTGAGTCCTAAATATACCTGAACGTAGGACTCAGTTGAAGTTGGGACCACAAGTTTTTATTTAATCCTGCTGTCTTGTATAGACTTTGCCTCAACTATGTTATGAGGATATGCTAAATGTAAATTAGAAAATGATACTATCATTTTACTAACTAGGAAGACCATACATTTAGAATCTACTAGGGTTTCCAGGATTCTCTGTTAATTAAGAATTCCTCTGTACTGTTAACATGAGCTATGTGTGGAAGGGAGAATGGAAACTTGTTAATCAGAAGTTACAGTGAAAAGATTAAATATCCCTTTAATAGTAACTTCTGATGTATCTGTTAATATCCATATTGTGGTTTGAAAAATGTAAGATTGAGCAGGCACTGCACAGTGCTTGGCAAATTTGCATTTTGTCAGTTTGGTCTCTTGCCAGTTTATTTTAGCCTGAAAATCCACAGACTGAACCCTACAGTATTATTAAGAGAGAGCTTGGGCCCTACCCAGTTTGGCTCAGTGGGTAAAGCGTCGGCCTGCGGACTCAAGGGTCCCAGGTTCGATTCTGGTCAAGGGCATGTATCTTGGTTGAGGGCAACATCCCCAGTAGGGGTTGTGCAGGAGGCAGCTGATTGATGTTTCTCTCTCATCGATGTTTCTAACTCTCTCCTTCTCCCTTCCTCTCTGTAAAGAATCAATAAAATATATTAAAAGAGAGAGAGAGAGAGAGCTTGGATATTTTAATTATTTCCTAGTATAATATGACCTTTTCATCCCGATGTATTTTAATGTTTATATGAAAAGTAATTTTTAAATTATTTTGCATATTTTCAAAGTTAGAAAAACATGCTTTATCTTAGACAACAAAACCAAATTATCCAAAAAGCATGCTGTACACCTCAATATAGTGCTGCCTCCCTACCTACACAGGATGCTATCTTTGGCACAATAGTTGTGTACGTGTAGAACACTGTGCAAAATGATTATGTTGGATTTGATCAGTAATGTAGTATTTTAGTATGTGCCTTTTAAAAAATGTATCTTTTTAAAGAGTTTAATTTATCATTGATTTTTTTATAATATGCAATTTAATATAGAGAACCAAAATCTTTTAAATGAAAAGAGTTTTATAATCATTAGGAGGATAAGATCATTTTACTTGTGGAATAATGTGATATTCTCAGTAAATATAATAAAAAAATTTTAGCAAATTTATATAAGGCTTTATGATTATATTTATGGAATTGCTGGGGAGTAAGGGGAAAAATTAAAATGAAAAAATCAATCTGTGTTGAATAAAAGATAATATGCTGTGTGATTTTTAAGTTGTATCAATCTATCCCACGTATGTTTGGGTTTTGTTGTTCCTCTGAAATAAACGGCAGAATAGAAATGACCCAAAGCACTGGAGAGTCTAAAAACGATTTCTTTTTGACATTTTTAAAATAGTTAACTAGAGGCCCAGTGCATGCAATTCATGCATGGGTAGGATCCCTAACAGCTGCCGGCCAGACATAAACTCAAGAACATGGAATTGCAATACATCATTTAATCCAGTAATTACTTCCATGCCTGCATATAAGTACCAGAATGTGCAGGGTACTGGAGGGCTTTGGAGAAAACTGGGAAAGAATGGGTATCACAAATTGTTACTGATTCTGAGCAAGGTAAAATTCGCTCACTTAAAAAAATAATTTTTATGGATTAAATTAGAATCCTAAGGTATCCAGAAAATCTGATTATCATAGTATCAAGCTTTAAGGATTTAAAGTTCTCTTTGCATAGTTTCCTACAGATAAACCTAAAATTTTTAATTTTAAGACTTATTTTTTTAAATCCTCAATTCAAGAGTCACCAGTGTTTTGACCCTTTCAGGGACAGGAAGCTCACTACCTCACACAGTGGTCTCCAGAGCTGAGCCCTCTGCCTCCATGCTCACCTCTTCCAGCTCTACCTCCTTTTACCTGACCTTGCCGTGGTCATCTATGGGCCCCCTGGACCACTCCCTTATATCCAAACCCAGCAACTGGCATTTGGTCCAACATTCAATATTCATGTGGAACAACTTTATTTTCTCACACACTTAACAGAGATCCTTGTAACTTTGTCATCTCTGAAAATGGCTTCATCTTTGAAATCTTAGAAACCAACATCCGTCTCTCTCATCACAGCTTCCTATAACTTTATTCCTTTTTCCTCCCTTCCATTGGGCCTGCTTTTCAACTTGGAGATCATCATTCCATTGACTCCTCCATTCCCTCCCATTCCCCATTCTGTCTCAGTCAGATCTCTTTAGTTTCTACTTTCTTCCCTAACCCTTAAACTGGAGTCTTCAAAACTCTCATCAGCTCTCTGAATATTCACCTCACTAGTTGGCCCTATATCACCTTCCCCAAATTAAATATTACCAGTTTCCTCAACTGTCTATTCTCTCTTGTATCATCATTTCCCCCTCCCTTTATTGGATCATTTCCATCAGCATACATACAAGCTACTTATTATATACACTAGACGCCAGTGCACAAAATTCTTACGGGGGGCGGGGGGGCGGGGTGCGGGGAGGTGTCCCTCAGCCCAGCCTGCACCCTCTCCAATCTGGACTTCTGGTAGGATTGGGCCTAAACGGGCAGTCGGACATCCCTCTCACAATCCAGGACTGCTGGCTCCTTCTTGCCTGCCTGCCTTCCTGATTGCCTCTAACCACTTCTGCCTGCCAGCCTGATTATCCCTTAGCCATCCCCCTGCCAGCCCTATTGATGCCTAACTGCTCCTCTGTCAGCCTGTTTGCCCCTGACTGCCCTCTCCTGCAGGCCTGGTCACCCCTCACTGCCCTCCCCTGCAGGCCTGGGTCCCTGTCCTCCCCCGCCCCACACACCCAACTGCCCTCCCTTGCAGGCCTGGTCCCTCCCAATTGACCTCCCCTACTGGCCATCTTGTGTTCACATGGGGGCAGCCATCTTTGACCACATGGGGGCAGCCATCTTGTGTGTTGGAGTGATGGTCAATTTGCATATTAATCTTTTATTAGATAGGATAGCAGCGTGGGGGAAAGAGGAGATCTCTTTTAAACCAGATGTCCCCTATAGCTATTGCCTCATTTCCTTCCATTCATTTATAAAAGACACACACAAAATAATTCTTGAAGAAATTTCTACCTACTCTCTCCAATTTTATCTCCTTCCATTCTTGACTTCACTAACTAATTTTCTCAAGATTACCACTGGCCTCCACAGCATTAATTCCAGTAGGCATTTTTTTAAAACATCTCAAGAAAAACTATTTTAAATATGATAATGTTACATGCAATAAACATTAATATTTCAAGAATAAAGGGATTTTAAGTATAATATTACTAAAACTGTACTAACAGAATATTACAAAAGTTGCAGGAAATAATCTGCAAATAATAGGATTACTTCTAGAATATTTTCCCCCCTCTGGCTCTATTTTTGTTCATCGGTTTATGTTGTTTATTATACAGTGGTACCTTGAGATACGAGTGCCCTAACATACGAGATTTTTGAGATACTGTCGAGCGAGCGATTTTTGCTTTGAAATACGAGCAACATTTGAGATAGGAGTAATTGTGCGAATCGGCTGGCTGCACATGACCCACCAGTTTACCTTGACTGGAGCGTCTCATTAAACTTGTATCTCGAGGTACCACTGTATTCCACAAATGAGTGAGATCATGTGATATCTCTTTCTCTGACTGGCTTATTTTACTTAGCATAATGCTTTCCAGGTCCATCCATGCTGTTGCAAATGGTAAAGAGTTCCTTCTTTTTTACAGCAGCATAGTATTCCATTGTGTAGATGTACCCTAGTTTTCTGATCCACTCATCTGCTGATGGGCACTTAGGCTATTTCCAAATTTTAGCTATTGTAAATTGTGCTGCTATGAACATAAGGGTGCATATGATTGGTGTTTCTGGTTTCTTGGAACATATTCCTAAAAGTGGGATCACTGGATCAAATGGGAGTTCCATTTTTAACTTTTTAAAAAATATATATCTTTATTGATTTCAGAGAGGAAGGGAGAGGTTGAGAGAGAGAGAAACATCGATGATGAGAGAGAATCATTGATTGGCTGCCTCCTGTAGCCCTCACCCCCTTACTGGGGATTGAGCCCATAGCCTGAGCATATGCCCTTGGCTGGAATCAAACCTGGACCCTTCAGTCCGCAGGCTGACACTCTATCCACTGAGCCAAATTGGCTAGGGCCATTTTTAACTTTTTGAGGAAGCTCCATACTGTTCTCCACAGTGGCTGTACCAGTTTACATTCCCACCAGCCGTGAAGGAGGGTTCCTTTTTCTCCGGGTCCTTGCCAGCACTTGTCGTTTGTTGATTTGTTGATGATTGCCATTCTGACAGGGGTGAGCTGGTACCTCGTTGTTTTGTTGCATCTCTTGGATGATTAGTGACTTTGAGCATGTTTTCATGTGTCTCTTGGCCTTCCTTATGTCCTCTTTTGAAAAGCGTGTATTAGTTCTTTGCCCATTTTTTTGATTGGATTGTTTATCTTCCTTTTGTTAAGTAGTAGGAGTCAATAGCACTTTTCAACCCTCATTTCATGTGGTGCAGTGAATCAATCCTGATCTCTGAATCAGGCATGCAGTACAGCACATTTACCTCCATCTTTCTAGCTACTCCTTCTCAGTCTGCTTTGCTGGGTCCTGCTCATCTCTCAACCTCTAATACTGAGAGTACATTACGTTTTGAACACCTTCTCTCATCTGTTTATATTCACCCCCTAGGTCAAGCATGTCAAACTCAAAGGCTAACATGGGCCAAAGAAACAAGGTTTAAGTCTATGTGGGCCGCAAAAAAAACAAAGCTTCAATTTTCATAAACACGTAGGTTTATTTTGATAGAGACATGCTGAATATAAAGGGCTGAACTAAATGAGTAATCATTAACATAAAATAATAGAACATTTTAATAAAATATTTTTTCTTGAACATTAACTTACTAGACACTGAATAACTGCACAAATTAATAAGAGTAACTCAAATAAATCTATTTTTCTTGTTCTCCGAAAGCAAAATATTTTCTGTTGTGCACACCAAACAAGTCGGTCCAAGACTAATGATGTGGCAATGGGCTGCTAAAATATTCTCTGCTAGTATTAGTGGAGAGAAATGGTGCGCCTGCGAGTAAGGTGTATAAGGGAAATCAATGCAGCACGGTTATAGTCATCAGTCATTAGTGAATGTTGTAGTTCGTTATTAATATTCCTGTATAACAGGATATTATAAAAATTAAGTTAAGAAATCTTTATTAGAACATTTCTTACATACCGTTATGCTGGCTGGGCTGCAAACATATTCACTGTGGTCTGCATGTGGCCTGTGGGCCGCAAGTTGGACATGCTTGGTCTAGGTCCATGGTCGGCAAACTGCGTGCGGCTCTCGAGCCACATGCGGCTCTTTAGTCCTTTGAGTGTGGCTCTTCCACAAAATACCATGGCCTGGGCAAGTCTATTTTGAAGAAGTGGCCTTAGAAGAAGTTTAAGTTTAAAAAATTTGGTCTCAAAAGAAATTTCAATCGTTGTACTGTTGATATTTGGCTCTGTTGACTAATGACTTTGCCGACCACTGGACTAAGCTATACCAGGGTAGGGTTTTTGGTCTATCGTTTTACCTCCAACATTTATAAAAGTGCCTGGCAGGGAGTAGGTGCTCAATAATTATTTGTTGACTAACTGAATGGCTTCAAAACATGTCAACATTAGCATATGGACTTCCTCCATCTGGGGAACATTTCCAGGGAACTCACCCAGCGCAGCTGGAGTGAGTCAGCAGCATCAGGATCGGGCAGGGTGAGCTTGGCTGGCATGGCTGCTCCAGGGCCGACAGAAGGCCTGCATAGTTGGGAGATAGCTTCCTAAAGTCAAAAGATGATCTTCCGTGTGATCATCAAAGTCCTTCACAATCTGGCCCCCAAATGCCTTTCTGGACTCCTACTCTGAGAGAACTCTCCACTCGAAGTAACCAAACTATTTTTAACCCACTTTGCAAGTACCCACCTTAGGGCCTCTTAAAGTTCAAATCTCAAATCTCTCCATCAAAGGGTCTAGGTACACACAATGCTTAGTTTTCTCTCAGCCCTTCATTTACTCTGTTTTGACCTCTCTGTGCAAATTCCCAAGCCTTTTCTGACCCACCTGTTTAACAAATTTTGAATACATTTTGACTAAATCTTCCTTCACTGATCTAGGGTTACCTTCCTGGATGTCTACAATGGAATTTTGCAGTGACTTTTTATACCTTAGTTGTGAATATAATAAAATTATTAAAATGAAATAATGAAATGAATTATTAAAGAATTATTAAAATGCAACACTTATGCTAGCCTTTTTAATAATCACCTACCACAAAACTTTGAAGGGTAACCCCAATCTGGGGAGAAGGAAGTAACAGTATTAATTGGTATTAAACCAGTTTCAAGTTGTTTTTACTATTGGGACAAAAACGAGAGTAAGGAATGGTTTTAAATGGATTAAGCTGTTGGCTGCTCTTCTCAAAGTCAGAATTGCAAGGAACCTCGGAGATCACCTAATAATTTAACCCATGCATTTGGAAAGTGAGGCCGAGGGAGGTTATTGTTCAAGAACATGACTCACAGAACAGTTCAGAAGCCTTTCCCAACACTACCATGCCTTAAAATACCCCCTAGATCAACTGAAGGACTTGTATGCATGCATATAAGCATAACCAATGGACACAAGACACTGGGGGCTTAGGGTATGGGGGGAGACAATGGGAAGATATGTACACATGTAATACATTAATAAAAAATAAAATAAAATAATAAATAAATAAGTGTAACAACAACAACAAAATACCCCTCTTCTATTACTCTATCTACTTTATTCTGCTGTATTTCTCTTTAGAGTACCTATCACTCTCTGATGTCATATACAAATGCATTAGTCCTTTGTCTATCTTGTCTATGAGGGAAGGAATTTGTGCTCATTTTTTCATTGTTAGAAAAATGCCTGGCACATACTAGGTGTTTAATAACTAACAACTGAATCAAGGTAGTTTGCTTAAAAATAGAAAATAAAAATACTGGTACTGATTTTCCTAGCTTAGCAACACAACAGTCCTTGCTATTATGGGGATTTCTGCAGAGGTTTTGGACATTTTCCAAGAAGGCAGGCAGGATCAAATGTGGTAATAGATGGTGATGACCAGACAAGAATGGCTAAGAGCCGTCTGTAATTCCCAGCTTTTCCTTTGCTCCAGGCCAGGCCAAAGCAGTAGCTAACTCTGGATAAGTGGCCTCTGCGTAGAACTGGAGGAAGATTAAATCACTTAGAGAGAGCACCTACTTGAATAATTTGTTTACCTCAGACTTGACCCTTCCTTTCTTTCCTTCTTTTCCCCTTCTCTTCCCCACTTTTACTTTTGGTTGCTTTGTTTTTATTCTCTTGATAAATTGTTTTTGGCTAATAATAGTACACACCACAGCAAAGATTGTATTGATCAGTACAACACAGGAGACCTTTATGATGATAGGTTCAGAGTCCTGGTAGTCTTAAATGTTACAATGAGTCCAGTTAAAGGAAAGTCTGTTTACCTTTTTAAAAGAAAATTTAATTTAAAAAAAATCAGTGCATTTTTATTTTTAATAAAAAAATAATGATGTTAAACACACTGATGTCAGATCTTTTAAAAAATACTCCCAACTTTTCAAAGTACATAGCACAAACATAAACGTTATCTTTACTGAAATAAAATCTTTGTGAGCGTTGGTTTTAATAGGCTGGGCTGTTAGGGATGAGGTTACAGATACCTTTCTTTTCAACCAAACTTTCCTCAGAGAGACCTTTCTTGACTCTGAAACCTAAAACAGGTTCTCTTAAGTCATAGCATCTGTGTACTTTCTGAGGCCGGTTGGGAAGGGAATTACTGTCCTAGTGCATGCTGCTGAGAGAGAGGGCTTGCAAGGGAAATGGTAATGAGACTCAGGTTTGTAGTCTGGGAGCCTAAGTGAATATTTATAGAGAAAAATATTCACACATGTGGAGGCTGTGGTCTGTTTGGTCAAAGAGCAAAAGGCATAACTTTACCCAGGGATCCTGCAAATCCATGCCTCGCTCCAGTGCCTTCAACAATGGGTTTAGTTGCAGGGATTGGCGAGAGGAGCTACTGTTACACGGTTCATGCAGCCACTGGCCTGCTGCCTGAGCTTGGGCAAGCGGCTTCATTCTCCGTGACTTGCTCCTGCTATCTGCACCCCGAGGATAACATGGAACTTACACGGTTGTTAGGAGGGATCAATGAGGCCATACATGTGAGTTTCAACAAATGTGAAGTGACAGATAAGCGACAGATCAATAAGCGACAGATCTCGAAAGCGCGAGAATTTTAGGCAGTTGTTTAAGGGACAGGACTTCGGGCTCGCTGTGCCCGGAGAGGCGCCCAGGGGACAGGAAGGCCGCCCTTGCAATCCTGGGACCCTATTGCCGCCTCGTCTCTCCGCGGGATTCGCCGGGCCCAGGCTGCAACTCCAGCTCTCTCCGCCAGGGGCGCCAGCCGCGGGGCCTCGGTGGACTCCGTTATGCGCTAAGGCCGCGGAGCGTGTGTCCGGTCTCCTAGGCAACGACGTCAACACCCGGTTTGCGGCGCAGCCTGGGGAAGCGAGAGCACATTTCCGCCACGTGATCCGCGCAGGTGCGGCGGGTGCCGGGGGGCGGTGCGTGCGCAGCCCGCAGCCACCCGCGGCTTCCAAAGTTGGGCTGGGCTGCCCCGCCCAGGGGCCGCCCCCCGGGAGGTGGCGCCCGCGGCGACGGCGGGCTCTGCGGGCCCGAGGAGTCGCCCAGGCCCCGCGGAGAAGGCGGGCGGCCGCGGGACCGCTGCTCCCCCGAGCCGCCGCCGAGCTGGAGTTGGAAGTGGAACTCCGCGGGGCCGGGCCCCCGGCTGCTGGGCGGCGGCTCCTCCGGGCCGAGGCGCCGGAGGAGAAGGAGCTGCCGGCGGAGGCAGCCTCCCGGCGGAGCGGCGGGGCCGGCGGCACGCTGCGCTGGCTCATCACCGCGGTCCTGTGCGCTTCCTTCCTGGGGCTGGTGAGAGCAGGACGGGAACCCTCCCGGGCCCGGGCAGCGGCAGGCAGGCGCGCCCTGCCGGGAAGGTGGTCTCGCCTCCGCCACTTGCAAACCGTGTGACCTTGGCGCCTGAACCTGCCGGAGCCTCGGTTTTGTAATCTGGAGAAGGGGCACAGCTCTGGTCTTGGAGGGTGACTGTCAAGTGGCGAAGTCGATTTTCCAGCTTTCAGCCAACCTTCCTACCCCGCCTCCGTGGGGGTGGGGAGACACAGGAGGGATTGTCAGGTCTATAGTCGCCCCGCCCCCCCCCCCACCCCCCCCAATTCAAATTATTACCCCAAAACTGCTTTTCTGGGGGATTTTGCTTGCTTCTCACCAAAGCCAGCCGAACCGGCTCTTTGCAGCTGGGGAAAGAGAGCCAGAGAGGGAAAGTGACTTTTTTTGCCCACGACACAGCTAGTTAAGAGGCAGAGCCGGGGAGAACCTCTGTCTTGTTTTACGCACGACTCCCTGCAAAACAAACTTTCAGATTCCTCGGCGTCTCTCTTAGAACCAGCTGCGCGCCCCCGCCGTTCCCGGTTCCGGGAAGCCTGCCCCTCGCCTCTGCCCGGGAAGGTTGGGACCCTGGGGAGTGGGGGGGTGTGGCCTCTGCGGAGAGTCGCGTCTGGTCACCTCGGGTCTCTCTCTGAGCCACAGCTGATTCTTAGAAATAGGATGAGCTGAGAAAGGAGAAATGATTGCAGCCGCTTGATGAACCCTGGACTGGGCGCCAGACCCCGCTGTCCGTACTTGGAAGGCAGAAGCGGATGACCGCGGGGTGGCTCAGCCCGCCCTCCCGGGGGGACTGCTCCAGCCGGGCAGGGAGGGGTGCAGCCGGCGGGGAGAATAACTGGTTCTCCCCACCTGTGGATTGAATTGACTGGGGTGTTATTGGTTAACGATATTTTATGTTTCAGGTGCACAATCCTTACAACATAACCGGTACACTGTGTTGTGTATTTACCCCCCCCCAAGTCAGGTCTCCCATCACCCTTTCACCCCTATACTCTCCTCCACCAGTCCCCTCCCCATCACCACACTGTTGCATGTGTCCATGAGCTTTTTCTCCTTTTTGCTCAGTCTCCCTACCCGCAGTCGCCCCCATAGCTGTCAGTCTGCTCTCTATTTATGAGTCTGTTTGTATTTTGCTTGTTACTTCATTTTGTTCATTGGGTGCCACATATGAGTGAGATCATAAGGTACTTGTCTTTCTCCGACTGGCTTATTTCACTTAGCATAATGCTCTCCCAAGTCCACTCATGCTGTTGCAAAGAGTAAGAGTTCCTTCTTTTTTTATGGCTGAGTAGTATTTCATTGTGTAAATACCAGTTTTTTTAATCCACTCATCTACTGATGGACACTTGGGCTGCTTCCAAATCTTGACTATTGTAAATAATGCTGCAAAAAATTATTCTTTTTTAAAAAATATATATTTTATTGATTTTTTACAGAGAGGAAGGAGAGAGATAGAGTTAGAAACATTGATGAGAGACATTAATCAGCTGCCTCTTGTACGCCCCCTACTGGGGATGTGCCTGCAACCAAGGTACATGCCCTTGACCGGAGTCAAACCTGGGACCTTTCAGTCTGCAGGCCGTCGTTCTATCCATTGAGTCAAACCAGTTTTGGCAAAAAATTATTCTTGACATGTAACTAATTAGAAAGATTTTTAAGTGTTCAACAACTTTCCTCTGAAAGCCAACAGTAACCCTTATTTTGCCAGCACAACACTGTCTTTGAGTAAAATTTTATGTTTAAAGTAATTGTTTACACTTGTATGAAATATTCTCAAAGAAAGCCTTCTAGATTAGTGGTTCCCAATCTTTCTAATGCCTCGACCCTTGAATACAGTTTTTCATGTTGTGGTGACCCCCAGCCATAAAATTATTTTCATTGCTGTAATTTTGCTACTGTTAATGAATCGTAATATAAATATCTGTGTTTTCCTATGGTCTTAGGCTCTACAACGATCCACAGGTTGAGAACCACTAGTAGGGTCTTCTAAGACCATTGGGAAGGTTGAGAACCACTGTTCTAGATAGTACTCCTGATGGCGTGGGGTTTTCTTTGAAGAAAAACGTAGGTTTATAAATGCTTAAATTGTTTATCTCCTGCGTGTTTTATTTGCCATTATTCAAAGGGATCACCAACCCCATGTGCATCAGAAAATACTGCTGTCTGTTCCCCACCCCCCACCTCTCCTTTCTTCCTCCTCACCTAATGGCTTCATTTGACTGCTGGCTTTACATTCCCACTGTCTTTCTAGTGTTTGGGATGGAAATGTTAGCACAAGAGGGTAGCTGGAATATACTAGTAAATAT
>JAAGEH010000018.1:26051184-26385240 GCA_011751065.1 Lasiurus cinereus | reverse complement strand
AAAACCTTATAAGCGTGGTTTTGAACTCTATATCCAGTCGTTTTTTTTCCTCCATTTCTTTTGCTTGTAATCCCTTCCCTTGTCTCGGCATTTTCACTGTGCCGGGGAAACTTCTGTGCTGGATTCAGCCGCAGAAGCCTCTGCTGAGCTTGGGAGGGTGGAGTCTCAGGGCTGAAGGGACCGCCTTGCCTTCCAGTCGGCCCCGCCCTCCACGGCCCCTGAGTCTCACGTGACTGGGTAATGGCTGGAGCGGTCCTTGTGCGCGCGCACCCGCAGCGCCTCCAACCGCTGCCTTTCCGGCTCCCCTGCGAACCAGGACCACACGAATCTAGGTCCCCAGGGTTTCGCCCAAAACAGGGGCCCAGTGGACTCAGAAGTGGCGCAGTTGGGAGGGTCTGTCTCCCGCCCACTCGCGAAAGCCAGTGGCACAATCAGCTATCCGTCCTCCGCGTGGTGCCGTGCGCGACCAGACCTCCGATCCTTTGCAACTCCCCTAAATTTCCGTGCACTTCTCCCTTTTCACAGTCCAAACTCCGCCCGTATGAGTTTCGGCTGCATCTGGGGTTTAGTGTCGTAAGATAAGGGGTTCAATGCCGTTGGGAGTCTCCGTTTCCCTCCCGCCAGAGAAAGCCAGCCAGGTACTCCGGCACCCGCTCTCTCAGTGCGCGTCTCCGTACCTCAGCTTTTTGCAGCTCCTCTGGGTCTCCGCGAGCCCCCCTCTTTCCCTCTAGTTGTAGAACTTCCACTCAGCCAGCTTTCCTGTGGTTCTGGATGGTGTCCGTTCTGTCTTTTAGTTGTAGTTTTGAAATTGTTGTGCGAGGCAGCAGTATAGGTGTTTACCTATGCCGCCATCTTGGATTCTCTCCGGGAATAATATTTTGATGGTTTAATAGTTAAAAATTATAACATCTAAATTCTTGTGTCAGCTATTTGTGCATGTTTTATGTTTCAAAATATATGAAACTATTTCAAAATTTATCTTAATGTAACACTTTTAACACTTTACTAACTTAATACAAAACAGTCTTTTATGGTATTGTCCAAAAAGGAAACAATTGTAGCAAAAGCCATAAGAATTAAAATGATTTTTTTAAAAATTGGGAGCTGTTAAAACTAGGAAAACAGTAGGAGTTGGCATACTGAAACTGCCAGGGTTCTTTCCCAGCTTTACAAAGGGTTCAGCATTCTGGAAAAAGGGGCTGCAGCTAGATGATTAAGGAGTCCAGAGACAAAAGATAATTTTGAAAGGCATTGAAGGTCACAGGATCTTCAGCTAAAGAAACTGAAGACTCTTCTCCTTCATTCAGGACCTTGCTTTTATTAACACGATTTATCTTTAAAAAAAAATTAAATCTTTATTGTTCAGATTATTACATTTGTTTCTCTTTTTTTTCCCTCCATAGCTTCCCTCCACCCAGCTCCCACCCCTCCCTCTACCCTTACCTCCCCCCGCATTGACCTCATCCATAGGTGTATGATTTTTGTCCAGTCTCTCCCTGCAAACCCCCCTCACCCCTTTTCCCCTGAGAATTGTCAGTCCACTCCCTTTCTGTGCTCCTGATTCTATTATATTCACCAGTTTATTCTGTTCATCAAATTTTTAATTCCCTTAATTTTTATATTCACTTGTTGATAGATATGTATTTGTTATTCATAATTTGTTATCTTTACCTTTTTCTTCTTCCTCTTCTTAAAGAGTACCTTTCAGCATTTCATATAATACTGGTTTGGAGTTGATGAACTCCTTTAGCTTTTTCTTATCTATGAAGCTCTTTATCTGCCCTTCAATTCTGAATGATAGCTTTGCTGTGTAGAGTATTCTTGGTTGTAGGTTCTTGCTATTCATTGCATTGAATATTTCTTGCCACTCTCATCTGGCCTGCATAGTTTCTGTTGAGAAATCAGCTGACAGTTGTATGGGTGCTCCCTTGTAGGTAATGAACTGTTTTTCTCTTGCTGCTTTTATTTTATTTTTTATATATTTTATTGATTTCTTACAGAGAGGAAGGGAGAGGGACAGAGAACCAGAAACATCGATGAGAGAGAGACATCGATCAGCTGCCTCCTGCACGCTCCACATGGAGATGTGCCCCCAACCAAGGTACATGCCCTTGACCAGAATCGAACCTGGGACCTTTCAGTCTGCAGCCAGATGCTCTATCCACTGAGCCAAACTGGTTTTGGCTCTCTTGCTGCTTTTAATATTCTCTCTTTGTCTTTTGCTCTTGGGATTTTAATGATGATGTGTGTTGGTGTGGTCCTCTTTGGATTCCTTTTATTTGGGGTTCTGTGTGCTTCCTGGACTTGTAAGTCCATTTCTTTCACCAAGAAGGGAAAGTTTTCAGTCATTATTTCTTTAAATAGGTTTTCAGTATCTTGCTCTCTCTCTTCTGGCACCCCCACAATTCTGGTGTTGGTACACTTGAAGTTGTCCCAGAGGCTCCTTACATTATCTTCACATTTTTGGATTCTTTTTTCTTTTTGCTTTTCCAGTTGAGTGTTTTCTGATTCTTTATATTTCAAATTTTTGACTTGATTCTTGCCTTTCTCTAGTCTGCTGTTAGGTCTATGTATAATATTTTTTATTTCAGTTAGTGTATGTTTAATTTCTAGTTGGTCCTTTTTCATCTCTAGTTGGTCTTTTTTCATCTCCTCTTGGGTCTTGCTAAATTTATCCAGAATTTAGCAGGAAAGTGGAAATTCTAAATTTATCCAGAACCACAGGAAAGTGGAAATTCTACAACTAGGAAATTCTTGAAAAACCTTAAACCGTGGTTTTGAACTCTATATCTAATCATTTGTTTTCCTCCATTTCTCTTGTTTGTGATCTATTCCTTTGTCTTCACATTTTCACTATGCAGGGAGAACTTCTGTGTGGGATTCAGCCTTATGATACAAGAGTTGCAAAACTGCAAAAGCCTCTCTGTTGAGCTTGGGAGGGGTGGAGTCTCAGGGCTTAACGGACTGCCTTGCTTTCCATTCAGCCCTGCCCTATGTGGCCTCTGGGTCTCAAGTGTCTCTCGGTAATCAACTGTGCGCATGCGTGGTGCCTCTAGACCACTGCCTGCGCTCTGGGACCTGTATGATTATGGGTCCCCAGGGTCTTGCCCGAAACTGGGGTTTAGTGGAGTTAGAAGTGGCACAGTTGGGAGGCACTGTCTCCCGCCCACTAGTGAAAGCCAGTGGTACAATCAGCTGTCTGTCTTCTGTGCGCAGTGGTGTGCGCGCCCCCAGACTTTTGCCCTTTCATGGCTCCCCTAAATTTCCATCCACTTCTCTCTTTTTGCAGTCCAACCTCCCCTTTATGAGTCTCACCCAGACCTGGGGTTTAGTGCCAGTGAAGTTGGGAGTCTCCGTCTCCCTCCTGCCAGAGGAAGCCAGCCAGGTTCTCTGGCACCCACTCTCTCCATGCGCTCGTCTCTGTACCTCAGCTTTTTGCAGCTCCTCTGAGTCTCCGTGAGCCCCTCTCTTTCCTTCTAGTTGTAGAATTTCCACTTTCCTGTGGTTCTGGATGATGTCTGTTCTGTCTTTTAGTTGTAGTTTTGAAATTGTTGTGCGAGGCAGCAGTTTAGGTGTTCACCTATGCCGCCATCTTGGTTTCTCCCAACATGATTTATCTTAAGGCAAAGTGGAGATATACACTTCAAAGGGTAAGGTATCAAAGGGTACAGAAGCATTATCAGTTTGGGGAATAGCGTACAGCTGTTCAGATGTTTGGCCAACTGGAGGCCATAAAATGCCCTGAGCTGTCTGGCAGCAGACAATCCTATTCAGGTTTGGGAGAAGTGCCCTTTAGCCATTTCCAAGAGGTAAACTACATATGTGGCTCACCCTTGTTGAGCTGCCAAGTCCCATCAACCTTTTGATGGAACTCTTGTAATTATTATATGATGGAATTGATTCCCAGCAGTAACTAGTGAAAAAAAGCTACCACATAGATAGGCATTATTTTAATGGTCGTAAAGAAAACCTTTGTCTTCTTTTTTTTTTAAATAAATCTTTATTTAGATTATTACATTGTTCCTCTTTTTCCCCCCCATAGGTTCCCTCCACCTGGCTCCCACCCCTCCCTCTGCCCTTACCTCCTCCCGCATTATCCTCATCCACAGATGTATGATTTTTGTCCAGTCTCTCCCTGCACTCCCCTTGCCCCTTTCCCCCTGAGAATTGTCAGTCCACTCCCTTTCTAGTCCCCTGATTTTATTATATTCACCAGTTTATTCGGTTCATCACATTTTTTATTCACTTGATTTTTAGATTTTCTTGTTGATAGATATGTATTTGTTGTCCTTTTTCATCTCTAGTTGGTCCTTTTTCATCTCCTCTTGGGTCTCGCTAAATTTATCCATCTTTCCCAGGAAATTCTTGAAAAACCTTGTAACTGTGGTTTTGAACTCTATATCCAGTCGTTTGTTTTCCTCCATTTCTTTTGTTTGTGATCTCTTCCTTTGTCTCTGCATTTTTGCTGCTTCCCTGAGTTGGTAGAGTAGCTTTGTGTGCTAGGTGTCCTATATGGCCCAGTAGCTCCACCTCCCCAGTTACCTAAGGTGGACTCTCTTGGTGCACCTCTTTGATTGTTGTTGGTATCAATGGGGGGAATTAACCTCCAAGGCAATTGGTTGTGAGGATCAGCTGTGTCTACACCCAGAGACTTGCAAAATTGCAAAAGCCTCTCTGTTCAGCTAGGATGGGGCGGAGTCTCAATGTCTCGGTAATTGCTACAACCCTCTCTGTGCATGTGCACGCCTCCAGACCTCTGCTTTTCTGGCTCCCTTGAGTTTCTGTGCACTCCAGGGACCCACATGAGTCTGGGTCCCCAGGGTCATGCCCGAAACTGGTGTTCAATGCAGTCGGAAATGGATTCAGTGCAGTTGGGAGATTCTGTCTTCCTCCTGCTAGAGAAAGCCAGTGGCACAATCAGCAGTCAACCCTGTGTGAGCACGCTATTGTGCACACCTCCAGACCTCTGCTTGTTGCACTCCCCTAAGTTTCCCTGTACTCTTCCCTTTTCACAACAGTCCATACTCTCCCATATGAGTCTTGCCCAGAACTGGGGTTCAGTGCAGTTGGAAGTGGGGTTCAGTGCAGTCTGGAGTTTCCATCTCCCTCCTGCTAGAGGAAGCCAGCCAGGCCCCCCACTGCTGGTCCTCTCCACATGCGCGTCTACGTACCTCAGCTTTTTGCAGCTCCTCTGAGTCTCCGTGATCCCCTCTCTTTCCTTCTAGTTGTAGAATTTCCACTCAGCCAGCTTTCCTGTGGTTCTGGATGATGTCTGTTCTGTCTTTTAATGGTAGTTTGGAAATTGTTGTATGAGGCAGTAGTTTAGGTGTTCACCTATGCCACCATCTTGGTTTCTCAACTTTTTGTCTTTTAAAATCTTAGGGATTGAGTATCGCTATCCTGGGACCCACGTTTCAAGATTTGGCAACAAATGTAAACCGTAATATCAGCAGTCTTTCTCTGATTTTTGTGGGCCGAGCAACTGGATATTTGAGTGGCTCTGTGATTGGTGGAGTTCTTTTTGACAGTATGAATCCTTTTCTACTTTTGGGTAAGTAAACCAATTTTACCTTCTTTATGACTTTTAGGGAATTTATGATTTGTTTTTAAGTTTGAAACATACCAGCTTGCAGAGTGGTTGACAACTTAAGTGGGTAGTTAGGCCGCCTCAGTAGAAGGCAGGTTTCCCTGCTGCCTGCGGTTTCGGGGAACCTGTGCTGGGCCGCTCTGGTGATTCAGCCCTAGAGGGTGTTAGTGGTCCTTGGCCTTCCCGACTGTCACTGTCACCCCTGGATCACATACTAGTTGTCCAAAGAGCTCTGCTTGTCAGAATTGAGGGCAGATCTGGGTCACTGTAGATCAAAATGAATTTCTGAACCTGCCTAAGCTAACCCGTGGGCTGAGAATGGAGGGGGTGGTGGGAGTGGTGAAATGACCTAAGCTAAATTTTTGTCCCTGCTGCCCTACGTCAGTGATGGCCCCAGACCTCTCTACCTCACTCTTGAAATAGATGGTGAAGCTTTTAACTTACTCTTTTTAAAATAAATTGACATGCTCACAGTTAATGTGATAAAGCTGCTTTGGAGAAAAGGAAAATAATTTACTATTATTGATGAATAAATAAATAATCCTCTGATTGCCTGATGTGTTGAAAGAATGTACTTCTTTGATTTCCCTCCCTAGTTCCCAAATAACATATTTAATCCATTTCTACTGCAACCTACTATAGTAATTGCATTTTATTTTTATCTCTTTTTTAACCTCAGATCTGAAATTCTCTTTATGTTCTTAAATATGAAATATTGAAATAAATAATTTTAGAGCTGTCTGTTTTGCTATAAAACTTTGCCTTGTGGTATAATTTATAGTTTGATTATTAGTAGTGCTAGAAATGTATTCATGTTTGAATAATTTTTATAGCCCATAAAGATTTAAATGCTTTTAAATAAAATAACTGCTCAGATGCTGGCTTGATCCTTGCCTCTTCGCACGAACCTTGTTTCTTACAGCTGGCTTTTACCTTTCTTCTCAGGGGTGTCAATGTTGGCTACCACAGTCGGTCTTTACCTTGTTCCATTTTGTAAGACTGCAGTATTATTGATTGTCATGACGTCCATCTTTGGTGTTTCCATTGGTATTCTGGATACAGGTTAGTGAACCTTTCAGTGTCATCACTGGACCAAGGACTCTACTAGGAAAAGCAGAGCAGATGATACTAAATTGTCACTTGCAGGCACTGACCTACTGAGGTGTTTTTGGGGTCACCTAGTTAGAACTACCTTTCTGGCAAGCACTCTTTCTGTCAAATAGAGTACCTGTGTTTGAGCAGCCAGCCACAGAGTGAATTTAAATAATTTTGTTCTATGAGAGGTTATTGATTGACAATATCCAAATAGGTAGGGCCTCATTCCCTACTCCCCATGCAGGTAACTCAGTGCAGATGAGCACGTTTTCATTTTGGAATAAAACTAGATGATTGTAGTATGGGAAGAATTAATGGGTCAATAGGTTGAACCAAGTTTGAAACGATTATTTTACTGAGAAGTCATAGAAGCAGCTCTTTAATTTAAAATGCACTCTGCCTTTCAGACCAAGAGAAACCTGTGCTATGTATTATGTTTCTTGTTTTCCTTTTCTCTTAAAAGTCCCAGCCTTGCTGCAGGAGAGTCTCTCCATGTATTATGTATCTTGATACGTTTTAAAACCTACAAATAACGTACATGACATTTGTTCATTCCTAAGACCAGCTTTTTCCTCCTCTCCCCACTCTATTGTTATTTGATAGATGGGAACATATTTTATACTTTAGACTTAGTTTGGTTGTGAAATTACAGGGTGGAATTTATCTCGAAATATATTAAAGAGAAAGAAAATTCAAGACTTGATGCTTCTTGCCTTTCACCTTGCCAGGTGTATAGATAGTGTACGTGCAGGTGCTGGGTACCCCTGTTTCCTGCAATGGGCACAGCAGAATCCTGTAGTGATCGGGTTTCTGAACATGTGTTTTACATCTGCTATATACGTAAATTATATTCCTCAAGTGGCTGTCAATCGCAAGCACAGAAAGAGTTGGTAATTTGGCCATGATCTGATGATAATAAATATTTAAAATGTTTTCAAATAAATGTATGCCTATCTTCCCACCCCTGGTGAATCACCTTGCAAGAAACCAGGACAAGAGGGACTAACACACAGAGAAGATGGATTATCTACGGACTTGCTTGAATAATTGCCAGTTCCCAAGAGGCCAGTTTGAATAGAGCACGAGCAGATTTTCAACATGCTTTGGGGATCAAAATGTCTGTGTCAGTGTGCAGCAAATGCTGGTATTAGAACTATATTATTAAACAGCCTTAGGAGAATGTGCCTGGTTCAAGGAGGTAGTGGTTTACCAGCTTGTAGAATTCCATTTGTGAATTTTTGATGTTACAGTGCTTGGAGTTCTCTGGTGGTGGCTGCTCAGAGTTCCTTAATCATGGAATTGACTTAGTTGCAACATTTGATAACTTAGAATATTATAATCCTTGTGCCATGTAAAGTAAATTCAACTTCTTTCTGATAGTAATGAACTGTTTTTGTTTTGTTTTACTAAGTTACTATGTTAAATAATTTTTCTCATCTTTCATTGGTAGGTGGTAACGTCTTAATCTTGGCTATTTGGGGGGACAAAGGAGCCCCACATATGCAGGCCTTACACTTCAGTTTTGCCTTGGGTGCCTTTTTGGCTCCACTGCTGGCTAAGTTGGCATTGGGCACGACAGTGTCTGCTGAAAACCACACCCAGGCTGACTTGAACCATTCTGCCCTCCGCCTGTCACCTGAAGCTGACTCAGAGTCTCTGTTTGGAGTACCTGACAATATGCATTTACTGTGGGCTTATGCGGTTATTGCTACTTACATATTTGTAGTATCTTTCTTTCTTTTTGCTCTGTTTTTCAAAAAAAGCTCACAGCAGGAAAAAGCAAAAACATCTGCTCAGAGGTCTCGAAGAGCTAAGTATCACAACGCACTTCTCTGTCTCCTTTTCCTGTTTTTCTTTTTTTATGTTGGAGCTGAAGTAACGTATGGCTCTTACGTTTTCTCATTTGCAACCACTCATGCCGGCATGACCGAAGGTGAAGCGGCCGGGTTGAACTCCATCTTCTGGGGCACCTTTGCCACCTGCAGGGGCCTGGCCATCTTTTTTGCTACATGTTTACAGCCTGGAACCATGATTGTGTTGAGCAACATTGGCAGCCTGCTGTCCTCATTATTCCTGGTGCTTTTTAACAAGAGCCCGGCCTGTCTGTGGATCGCCACGTCAGTGTACGGGGCCTCAATGGCAACCACGTTTCCCAGTGGCGTTTCCTGGATTGAGCAGTACACGACCATTCATGGGAAAGCAGCGGCGTTTTTTGTAGTTGGTGCTGCCCTGGGAGAAATGGCTATCCCTGCAGTCATTGGAATTCTTCAAGGAAAGTACCCCGATTTACCTGTCGTTTTGTATACCTCGTTGGGGTCAGCAATAGCCACGGCTGTTTTATTTCCTGTGATGTATAAATTAGCCACCTCACCTCTCAAGCATCAGCAAAAAGAACACAGAAAAAGTGAGGACCAGAAGTCGCTGCTCTCTAGCTCTGGGCTCAATGATCATGAGGAAGAGGATGAGGAAGATGATGCAGAAAAATGGAATGAGATGGATTTTGAAGTGATTGAAATGAATGATACCATGAGGAATTCTGTAATGGAGACATCTAGAAATATTGTGGTGGAGTCCACAGCAGAAGTCTCCAGCCAGTTCCACTCAAATGCATTATTAGTGTGTGAGTTCTCTCCAGTTAATACTGGCAAGTCCCCTGTGAATCACCTTGCAAGAAACCAGGACAAGAGAGACTAACACACGGAGAAGATGGATTATTTACGGACTTCCTTGAATAATTGCTAGTTCCCAAGAGGCCAGTTAGAGCAGAGCACGAGCAGATTTTCAACATGCTTTGGGGATCAAAATGTCTGTGTCAGTGGGCAGCAAATGCTGCAAAGGTTTGATACGTTCTGACATCCCCAGAGTCTTCCATACAGAACCACTGGTCTCAGCAGGATCGTGTCAGGCTAGTGTTAGGTAGTATTTGATGGTCTTCACCTCTCAGAGCATGCAAAAAAGGCATTTGTTTTTGAGAAGGTGGGTGGTGGTTTAATAGAGTGAAACCATCTAGTTGAATTGATTTGTTGAATAAATTGTCAGTCATCAGTATCCTACCAGGGAAGTTGAAGAGAGTCGTTTCATAAAATAGCCTCTTTGACAATGGACGGAGATTGTTAATCTTTGACTCTATCCCTGGTGTTGGACCGAAGAACGCTAATACCTCACTGGGTGTCTGATTTCTGTGAAGAGAGCACAGAACAGGGCCCTAGAGACCTGGCTTCAAGCCTTGGCGGCTGCTCACTAGCCCTACAGCCTGGACTCCGTCACTTACCTTACCTAGGCCTCGTGTAACTCATCTCTTGATCTCTGATTCTGTCAGTGAAACCGAGATGGCTTTCAAACTAGGAATCCCTACGTTTTAAAGTTTGTGTAAGATGTCCGCTAGAAATTAATGCAGGTGCCACCCCTTTCTTCATCTCAAGTGAAACAAAATTGATAGCTTCAAGAATGTGCTACTGGCTATGAATACATGTCAGTCTAAGAGACTCAGTGTTTAATACTTTATTTGAATAATTAAACACATTTTTAAATGTATTTCATCGATTCTAAGATAATCTTTTTTTTCACATTTTTAACATCTCTGAAAGCAGAATGTCTTAAAACAATGATTAACATTGTGACAAATTGAGTTGACTGGTTTTTCCATATGCACATACAGAGGAATGTTGTGTTGTACAAACCAGTGTCCTAGATCCAATGGAATATGCAATTCATTCAATAATGGAGATTATTTTTAACCATTTTAAAAAGAAAGGTTATTTTTCTATGCCGGTTTTCTCTATGTTAAAATGAGGTTTGGAAATGCTGTGTTCCGACTTCATAGCTGTTTTAGAGTTTCTGTGTTAGCAGTAGGACTATGATCGGGGTCTCTGGAGGTCCTTTGCCTACCTCAGCAACAGTCCGGATCTGAGGCTTGCTGTTCCAGAATCCGCTCCTCCTTGAGTCTGATTGGTAATCACTTTGGGCGCACTGTAAGCTGGCCGCTACTTCCACTTACAATCAGGCACAGCTCCCAGTGATTGGGATACTTGTCTCCCCTCTCCAGGGCTCTTCTTCCCGGGGTTGAAATACCTCGCAAATCAGAGTGATGATGAGAAGGTGGCTTGGTGGCCTCGGAGTTAAGGATCATGAGGATACTTCAGATACAGAGTGTGGCAAAGCTGGTGTGGGCCATCCTTTGAAAAATTACTAGCATTGATGACAGATTTTGTTCACTTCTCTTTTACTAACTAACATAATAATTTCTACCTGATTGCAGTCTGTCTGCTTTCTCTTCAGGGTATAAATTTGCCTTTGTTTTTTCCTTAAGTGAATGAGAGCACTTTCCTTGACTACTGCCCGGTCACCTTATATACCTGCCGATACATTAGTTTATAGTAATAATCTGCCAATTTTGGAGAGGGCTGGTGGAGAAATGAAGAATGACAACCTGTGCTTCCTGTCTTTTGTACTATGCTTTTCTCTTAGCCAGAACTTGGAGATAATCTCTGCTCTATTTTCCTTCCTTGGGTTGTTGGAATTTAGACAGAAGATGCATTTAAGGGGCAGAAGATGCAGCTCTAGGAGAGAAGAATGGTAATCAGAACATAACAGAAAATTTAGAAATCCACACGGGAAAACTCATTAGAGTTGCACAAACCAAAATGTGAATGGCCATATGAGGTTATAGGCATTGTTAAAGTTTGATATTGTATTTCCATATTGGAAGAATAAAACTTAGTACAATTCTAAGAATTAGCATTCATCTTAATAATCAGTTCTTTTTTTTTTAAATCCTCACCCGAGGATATTTTTCCAGTGATTTTTAGAGAGAATGGAAGGGAGAGGGAGAGACAGAGAGAAACATTGATGTGAGAGAGGCACATTGATAGGTTGCCTCCCACATGCACCCCGACCAGGGCTGGGCGTCAAGCCTGCAACCGAGTACATGCCCTTGACTGGAATAAAATCTGTGACCCTTCAGTTTGCAGGCCGATGTTCTCATTACTGAACCAAACTGGCTAGGGCCTAAGCTCTTTCCCTCAATGCACTTTGCCTAATTGACATCTGAATTAGGTTGAACTTGAGTTGGATTTTTATTTAATTATAGACAGTTTCATATCTACTGTGTAAGGTTTTACAACTCTTATAGTTAAGGAGAATTGTTCTTTATTTTCCAACATTTTTCTGTGATCACCTATGTCTTCTCTTGTCCTCTATCCCTGCCCTGTTTATTTTTAAATTCTTTCAGAGATGATCCCTTAGCTTTTTGCACTGTGGCTGTTAATTTCTGTATATTGTTTTAATGTCTTTCTTTTGGCTGATATTTTAAATTGCAGAATGCTGTTTGTGTCTGGTCTCTGAATGTTTTGCACTTTGCCTTTGAAGCGTTTGGTTCGTTAATGGATGGCCTGGAGAAATGTTTTGAAGTTGTTCAATGACATGAGTAGCTTCAGGGATTGGGCTTTTTAGCTTCTGAGTTTAAACTTGTTGAGTTTATAAAATGCTTTAAACAACTTATTTTTAACTGAGATAAAATATAACAAAATTTATTATTTTAACCATTTTTAAATGAGTAGTGAAGTGGCATTAATTACATTTACATTCTTGTGCAGCCTTCACTGCCATCATTCACAGAACCTTTTTCATGTGTTCTGAAATCTGTACCATTAAAGCAGCGGTCGCCAACTGCGGCGCGCAAACCACTGGTGGTCTGTGAGGTCCGAGAGGTTGGCGACCACTGCATTAAACAATAGCTCTCCATGCCACTCTCCTAGCCTCTGACAACCCATTCTACTTTCTGTCTTATGAATTTTTTTCTTTTAATCCTCACCCAAGGATATTTTTCCATTGATTTTTAGAGATAGTGGGAGAGAGGGAGGAGGGGGGGGAGGGAGGGAGGGAGGAAAGGAGTGGGGGGAGAGAGAGAGAGAGAGACAGAGAGACAGAGACATCGATATGAGACACATTGACTAGTTGCCATGAACGTGCCCCAACTGAAGCCAGGGATCAAGCCTGCAACCGAGGTACATGCCTTTGACTGGGAATTGAACACTGGTCCACAGGCTGGTACCCTAACCACTAAGCAAACTGGCTAGGGCTGAAAAAAATTTTTATCTGAAAGACCAGTGGTATTTAATTGGTAGTTACAATATAGTGATTTGATATTTTTATACCTTACAATGTGATCACCCTACTAATTCTACTTCCTGTCTTTATGAATTTGACTCCTCTGAGTGCTTCATATATGTGGAATCATACAGTATTTGCCCTTTGATGACTGGTTTTCTTCACTCAGTGTAGTGTCTTCAAGGTTTATTCATGTTGTAGTATGTTAAAATTTCCTTTGTAAGTCTGAATATTATTCCATTTCATGTATATGTTGTTTATCCATTTATCTGTTGATGGACACATGGGTGATTTTCACTTTTGGCAGTTACGAATAATGCTGCTATGAACATTGATGTGTAAATATCTGAATCTCTGCTTTCAGTTCTTTTGGGTGTATCTCCATAAGTGAAATTGCTGGACATATGATTATTTTTAATTTTTTGAGGGTGCTTTTATTATTTGGCTTAAATATTGTACTAATCCAGTTTTTCCAGAAGAGACCTGCTATTGGAAGAGGATAGAGAAACAGACTTTTGTTAGTAGTGCTTCAAACTCTAGGCAGACTTTTGGCCCATTAAAATCATCTCAGTATCACTCGTGTACTTTGTGATTACACTAAAAAGAAAAGGTTATGTTAGGCATCTACCTCAAAGTGTTGTTATCTCTGCTTCCAGTGTTGGTTGTCTTTGGGCAAGTATTTGAGAGCTTACTTTGTGCTAAGCACTGTAGACTGAGAATGAACTTCCTCTCCTGGCCTTGGCGTACCAGGTGTCATTACAATGTATTTTGGAGTTTTGATCCTAGTTTTCTGCTAAACCAGTGGTCTTGTGTTGCGTGCTCTTTATGTGTAATATCTGTCCACCTTGGAATCAGGGAAACCATGGGCTGGATTGGGCCTGGGGTCCTCAGGAGCTGAGCCCAGTGCTGTCCCTGGGCTTCGTGAATACTTGCTAGTGGATGCCTGAATGGGATGCAAATTGGCGGGCCCTGCGAGTGATGGTCTGTTTCATGTTTTGAAAAGGGGTTGGAAAAAATCACACCCAATTGCAGAACCTACCCTTCTTAGAGAAGGTTAGTAGTGGACTGTTTGATTTTTTTACCAAGAAAAATAGCTCTGTCCTAATAGGATAGCAGGAGTGAGATACAAAAAGGTTCCCAGTTGTGTTACAGCTCTACTCTCTGTGGACCAGAAAGATTTCCAAGTCCACACCTTTCCGTCGTTTAACAGATACCTACTGAGCACGTAGCATGTTTGCAGTTGCCCTGGGAATATAACAGAGGACAGGGCCGATGAGATCCTCACCTCCTCCAAGCTTTCAAGTAAGATTTGCTGTAACAAACCTGTTAGCTGAAGAGCCAATACATTTGACTGTAATAGGTTTTATGTAGTTTTAGGAAAGGCAGTAAAGTAGCGAGCCCCTGTTTTCCTGGTGTATGTTTGTCTGTTCATGTCTAGTATTTTGACATGTAATCGTTTAGGTCACCCTTGATTTAGAGTTTTGTGAATATTACTTAGCCCCGTGTGGTTGAGGTGATTATAGTGAAAACCTGCTTAGGAAACCTCCAGCGCTGAGTCTGATCCTAGCGGGGACTTGTTCAGTACCAAGGACAAGGTCACGGTGCACTGCATGGGGTCACGCCTGTGGTTCACTGAGCAGGTTCTCATTCCTCAGTTCTTTTACGTATCACTCGCAGAGAACCTTCTCCTCTGAGGAGGAGATTGCCCAGTTCTGAGTACAGGCACTCTTTGGACCTTGACCCTTGTTGAAGATAGTAATAGACATAAGAGGTAGGAGCACTTAGGAAGGGCTGTTTACCTGCAAGGAGTACTTTTATGCCTTAGCAACTTTCAAATATACAATACTAGTGGCTCGGTGCATGAAATTCGTGCAGGGGCAGGGGAGGGTGTCCCTCAGCCCGGCCTGCACCCTCTTCAATCTGGGACCACTGGCTCCTAACTGCTCACCTGCCTACATGCCTGATTACCCCTAACTGCTCCCCTTCTGGCTTGATTGCCTCTAACCACCTCTGCTTTGGCTCCATATGCAGGACCCAGGATTCCTTCCTCTAGTCGGCCACAGGCACCCAGGACCTGGGCTTCCCTTTGTCTGGCCACAGGCACCAGGAGCTGGGCTGGCTTCACCTGAGCAGCTGCAGGGGAGGGTGGGCAGGTGGCTTTGCCCAAGCCGCAGGTGCTGGCACCCAGGACCACTGGGTGGGCGGCTTTTCAATCTCCCGGCCACAGCCAGCCACAGACACTGGTGCCCGGGACTGCCGGCAGGCGGCTTTGCCCAGGCCCAGCTTTGTCAGGAAGGATGTGCAGATGGTCATCCAGAAGACGTCTTGTCTAATTAGCATATTACCCTTTTATTTTTATTTTTTATTTTTAAGTATATATATTTTATTGATTTTTTTACAGAGAGGAAGGGAGATGGATAGAGAGTTAGAAACATCAATGCGAGAGAAACATTGATCAGCTTCCTCCTGCCCACCTCCTACCGGGATGTGCCCGCAACCAAGGTACGTGCCCTTGACTGGAATCGAACCTGGGACCTTTCAGTCTGCAGGCTGACACTCCAACCACTGAGCCAAACCAGTTTTGGCAGCATATTACCCTTTTATTAGTATAGATCATGGTGTTTTTTTTTCTCGCCATCGTTAACCATATTAACTGTTGCTTATGTATTAAAGTTCTTCTATTCTTGCTAAGTCTAGAAGCAGCCTCAGAATCCTTCTCACCATGCATCTTAAGTCTGATGCTTAGTTGATGAGAATTAATACTTGAGGTGTTGAAGTGAAGCCTCCTACTGCAGATGTACCCCAGAATGTATGGCATCCTCCCTGCTTTCTGATCCAGCTAATAATACATTGCCTCAGTCATGTCGATTGAGGTCATTTTCCCCTTTCAGTTTCTAGTAGTAGATTACCATCTACTGCCTGGAAGGCAAAATGGACTGTTTCCATGTAGATCGCAAAATAAGGTATTTTTCTCATCAGTAAAATTTCATTCTTTCAGCATGAGTAATTTTGTCAACAACGTATTGAGGTAGTAAGTTTATAACAAATGGAGTGAATTATTGTTTCAGGTGCTGTGCTGTCATACACAGATTTCATTTTATCTTTGCAACAACTCTATACAGTAGGCACTATAATTAACACAGGTGAGAACACTGAGGTATAGAGTGATCAGGTAACCTGACCAGTGAAAAGGTGATTGAGTCTCGTTTTAAATCCATGAGCCATGCCCTTTAACCATTATTCTCCACTCAGTATTGTGTGGGAGCCTGCTCTTACTGGCTCACAAAGTTTCAGGAATTTGCAAGCTGGTTGTTAAGCATGGTCATTATTAAAAATTAAATTATATAATCTTGAAAGTGAATAAATTACAATAAAACCAGAGGTAATACATACTCTAAATTCATCACTCCTCAATTATTTACTACATTTTACTGTTCTGACTCTTGACATTATTCATATCTTCTGGGTCTTTCTGGTGGAATATAGTGGTGTATTACTGCACGTTTCTCCTCAGCTCTGCATTTAGTGGCATCACATTAGCAGCTGAAAATCAGCCATGGAGGGAGAATTTATGCCAGAGAAACTGGCTGATACTGAAATCAGGGGGTTTTTGTGTGTGTGTGTGTGTGTGTGTGTGTGTGTTTTTAATTGAAAGCCAGTTGTTAAACATTTACCAGTACAACACTGACCACATTGGTGGCAGTGGTCTTGTCAGAATGTGTTATATTTTGCAGATGAAAATCTATTTAAGCAGACTTGATATAGATATTTTCAAAGGTGGAAGAATTGTCCCTGTCAACTCTCTTAATTGATTCATATCTTCACTGATTGTCATCATTGCAAAGGTTTCAGTCCCCACATGGATTGCTGGATATAATATGTCTTGCCCTGTCCCCTCTCTTTCTAGCCTTTGTTTCCTTAAGAACTCTAGTTTTCCACTTACGTGTTTAAGTACCAACCTTACCTGCATAAAAATGTAAGCTTTTAACACTGCTCTCTGTCCCCTGCCCTTCAGATAAAAAGTGGAGTTGGGTCGGGGCAGCAGAGAGAAGTTCAGAAGCGGAATATTGGAGTAATGACTGCAGGGGGAGACGAGGGAACCTATCGCCCAGGCCGCAGGCGCTGGTGCCCGGACCACAGGGCTGGCCGCTTCTCTGGTTGGCTGTGGCCTAGGACCTCGGGCTGTGCAGCTGCTGCGTCTCCCCCGGGACCTCAGCGGGCGGCTTCTCCAGCTGGCTGAGACCGGGGTCCACAGGGCGGGCGGCTTCTCTGTCTCCCGGGCTGCAGCCAGCCACAGGCACTGGCACCCGGGACCCCTGCCGGGCGGCTTCACCCCGCTGGCTTTGTCAGGAAAGATGTCCGGATGGTCGTCTGGAAGGTCACCTGGTCTAATTAGCATACTACCCTTTTATTAGTATAGATACTGTTGTTAACTTAGAGTCACCATGCCAAATAAAAACACAGTATTTAAAGGAGAAAAGCCAGATTTCCAAGTTCCCATCAGTCTGTTCATGGTGGACAAGCAGTCACTTTCCCACACAGTTTTCAGATTCACAAGAGTCGTGACAAGTCTCTAGTCTCCAGGGATAAAACTGCTTTGCTAGGGAGCCGGGCTTATGGGAAATGTTTGAGGTTTTATTGTGTTTGAGATTAGAACCAGTTAGGTGGCCCTGTTACATTTGATTTATCTCGGATGCAAATCGTCTCCCCACAGTGATAGGGGAAGTGCTTTGTCAGCCTGAGCAGGACAAAGTGACATTTTGCTTCTGTACACCCTCCAGGAGGAAGAAGGGCCAAGGGAGGAATGCGATTGCAGCACATATTCTTGTTCTCTGGCCAAGTGATAAGTCGTTGCTCAGTGGTTTTTAACCCTGGGTGCTATTAGGATCACCTGGGCGTGTTCAAAGCTGATGCCCAGCATTACTACTGATGTAAGAGTTTGATTGGCCTGGGAGGAGCCTGGTTATTGATAACGTGCCTTCGAGGTCAAGTACCCAGCACTGGGGCCTCTGCTAGTTGCAGTGGATTTTAAAGACTCCCTTACAGCTCGGGTAAGTCACGCGGTTTCTGTAGATGCTTGCAGTTTTGTGCGCCTTCTCTGAAGGAAACTGCTTCCTGCCAGCTCCACTGCTGGTTGGTCAGTAAAGGAGGTGATCCATACTGTCGGACATCCTGTTCAACCCGAAACCGAACCTGGACCTTTTGGAGGTTGCCCTTTAGATAGGCTTTCGCCGATCGATTTTGACTTGGGGGGAGGGGGGTCTTAATGGGCAGGGGTGATCTTGTAGATTATTACATCTGGATTTAAGACTGCTCATTGTTTACATGGCTTTGTACAGTCTAAAAGCATGTTTGAATAAAATACTGATATAAATAAACACGGATGCTGGTTTATTTGTGTCTCCTCTCGGGGGTGTTTAAAAATTAATTTGGTGTCTCACCAGAAATGAGTCAAGAATGTTTCCAGATTTGAGATTGTGAGTGCTCCAAAATAAATGTGATGGTTGTAGGGAGTTCCTAAAATGTGAATAGTGTTTTATTTCCACTTCACAGATATCTTAGAAATGACATCTCACATCTTGGATGACATCTAACATTTTTGGCACTTCAGCTTTGCCAGGGCTGAACAGCAGACCCTGAGCAACGGAGGAATGATTACTCTGATACAGGCTTCTGTGAAAGAGAGGGCTAAAGGACTGCTTGGCTATAGCAACTGAGCAGCCCCATTTGCCTGCCTCCTTAGGCTTTTATTGTAACAACACCGTGAACTAAAATTAACTATTAGATACTATCAGCAGGGTAAGCATCCTTGAGAAGACACATGTGTCTAGGTGTCCTTTCAGCACGGACGTTTTGAAGTCTACAAATAAAGACTCCAGTGAAACACCCGGGGGCTCAGACTTGTTTGGAAAAGGCAAGGCAGGGCGGTCGCCTTCAGCCAGCTCCCCCTGGAGCTTTTGGAATGTCCTCCTTACAAACTCTCCGACAAAGTCCCCTGCCTCCCTATACAGCTACTCTTACGTTTGTGATCTAATTTCTAACCTGACAAGTCCACCAAAGAGGCTGTTTGCTGGAGATCTTAGTAATGTTTTACTTGAATAATAATTCCCTGGTGAGGATGATTACAGCTATGTCTGTGTTTCAGAATGGGAAGGAGGGTCTCAGAATTGCAGAAACTAAGATGCTTCTCCTTCTTCCTTCAGTGCAGGGCCTGTGGCTGAAAGCTGCTGCTAGTAACTACAGCCCTATTTTTAAAAAAATCTTATTTAAAACAATTGTAATCTGCTAAATGCCTTTAATTTGGAGCAAGATTCAGATGTACAGCAAACTCCACACCCCTTCACATTTTACTAGAGTTTTGGGAAGATATTTTTATTCACTATATATTTTTATAGATTTCAGAGAGAAAGGAAAAAGGAGAGAGAAACATCAGTGATGAGAATCATTGATCAGCTGCCTCCTGCAGGGCCCCTATGGGGATCGAGCCTGCAACCCTGGCATGTGCCCTTGACCAAAATCAAATCGGGGACCCTTCAGTCCACAGGCTGACACTCTATCCACTGAGCCAAACCGTAAAGGGCAGTGGTTGGCAAACTCATTAGTCAACAGAGCCAAATATCAACAGTACAACGATTGAAATTTATTTTGAGAGCCAAATTTTTTAAACTTCTTCTAACGCCACTTCAGGCCGTGGTATTTTGTGGAAGAGCCACACTCAAGGGGCCAAAGAGCCACATGCGGCTCACGAGCTGCCGTTTGCCGACCACTGGGCTAGGGCTGGGAGGATATTTTTAACAGGAAAGTTTAAGCTGAGAAACTAAAGCACCACATTCACCTTGTCTTATCTGAGCAGTTATAAATGACACTCCAGGTGTCCTTATTTGCTGCCCTCTGGGCGCTCAGTAACCTGAGTTTATAGCCACGCACTTCCCTCTGGGCAGGGATCATTTCGTACCTTCGCCTTACGCCAGGGACTCTGGGCAAAGTTTGGGCTCTTCTGGCTCCTCTGTACAAAACTCTAGAAGCCTTGGCGTTAGGCCAGATATGATAGGATTTCAAGTATAATTGACTGTGCTATCCAAGGGTCCCCAACACTCCAGGAGGATGCAGGGGCTTGGTTCATTGTTCCACGCCCGCTTCATTTTCCGTGGGTCTGGTTAGGCATGACAGTGGAGTGACCACACCACCTGCTCCGAAGGTTCCCCGGGGCCGGAGGGATGGGGTCAGAGGCTGTGTTCACCAGGACAGTCTTGAGGACTGGCTGTGGCCCCTCTGCAACCTCCACGGGAAAAATCATGGTTTGGGAGTGGAACTTTTTTTGTTTTTGCAGTGGTGGCGAGTGGAACTTTTCGATTTGCTCACCACAGCAGCCGTTTCATTCTCTGTCCTCTGGGAAACTTTAATGGACCCCGTAGAACACGCACAGACTCCTGTGTGGTGTGGTGGTTCTGAGTGGGATCTGGATTCTTGTCAGCCTAGAATCTAATTCTGATAGCTGCACCACACAACTTTCTCTGTGTACCAGTCTTCTTTCATGGTGGAGGGAGTGAGACTAAACGAGGTGACGTTTGTAAAGCCCTTAGCGTATTGCCTCATATTGTTATGGACTGAATGGTGCCCCCTCGGTGCCCCTCCCCCACCCATATGTTGAAGTCCTAGCCCCCAGTGTCCAGACTGACCATTTGGAGATAGGGTCTTCAAAGAGGCCAGGAAGCCAACATGAGGCCCTTAGGGTGGACCCTAACCCAGTATGATTGTGTCCTAACAAGAAGAGGAATTGGGACACATAAGACACAGGGAGAAGACAGGCCACGGAGGGAGGCGCAGGGGAACCAGCCCCCCAATGCCTCCATCTCAGACTTCTCGCTTCACAATTGCAGAAGATTTCACTTGCTCAAGTCATTTTTTGCAATGTAAATTTATTGAAAAATAAAAATATAATACATTTAAAAAACAATTGTATACATACTCATTCAATATTTGAGAGTCTTCTATAATCTAGAGCCCTTTTTTTCCCTTTTTTAAAATTAAATCTTTATTATTCAGATTATTACATTTGTTTCTCTTTTTTCCCTTCCATAGCTCCCCTCCACCCAGCTGCCACCCTTCCCTCTGCCCTTACCTCCCTCCCATTGACCTCATCCATAGGTGTATGATTTTTGTCCAGTCTCTCCCTGTACACCCCTCACCCCTTTCCCCCCTGAGAATTATCAGTCCACTCCCTTTCTGTGCCCCTGATTCTATTATATTCACCAGTTTATTCTGCTGATAAATTTTTAATTCCCTTAATTTTTAGATTCACTTGTTGATAGATATGTATTTGTTGTTCATAATTTTTTGTCTTTTACCTTTTTCTTCTTATTCTTCTAAAAGAGTACCTTTCAGCATTTCATATAATACTGGTTTGGAGTTGATGAACTCCTTTAGTTTTTTCTTCTCTGTGAAGCTCTTTATCTGCCCTTCAATTCTGAATGATAGCTTTGCTGGATAGATTATTCTTGGTTGTAGGTTCTTGCTATTCATCACGTTGAATATTTCTTGCCAATCCCTTCTGGCCTGCATCATTTCTGTTGAGAAATCAGCTGACAGTTGTAGGTAATGAACTGTTTTTCTCTTGCTGCTTTTAATATTCTCTCTTTGTCTTTTGCTCTTGGTATTTTAATTATGATGTGTCTTGGTGTAGTCCTCTTTGGATTCCTTTTATATGGGGTTCTGTGTGCTTCCTGGACTTGTAAGTCTATTTCTTTTACCAGATGTGGGAAGTTTTCAGTCATTAGTTCTTTAAATAGGTTTTCAGTATCTTGCTCTCTCTCTTCTTCTGGCACCCCCACAATTCTGATGTTGGTACGCTTGAAGCTGTCCCAGAGGCTCCTTACATTATCTTCACATTTTTGGATTCTTTTCTCTTCTTGCTTTTTTAGTTGAGTGTTTCCTGCTTCTTTATATTTCAAATATTTTACTTGATTCTTGCCTTTCTCTAGTCTGCTGTTAGGACTCTGTATAGTAGTTTTTATTTCAGTCAGTGTATGTTTAATTTCTAGTTGGTCCTTTTTTATCTCTAGTTGGACCTTTTCCATCTCTAGTTGAATCTTTTGCATCTCTAGTTGGTCCTTTTTCATCTCCTCTTGGCTCTCGCTAACTTTATCCAACTTTTCTAGCATATTCTTGAAAAACCTTATAAGCGTGGTTTTGAACTCTATATCCAGTCGTTTGTTTTCCTCCATTTCTTTTGTTTGTGATCCTTTCCCTTGTCTCGGCATTTTCACTATGCCAGGAGAAATTCTGTTGGATTCAGCCTTATGATACCAGATTTTCAAAACCGCAGAAGCCTCTCTGTTGAGCTTAGGAGGGGTGGAGTCCCAGGGCTTAAGGGACCGCCTTGCCTTCCAGTTGTCCCCGCCCTCCACGGGCCCTGAGTCTCACGTGACTGGGTAATCTCTGGAGCGGTCCTTGTGCACGCACGCCCGCAGTGCCTCTAACCGCTGCCTTTCCTGCTCCCCTGTGCCCCAGGACCACACGAGTTTAGGTCCTCAGGGTTTCACCCGAAACTGGGGCTTAGTGGAGTCAGAAGTGGCATGGTTGGGAGGGTCTGTCTCCCGCCCACTCTCGAAAGCCAGCAGCACAATCAGCAATCTGTCCTTTGCGCGTAGTGCTGTGCGAGCCACCAGCCCTCTGATCTTTTGTGACTCCCCTAAATTTCCGTGCACCTCTCCGAACTCCCCCCGTATGAGTTTCGGCTGGATCTGGGGTTTAGTGTCGTAAGATAAGGGGTTCAATGCCTTTGAGAGTCTCCGTTTCCCTCCTGCCAGAGAAAGCCAGCCAGGTACTCCGGCACCCGCTCTCTCAGCGCGCGCGTCTCCGTACCTCAGCTTTTTGCAGCTCCTCTGGTTCTCCGTGTACCCTCTCTTTCCCTCTAGTTGTAGAATTTCCACTCAGCCAGCTTTCCTGTGGTTCTGGATGATGTCTGTTCCGTCTTTTAGTTGTAGTTTTGAAATTGTTGTGTGAGGCAGCAGTGTAGGTGTTTACCTATGCCGCCATCTTGGATTCTCCTAGAGCCCTTTTTTAATGGCGGCAAACTAACACATATATTAGGTATGCAATAAATGTTAAGTACTATTGCTGTGATGATGATTTCAAAATTACTCAGCCGGAGAAAAAAAATATAGTAGCCAAAAGTGGGAAATTTTAATCAGAAAATAGTGCTTCCTAGTTCAGTAAAAGAAACCACCTACAAAAGGGAAGCAATATGAATTTTTGTAACTATTGTGGCTGGGAAGACCAGAGGGACACTAAGCTAACAAGGTTATGGAGTCACAAGGACACTTAGTCATCCTGGCAAGTCAATAGGAAGGTGTGTGGCTGGGACCTCACACACCTGGCCTGGGTGCCCTATGCTCAGGGACCTACAGAGGATGCACTTCCTGGACCTGACCAAGTAGCTAATATAATTGGAATCCATTAACAACAAAAAAGCGAGTCTGTAAGAGTGACACAAATTAATTTTAATGGATAATATATGCATGTAGTACATAATAAACTCAAATAGTACCAAGGTAAATTAAAAGATAAATCTTACCTTTCATCCTTACACTAAGCCTCATGAAGGCAGCCACTCTTATTGTTTTACCTTCTAGAGATAACTGTGTATATAAAAATGTGTTTATATGTATATAAAATGAATATAAATATCCTCCGCTTGCTTTATTTTTATTGAGCTAGAACTGACAGATAACATTGTATTAGTTTCAGGTATATAACACATTCTGTGAAATTATTGCAGTAGGTTTACTGAACAGCCAACACCACATGTAATTATAAAGTTGTCTTTCTTTTCATGAGAACTTTTACCATCTTAGCAACTTTCAAATATACAGGCAGTTCTCAGGTTACGTTGGGCTCGACGGATATCATTTTATCCCAAAGGGATAGTCTCTTCAACAAACCGTGTGGGGAAAACTGAACAGCAACATGCAAAAGAATGAAACTGGACCCCTTTAATCCATTTATTCAAAATGGATGACCTGAAATCATAAAACTGCTGCAAGAAAATATAGTATCCCTTTGTCATGGGATACTGAGCGAGTATGCAAATTAACTCAACCAAGATGGCTATGGCCACAGAGAGAGCAGGAGCGAGGCTTGGGTTGCCCCTGGTGATGGAGGAAGTCAAGTTTTCCACACACCCTGGCTGGCCTAGACCTCTGCTTAAGGTACCAAAATTTCAAGGCTGTGCAAGCAGAAGGCTTGGCTCTGCTCCAGGCTACAAAGTTTCAATTGTAGAAGAGAAGTAAATCCCAGATACCAGGGCCTCTGCTTGGGTCGCTGGGGGCCAGGCCACCCCACGCCCCAAGAGAACCTTCACCCTGATCCAGGACACCCTTTAGGGCAGTGGTTCTCAACCTTCCTAATGCTGCGACCCTTTAATACAGTTCCTCAAATTGTGGTGACCCCCAACCATAAAATTATTTTTGTTGCTACTTCATAACTGTAATTTTGCTACTGTTATGAACTGTATGTAAATATCTGATATGCAGGATGTATTTTCATTGTTACAAATTGAACATAATTAAAGCATAATGATTAATCACAAAAACAATATGTAATTATATATTGTGAAATATTTATTTCTAATTACAAATAAATGAAATTTTGTCTTGAATCGTGGTGTAGCATGGGCAACAGTCTTCATATAACAACAGTAAACTATATTGCTACACTTTGCTACACCAAGGAGCGATGTATTGGTTCCTAAGACCATGGGAAATATGTGTTTTCTGATGGTCTTAGGTGACCCCTGTGAAAGGGTCGTTTGACCCCCAAAGGGGTCGCGACCCACAGGTTGAGAACCGCTGCTTTAGGGCAAACCAGGTGGCCCCCACCTGTGCACCAGGCCTCTATCCTATCTAATAAAAGAGTAATATGCAGATTGACCATCACTCCAACACACAAGATGACTGTTCCCATGTGGTCAAAAGATCCTGCCCCCATGTGGACACAAGATGGCCACCACAAGACGGCCAGCAGGGAGGGCAGTTGGGAGGGACCAGGCCAGCAGAGGAGAGAAGTTGGGGGTGAACAGGCCTTCAGGGGAGAGCAGTTGGGGGGTACCCAGGCCTGTAGGGGAGGGCAGTTAGGGGCAAATAGGCTGGCAGGGAGCAGTTAGGCATCAATCAGACTGGCAGGGAAGTGGTTAGGGGGTGATTTGGAAGGCAGGTAGGTGAGCAGTTAGGAGCCAGCAGTAGACATGGCTGGTAGGTGTGGCTGCTGGGTGTAGTGGAGGTATGGTCAATTTGCATATTATTCTTTTATTAGATAGGATAAAAACAAGTTCCATAATTTTGATGTATGTACATATGTGCTTTATGCTTTGTATTACGTATTTACAAGTGAAGGTCAGGAATTGTTATCTTTCTTGTAAATTTTGGTACTGTGTCACTTCATTTCTGCTGTGTGTGTGTGCTCTATGGGAGTGATATAGGTGCTATGTAGGTGGTTCCGACTTACAGAGAAAATTCCATGACATCGCCATGGGAACAGATCTCCCACCTAACCAGAAGACCTACTGTGCAATGTAGTATGGATAACTTAGTCATCATGCTGTACTTTACATCCCCAGGACTCATTTATAACTGGAAGCATATGCCTTTTAGTTCCCTTCACCCATTTACCCACCTCCCGCAACCCTCCAAGCTGTTCTCTGTATTAATGGATTCAGTTTTTCTTTTTCTGGATTCCACCTAGGTGATATCATACTGTCTTTCTCTGTCTGACTTATTTCACTTAGCATAATGCGCTCTAGGTCCATCCATGCAGTCACAAGCGGCAGGCTTTCTTTCTTTGTTCTAGCTAATATTCCATTGCTCATATCAACTACATTTTCTTTATCCATTCATATGTCGAGGGCACATAGGTTGTTTCTGTGTCTTGACCATTGTAAGTAATGCAGGGAAGGTGGGGATCAGATATCTCTTTGAGAAAGTGATTTTGTTTCCTTCAGATAAATACCCAGAAGTGGATCTCTGGGTCAGATGGTAGCTCTATTTTTCATTTTTTTGAGGAACCTTCATACTATTTTTCATAGTGGCTGCACCAATTTACATTCCCACCAACAGTGCCCAAGGGTTTTCTTTTCTCCATATCCTAATATTTATTTTCTTTTTGATGATAGCCATTCCAATAGATGTGAAGTGATATCTCATTGTGATTTCGATTTGCATTTCTCTGATAATTAGTGATGTTGAGTATCTTTTCATGTGTCTTTTGGCCATTTGTATGTCTTTGGAAATCCTCTGCCCATTGTTTAATAGGATAGTTTTCTTGCCATTGAATTGTATGAGTTCTTTATATATTTTGCATATTAACCTATTATCATATTTTTGATTTGTAAATATTTTCTACCATTTGGTAAGTGGCCTTTTCATTTTGTTGGTTGTTTCCTTTGCTGTACAAATTTTTTTTAGTCTGATGTAGTCCCACTTGTTTATTTTTACTTTTGTTGTCTATGATTTTGTTGTCAAGTCCAAAAATCACTAAGAACAATGTCAGGGAGCTTGCTGCCTATATTATCTTGTAGGAGTTTTATGATTTCAGGTCGGACATTAAGCCTTTAATCCATTTTGAGTAAAATGGTGTAAGATAAGGGTCCAGTTTCATTGTTTTTGCATGTTGCTGTTCAGTTTTCCCCACACATTTTTTTTAATTTTAATAAATCTTTATTGTTCAGATTATTACATTTGTTTCTCTTTTTCCCGCCATAGCTCCCCTCTACCTGCTCCCACCCTTCCCTCTACCTTACCTCCCCCCTCATTGTCCTTATCCATAGGTGTATGATAATTGTCCAGTTTCTTCCTGTACCCTCCTCACCCCTTTCCCAATTCTATTATATTCACCAGTTTATTCTGTTCATCAGATTTTTAATTCACTTTTTAGATTCACTTGTTGATAGATATGTATTTGTTGTTCATGATTTTTATCTTTACCTTTTACTTCTTTCTCTTTCTAAAGAGTACCTTTCAGCATTTCATATAATACTGGTTTGGTGGTGATTAACTTCTTTAGCTTTTTCTTATCTGTGAAGCTCTTTATCTGACCTTCAATTCTGAATGATAGCTTTGCGGGTTGTAGGTTCTTGCTATTCGTCACTTTCTTGCCACTCCCCATCTGGCCTGCATAGTTTCTGTTGAGAAATCAGCTGACAGTCATATGGGTGCTCTTCTGTAGATAATTAACTGTTTTTCTCTTGCTGCTTTTAATATTTTCTCTTTGTCTTTTGCTCTTGATATTTTAATTATGATGTGTCTTGGTGTGGTCCTCTTTGGATTCCTTTTATTCGAGGTTCTATGTACTTCCTGGACTTATAAGTCTATTTCTTTCACCAGGTGGGGGAGGTTTTCATTCATTATTTTTTCAAATAGGTTTTCAGTATCTTGTTCTCTCTTTTATTCTGGCACCCCCATTATTCTGATGTTGGTATGCTTGAAGTTGTCCCAGAGACTCCTTAAACTATCTTCTAATTATTGAATTCTTTTTTCTTTTTGCTTTTCCAGTTGAGTGTTCTCTGCTTCTTTATATTTCAATTTTTTGACTTGATTCTTGCCTTCCTCTAGTCTGCTGTTAGGTCTCTGTATAATATTTTTTATTTCAGTCAGTGTATTTTTAATTTCTAGTTGGTCCTTTTTCATCTCCTCTTGAGAATTGCTAAATTTATCCATCTTTTCTAGAAAGTTCTTGAAAAACCTTATAAGTGTGGTTTTGAACTCTATATCCAGTCATTTGTTTTTTTCCATTTCTTTCGTTTGTGGTCTGTTCCTTTGTCTTCGCATTTTCACTATGCTGGGACAACTTCTGTGCTGGAATCAGCCTTATGATGCAAGACTTGCAAAACTGCAAAAGGCTCTCTGTTCAGATTGGGTGGGGTGGAGTCTCAGGACTGAGCAAACAGCCTTGGCTTCCAGTCAGCCCCGCCCTACGTGGTGCCTGGGTTTCAAGTGTCTCTTGATAACCGGTAATCGCTGTAGCCCTTTCTGTGCGCACACACAGGTGCCTCCAGACCTCTGCCTTTCCGGTTCCCTTGCACTGCGGGACCCATGTGTCTGGGTCCCCGGAGGGGAGGGTCTCGCCCGAAACTGGGGTTCAGTGCAGTTAGAAGTGGCATAGTTGGGAGGCTCTGTCTCCTGCCCATCAGAGAGAGCCAGCAGCACAACTGGCAGTCTGTTCTCTGCACGCATTGGTTTGTATGCCCTAAACTTCTGCCCTTTCGCGGCTCCCCTAAATTTCTGTGCACTCTTCCCTTTTCACAGTCCAGACTCCCCCTGTATGAGTCTTGCCCGGAAGTGGGATTCAGTGCCGTAGGATAAGGGGTTCCATGCAGTTGGGAGTTTCTGTCTTCCTCCCACCAGAGGAAGCCAGCCAGGCACTCCGCTGCCTGTTCTCTTCACGCGAGTTTTCGTACCTCAGTTTTTTTGCAGTTTCTCTGGGTCTCTGTGAGCCCCTCTCTTTTCCTTCTAGTTGTAGAATTTTCACTCAACCAACTTTCCTGTGGTTCTGGATGATGTCCGTTCTGTTTTTTAGTTGTAGTTTTGAAATTGTTGTGGTAGGCAGCAGTTTAGGTGATTACCTATGCCGCCATCTTGGTTTCTCAAGCCCGCCCCCTACCCCCCACCCCAACCCACTCAACCCGGTTTGTTGAAGAGACTATCGCTTTGTCATAAATGAATTGACCATATGTGGATGGGTTTATTTTTGGACTCTCTCTCCTGTTCCATTGTTTTGTGTGCCTGTTTTATGCCAATACCATACTATTTTGATTACAGCTTTGTTGTAATAGTTGAAAGCAGGGAGCATGATGCCTCAGCATGTTCCTTCTCAAGATTTCTTTGGCTATTTAGGGTCTTATAGTTCCTTACACATTTTAGAATTGTTTGTTCTAGTTCTGTGAAAAATCCATTGGAATTTAAGAGATTGCATTGAATTTGTAGGTTGCTTTGAGTAGTATGGACATTTTAATATTATTTCAACCCATGAGCATGGAATATCTTTCCATTTATTTGTGTCTTCTTCAGTGTCATCAGTATCTTATAGTTTTTAGAGTACAGGATTTTCACCTCTTTGGTTAAATTTATTCCTAGGTATTTTATTGTTTTTGATGCTATTATAAATGGTATTGTTTGCTTAATTTCTCTTTCTGACAGTTCATTATTAGTGTATAGAAGTGCAATAGATATCTGTATTCTAATTTTGCATCCTGTAACTTTACTGAATTCATTCATTATATGTTGCTGTAGGTTTTTGTATTTTCTTAGGTAACATTTGAAATGCTTACTCGTTTTGACTTCTTTTTTTTTTCTTGGTGAACCTAGCTAAAGTCTTGTCAATTAAGTGTTTTCTACATGTAATATGTCACCTGCAAATAGATATAGTTTTACTTATTCCTTTCTGATTTGGATGTCTTTTCTTTTTCTTGCCTAATAGCTCTGGCAATAAATAAAAATGACCAGCATGAGCATCCTAGTCTTTTTCCTGATCTTATAGGAAGACCTTTTATTTTTATCACCACTGAATATGATGTTAGCTATGGGCTTGTCAGATGTTATGTTGAGGTACTTTCCCTCTATATCCACTTTACTCTTTTTTAAAATCATGAATGGGTAATATATTTTGTCAAAATTTTTTGCATCCCACTGAAATGATTATATAATTTTTACTCATTTTGTTAATGTGGTGTATCATTGATTTGTGGATATTGAACCATCCTTGATTATTGGGATAAATCCCACTTGATTATCATGTATAATCTTCTTAATGTATTTCTCAATTTGACTTGTTAAGGTTTTGTTAAGGATATTTTGCATCTACATTCATCATGAAGAAGGAAACTTTATTCAGTGCAGAACAGCTCAATCAATTGTAATACAGCACAGCTATGAAAACAGCATGCCTGTGAGGTGGCCCTGGGGCCAGGCCCCTCTTGGCTAGACAGCTGTTCTGCTCCTTCCATGAGAGTTGGCTTTGCACTGCGCTAATCGGCTCCGCTGTGCTTTGATATTTGTATTCACTCTCATTGCCATTCATAAAGCTTCCATTGGGCAATCAGAGCAGGTGGTATTATCCTCTTTTCAAAGAACGTGACTAGTATTGAATTGAATACCTATGACACATTAGATGCTTTTCTGAAGAGCTGTATTCCCATTAGTGATCATGAGGGAGTCCGGGGCACGGTGTCTCCCTATTCCTAGCCCATTATTTCCTGGAAACCTCCCTGTCTTTCCTGCTAATAAAAGACACCTGTGGTGGCATCAGCAGCAAGTCAGGTAAAGACTCACAGACAATAAAATGGCATTTTGATTAAAAAATGCCTTCAGCTGTCTTCCTGGCCATACTACCTTTTCCCCAAATATACATAGAAACCTGATTTTATAAATCTGAGTTCCTCTACAAAATATTATGCTTTGTGAGCCACTTTTGGGACTTGGCCAAAGTTTTGGGTGAGGTTGTGGAAATAAGTGTCTTATGACCCCCTCTCTCAGATCCCAACCGCTAGAAACAATCCATGACTGTTTTTCTGCATAAAGCTATTCATTAAGCAGAACTCTGGGGGCATTAATGGTAGCAGACTTCACTTTAAAATATATATATTTTTTATTCATTTTTTACAGAGAGGAAGGGAGGATAGAGAGCTAAAAACATGGTTGAGAGAGAGACATCAACCAACTGCCTCCTGAACACCTCCCTACTGGGGATGTGTCCATGACCAAGGTACATGCCCTTGACTGGAATCCAACCTGGGACCCTTCAGTCCGCAGGCCAACACTGTATCCATTGAGCCAAACCAGTTAGGGCCAGACTTCACTTATATAAAACAAAAAATAAAGGTAACAAGTACCATCCCATCAGGAGAGAATTACAAGATAACAGGAAGTACAGTGCGCATAGCAGACTGTGCTACAGTGTTGGTCTCGCTGTGAGATGGGAACATGTCCAGCCTAAAAATAGTGAGGGGTGTATGGCTCCTTCTGCTTCGCTGACCTGTTCATGGCAGGGACTTAATAATGTCATTGACAACCAAGTTTATTTTTACTTTGTAAAATCAAATATGCAAGAAACACCATTTTGAAATTGAGAAATCCATTTAAAAAAACGTGAATTGAAAGTTTGGTCCATGCTCATGTCTCTGGATCTATTTTATTTTGTTCATTAGATTCTGTATGAGAGTAGATCGTTAAGAGTGGAATATTGCATGATTGGCATTTGCACTTCCCACTGTTCATTGGGAACTGTGGGATGGGGACGAGGTGGAGTTGTAAGTAGTTATTGTTAATACTTCACATCTAGGGAAAGGCACTGGTGGGAGGTGGGCAGAATGAGAGAAATGTTTTAACAAATACAAGAAATTATTTCTTCAGCATTATTCAGAAAGTGGGAATTGTGTGTGTGTGTGTGTGTTGTATATATGTGTGTTCTGGGTAAAAAAGAGAAAACTTTATTAATAGTTGATCTAAAAGGGAGGAAAAATAATTATTAAAATATACTGAAAGCTTCTTACAAGGTATTTTTTAGTAAACTAGGTCCAAGTTCCTGAAACAGCAAACAAGTCACTGAAAGGCAGTCGGCTGCAGTACAGGGAGTGGAGACAGAGCTAGTCTAGGCACACTGCAGAGTAGCCGTTTTTAGTTTAGTTGTGTCCAATTATAAGATGTTAAGAATGGTTATACTGCTGAGAATATTGTGTCCAGTTACTATGATGAGAAAGATGATGTAAGTGGAAGTCCTGTCAGCACAGAACTTAGAAAAGGGAAAACAACAGGAGACTTCACCCATGGCCAACCATGCAGGAGTGAGAAAATCCTATTTCCAAGGACTAGCCCCAGCCTCCCCAACAAAATTAGATCTCAGAAGGGGGGATTACCAATATCTCTGTGAGACTTAGGGGAAGTATGAGCAGAGACATGGTTTTGTATTTGATTCCATATTGATCATATACTTTTCAGAAACTGAATTTGGCTACAGAAGACCTATTTTTTGGTGAACTATGATACAGAAATTTTTTTCTATTAAAAAATTGGCATATAAAGTTTTGAAAAGTAATAATGTCATTTTTGCTTCCCCATGTAAAGTCCTGGCTTCAACATTAATTATATATAAATTAAAATGAACTCAGAAGATCTATTAACAAGTAGATTCTTAGAATTCTAAAAAAAATGAGCGCTAAATTTTTCCTAGACAACTTTTGCTGCCATTTTTTTTTTTAAACCCTAAAGTTTTGGTAAGAGAATTGTAACGCCAACTAGGATATAACCAGTTAAAGTTACATAATTAAAATTCAGAAAAGAGTAGGGTAAGAAGCAAGCAAAACAGGCTTATAAAACAGATGAAGATAATATCATTTATAGTAAGATAAAAATCACACTGCCACATTCCATATTTTATTCAATTTTAATAGGGTATCCATTATTAACTTTTAAAACAAAATGATTTCCAGTTTAAAAAACAATGCACTGATCACATAATTTCTTCTTCATTTTATACAGTTATACAAATATTCTAAATACACATTTTGTGTTCAAGATGATGGCAAATAAGATTAACTGTACAGTACATAAGAAAAGAAAATATTTTAAGCATATTTAGAAGCAATAGAAATGTCTATACAAAACAAGCAAAAATGGAATAAAATTTTTAATTTTTAAAGTATTGCAACAGGCCCACAGGTTTGTAACAAAAATGTCTTTGCACAGTTCCTCACAATGCCCCATTAATAGCTATAGCAAGACAGCGGTTTTAGAAAATGTTTCAAAATGCTACACATGGTACTACTGTTTGCACAGTTTGATCAGAATAACAACTCTACTCTGAGTCAAGCAAAACCTAGAGGAAATATACCAAACAACTTGAAAATCATTTGTATAAAATTCATTGCACATTTTACTCAGTTGTTTGAAAAGTAAAAAAGTGTATTTACAAAATATTTCACAGTCAAAATTATAAAGTTAATGGATATCTCTAAGTAACACGTCTTGATACAGACAGTTCAAGGAAAACACACGAATGGTTTTTTAAAAGAGGTTTTTCAGTGCTTCTTCCACAGGGAAGTAAATATGATCTACTCAAATGGATTTACAAGATGTTACACATACTGGAGCAAATGCCACACCTGCATTATAAAACAATGTTGAAGAGTGAAAGGATGAGGAATTTGTACATTGTAAGAAGTGAGCTATTCAGATATCAACAAATACAATTTTTAATTCAGTTAGCATAAAAGTCTTCATAGTCTTCAGATAATAGACAATGAACATACTTGACTTGATGAAAGTTGAAAAAGCACCATGCACAACAGTTTAGTGGTAAACACTGAAAAAAATAGCACCTGCAATTCTGTGGTATTGAGAATTCAAAACTGGTCTAGTAATTGCCGAAGATATGGTGCCTTAGATAATTCTCTATTTACTCGAGAGAGTTTGAAAAGTACAGGGCAGTTCAGAGAAACACACGGGATATGTCGATCAAAGCAACCTGTGCAGTTCTTGCAAATCTGAAAGTAGAAGAGGAATACATAAAACAATAGGGAAATGCCTCTGAGTATGTGTAAACAGCAAACTTTTATAATCCCAGATTACTGGCAGACATCTAGCACACAATACATTACAGAGCATTTCATTAGTTTTTATCTCTTTGAGACATTTCTAAAGGTTATTCTTTTTTTATATATATTTTATTGATTTTAGAGAGGAAGGGACAGGAAGGGAGAGGGAGAGGGAGAGAGAGAGAAACATCAAAGATGAGAGAGAATCATTGATTGGCTGCCTCCTGCATGCCAACAATTGGGGATCAAGCACACAACCCAGGCATGTGGCCTTAGTTGGAATCAAACCTGGGATACTTTAGTCCATATAGGATATTATTTCACAAAACATAAAGCACAAAATCCCCCAAGTATTCATTTCATTCCTGAGATCAGCTTTCATTTACAGTAGAATGCTACTATATTAAGATCTGAATACTAAGCTACCCAATAACGATTCAAAGACTCTCTTAAGTGAGCTATAAGCACTTTTTTCAAGTTGCTCAGGTCTATCTTTTTAAATGCCAATCATAAAAAAGTGACCTATTTTCTTATTTAAGAAGAGAAAAATAAAAGGATGAGAATTTAAAAGCAGTAGTCTAGACCAGTGGTTCTCAGCTCTGTACATGAGCTTAAAAATCTAATGCCTGAGCCCACCCTGAGACAATGAATAGAACAGAGATGGAAATGGGTAGAGAGCCTAAGAATCTTTCCTTCCCAGGCTCTGAGGTGATTCTGATGTATAAGAACTGAGGGAAAATAATAAACAGAAGGCAATTAAAAAAAAATGAGAAGCGTTAGTTCTTATAAAATGATCAGGTGTTAAACAATATGTAGTCTCAAGTCACATAGTAAAAAAAAAAGATTCTAAAACATGAGAAACATCAAAAAATTGAAAAGGATGAATAGTGAGGATCCCAAGGGTCAAGAAAATACAGGCTGATATTTTACCTGAATAGTATATGCAGGCTATTAAAGAAGAAATACTAAATAGCTACTACTCTAGACTGTCTTTTAAGAGAGAAATCGAGTCTGCTCTAGTTAATTTGGATCCCAGCAGAGCTTTGATTTTAGAGATGTCTCGGGCAGTGCATTTGTTCTTTGCCTCAATATCTTCTGGTTAACTTGAAGATGTGTTTTTCTGAGCACACTGGTTACTGCATCTAGTATTATGATGCTGCCTCAAGCAAACCACTGAGAAACGAGTGCTTAAGTCGAAGACCACGTATGCTGTTTTCCTATGAAGCCTTTCACTAACCTTCTGACAAGAGATTCAAACCTGTTCCCAAGGACAGGATTTCTTTGTGAGAGTCTGCATGTTGTGGCTGTGCTCAGGGGCCAGGACACTTTGATAAATATTTATGCTCTCTGTGCTGGCCGGACAGATAAGCCAGGATGGAATTACTTGTCTCACTAAATTTAACTCCATGTTTAGTTCCTAGATCCTTTACTGCTGATTTAAACCCTGAGCACTGCAGCTCAATTCAGCTTACGTTTAAAACTTTAAAAACTACAACTCGGACACTTACTTTTTAGCTTACAAGGAAACAGACATTTAAAAATATATCTGCTTTGGCTTTGATTCTTTCTTTTTGCTATCCTTTGGCTTTCTTATTTTTAAAAAAGTTTTCAGTCAGATGCTTAATTCATTTACTTTCATTCTTTCATGTTTACTATTAAAAGTGTTTGTGGTAATGAATGTTTTTGAGATCTGCGATGGCTGTCTACAATCTTATACGTAATGTAATGTCTGTTTAATAAGCAGTGTTAAAATTTCCAAGTGGAAGGATCATTTTATTTTCTAAGTTTATAATTACTAGATTTATAGCATTGTATTGATAAAATGTAATATGTCTACTTTAGAAATTTAGTAAGTTTTTTTTTTTACAGAAGATATAGCCAATTTTTAAAATATTCCATAAACATTTGAGATGGAGTATTCTCTAATATTGGGTTAGAGTTGATATATAATCATAAGGTCTACCTTATCATGATGTTTAGATATTCTTTCATACGTGTTCTTATTTCTGACCACCTGATTGGTCTTGGGTTGAGAGAGGCATGTCAAAATCTCCTATTACTAATGTTTCTCACCATTCCTCATTACATCTCCTCCAATATCTGCTTTATGAAAACCCCTACAGATTATCTAGTGTGCAGGGGACACACATTTTAATTATCTTAAAAAAACACCCTAAAGTTAAAAAAAAATCTCTTAAAAGATGACGAACTATCCTTATTTATAAGCTACATTTTGGGAAGAAATAAGTCCTACTATTATTGAAAGAGGGTTCTGGTTATATTCATGGCACCAGTGGTGCAGTGTATGTCATGGAGGGAAGAGACCACTCAGCCTCCGACTTCAAGGGACTCGCCTAAAGAGGGTTGGTTGCTGCTGTTGGGGCAACAACCTATACCACAGAAGCTGCGAACTCCCAGTGACTTCGGTGGTTGCTCTGTACTAGTTTTTTGGTTCTAGTCAAAGTGGCTGAAAAAAAGATGGTCCTCACATAGTGACCAATCGCTGCTTTAACTGTGCAATCAGCAGGCACAGTTCAACGCACGTTTACACACCACTGGCACAGGCTGGCCTCCGTGCAGGAGAGCCTACTCAGCAGTGAGAGAAGGGCAGGCCCCTGCCCTCCCTGAGCTCACTGTGTCTAGTGGGGAGGACACACACACACATCACAGCAAAGCAGGAGCCCCCTGCAGGGATGGAACGCCTCCCCTGGTCTGGGGGTTTAAGCTGACCCCTCTTCTCAGGCGATGACTAGTGAGAGGAGAGGAAAGCATTCCAGGCAGAGAAATACGTTATTTGAAGGCCAGAATGTGAGAGAGAATAAGGTACATCTGTGGACCTGAAAGAAGATCATATTGTATAGGTGGGAGGTAGAGTGTGACAGGGAGAAGGGAAGAAATGGTGACAGAGAGGTAGCAGGTAGGGGCCAGAACAGAGAAAAATGTGTGAAGCCTGATAAGGAGTTTGAATTTTATCAGAGAGGGTAGGTGGGGAGATGGGCCAGGATGGTAACAGGAAAAGGAGAAAAGGGAAGATATTTAAGAACTATTTAGAGGGCAGAAGGAAAAGTTAGCTTGTTTCAACAAGCTCTTCTTCTGTGGCTACATCAAAGTAATCATACCTTTTAGATTCTGTTGCCCTTAATAAGATCTGCTTAGTGCATTCTGGATACCTGGCTATATTCTCTAAAATGTAAGAATGTTCTACCAGTATAAACTGTAGCATCTAGAATGATGCAGATGCTATAGTCTATCCAGCGGTCACCAACCAGTTACCAATCCCTAATCACCTTCCCAGAATTTTTGAATTCTTAAAAGCCTAGTTTCCTCTGAGGTGGTTTTTCTCCCTGTTTATCTGTGTGACAGCTTTCCTACTAAGAGACTGAGTGTGTCTTGGTTCAAAAGCTTCTTTATTTTGAGGACAGTGGCAGAGCCTGGCCTCTATGTGTTGGTGGTTGGGGTGCATCAGGCATGTGAGCAGACGGACATTCTTAGTGCTATTGAGGAAGCGGGAGAGGCTCCCACCACTACGTTTGTGGCTGAGATGCTCCTGCATTGAGCATCTGCCCCCTGGTGGTCAGTGCATGTCATAGCAACTGGTTGTTCCCAGTTGTTCCACCCTTAGGGTCAATTTGCATATTGATATTTTATTACCCTATATAATAAGAGGTAATATGCAAATTGACTGTCACTCGAACACACAAGATGGCCACTCCCATGTGTTCAAAAATGGCTGCCCTCATGTGGTCACAAGATGGCTGCCACAAGATGGCCAGAGGGGAGGGCAGTTGTGGGCAATCAGGCCAGCAGGGGAGGACAGTTGAGAGGGACCAGACTTGCGAAGGAGGGCAGTTGGGGCGATCAGGCCTGCAGGGGAGCAGTTAGGCATCAACCAAGCTGGCAGGGGAGTGGTTAGGGGGTGATCAGGTTGGCAAGCAGAAGCGGTTAGAGGCAATCAGGCAGGCAGGCGAGGAGTTGGGAGCCAGCAGTCCTGGATTGTGAGTCAGACATCCCTTGAGTGGTCCCAGGTTGGAGAGGTGCAGGGTTGGCTGAGGGACCCTCCACCCCCGAGCGTGAAATTCATGCACCGGGCCTCTAGTATAGGATAATCCTTACTCCACCTTTCATACCAGTTTGCTATCTCAGAACCTAAGAGATGACAACATATCCCCAATTATCAGACTGCTTGGGATTCTGAGTCTATCAAATGAGGCTGTACCTTTATGAGTTGCTCCTGTTTGCGTTCCAACTCCCGAATTTCTTGGTTGAGGATGACTGCGACATGCTGAGGTTGGCTCCGACATTTACTACAGACGCCGTGCTGAGTCAGGTCATCACACACAGGACAGTGCAAGGTAGTGAAATACTGTGAAATGGTGCCTTTCCGCCCTTCAGGGTCACTTCGAGAGGAGCTGGTGGCTTTCTGGATCTATAAAATCATCAATTCAGAAATAACTCTGAGCCAGCTGCATAGCAGAACTGCTGCTCTCATGCTAACTGCTAGTCTACTGAGGCATTATTTCATTTATGCAACAAATGTTAAGTAGCCACTGTGTGGCAGGCACTGTTTTAGACAGTGAGGCTACAGAAATGAACAAAATCCTTTCACAGAGATCACATCTCAATTATCATTAGATATAGTGTTTTTCGTTTTGGAAAAATAATCATCTCCTGCCACTCAGTATTTTTGGTTGAGAAACATGGAAGAAATCCAGGTTGAGAGTGGATGCTGTTTAAGGCTACATGATTTGGGCCATGGAAATAAGGCAAGTAGAGGTTAAAAATAACCTGTTAGGCAATAGGGTGCAAAATTCAAGCAAAAGTAAACCTGGAGCATTTCAAATGTAACTGGATGCATGCCACCTAAGCATTCTTCATTTGAAGTTAATGCTGGTTTCAACAATCTGCCTTCTGGTACTCTTTTTACATTGATATACATGATCACATTATTATTATTATACCATTGGTGTACTCTCCTGGAGTCTTATAAATCATTGCATAAAAGTAATTAAGTCAGCTTCTTAGAAATGCCAGTGGTATAACCTTCTTTTTGGTGATGAGATGGCATAGTAATAGTTTTCTGGCATGGAGCAGGATACAGCATTATAGATGCTGATCAGCACAGACTCTGAAGCACAACGTGAGCCTTGGCTTACTAACTTAGTCTTCACCTTGGGCCTTAATTGCTTACTGAAAAAGTGAAAATAATGTGAGCATCAACTTATACCCGTTTGCCTGCATACCATCAGCCTTTCATAATCTGAGATAATAGCAAATGACTGAGCAGATATAACTTGAAAAAGGAGATAAAAAAGCTACTCTTTTCTTAGCATAATGTATCCCAGATTATTTCAGTCAGACCACTCCGTCAGGCTTCTGAGTAAACTGAGATTGCTAAGCTCCACACTGCATGCTTTGCTTTAGTAAAATGATATTTTAACATTAAATAAAATATTTGCTTCTATAGGAAATCTTAAGTGATTTCTCTCTACAGTCAAAGCACAGGTACATTAGTAGGACTTACCCTTGGTAATTCGTGATACCAGTTGAAGACATCAATACCAATAAGTGAGAAGACTCTTGCCAGGGGTGGGAGGATCTGCTTGGTAATGTAGTAAGTGGCATTCAGTCTCAGAGTCGGGTCCTGCAGGAGCTCCACTGGGCGCCTCACCAGCTGGATGAGTGGCACTCCGGGGGTCCCATAAATGATCACGTATGGCACTCGCTCCCCAACTCGAGGCTCAGAGCGCCGGTCATAGGTAAGCATTTTCCTATTTAAACCCAAATAGAATATGCATTCAAAGACTGTCATGGGATGCACCTTCCCAGAAAGTTAAATAAAAAGTAAACAATGTTGAAACTGTAAGAAAGCCATAAGAGATAACTCTGCATTAGAGTTGCAACTTTTTTTGAGAACTGTATATATTTAGTTGGCACCAAATGGGTATGTGTAAGAGTTTAAAACTTACTCTGTAAATCATTACCACCTGGAAATCAATGTGAGTTGGCAAGATATCAACTAGCTAAAAATGTTTTCGATCCCCTCAGAACTAAAAATCATTAATTTAACAATGAAAGATGAGAAAGTAAGGAAGTTTAGCTGGTTAGACGATGATTCCAGAATGATACGTCAGTGCTTTGGTAGATCACTATTAAGGACTAACTGCCTACTGACTCTGATCTGAGAAACAATGATTCAAGCTCTGCCGATTACTATTCACTAACCTCAGTTACCCAAAGGGAGTCCAGAGAAGATACAAGTTCCTCCTTCCTCTTGAGAGCTCACCAAGTGCGGGAGCCCTTCACCTTCAGCGAGGCTGCCCGTGGGCAGGTGAAGAAACAAGCGTGTATCTGTGCCTATGGACTAGTCTTTCCATCTTCTCCAAACTGTTCAGAACCCTAGGACTACACTTGTTAAGAGCTGAGAGTTGTACGGCCGTGCACATCATTACCTTGTAAGCTCAAGGGCTGGCACACAAGCTCCAGGTTTGTAAGAGGAACTTCCTCTGTATTCCTTGGCAAAGATAAAATCTTGAATGCTGGCCTTTCCTTCCATAAGCTTCATACATTGTCGCTGAACGTACTGTTTAATTAAACTTATATCTCTTGTTTCAAATAGCAGCTTTAGAGAACGCTCAAGTATCTTTAAAAGAAAAGGAAAGGATATGCTCATAAAGATAAAATATCCCCTAACATATCATCATTATTGTTGTATTTTCAATTATGTGACTACTGGATAATGTGATCTACATAAACAACCTGCTATTTACGAGTGGATGAATTATTAAAAATTAGAAAATATTTTAGAGACTTTATATAGCTATTTCTAAAAATAGAATATCATGTCATTTGAGGAAAATCATATCGAATGACATGCAGATGAAACATTTGCTCTGTGCGGAGTGACATAAAACATTTCAGTTTTCTTAAACAGATAAAAGCACTCGAGGCATCATGATTTCATGCATTATGTTTTGTTTACTCTGTTGTAAAAAGGTCCTAATTCAGGTGGACAAAAAAAAATATTAAAAAGCAGTGAAATTAAAATTAGTCTTTTGCTGGTGTCAATAAGTAAATACTAACTGTGACAGAATGTTCTGTACTGGGATTATTTCTACTAGAAAATTACTGACATAGTGGATTTATTTAATGGATTGAATTTAAATTAGTTCCAGCTAAAAGTTCTGCATCTTATTCTGAGAACTGGGACCCATATTTATTTACACAAGACGTTTGCTTGTTTAGCCTCAGTACAATTCTGTCCTCAGAGAAAGAATGCACTGGATGATATTTCTTCCAGAAACTAGTATTAAATAATACCGCAAATTTGCATAACACTACGTGCATGTCATACTGACAATAACAGATTGATAGTCAACCTATTATGCTTTTAATGCTCTCATAAAACTCAGTGTGTCGAGTACGTTTCCATTTATGCCACTTATTTTTGATTATAAGAAAAGTCTGGGATTGAATAAAGAAACATTAAATATAATATACTATGGTTAATATTACCATAGCTAAGAAATTTCAGTAATTTAAGTACCATTCTTCAGAAATCTTCCTAACTTATATCTGGTAACCCAAGTAAACAAAATTTAAATTAATCTAGGATGCATTATATTGCTTATGAAATATCTGTTGCTAGCTTCTTGGTATCCAAAAACTTCCTAGCTTTTGCATGTTGTCATATGATGATATATATTTATCATCTCCCGATGATAGGCAGGAAAATCTTATCAAGTTCACGTGTTATTTTTTTAAGCAATTGTTTTAAAAGTAAGGTGTGGGAAGAAGTTAGAAACTAAGGACTAAAATCAGGTAAGTTTCAAACATCATTTAGTTCCTCTTGTAGTTACAGATAGGCATACAGGCTGTAGTTCTTCCACCTAGATATGTGCTAAGGATTTTCACCAGATTCTTTAGCCACTTATTTCTCAAAGATGAAAACAAGATAGATAAAACTAACCTTAGAAACAGCAGGGCAGGAATCTCTTCTGACTGTTTCTATTCCTTTTGCATCAAATACTGGGTCCTTTTGATCCAGTGTTTCATACATATAACCCACATATCTCTTTTTTGTTTGTAAAACACAGGGTAAATATACCTGTGATGAAATGAAACAAAACGTCTCTCAGTAACCATTTCCCCCCCTCTATCATGAATATCTATTTTTAAGTCTTTTTTTCTCTTTAAACAAACGTCAATTATAGAAAAAGTCTAAATATGTCTCAGGGCCCAAGATAACACTTAGAGGTGAAAACACACATGTCTTTACCTCTTCAACATGTACTCCTTTGCCTGTACTATCAAATTTTGCGCCTACCTCAATTGACACTGCTGTCTCAAAAGTCATCCATAATACCTTTTTAAATAATTAAAAACTGCTTTAAGCATTACCCACACATGTAGTGGATTTCTAATAGATAGCTCTCAATATTAAAAAAGTTGCAAGAGAATTTACAATGAAAGGTCTCGGTCCCCTAACCTCTACTTTTCCCTCCCTTGAGCCATCTTCTATTATTGATCTCCTGTGTATCCTTCCAGAGATGCACACACATGTACTTATACACATCATGGTAGTTTACTTTATATATCATTCTGTACTTTGCTTATCATCATCATAATAAAGAGTTAACGACCCATCAACGGGAGGCTGCGTGCGCAGCAGGTGGGAGCTGCTGTTGTCTCTGGAGGCCAGGCAGAATCGGGAAGCACCCAGAGGAGGCAGGACCATCCTGTGCCAGGGAGGGCAGGGGTGGGAGCCCGCAGTGCCCCCCTCACCAGTCCTTTGCTACCCAACGCTCGCACTCAGAATGCTCTGCCGCCCACCTGTCAGGGGAAGGAGCGCACACATACCCCTAGGACAGTAGTCGTTACCACTATTTCTAATTTTCTAATTTTCCCCTTTCCCCACTTAGAATTTCACTTTTCATTTAGGGCAGATACCAAGAATGCTCACTTTTCACCTAGGGCATGTCCAAGTCTTCTTTGAATCTCTTCTAGCCAAATTCTTGCTTCAGAGTAGGAACACGATAAACATTGGGATGATTATACTTTGCTTATAATCATATATTTGACTCGTCCTCTTTTATCCTTTTTATACCAGCTCTCCTAAATCAATCATTTCTAACTCCTACTGTTGTGACCAACCCATAGCAAACGGGGAGTGGGAACAGTCGGAATCAAGGATTTGATTCCCCTATAAGACCAGTAGGGAATGTGGAGGGGCAAGGACCAGACTGCATTTCCCCATAAAGAATGAATCAGGGTCAGGGTGCCCTCAGGCCTGGAGGCAGAAGGAACGGGGCGGGGGGTTCAGAACACCAGGTGCCTGAAGGCACTCCCGGCCTTGAGAAGCCATAAAGTTTGACAAACAACTCCTGTAAGGACAACCGTTATCTAGACTGCTTACTTGCATAACCAAAAAGCTTAGACAAAGAGTCAGTATATGAAATTTAGTAATGCTTAGCCAATTAAAATTTGCCAAGTCCTCCTGCGCTGAGGATAAAAAGCACTTGCTGCAGAGGTTCGGGGCTCTCGTGCTTCCCTGCTGTGTCAGTGGAACCGTGAGCCCGGACTCGAGTTCGACTCGAGTTCGTAATAAAGGCTTCCTAAATTTTCTAATTGACTATCTGGTGGTCGTCTGTCTCGGGTCGCCCCATTACATCTGGAGGCCTCCCAGCGAGATACCCTGGCCAAGTGGACAGGGCTGGACACCCCAGAGAGGACACTCTAGTCTCCATACCGGGTTCCCAGAGGGACAGAGTGATCTCCTCATAAAACGGCAATCCGATCGATCGATTGAAGCCATCTGGGCCTCAGGTTGAGGTAAGAAAATCTGGTCTGGTCTAGTCTGGTCTGGGGAACGTTCCATTTAGGACCTGAGGAGAGCGGGACGCCTCGGAATCTCCCTGTCCTGGTCCCGACGCGGCGGCATCTGGGGCTTCGGTTTGGTCTGGTCTGGTTAGTCTTTCTGTATGCTTTCTGTGTTTTGTTTCAGTAGGGGTCCCGGTTTGGTCTGGTCTGATTAGTCTTTTTGTCTATTTTCTGTGTTTTGTTTCGACTCGGGGCTCTCAGCCTCTGCTCTGCTTTTAGAGTATGTTGTGAGCCCCAGCATGCTTGGTCTGCAATAAACCCCTTGCTGTTTGCATGAGAACGTCTCTTGGAGTCTTCTGTTGAGCGGCGAACGTTTCGACCCTAACACTACTAATCCTTCTTTCTTAATATCTCTTAAAGTGTCCTTTCTTTATTCTTGCCAGTTCATCTCACTAACTAGTTCTGGCTATGCAGGTTGCAAGAAGTATCTTGTCTTGATTCTCCTCTTCCCAGATCCTTTTGTACACTCTTACAAGAGTCAATCCTCCCCAAATATCTCTGCCTAAGTCATACTCTTGTCTGATAAACTTAGCTGAATCAAATTTAAACACTGTACCTTGGTATCCAAGACACTCTACAATCTGGCCTTAACTTTATGTTTCCAGACGTCTCTCCTGCTTTTTCGTATTCTCACATTGGGCTTTTCCAACTCTACATCCTTCTACATGCTATTTTTTCTTTTCTTTCTGAGAACAACTGCTGACCGTGGCTGCCTACTGAAAATCTAACCTTTTTCCGAGACACAGTACAATATTAGCTTCTACACAGTGTGTCCCCATCCAGCCAGGACAACATAACTTCTTTTCTTTGTGTTTTTACAGTTCTTAGGGAGTCTGCTTTTATAAGACTTTCCGACATTTACAATAAAAAAGATCATTGATATACATTTCTAATTTTTCCTTTTAAGATTATTGGCTCTTAAAAGGCTGGACTGTGTCTTAGGCTGATCTGCACATCTCTCCTAGCTCAGTATCTTTTATATAGGAAAAACTAAATACATACTTGACATTTAAAGTAACGTGAGAAGTCGAAGGTCCTTGTGACAGACTATGTATTTCAAAGAACTAATATCTCCTACCCACAGGTCTTTCTACAATTCAACTCTGACATTCTTCCCGTTATTAAACCTAGACAAGCTATGATGTGTGTGACTTTGAGATTAGGTCACAAAAAGCAAAACAGCTTTTTTTCATTCCTAGAACTCGGCCATCATGCTGTGAGGAAGAGCAAATAGCCTCATGGAAAGGCAATGAACAGGTGTTCCAGCTGACAGCCCCAGCTGAGGTCCCAGCCAGCAGCCAGCATGAGAGTGATCATGCTTCAAGTGATTTCAGTCGTTAGCTGGGTCGCCTTTTAAGTTTTCTCAGCTGAGGACTTAAACATGGTGGAGCAGAGAGATGCCATCCCTGCTGCAACCTTTCTGAATTCCTAAGCATGATAAAATAGTGACTGTTTTATACCACTACATTTGGGGTGGTCTGTTATACATCAACTAAAGGCCCAGGTGTCCCTTAGCCTGACCTGCACCCTCTCCAATCTGGGGGATGTTCGACTGCCCTGTGGGATCAGACCTAAACTGGCAGTTGGACATCCCACTCACAATCTGGGACCTCTGGCTCCTAACCACTCTGCTGGCCTGATCCCCCTAACTGCCCCCCCCCTGCCGACCTGGTCGCCCCTATTAACTTTTTCTTTTTAATCTTATCCCCTTCACACACAATTTTATTTGACTTCCTTACTGGCCTTTCCCTCTCACACAATTTTTCTCTCTCCTTTATGTAACACTTTTTCCTATTGACTCACCATTTATAAACTTTTCTTCTGTCCTGATTTCCTCCTTCTGTTCTACCATCCTTCTCATCTTTCCCCTACCTTCCCTACTTCCCTCCCCACATTCCTTCTTTCTTTTATGTTTACCCCTGCCCTCCCTTGGACCTGCTTTGCTCCCTCCCTCATTTCTTCCTACTTCCCATTCCCCTTTTAAGCTGGGTTCTCTTTGACATTTTTCTTCTCCCCCTCTTTCTCTCTCATCCTACCTTTCCCATACATTCTTCTCTTCTTCCACTGTTTTAATATCTACTACTTGCCTAATTATTCACTATCATTTATCTTTTTTCTTTTCTGACTTCTACTTTTAAAATGTCCCCAGTACACAACTATACTTGATTTTCATTATAGCTCCCACAGTTCACTCATACATCCTCTTTCCTTCTTTAACTCTGCTGTCTACTGACTCCTTTATAAAGTTCTCCTCTTCTTCCCCAACTCCTTCCCTCTCCCCCCTTTTCTCTCTTTACAGACTAATTAAAAATTCTATGCTTTTTGTCCTTAGTACTGACTTTTTTCCTCTCTGGGATGTGCAGGCACCTGTTTGGGCACTCGGGCCCCTCTCACAACAGCTTTGAGGGGCCGAGCAATGACGTAGCTGTGTCTTGCCCATCGAGGTCCGCGGCCTCCCCCCTCTGAATTGGGGGAGGGTCCCACTGGGCTGGGGGTGATGTCCATTGCGGAGACCGCCGTGTTTGTACACATGCCCGAGGCTTTTCTCCCATTGCGTGCTGAAGATGGGGGGCCGTGGAGGCCTTTCCTGTCCTCAGGTGTGCCCACTTCACGCCTCAAGTGGCTCTCGGTCCGCTCCTATCCTGAATTCACAGATGACGGGTGTGCTTCCGCTGGCACAGTTAGGACCCAGCTTGTCCTCCGGGGGCGGCGTCCAGCCCAGGATGCGAGCCATCGTCTGGGTTGGACCGGGCAGATGAATGGGTGGACCACTGGAGAAAGCTGCGATGGCTTCCCTGTGGTGTAGGGTAGCCTGTGGTATCCACGGTGGCGGGGCTGGGTCTGTGCTGCGGCGGGAAGAGGCTTCAAGGTTCTGGCTTGGGAGGATTGACCAGAGTTGCGGGGCCGCCCTGTGTCTGTGGCGGTGGGATCCCCACATTGTTTGCCCAGTGGCCCGTCCAGGGACGTCTACTCTCTGTAGTCACGCTCAGGCCCTTCCTTCACGTTGGGTCCACACCCGCTGGATTTGCATGCGCGACCCCTCCCGGGAGTCACCTCGGACACTCACAGCGCCACCTCGGTTGGTGTCTGCCCCAGAACTGGCCTTCTGCCGGGTAGGTATCGCCCCTTGGCTCCCTCACCTCTGGGGGGATGGTTGGTGGCGTCCCCAGGCAGAGTGCTCTTGGACAGGGTGTGGTGTTGCGGGGTGTTTGTCAGGCACATGCACCCGGGAGAAAAAGGGGTCGCGGCCTCACTTCCCCAGCCAGCCCAGGGGCAGGGAAGCAGCCTCATGCAAGTCCCCCTGCTGCGCACGCAGCCCGTTGACCGGTCGTTTCTGTGACGATGTAACAAACAATTTGCAATTTGTGCATTACCTCTTTATTATATAGATACTTAACTGAAATAGTCTTTTCATTTATATTTATGTAAAGACATTACTTAAAAGATTTGAGAAAATTATATAAAACTAAGGGAAAATATTTTAAATATAACACTTTAATAGCCTGTGTACTATTATTGATTCTGAAAATGTATTGAACATGTCAGAAATATCTAGAAGCTATGTGAACTTTATATGTGATAATATTACATTTCTCTTACCTTTTCAAACTTCAACTTCACTGGTTTGGGATTGGTAGCAGTTACAGCTTCAGCAATTTCCTGACCAATCTTAAAAGACTGCTCCTTTGTAGCTCCTTTCAGTAGCACAAACATACTAGAAGATTAAAAATAGAATAGGGTAACAGTGTAAGAAAAAAGTTTCACCAAGAGTAACTTTCCTGGCTAACATGTCTACTACTAAAGAAAACATTTCCCCCTCTTTTCCTTCCTTATTAAATTGTTTCTGATCTAAGCTTTCTTGTTTTATCACAACTTTCCTGTGTACACATGGTATATCTTATTACAGCTCTTTAAGACATCCGATATTGCTAGTTTAGCTTACACATAGACCAGCTCAGTTATCATAGCTGCCAAGAAAATCCTGGGTCATTCCTAGGCATTTATAGATTTAGACAAAACACAATTAGGTCAATCATAATATTGAAAATAAGAGTGTAAAAACAGATATTTTACTAGTGATGTGGAAGGAAATTTCCTTCTAGAACCATCCAACTTTAAAAAGATACACATATTATTTGGTAATACATGTTTACTGAAGAACAGTTAGAAAACACAAAAATGCATAAAGAAGAAAATAGCCATTTACATATTCTTACCATTCAGATAAAAGATACCCCAAATCTTTTTATATATCTGTAAATCTTTTCTCATTTGGATCACAGATCATACCATTGGGTAACTTTCTCCTTTCATTTAATAGTATATTGTGAATATTTTCAGTGTCACTAGTTCTTTTACATAATTTTAACAGTTGTACTGTATTTCAATGTATGAATATAGTATAATTTAACCAAACTATCACTGAAAATTTAGGTCAATAAAATTTTTTTGCTAATATTTAATATATAATAATTTGGTACACCTCTGTGACCTCATAATAAATTTCTACATATAAATTAAAAAAATTCTTGGTAAATGGTGGACACTAAAAGTATTTTTTGAAAGATACTGTCAAACTAAATTCCAGAAAGATATTTTGGAGGTATAGTCCCACCAGCAATACATGCAGGTCAAGAGGAAAGGATTTCTAAAATGAATAAAAAAAAATCCCAATTAAAAAAATACTCAAAAGTAACTTATAAACAAAAGTATTGGTCATTTTTTCCTAATATAATTTAGTTAGCTTTAAAAAAGCATTTTACATTTCAGTATATACCACAATCTGAGATCAACAGAAGCAATGGCTAATACTTATTATTTTAGTAGAAAGACATTAAATAGATGACACGGACAATATCTTGAGACATGACTTTAAGACTTTTGTTTGTAGTTTTGGAGCCACCTAAACCAATCTCCTATTTCTTCAAGTGTTTTTATATTGGACTTTAATCTCCTTTGGATGGTTTCTTTAGAAAAGCTCTTTCTCTGCCAATACTGGAAAGAGTACTTAGAGTCTGATAGAAAAAGCTTAAAAAAAGATACCAACCTGAATTATTTTAACATTCACTAAAGCAGAACAAACAGACCTTAGTTAGCTATAATATTGTCTTCTTTAGGCCCATCTGATACTCATTATACAAATATAGCCTTATTTTAAAAAATAGGTTCTAGATTTCCTTTTGAAGAATCATTCTTAACAACGGAGTTTGGAGCCTAGTAAAAAGTTAACCACTCACAACTTTGGCAACTGTCCCTCAAGAACAGTTTATTATTTATTTTAAGACACATATTTAAATTCAGAGAGCTGCAGCTATATGAGGTATTATTCACATTAAAAGCTGTTTCTTTAAACAGACTACAGACTCCTGTGTACACAGTTTTTTATAGATCACTATCTACTTGGCTACCTAGAGATGCCATGGGAATCTTCACAGTGTTTGGCTCAGGACACTTACATTTTCTTGCTCAGGATCATATTTGGTAAATCAGAACTTGTCCTAACTGATCATAAGAACCAGAAAGGACTTAGATAAAATTCTATTTTAGGAATGATTACCCTTAAGCCAGCAAACTCATTAATCAACAGAGGGGCAAACCGTGACTCGTGAGCCACAGTTTGCCTAACACTGCCTTAAGCCATTCTAAACACTGAAATGAATATCTAAAAAGATTCAAAAAGACAGCTTCAAACCAGAAAGTTCATTACCTGTCAGTATCACCATATACAACCCTTGCTCCCCATTTCTTGGTATCATTCACCAGTTTAATAGCTCGTTCCAAGGTCTCTCTGGCTTTGTGAACAATACTGTCACCAACCTGTTGGTACAAACACATTGAAATAATATTTTAACATAGCTTAGTAAAGTCAATAGACTTTTAAAATATAATACTTAATTTTAAATACTAAACATTTCTAAAATTAAATAAAGGGAAAAGAACATAGAAAGAAACCAAATAGTCACCATTCTTTCTACAAGTATTCAAGAAGAAAGTAAGATGAAGAATTTAAAAGAAGGAGCCATTCAATATACAGACTTGCCTGTGAGTGTATCAATATGTACAATGGATTTGCATTTTACACAAGTACACAGCTACATTTAATTCCTGGAATAATAAAATTTTATTTATTCAAGAACTTTCTAATATACCTTTATAACCAACCAAGCAGGAAACTACTGTGTATATGCATGAGTGTATGTGTATCTTTCCAAATGTTGTTGGAGGTTATGGTAATTTTTCAGTATTATTAAAGTTAATGCTAAAATCTCAGTGATTGGTTATACAAAATTTTTAGATAATCGTAAAACAAGGAAAATGTATAACTATATGATGGAAATTACATGACAAGTATTCAATTTTATCAAGTAGTCAGGTTATATGTATAACAAGGATTTTTTCACTGGTAAGGAAGGGGTGAGTCTTAACAATGATCATGGCAAAAGTTGACATAGTATTTAGCACTGCTGCTTCATTTATTTAACTCATTAAAGCTAAGAATTGGGGAAAATTGCCCATCACCACAAATGAAGCATCTTTTTTAGAATTTTAAAATAAGAATTACATACTTTCTCCTCTCATGTTAAGAAGCAAAGATAGTAATAAATATAATCCCTTCTCCTTTAACTGTAAAATTTGATCTAACTAAATGTAAGATTAAATAGTATTTAAAAGGCTATTTAAAGTTGCTTTATAAAGGAGATATGAAGTCTATGAACAAAGCAATAAATAGAAATACTGTAGCAGAAATTTAAAGGTCTTTGTTGAGACTTTTTGATGGATTAAAAGTAGGTCAACTATAACTTGATACATTTAAAAAATCTTGTTATCTAATTGAAATTCACGTTTTAATCTTTATTCTGTCATCTGTTGCCACTTTATAAAGATACACTTCAAAATATGTGATGGCAAATAGCTGGGTAGGTGAGCCACCTAGTGTCAAGTCAAATGTGCTTTTGAGATACATGCACATATGAACCTAATTGCCCGCCTCCTGCTCTGCCCCATTTAAGTTACACCCAGAAGAGTCAGAACTCTTGTAGCTCCCCCTTCCTGAAGACTATGCAACCTGAAGGATTCAGTGGCATGAGGGTGAGGGAGCAGAAGAGAGGAACACAATCTGATACTTTGTGCATGGTTTCTAATTTGAAAAATATAACTTTGCTATAGGGCTAAGAGATTATTCTGGCCTTCCTCTGACATAAAAAGATCATTAACAAAACAAATTACGTCCTTCTTTTCTCAATCACTACACTAACAAATTATTATATTAGTCTGTTACACTATATTGAATTCATATCAAATTAACACCCTACTTTAGTAAATAATAAGAATTTTATCTTTTAGTTGCAACTACCATTATAAAAGAAAGGTTCTGTTTTATATCTACTGTTACATGAGTAAATATGAAATGATTGTTGTTCACTCTGACATTTGGAGAAGCAACTTACCTATTCATCAGATCTCTATCAATACAGTAAAAGGAATTAGTACCAAGGTTGTTGTAAACATTGCTATAAATGTGACACTGAAATCTCATGCTGATAGTTGGTTACAATATGGTCATCCACGTTATGTAGAAATATGTATATGCTAATTTCTAAAATTACTGAAGACACAACAGTTCTCACAGAGAAAACCCACAAATCCTGAAGAGTATGTATATAGATAAGCCCCAGTTTGAGAAAACTAATCCTGTGTCATGGACATGAAACCCTTTAAAGTTTCAAAACAAAACGAACTGCTTTAATGAACAGGTTTTCATTTAGTCTCTTTTGAAAAAACTATAGAATTATACCACTTACCTCAATGCATGGCATTCTCCCAGAAAAATTAGCAGCTGTATAGCCAAACGTTACATTTGCTATCAGTTTAAGCCCTAGCTGTCGTGCATTGAGCATTCGTGAAAGGGCTCTGTCTTGCTTATAAGCCTTCATTGACTGCTTCACCATGAGTCTAGTCTTCAAAATTTCTTCCAACATTATTGGTAGCACACCCTTTCTTACTGAAGGCTATCAAAAAGAAAAAAAGAGTGTTTGAAATCCCTCAAACATTAGATTTAGATAATTAAGAAGGAAGCACGAAGTATAACAATGGCCAAATGTCATGAACTGAAACATTCTAACAACAAAGTGGCTAGAGGACCAATGACAATCAATATAAAATCATCATATTTTCTTTCTTTTGCAGAGGAATTTTTTCCTAAATGGTTCCTGTAATGGTTATAACTCTAATAAAGACTCCCAGGGAGGAGGATGTCAATTAGTGCATAAGGAAGACTACAGAACAAGTTCAGAGGGAAAGTTTGACCCAAAACCCCACTCTTTCAGAAAGACACACGGGATTTGTATCACTCAAAACAAACCTCAGTTTTTAAAGATCTCATCCTAATGACCCCAATAATCTCCATGGAACTCCGTTTATCTACCTTGGAAGAATGATGAGCTGGGATGACTCTGCTGACATTCAAACCTGCAGTTCCAGGGACTCTAGTTATTTCAAATTTGATGCTTAGACCATTAAGCCATCCCTTCTGGCCTATACTTATTAGCAATCTGGAAGAGGGGATGAATAGTGAGGTGACAAAATTTGTTGATGCCAAAAAAAAAAACCATTTGTATTAAGATTAGGGAGAATTTATGAGAACTCCAGCAGGTATAAAACCCACAAAACAGTATTAACTCTGAAGATGATTCACAGATACATGCAAGTTAATAATGCATGTTGGACTGAACAATTAAAGCTGCAGGTACAGGATAACCACACTCCTGAATATTAAAAAAAATATTATTTTCATTAATCTTTACACATTGGGTCAAAATGTAGATGTAAGTTTTAAAAATGTTAAAGGGAGATAAGCTGCTACATGTGTGACAATGAAAACAGTTTAACCTCTAATTCATTCTGTGTATCATTTAAAGAAGCCATAATGTTTATGTTAGGACATAATATTTGTGATAATGTGAAGACGTACTTTTCCCCAAAAGGAATATATCATGAACTTTCTGATAAAAATTTTCCTCATATCTAAGTGGCCAATTTAGATACTCTTTAAACACAGCATGCTCTTACTGATAAAGATGCTACCTTTGCTAAGTACACCAGAATGAATTTGAGGGCTTGTGAGGTCCATGCTATCATCAACCACCCTACTGTCCCATGATTCTAGTATGCTAAGGAACTTGAAAAGAAATGAGAGGCAATATAATATTCTCCTAGATCTCTCGTATTTGTCTTTTATTATTTAGTTTGGATATCTTTTTAGAAATGTAATCAATAAACAAGAGTATCATTCTTTCTGAGATAGTTTTGATTTAAAATAATATAGAACAATTAGCAGAGTGTACACAGCAAAGCAATTTAAATCTTTGTACATTAACATCACTGTGATCATCAAGTAGCTATTTAAGTCTGCCAGATTCTAACAGAGGGCAGAAGGTATACATGTTTTATTTCTTTCAATATTTCACTGAAAACTAAAATCAAATAATTAAAATATTTTAAACCTAAATTTATGCAAAACAAGATGATTGTTTAAAAGTTATTTCTTGGAAGATTCCTATATTTTCAACTGTGTGAGATAACATATTCAAGCAAACTTATTTTTCCCCCTCTGTATTAAAGGCCAACAAAATCTAAACCATTAGCTCTCCAAAGGTTAAGCCACAGTAGACACCTTTCATTTACAAAAGAGTATTACCTTGACAAAAGCTATTCCATTGGGGGACACTGTGATGTCATGCCTAATTTGGTAAAGTAAATCTGGAGGCACTCTCAGAGAGGTACAGCCAAATTTGAACTCATCAAACCTGTTAAGGAAGAAAATATTAAGCAAATACTTTCTCCAATCATAGAAGAGATTCTAAGCAATTTTAGGAATCTTTCTAATTCCATTAGAAATTCATTTTCAAACACCTAAACATAAATTCTTGTATTTAGTAATACGCTTGTCTAATTATAAAAAGCAGTTCTTCAAATATTCAGAACTTGTTAAAAGAAATATTCTTTAAATGACACTGTCCTAAAATTTATGGATAAATCTATACTGAAATACCAAATTTCAAGTCAACATGATTACCCTACATTAAGTTTCTTAAAAACTTAAGCCATAAAAAGATTATAAATAACTTTCTAAATTTTTAAAAATATATTTTATTGATTATTTACAGAGAGGAAGAAGAGAGAGAAAGTCAGAAACATCGGTGAGAGATATCGATCAGCTGCCTCCTGCACGCCCCCCCCCCCCCCCCACTGGGGACATGCACACAACCAAGTATATGCCCTTGACCGGAATCGAACCCAGGACTCTTCAGTCCGCAGGCCGAGGCTCTATCCACTGAGCCAAACCGGTTCTGGCTAACTTTCTAAATTTTTGATCTTAATAAAAAGTATTACCAATACTCTGAGTTAAAATATTGTTCTTATTCAGCTTATAAAATTCTTTGACATGAATAGCTAAAACATTTAACAGTGTAATTTTAAAAAATTCAGACTATGTCTAAGAAAAGTCAAGAGGAGTTAATAGCTGGGATTTTAAGATCATAATTCTCAAACAGTTACAATGAAAGGTAATTTATAGCAACAAATTAAATGTAACTCTCCATTAAAGAGAGGCCATAGATATACATGGAGAGTGCAACAGATAGTTGCAAGGCTGATGTATTCACAACGTGTTCATAAGTGTCATCCATCGGTGATGCTGACTTAGTCATATGACGATCTATGTCAATTAGTAGGAAAATAAAAGTAACAAATTAGCTGTGCTACATTCCATTAATTAATTTTGCTCATAAGGACAGTCTCTAGTGCAAAAAGACACTCAAAGTCTAATTTTAGTAATAAGTACAAAGCACAACCTAGTTGTAAATATGAAAAACTTACTTTCCCAAGTTCTCCACATGGCCAAGGCAGGTGGAAAAACAGTAGTTGTATGCAATCACAATAGAAGGATATAGTGACTGGAAATCCAGAACAAGAACAGAGTTGCTATAGAAGCGAGATTCAGGCTCCATAATTAGGGGGACACACTGTGGGGCTCTCATTTGGGACCTCTGCTGTACATTAGGTGTCACAGGAATATAGTTCATTGGTTTAGCAATACGCAACATCATTGACTCCACACGGTACTGTGGGCAGAGAGGTGGAGGTAGGAAGAGAAGAAGAAATAGTTTAAACATGCTGTTCTTTGAAATAGTCATCTGGGAAATATTTTGCTCTTTAGAATAAGGCTGCATGACTTTCTTACAATACATTACACAGTATTGATAATTAAGTCAGCTATTAGGTGCTTGAAGGGGACATTTATAAATCCTTTTCGTATTCCCAGAACTTTTAAAACAATTATTGTTGAAAGTATTACGTATGTCTCCTTTTCCCAACATGGACCTCTCTCCCAACCCACACCCTGGCCTCAGCCCAGGCTTTCACTCCCCTATTGTCTGTGTCCACTGGTTATGCTTATATGCATGCATATAAGTCCTTTGGTTGATTTCTTACCCCTCCTCCTGCTTTCCCTCTAAGGTCTGACAGTCTGTTTGATGCTTCTATGTCTCTATAAAAACTATAAAATATGTCAAAAGGCTTACTTCATAAAGCAACATTGAAAAGACAAATAGATTTCTTTTTACTTTTAAATACAGCTCTATCACAGTAAACAAATGTAGGAGAGACCGCTGTATTATTTGTCAACTTATTTTAAAAGTTGGCCAATCTTTTAGAAAGTCATTTGGGAAAGTTTGAGAATGAAACTCAGGAGACTTGAGATGATAAATGTTATCCCAATTTTTCAAGAAGGAAACACAAAGATTCCAGAATTAAAAGGTAATCAGCTCAAAAAATTGAATCAAGCAATTCATTGTTTGTAATAACAGCTATTACGCAGATGATCTGGAATATTAGATTAAAAAAAGCACTCGCCTGCACCTCCCAGGCACCCGAGCGGCCCCTGACTGTTGGTGCGAGGCTCCTGCAGGCCTGCAGCAGCCACACCTCCCAATACCCCGAGCCCATCCTTGCTAAAGGGACTGTTGTAAAAAGAAGGAAAAACAAAAAAGGGGAAGAACACAGGTACAAAAAATAAAAATGGCTACAAACAAGTACCTATCAATAATAACTTTAAACATAAATGGACTTAATGCTCCAACAAAATAAAAACCTTACATGACAAACTTACAGCCAATATCATACTCAATGGGCAAAAACTAAAAAAACACCCAACAAAACCATTTCCCCTAAGAACAGGAACAAGACAGAGATGCCCACTTTCACCACTCCTGTTTGACATAGTACCGGAAGTGCTAGCCATAGCAATCAGATAAGAAGAAGAAATAAAAGGCATCCAAATTGGAAAAGAAGAAGTACAATTGTCATTATTCACAAATGAAATATTATAGACAGAGAACCCTAAAAACTCCATAAAAAAACTACTAGAATTAATAAATGAATTTGGCAATGCAGCAGGATACAAAATTAACACCCAGAAATCTACGGCCTTTTCATACACCAACAATGAACTCACAGAAAGAGAAATGAGAAAAAAAAATTCCATTTACCATTGCAACAAAAACATTAAGATACCTGGGAATAAATTTAATCAAGAAGGTAAAGGACCTCTATTCAGAAAACTACAGGATGCTGAAAAAAGAGAGGAAGACATAAACAAATGGAAGAATGGATCGTGTTCATGGACTAGTAGAATCAACATCATTAAAATGTCCAGAAAAAAGAAAGCTTCTGAGAAACCAAGATGGTGGCATAGGTAAACACCTAAACTGCTGCCTCACACAACAATTTTAAAACTACAACTAAAAGACAAAATGGACATCATTTAGAACCACAGGAAAGCTGGCTGAGTGGAAATTCTACAACTGGAAAGAAAAAGAAAAGCACACTGATACTCAGAAGGCAGAGGTACTGAGATGCGTGTGCAGAGAGGACTGGCTACTGAGTGTGTGGCTGGCTTTCTCAAGTGGGAGGGAGACAAAAGCTTCCAATTGCGCTGAACTCCAGCTCTGGGTGAGACTCTGGGGACCTAGACTCATATGGGGTGAAACTGGATTGTCAGGAAAGAGAAAAGCACATGGAGACTCAGAGGAACTATGGAAGGCAGAGGTACTGAAGTGCCCATGAAGAGGGTGGGCAACTGAATATGTGGCTGGCTTTCTCAAGTGGAAGGGAGACAAAAGCTCCCGAATGCACTGAACTCCACTTCCAAGGGAGACTCTGGGGATGCAGACTCATTTGTGGGAACCCAGACTGCCTGGCAGCGGGTAGAACTCAGAGTGGCTTTCTCTCAGAGGTGCTTGCAACAATTACCACGGAACACTAAGACACAGAGGCCTATTAGGGCAGGGCTGATGGGAACCAATACTGTATTCTCCCCTCTGAGACTCCGCCCCATCCAAGCTGAGCACAGAGACTTTTGCAAGTCTTGTCTCATAAGGGTGTCTCCAGCACAGAAGTTCTCCCAGCATAGACACAGCTGATCCGTACAGCCAATTGGTCTGGAGGCAAATTCCTCCCAGGGATACCAACAATAATCAAGGTTTAACTACAATAAGACTGTGCACACAGCCCACAAAGGGTGCACCAAGAGTGTCCACCTCAGGTAACTGGGGAGGCTGAGCCACTGGGTCATATAGGACACCTACCACACAAAGCTATTCTATCAACTCAGGGAAGCAGTGAATATTTGGAGACAAAGAAATAGATCACAAATGAAAGAAATGGAGGAAAGCAAACGACTGGATATAGAGTTTAAAACCACTGTTATAAGGTTTCTCAAGAATTTGCTAGAAAAGGTCAATTAATTTAGTGAAATCCTTGAGGATATGAAAAAGGACCACCTAAATTAAGCATACACTGACTGAAATAAAATATATTATACAGAAATCTAAAAGCAGATTAGAGGATTGCAAGAATCAAGTCAAAGATTTGAAATACAAAGAAGCAAAAAACACTCAGCTGAAAAAGCAAAAAGAAAAAAGAATCCAAAAATGTGAAGATAATATAAGGAGCCTCTGAGACAACTGCAAGCATACCAACATCAGAATTATGGGGTGCTAGAAGAAGAGAGAGAGTAAGATACTGAAAACCTACTTGAAGATACAATGACTGAAAACTTCCCCTACCTGGTGAAAGAAATAGACTTAAAAATCTAGGAAATGTAGAGAACCCCAAACAAAAAGAATCCAAAGAGGACCACACCAAGACTCATCATAATTAAAATGCCAAGAGCAAAAGACAAAGAGAGAATATTAAAAGCAGCAAGAGAAAAACAGTTACCTACAAGGGAGCACCAATACAAATGTCAGATGATTTCTCAACAGAAAGTATGCAGCCAAGACAGGAGTAGCAAGAAATATTCAAAGTGACGAATATCAAGAACCTACAACCAAGGATATTCTACCCAGCAAAGCTATCACTCAGAATTAAAGGTCAGATAAAGAGTTTCAGAAGATAAGAAAAAGCTAAAGGGGTTCATCACCTCCAAACCAGTATCATATGAAATGCTGAAAGGTATTCTTTAAGAAGAGGAAGAAGAAGAAAAGGCTAAAGATAAAAGTTATGAACAACAAATACATATCTATCAACAAGTGAATCTAAAACTCAAGTGAATAAAAAAATCTGATGAACAGAATAAAATGGTGAATATGATAGAATCAGGGGTATAGAAAGGGAGTAGACTGACAATTCTTGGGGGAAAGAGGTTCGAGGGGTGTGAGAAGAGACTGGACAAAAATTGCACATCTATGGATGAGGACAGTGGGGTGGGGGATATGGGCAAAAAGTGGGGTGGGAACTGGATAGAGGGGAGCTTTGGGGGAAAAAGAGGAACAATTGTAATAATCTGAACAATAAAGACTTAATAAATTTAAAAAAATGTCCATATTGCCCAAAGCAATTTAAGATTCAATGCAATCCCCATTAAAATACTAATGACATACTTCAAAGACCTAGAACGAACTCTACAAAAATTCATCTGGGACAAAAAAAAAAAAAAAAAAAAAAAAGACCCCGAATAGCTGCAGCAATCTTGAGAAAGAAGAACAAAGTTGGGAGGAATCAAAATACCAGATAATGAAGCTATACTACAAAGCCACTGTTCTCAAAATTGCCTGGTACTGGCACAAGAACAGACATACAGACCAATGGAACAGAACAGAACACCCAGAAAATGACCCAAACCACTATGCTCAATTAATATTTGACAAAGGAGGCAAGAGCATACAATAGAGTCAAGACAGTCTCTTCAATAAATGGTGTTGGGAAAATTGGATAGATACATGCAAAAAAAAAAGGAACTAGACCACTAACTTACACCAGACACAAAAATAAACTCAAAATGGATACAGGATGTAAACATAAGATGGAAAACCATAAAAATATTAGAGGAATCCACAGGCAGCAAAACTTCAGACATATGCCAAAGCAATATCTTCACCAATACAGTTCCTAGGGCAATGGAAACTAAAGAGAAAATAAATGGGACTATATCAAAATAAAAACCTGTATAGCAAAAGAAACCATCAACAAAACAACAAGAAAGCTCACTGCACGGGAGAATATATTTGCCTGTGTTATCACTGATAAAGGTTTAATCTCCAACATTTACAGGGAACTCATACAACTTAACAAAAGGACGATAAACAACCCAATCAAAAAATGGGCAACGGACCTAAATAGATATTTTTCGAAAGAGGACATAAGGAAGGCCAAGAGACATATAAAAACATGCTCAAATTCACTATTCATCCAAGAGATGCAAATCAAAATGACAATGCGGTACCATCTCACAACTGTCAGAATGGCTATTGTCAACAAATCAACAAATGACAAGTGCCTGCGAGGATGCAGAGAAAAAGGAACCCCTATGCACTGCTTGTGGGAATGTAGACTGGTGCAGCCACTGTGAAGAATAGTATGGAGTTTCCTCAAAAAATTAAAAATGGGACTTCCATTTGATCCAGTGATCCCACTTTTAGGAATATATCTCAAGAAGTCAGAAACACCAATCAGAAAGGATATATGCATTCCTATGTTCATAGCAGCACAATTTACAATAGCTAAGATTTGGAAACAGCCTAAGTGCCCATCAGCAGATGAATGGATTAGAAAACTATGGTACATCTACACAAGGGAATACTATGCTGCAGTAAAAAAGAAGGAATTCTTATCATTTGCAACAGCATGGATGGAACTGGAGAGCATTATGCTAAGCGAAATAAGCCAGTCAGAGAAAGATAAATATCACATGATCTTACTCATTTGTGGAATATAATGATAAATATAAACTGAGCAAAAATAGAACCAGAGTCATAGAAGTATTGAACAAACTGTCTAACCTATGAGGGAGGGTGGGGGAGGTGAGGGGGCAAGAAATCAACCAAAGGATTTGTATGCACGCATATGAGCATAACTAATGGACACAGACTGGTAGGGGTGAGGGAGTGCGTGGAGGGCATGTGCTGGGAGAGGGAGGGGGGTGGTTGGGGAAAGGTCAATGGGGAAAAAAGAAAACTTATATAATACTTTAAACAGTAAAGATTATTAAAAAAAGAAAAAACTTGCAAGAATTAGCATGGGCTCACTGAAAACTTCTCATGTGGCTTTGAGGTATTCACCTTTTTAAAAATTATAAGCCAGTTCAAATATTTTTTAAAACCTGTAGGGGTATAAAATATAATAAATAGCTTACACACAATAAAATGAAATAAATAAATAGTGATGCCAAAATAATTAGTGCTCTAATTACTGATATCATAGGTTGAGAGAATGTTAAAATTACTCTATAGATACAGAGTAATTAAAACAATTAAAAGATTTTATGAAGTCAGGGAACCTCAGGGATTTAATGTGGTATCCCTGATGCCTACTATAACGTTTACTTAACACATTAAAGGTTTTCAAATAAATATTTGTTAAATGAATGTACAAAATCATTTTTATCAAGGCATGTGACAAAATTTCTCATTATATCTTTGAGAAATTAGAAAGATGAATTAAATGGATTCTAAGCTCTCATTTCTCTTTAACATTAAAAAAATCACCTCAAACATCTCAAAAATAAGTTATTTACTCTTAAGTGAACTTTCAAGTGCAAAAAACCCCCAACCAAACAACTTCAACCAACCAATGAAACGGATTTCCTACCTGTGAACCCCTTGTCAGTACATGTAAAAACTGAATGCCAAAAAGTCTAGCCATTTCACTGGTTTTTCCAATCAGGTCCAGCTGTTCTAACATTTGGAGATTTCCACGCACACGGCTAATATAATGATCAACCATTTTCCATCTGTTAAAAGAGAATCAATGCTATGAACATTAGGGAAAAACTAGGACACCTTAAATTAGTACTGTTTTCATTCTGCCAAAACATACATATTATAAGTGAGGTTATTTAAGGAGTAATGATGTATGTTAAAGTATGCTAAAGAATTAAACATTACAAAATTTCAGATATTTCCAAAGCATAAAACTTAGTGAAAATATGCAAAGTTTGAAATAGCGCTTGTAATTAGATGGTAAGACTAAAGATAATTATTTTCAATGTTTTTCTTGGTGCTACTTTTTATTCTAAAAAAATTAACATACTTTTTCTAGATGCCACTGCTGATGATGCAATAATTATACAATTTTAATTTATCATATCTATAGGTATTTTTATATCTTCACCGAATATTTTTTATTGATTTTAGAGAGAGTGAGAGAGAGGAAACATCGCTATGACAGAGAAACACTCTTTGTTGCCTCCCTTATGCTTCAACCAGGGATAGATGGGGAACCTTTTGATGTATGGGATGATGTCTCAACTGAGTCACTAGCCAAGGCATCTATAATTTTTTTTTAAGAACATGGAAGCTTTGGGTTATCGTTTGTAAATACCCATCTAAAATCATGAATTGTCTTCTCATGGGAAGAAACAGAGTAATTTGGAAAAGATTTAGAAAAACCAGGAAAATAATTTTTATGAAACCATAATGGGGTAAATGTACATCAAATTAGTATTTCCTGTGAAAGCAAAAATATTATTTTCTTTGATTTAAACTTTAAAAAAATTGACCTGTTTATCTTTTTGGTAAGAAAACAAGCAAACAACAACCCTCACCAGAGCCATAAAAGGAAGTTTTCAGTTAATATTATGTTATTTAAATGTAAAAATGACCCAAAGATATGCTATAAAGAAAAAAATTCATTCAAAGAATATTAAGGTTCAAATATATTGCAACTTTTAATTACATGGCTTTTAGAACAATATAGTCATATAACTGCTAAATATAAAAAGTTAAAACGGGCAGGCAGGGCTCAGTGATTGAGCGCTGACCTATGAAAAAGGAGGTCACAGTTCCATTCGGCTCAGGATACATGACCGGGTTGCTGGCTCAATTCCCAGTAAGTGATGTGCAGGAGGCAGCCGAATGATGATTCTGTCTCATCACTGAGGTCTGTATCTCTTTCTCCCTCTCCTTTCTTCTCTAAAATCAATAAAACATATTTTTAAAAAATACATTGCATATATTGAAAAAAAGAGAATGACTTGATTTTTCACCAGAAAAAGAGGAGGTCTGGAGAAAAGGAAATGAAATCCTTAAAGTGGTGAGGAAAAAGAAATCTCAACCCCAAAATTAGACAGTAAAAATATTAAAAAGTTAAGGTCAGAAAAAGTTATTTTCGGAACAATAAAGGCTGAGACAATTTGTTGCCATTAGACTTGGACTAGAAGACTTGCCAAAGAAAATAATTTAGCAGTGTCTTAAAATGTGAAACAAGCCTAGCCAGTATAGCTCAGTGGTAAACTATCAACCTAAGAACCAGGAGGTTATAGTTCAAAATTCCTGTTCAGGCATATGCCCCGGTTGTGGGCTTGATCCCCTGAGTATGGCATGCAGAAGGCACTGATCAATGATTTTCTCTCATCATTGATGTTTCCATTGTTCTCTCTCCCTTCTTCTCTGAATAAAAATATATTAAAAAAAAAAGTGCAATGAATAACCATGTAACCCAGCAATTCCACTCTAGAGAAATGAAAATGTATGCTTACACAAAAATTTTCATACAGTTTTACTTCACAATAGCCTCAAACTAAAAAAAATCCTAATTGTCCATCAACAGGTAATTGGATACACTGGATACTCAAGTAAATTGTGGTAATTAAGTATTATTTACTAATAAAAGTGGAAATTACTGCTGTATGTAACAGCATGGTTGAATCTCAAAAAACATGCTGAATTTCTTGAAAGAAACTAGAAACAAAGGGGTAGGTTCTAAATAACTATACTAAAGTTCTAGAACTGGCAAAATTAATCTTTATCTCTAGAAATTCAATTAGTACTTACCTGTGTAGTTAAAAAATAGGTAGGTTTACTGCAAAGCTGTCTTAAAATTTTCTGGGTATTAGAAATGTTTTTTTAAATCTTGATTGTGGTAATGGTTACAGGATATATACATTTTTCAAAGTCATCACACAATACACTATAAATGTATGTATTTTACTGCATATAAATTATACTCCAATAATATTGATTTAAAAAGACATTATCCTCTTCAGAGTTATAAAACATTACCTGTATAGATCTGTCTTGTTATCAAACCAATCTGATAAGACTCGAAAGGTAAAGAGGGGAAAACGCTGATGAAGAACATGAAAGCTCACGTTTTCAAAGGTGTAGTTAGTCAGAGCCACCTAAAAAACAAGAAAAACAAGACTCCCTTATAATAATGCTTGTATTTACATACAAATTTGGTTCTAAAAGATTCTAAATATTACTTCTAACCTTCCAGAGTGGCAATCACAATTTAAATCTAAGTGTGTGTGTATGGAGCCAAACATCTGATCTCAGGTAGTTCCATGATTACCTAATTAATACAGAGTATATTTAGACTAAACCTAATCTGCTGGAATATACATCTTCATTAAAACAAAAACAAAAGAACAACAAAAAACCTCTGATGGAAAAGATCACCTCATTTGTCCTGCAGTTTTCTCATTAGTGAAAAACTGGAAGTTTGCCATAAGTTGACCTATGAGATTAATTAGAGGATTCTTATGACCTCAAACTAAACTTAAATAAAATCTTAGAAATTCATCCCCAATATCTGAGGCAAGTCACAAATCCATGGACTGGGTTGATATTATTTCAAAGAGAACAATTTCATAAATTTGATTAAGACTAAACATATTATAATCCTATATTACACTCACTCAACTTTGAGTCTTCTTGGTGTCACAGAAGCATAACAATGCAGCTATAATCTCAATTATGGTAATATTAAAGGAAACAACACAATAAAATTAAGACAATCCATTTTCAGAATGTTCTAATGTTCAGAGAGTGGTTTACTATAAAAGTTAAAATATGAATCTAAAAATATGAGCTAGGAGTTTGTCACTTATCTTAGTCAGAAATCTGAGTAAGTTAAACATTAGGTAAATATACTTTGTAGATCAAAGTCAGAATCGACAAAAATAAAGTGTTCAGTACTTGTTCATTTATTTTAGTGATAAAGGAATGGGCTGAGAGGCGTACATTTTTCCATTCATTCGTAGAGTCAATGTGCAAAACACAATGTTGAATCACTTCAGAAACAAACTTACTTAGAACTGGGGGAGGCAGTCAGATCTAGCGCAGGGGGATACAGAAAATAATGAAAAGAGGCCATAGTAAGCACCTGTGGCCTGTATTCTCCATCATCTCATTCCTTTATTTTTTTTTTTTTGTTTTAATTGTTTAAAGTATTACATATATTAGTACATATATCTCTTCCCCCCACCATTGACCTTCCCCCAGCTTCCCCTACCCTGTCACATATCCTCATCCCACCCCCCAGTGTCTTGTGTCCATTGGTGTGCTTATATGCATGCATGTAAGTCCTTTGTTTGATCTATTTCCCTCCCTCTCCAACACTCCCCAACCTTCCTGCTGTAATTTGACAGTCAGTTCGATGCTTTACTGTCTCTGTATCTATCTTTTTATTCATCAGGTTATAATGTTCTTTATTTTCCATAAATGAGATCATGTGGTATTTTTCTTTCACTGCTTGGCTTATTTCACTTAATATAATGCTCTCCAAGTCCATCCATGCTGCTGCAAATTCTAAGAATTCCTTTTTTATAGCAGTGTAATATTCCATTGTGTAGATGTACCATAATTTTCTAATCCAGTCATCTGCTGATGGGCATTTAGACTGTTTCCAAATATTAGCTGTGGTGAATTGTGCTGCTATGAACACAGGGGTGCATATATCCTTTCTGACTGGTGTTTCTAGTGTCTTGGGATATAATCCTAGAAGTGGGATTACTGGGACAAATGGGAGCTCCATTTTTATTTTTTTGAGAAAACGCCATACTGTTCTCCACAGTGGCTACACCAGTCTGCATTCCCACCAGCAGTGCACAAAGGTTCCTTTTTCTACGCATCCTCACCAGCACTTGTAGTTTGTTGATTAGTTGACGATTGTCATTCTGACAGTTGTGAGATGGTACCGCATTGTCATTTTGATTTGCATCTCTCGGATAATTAGTGACTTTGAGCATGTTTTCATGTGTCTCTCTGCCTTCCTTCTGTCTTCTTTCGAAAAGATTCTATTTAGGTCCGTTGTCCTTTTATTGGATCATTTATCTTCCTTTTATTAAGTTGTATAAGTTGCCTGTAGATGTTGGCGATTAAACCTTTATCAGTGATAACATTTGCAAATATGTTCTCCCATACAGTGGGCTTTTTATTGTTTTGTTGATGGTTTCTTTTGCTGTGCAAAAGCTTTTTATTTTGATTTATTTTCTCTTTAGCTTCCATTGCCCTAGGAGTGGTATCGGTGAAGAAATTGCTTTGGCATATGTCTGAGACTTCTCTGCCTGTGGATTCCTTTAGTATTTATAGTTTCCTGTCTTATGTTTACATCCTGTATCCATTTTGAGTTTATTTTTGTGTATGGTGTAAATTGGTGGTCTAGTTTCATTTTTTTGCATGTTATCTGTCCAATTTTCCCAACACCATTTATTAAAGAGACTGTCTTGACTCCATTGTATGTTCATGCCTTCTTTGTCAAATATTAATTGAGCACAGAGGTTTGGGTTGATATCTGGATACTCTATTCTATTTCATTGGTCTATATGTCTGTTCTTGTCCAGGCTGTTTTGAGAATAGTGGCTGTGTAATACAGCTTGAAATCTGGTATTGAGATTCCACCTACTTTATTCTTCCTTCTCAGGATTGCTGTGGCTATTTATTCCAGATGAATCTATGAAGAATTCTTTGTAGGTCTGTGAAATATGCTGTTGGTATTTTATTATTTATTTATTCATTCATTTCTTTATTTTTGGTATAAGCTTTTTTTAACAAATAAATCTTTGTTGTCCAGTTTATTACAGATGTTCCTCTTTTCTTCCCCCCATAGCTCCCTTCCACCTGATTCCCCACCTCATACCCCATTCCCTTACCCCCTACCACTGCCCTCATCCATAGGTGTAAGATTTTTGTCCAATCTCTTCCTGCACCTCTCATATCCCCTTCCCCCGAAGAATTGTTAGTCCATTCCCTTTCTGTGCCCCTAATTCTATTATATTCACCAGTTTACTCTGTTCATCTGAGTTTTTATTCACTTGATTTTTAGATTCACTTGTTGATAGGTATGTATTTATCATCACTTTGTTGTTCATAATTTTTATCTTTACCTTTTTCTTCTTCTTAAAGAATACCCTTCAGCATTTCATATAATCCTGGTTTGGTGATGATGAACTCCTTTAGGTTTTTCTTCTCTGTGAAGCTCTTTATCTGCCCTTCAATTCTGAAAGATAGCTTTGCTGGGTAGAGCACTCTTGGTTGTAGGCTCTTACTATTCATCACTTTGAATATTTCCTGCCACTCCCTTCTGGCCTGCATCGTTTCTGTTGAGCAATCAGCAGACAGTCGTATGGGTACTCCCTTGTAGGTAACTTTTTCTCTTGCTGCTTTCAAGATTCTCTCTTTGTCTTTTGCCCTTGGCATTTTAATTATGATGTGTCTTGGTGTGGTCCTCTTTGGATTCCTTTTATTTGGGGTTCTGTGTGCTTCCTGGACTTGTAAGTCCATTTCTTTCACCAGGTAGGTAAAGTTTTCAGTCATTATTTTTTTAAATATAAATAATGACTGAAAATTCTCTTCTTCTGGCACCCCAAAATTCTGATGTTGGTACTCTTGAAGTTGTCCCAGAGGCTCCTTACACTATCTTCACATTTTTGAACTCTTTTTTTCTTTTTGTTTATCTGGTTGGGTGTTTTTTGCTTCCTCATATTTCAGATCTTTGGTTTCATTCTTAAGGTCCTTTAGTCTGTTGTTGGATTTCTGTATATTATTCTTTATTTCAGACAATGTATGCTTAATTTCTGACTGATCCTTTTCCATTTTATTTGGCATTCTCATTAAAATCCTTGAAGGTCTCACTAAGTTTCTCGGCGGTTTGTAGAAGATTCTTGAGTAACATTATAAATGTGGTTTTGAACTCTATGTCCCATCATTTGCTTTCCTCCATTTCTTTCATTGGTGACATGTTTCTTTGTCTCTGCATTTTGGCTGCTTCCCAGTGTTGACGGGGTGGCTTTGTGCACTAGTTGTCCTTAGGGCCCAGTAGCTCTGCCTCCCCAATCACCTGAGGTGGACACTCTTGGTACACCCCTTTGAGGGCTGGGTTCACAGTCTTGTTGTAGTTAAGCCTTGATTGCTATTGGTACACTGGGAGGAATTGACCTCCAGGCCAATTGACTGTGAGGATTAGCTGTGTCTATTAATGGAGGAACTGCTGTGCTGGAGACACCCCTATCAGGCAGGACTTGCTTCACAGTGGGGCTTTGGTGCTCACTGAGTCTGCCTCTGGAGTGTGTCACTTATGTAAGTGAAGAGTTGAAATCTGGTTTCGTCTCACACTGACCTTTAGGTACACTGGTTGCTGGATCTCCAAGGAGGTGCAAGTTAGCTAGTGTCTAAGGCCACCCAGCAGGAGCTAAAGGGAGATCTGCAGAGTTTGCTTGGAGTTTGGAAGTTTTGGAGTTGTGTGACCCAGTTGCAATTTGTTAGGTTAAGCTGCAAGAGAGCAGGCCATTTATATGAAAAGGCTGCTACGCACAGCTCGGTGGGTTTGTAAATTGGGTGGGGTCTCAGCGAAACACTAGGGTGTGGCAAACAGTGCTGGCTGCCAGTCAGCCCTCTCTACGTCTGTGTTTCTGCATCCCTGTGTCTCACGTCCCATGCCCCAGTGCAGTAAACAATGATTCTTGTGCGCACCTCTGTGAGAGAGCCACCCTCCCTTTCTGACCCGATGGCAGACAGTCCAGTTTCTCTCTGCATGAGTCTGGGTCCCCAGACTATCGCCTGAAACTGGAATTCAGAGAGTTAGGAAATTATAACTCTCTCCTAATTGAAAAAAACAACACAGCACACACCAGCCCTATTTGTGCGCATCTCCATACCTCTGCCTTTCTGAGCCTCTGCATGTTCTACCAGGTCTCAGTGAACTTTTTTCTTTCCTTCTAGTTGCAGAACTTCCACTCTGCCACTTTCCCGTGGTTCTGTGGGATAGTCGTTTTGTCTTTTAGTTGTAGTTTTGGCGTGATTGTGAGAGACAGCACTTATAGGTGTATACCTTATGCTGCCATCTTGGTTCTTCCTGCCGTTGGTATTTTAATGGGGAGTGCATTGAATCTATAGATTGCTTTGGATAGTATAGACATTTTAATGATGTTGATTCTACCAATCCATAAAAATGATATGTTCTTCCATTTGTTTATGTCTTTATCTCTTTTTTTAGTGTCTGTAGTTTTCCACATATAGGTTTTTGCTTCCTTACTTAAGTTTATTCCTAGGTATCTTAATTTTTTTGGTGCGAAGGTAAATGGGATTGTTTTAATTTCTCTTCCTGTAAGTTCACTATTGGTGTATAGAAATGCTATAGATTTCTTGGCGTTAATTTTGTATTCTGCTATATTGCCAAATTCATTTATTAAGTCTATTAGTTTTTTGATGGAGTCTTTTGGGTTTTTATATATATATATATCATGTCATCTGTAAATAAGGACAGCTTTACTTCTTCTTTTCCACTTTGGATGCCTTTTATTTCTTCTTCGGGTCTAATTGCGATGGCTAATACTTCCAGTACTATGTTGAACAGGAGTGGTGAGAGTGGGCATCCCTGTCTTGTTGCTGTTTCATCTCACTCCTTTAGTTGTTCATCATTTCCTCATCTTCAATGTCAAAAACAAAATGTACATAAAGAAATGTACACAAATTTAAAGTGAACAACTCATGAATTTTTATGTATGTATACGTCCATGTCATCCCATTCACATGTCACCCCATCTACATGAAGATATAGAAAATTTCTAGGACACTGGAAGGCTCCCTTGCACACTTTCCCAGTCAATACTCATGAAAGTTAACCACTACAGATTATCCCTTCCCACTATCTCCTCACTCCCCATCAAGATTTGACAGTTATCTTTCTTTCTTACAAATGCATAAACCATTTATGTCTTATTTGGCTCATTTTTGGTGCCTATAGGTCCAATGATAGATGTCCTATTGAAACTATATAATAGAGAGAGAAACCAAGATGGAAGCATAGGTGAACACCTAAACTGCTGCCTTGTATAATTTCAAAACTACAACTAAAATCTAGACATCATCCAGAACCACAGGAAAGTTGGCTGAGTGGGAATTCTACAACTAAAAAGAAAGAGAGTGGCTCACAGAGACTCAGAGGAGCTAGAAAAAGCTGAGGTATGGAGAGGCCAGCGTGGAGAGGATGGGTGGCAGAGTGACCGGCTGGCTTCCTCTAGTGGGAGGGAGATGGAAACTCCCCATTGCACTGAACCCCAGTTCCGAGTGAGACTCATCCGGGGGGAGTCTGGACTGTTGGGAAAAGGGAAGAGTTCACAGAAACTAGGGGGAGCCATGAAAGGCAGCAGAGGTCTGGAGGTGCGTGTGTAAGTGTGCACAGAGAGTACTGCAGTGATTACTGATGGATACTGACACCCTGGGGCCTCATAGGGCAGGGCTGACAGGAAGCCAAGGCTGTTTGCTCTGCCCTGAGACTCCGCCTCATCCAAGCTGAGTACAGAGGCTTTTGTAATTTTGCAAGTCTTATATCATAAGGCTGTCTCCAGCTCAGAAGTTCTCCTGGCAGAGACATAGCTAATCCTCACAGCCAATTGGCCTGGAGGTCAATTCCCCCCACTGATACCAATAACAATTAAGACTTAACTACAAAGGTTGTACACATAGTCCTCAAAGGGATGCACTAAGAAAGTCCACCTCAGGTAACTGGGGAGGCAGAGCTACTGGCCATATAGGATACCTATCACACAAAGCTACTCTACCAACTCAGGGAAGCAATGAAAATGTAGAGACAAAGAAACATATCACAAATTAAAGAAATGGAGGAAAACAAACAACTGGATATAGAGTTTAAAACCACAGTTATAAGGTTTTTCAAAAATTTCCTAGAAAAGGTCAATAAATTTAGTGAGACCCTCGTGGATATGACCAACTAGAAATTAAACATACACTGACTGAAATAAAAAATATTATACAGAGACCTAATAGCAGACTAGAGGATCGCAAGAATCAAGTCAAAGATTTGAAATACAAAGAAGCAAAAAACACTCAACTGGAAAGAATTCAAAATTTTGAAGATAGTGTAAGGAGCCTCTGGAACAACTTCAAGCATACGTTAGAATTATGGGATGCCAGAAGAAGAGAGAGAGCAAGATACTGAAACCTACTGGAAGATACAGTGACTGAAAACTTCCCCCACCTAGTGAAAAAAAATTGACTTACAAGTCTAGGAAGCGCAGAGAACCTCAAACAAAAGGAATCAAAGAGGACCACAACAAGACACATCATTAAAATGCCCAGAGCAAAAGACAAAGAGAGAATATTAAAAGCAGCAAGAGAAAAACAATTCATTACCTACAAGGGAGCACCCATACGACTGTCAGCTGGTTTCTCAATAGAAACTATGCAGGCCAGATGGGGAGTGGCAACAAAATATTTAAAGTGATGAATAGCAAGAACCTACAACCCAGATTACTCTACCCAGCAAAGCTATTATTCAGAATTGAAGGGCCGATAAAGAGCTTCACATATAAGAAAAACCTAAAGGAGTTCATCAACACCAAACCAGTACTATATGAAATGCTGAAAGGTATTCTTTAAGAAGAGGAAGAAAGAAAAACGTAAAGATATAAATTATAAACAACAAATACATATCTATCAAAAAGTGAATCTAAAAATCAAGTGAATAAAAAAATTTGATGAACAGAATAAACTGGTGAATATAATAGAAACAGGGGCATTGAAAGGAAGTGGACTGACAATTCTCAAGGGGAAAAGGGTGAGGGGGGGTGTGGGAAGAGACTGGATAAAAATCGTACACCTATGGATGAGGACAATGGGGGAGTGAGAGGTAAGGGCAGAGCGTGGGGTGGGAACCGGGTGGAGGGGAACTATGGGGAGGGGGGAGAAGAACAATTGTAATAATCCAAACAATAAAGATTTATTAAATTAAAATAAACAATATATTTGACACACACATATATAAACACACACTTATACACTTATTGTGAACATGGTCTGTCCTCAAAGAACTTAATATATATTTTATTTTGTACATATCCTCAGTTTGAAAAGTTACTACCTGAATCTAGACTAAATTTCTCTTACTGGAGTAAATGAAAAAGGCCAACTGAATTCATCTTGCCTTAAGTGCAAAAATGATTTATGTGTAAGAAATGATAAGAGTATACAACATTCAACACATATACCATATTTTATAATAGCTATAGATTTTCTGGTTAATGCTACCTTAGACACAAATAAAAATATTAAAATTTATCAATAACATTAAAGTCAAATACTTCTGTAGCTTTGTATTTTAGATAGTGGTTATTGTTATAACTCTACTTAAGAATAATACAAAAAATTTACACAGGCACACAGGTTACACAGTAAGTTATACTAATATGCTATAATGATTAAAATAATTATATTGAGCTAATCTCTTATTCACAAACAAAATTTTAGCTAAAGCACCTTACCTCATTTCTCATGATTCTCCAAAGATTCAGTGTAATTCGGCCAACAATATTTATTTCACTCATTGTATCTGACCCATAGTCATCTCTTTCAGCTGCAAATCTGTTTTCAATTTTGTCATCTATAGAAATGAAAACAAGCTGCATCAGGACTCACAGAAATGAAATTTCTAAGCAAATTCTGATAAAGTGAGAATAAAAATTAAAGATGAAATATAATTCAGTCTATTTTGTTTATACTTAGAGATCATTATTTTGACTAATAATTATTTTTCTTTCCTCTTTAAGTTATGAAATAATTTTGTGAAATAAATGTATTTAAAAATTATATATGTTTTAATAAGTTTGTGTGTATATAATATATAACATACTATATATACATACACTTGAAAAACAGTAAGCCCCTTTCTCTTTAAATTTGGTAATTTCTGGTGCTATTTTTATAAATACCTAAGGCTATCGCATTTGTTTGGTGCTAAAATGAAAAATGTCTAATATTAAATCAGCCATTTCTTGGAAAAAATGGTTTTTAACATAACCAATTCTCAGAAAATTTTTTGACATCAATCAATGATGTTCATATTCAGGATGAAATTCCCTAAGCTGTGGGAAGTCTTCATTTCTCTTAGAGCAAATAGAATTCTGAGTCTAGTTTCTTAAGTGAAGATTTTACTAGATTGGAAATTAAAATGTGTTTTCCTTATGTAACACTGGGTATATATAAAAATGTTGCTGATTAGAGACTCTGGAATAATAAATATATTTACCATGTACTAAATAGCCATTATGTTCTAAGAATCTCATTCACATTATTTTATGTATTTATTTATATATCTTTTATTTAAAAGTATATTGACTGATTTCAGAGAGGAAACAAGGAGAGAGAAACATCAACGATGAGAGAGAATCATTGATTGGCTGCCTCCTGCATGCCCCCTACTGGGGACTGAGCCTGCAACCCAGGAAAGTGTCTTCGACTAGAATTGAACTCAGGACCCTTCAGTCAGCAGGCACAAGCTCTATCCACTGAGACAAAGAAGCTAGGGCCACATTATTTTAATACAACCACTTTATTATGTTAGTATACTTTTTATTTTGCTCTGTAGTACATTGTACTTGGAAATTTTTATCTTGCTCCAGGTCATGTAGTAACACAACCAGTATTATACAACACCGTTACCTGATTCCAAAGATTATGTACACACCCCACCCTCACACCACTCTTCTTTATTTTAAAGAGATAATGTTGGAAAAAATTTTTTCATTTAACGAACGCTTTTATAATGTTTACTATATTCTCACGTTTCAAGTATTTCACAATTGCCCTGAGATAAGTTCTATTATCACCCCCATTTTAGATGAACAAATTGAGGTATGGGCAGGTTAAGTAACTTGCTTGACAGCAGTATAGCCAGAATATTGGAGCCATGCAGTCTTTCTCTAGAATATGTGCTCTTTACTATGCTGCCTCCCTCACCAGGCCTTCTATTGTACCAGGTTGCCCCACAAATACAATTTCAACAGTGATTTTTAAAAGAACACAAGCTTCCATTCACTCTTCTGATTTGTAGTTATGTCTTCCCTATTATAGCTAATTAGCCTAATTAATAAGGGCATCTGAATACTCAGCTTTTTCTCCTGAAACCTATCCCAAATAAAATTTTGAAAAAAATTGAGATATACCACTATTCTTATTACTCAGTACATAAAAAAAAAAAGCAACAAAAAAACTAAATGTAAAGTATCTCTGCTTTTATATTCTAAGTGTTGGCAAAGCTCAAAAAATATTTACTGTCCTTGAATCTTCTAGTTTTGACTTTTGCTTTTAAATTTACCAACACTTAGCACATTTTACTGAAACATAATTTCCCAGAAACTAATCTCTTGATTAATTTTTACCAATTTTGTATTTGGTCTTTTAGTCTCTTCAAGTATATTCTATGTTATATAGAATAAGTCCTAGTCCAACCTGTGGGAGCCTTTAAAATAAAGTTCTTAAAAATTTTGTAGTTGTATTAAAAAAATTTTAAAAAGTGCTTTATAAACTGTAATTTTGATATGTCTCTCATTATTGGCTCTTCTCTTAAATGAGAATCAGACTTTGGAAGAAAAGACTAAAATACAGAACCAGATAAATAACATAAAATTATGGTGCATCAAGAAAATGTTATATGAGAGAAACAAATGTAATAATTTGAATAATAAAGATTTAAAAAAAAAATGTTGCCGAGACTGGTTTGGCTCAGTGGATAGAGCGTTGGCTTGCGAACTGAAAGGTCCCAGGTTCGATTCCGGTGGAGGCACGTACCTTGCTTGTGGGCACATCTCCACTGTGGGGCGTGCAGGAGGCGGCTGATCGATGTCTCTCTCTCACCCATGTTTCTGACTTTCTATCTCTCTCCCTTCCTCTCTGTAAAAAACCAATAAAATATATTAAAAAAATAAAAAGTTATGTTCTGGCCTGGCCTGGTGGCTCAGTTGGTTGGAGCATCGTCCCGTTCACTAAAAGGTTTCAGGTTAAATTCCCAGTCAGAACACATACCAGGTTGCAGGTTCAATCCCTTGTTGAGGTGTGTACAGTAGGCAACTAACCAATGTTTTTCTCTCTCTCTCAAAAAAAAATCAATAAAAGCATATCCTCAGGTGAGGATTAATAAATGTTTTTTACAATGATTATGAAGACTATCTCATAATATAAAATACTTACAATAAGATGCTAGATGAAGGAAGCATAATAAAAATGGGGTATATGTGTGATGAAAGTTACAATGTATATAAAAAATAAAAACCTGCCCTAGCTGGGTATAGTGTCAGCCTGTGGACTGAAAGGTCCCAGGTTTGATTCCTGGTCAAGGGCACATGCCTGCGTTGGGTGTTCAATCCCCAAAAGGTAGCCAATTGATGATCCTCTGTCATTATTGATGTTAGTACCTTCTCCCCCTCTCCCTTCCTCTTTGAAATCAATTAAAAATATATATAAAAAAATAAAAACCTATATATGTATATGAAAAAAGATTAAAAGAAAAAAATAGAGAATCCAAGATGGCGGCATAGGTAAACACCTACACTGCTGCCTCGCACAACAATTTTAAAACTACAACTAAAAGACAGAACGGACATCATCCAGAACCACAGAAAAGCTGGCAGAGTGGATATTCTACAACTAGAAGGAAAGAGAGGGGCTCACAGAGACCCAGAGGAGCTGTAAAAAGCTGAGGTATGGAGATGCGTTCATGGAGAGAGCGGGTGACGGCAAACCTGGCTGGCTTTCTCTGGCGGGAGGGAGATGGAGACTCTCAACGCCATTGAACCCCTTATCCTATGACACTAAACCCCAGATCCAGCCGAAACTCATATGGGGGGAGTTTGGACTGTGAAGGGGGAGAAGTGCACAGAAATTTAGGGGAGTCAAAAAAGATCAGAAGTCTGATGGTGCGCACGGCACTGTGCGCAGAGGACCAACTGCTGACTGTGCCACTGGCTTTCGGGACCCTCCCAAGTGTGCCACTTCTAACTCCATTAAACCCCAGTTTCGGGCAAAACCCTAGAACCTTTAGACCAGACTCGTGTGGTCCCGGAGCACAGGGGAGCCGGTGAGGCAGCAGTCTAGAGGCACTGTGAGAAAGCATGCGCGCACAGGGACTGCTCCAGCGATAACCCAGTCACGTGACACTCAGGGGCCGTGGAGGGCGGTGCCAACTGGAAGGCAAGGCGGTCCCTTAAGCCCTGAGACTCCACCCATCCCAAGCTCAACAGAGAGGCTTTTGCAGTTTTGCAAGTCTGGTATCACAAGGCTGAATCCAACACAGAAGTTCTCTCAGCATAGTGAAAATGCCGAGATAAGGGAAGGGATCAAAAACAAAAGAAATGGAGGAAAACAAACAACTGGATATAGAGTTCAAAACCACGCTTATAAGGTTTTTCAAGAATATCCTAGAAAAGTTGGATAAAATTAGCGAGACCTACCAGAGATGCAAAAGATCCAACTAGAGATGGAAAAGGACCAATTAGAGATGATAAAGGACCAAATAGAAATTAAACAAACACTGACTGAAATAAAAAATATTATACAGAGACCTAACAGCAGACTAGCGGAAGGCAAGAATCAAGTCAGAAATTTGAAATATAAAGAATCAGAAAACACTCAACTAAAAAAGCAAGAAGAGAAAAGAATCCAAAAATGTGAAGATAATGTAAGGAGCCTCTGGAACAGCCTCAAGCGTACCAACATCAGAATTGTGGTGGTGCCAGAAGAAGAGAGAGAGCAAGATACTGAAAACCTACTTAAAGAAATAATGACTGAAAACTTCCCACATCTGGTAAAAGAAATAGACTTACAAGTCCAGGAAGCACACAGAACCCCATATAAAAGGAATCTAAAGAGGACTACACCAAGGTACATCATCATTAAAATACCAAGAGCAAAAGACAAAGAGAGAATGTTAAAAGCAGCAAGAGAAAAACAATTCATTACCTACAAGGGAGCATGCATACGACTATCAGCTGATTTCTCAACAGAAACGATGCAGGCCAGACGGGAGTGGCAAAAAATATTCAATGTGATGAATAGCAAGAACCTACAACCAAGAATAATCTATCCAGCAAAGCTATCATTCAGAATTGAAGGGCAGATAAAGAGCTTCACAGAGAAGAAAAAGCTAAAGGAGTTCATCAACTCCAAACCAGTATTATATGAAATACTGAAAGGTACTCCTTAAGAAGAGGAAGAAGAAAAAGGTAAAAGATAAAAAATTATGAACAACAAATACATATCTATTGACAAGTGAATTAAAAATTAAGTGAATTAAAAATTTGATCAACAGAATAAACTGGTGAATATAATAGAATCAGGAGCAGAGAAAGGGAGTGGACTGATAATTCTCAGGGGGAAAGGGGGGAGGGTGTACAGGGAGTGACTGTACAAAAATCATACACCTATGTACTCATCAATGGGTGGGGGGAGGTAAGGATAGAGGGAGGGGTCAGAGCTGGGTGGAGGGGAGCTATGGAGGGGAAAAAAGAGAGACAAATGTAATAATCTGAATAATAAAGGTTTAATTAAAAAATATATATATATATATACTAATGGTGTGTGTGTGTATATATGTAGCAGTGAGATTGGGGTATTTTTTTCTTTTACTTTTCTTGATTCTTAAATTTTTTTTATAATGGAGTTCTGATATATCCAGAACTTACAAAATTTAGTATTAAACATTAGGCTAGAACAGTGGTTGGCAAACCGCAGCTCGTGAGCCACGTGTGGCTTGCAAGCCGTGGTTTGCCGCTCTGTTGACAAATGAGTTTGCCCACCATGGAGCTAGAACAATAGTACTTTTAAACATCTTGTCTTTATTTACTTTGTAATTTCCTCTGTGGTTGGCCCATAAAATGTTCACAATGCTACATACCTGGTACCCGAGAGATCATCTGACACAAGTCGACACTTAAGGCAGCAGCCCTCTGTAAGAGGTAACCCCAGGAATGCATCTGAATCTCATACCCCAACAGAATATCAGGATCATACCTACAGAAGGAATGGAAAAGGACCACACATTGAAACCTTTTACTAGAAGAATTGTTTCTTCATGATATAAAGTATAAAAATAAAAGTCTATGTTCTATGTTTCTCAATGGGGACTGAATGATACAGTGACACCTACAAAACTTCTATACAGGAAGGAATTGGCCAAGTAGAAGCTCTTGGTTTGATGCTACTTTTATAAAGCAGGTACTATTTTCACTTAGACATGTATTTATTTGACCTGATTTGGGAAAGAGGCTGAGAGAAATTGGGGTGGGAAGAATTACCACAGAAGTACACAAGAGAGGGTAGGGGCAGGGGGAAGTCTAAAATAAAATTCTCCCAGGTCATTCTGTTGCCATTTCTCTACCTCTCTAACCTATACTGTCCTTAAGTAGTTTTAACTCTGAGAAAGAAAATAAAAAATGTCTTCCATTTCTCACTTGATTTTAGTAATGACCTGGTCTTTATATGAATAAGGCCTCAGTAATGACAAGTTTGTCCTCTAAAGAGGAAACTAACTCAGTTTAATGGAAGATTGAAATATTAAAGGAATGAGATTAATGTGGGAAAAATAAGCATCAGAAACTAGGAGAAAATCTGCTCATTTTGTTGAGTTGCACTGGTAAACTGAACTGATAATCTGCATCTAACTCAGAAGGAGCCTCATATGGCTCCTCTTATGACTTTCCTGGTGACCAACATGGAAGAATGTGGTGTGTGTGTGTGTGTGTGGGGAGGGGGGATGGGAGGAGGAGGGGATGGGAGGAACCGATTAGTCATAAATTGAGAGCAAAAACTACAGTAACTCTATCTAATTAGAAACTCCAAATAACTCTGATTATTGTATTGTTTATAAAAGCCCCCAAATAGGTGAAAAATGACAAAAAATTGTAAGGTTGTATTTTACACAAGTCACTCTGAATTGTGGAATGTGCAGTCTGTCCAGATTATATTACTTAACATTTGGAGTATTGGCCAATGCCTACAGTATAGAATTACACTAATTTATTGGTGGAAGCTAATATGGCTACTCTGCAAGTTGGGGGTGTAACAGTGGATCATGAGTAGATCAGCAGATATATTTTAAACTGTTTTGCTAATATTTTATACTTCCATAGCTTCTTTCTTTAAAAAAATTTTTTTTATTGATTTTAGGGAGAGAGGATGAAAGAAGAATAGAGAGAAACATCAATGACAGCGAAACATTGACCAGCTGCCTCCTGCATGCCCTCTAACTGGGGATCCAGCCTGCAACCTGGGCATGTGCCCTGACTGGGGGTCAAACTAATGATCTCCTGGTTCATGGGTTGATGCTCAACCACTGAACCATACCAGCCAAGCCGTAGCTTCTTAAAATGGGTATTAAATGGCTTTAGTTCTTACTTATAAGAATGTCACAAAAATGTCTCATTTTTAATCCTGAATAATTTAAGTAGCTGATATAAAAAAACAACAACAACACAGGTTCAGACTTCTGCAATGGCATTCTTTTTATTTTTTCTACTAGAGGCCTGGTGCACGGAATTTGTGCATGGGGGTGTGTGTCCCCTCAGCCCAGCCTGTAACCTCTCCAATCTGGGACCTCTTTCACAATTCATGACTGCTGGCTTCCAACTGCTCGCCTGCCTGCCTGATTGCCTCTAACTGCTTCTACCTGATCACCCCCTAACCACTCCCTTGCCAGCCTGACTGATGCCTAACTGCTCCCCTGCCAGGCTATTTGTCCCTAACTGCCCTCCCCTGCAGGCCTGGTCACTCCTAACTGCCCTCCCCTACAGTGTGGTCATTCCTAACCGCCCTCTCCTGCAGGCCTGGATTCCCCCCAAATGCCCTTCCCTGCAGGCCTGGTCGCCCCCAACTTCCCTCCTCTGCTGGCCTGGTCACCCCTAACTGCCATCCCCTGCAGGCTTGATTGCCCCCAACTACCCTCCCTTGCAGGCCGGGTCCCTCCCAACTGCCATCCCCTGCCTGGCTATCTTGTGTCTACATGGGGCAGCCATCTTGTGTTTTGGAGTGATAGTCAATTTGCATATTATTCTTTTATTAGATAGGTTAGAGATCTGATGCATGGATGGGGGTCAGCTGGTTTTCCCAGATCAGGGTGGGGGTTCTCTTGGGGCATGGGGCGGCCTGGGTGAGGGGCCTGTAGTGGTTTGCAGGCCGGCCACACCCCCTGGCAACCCAGTGGAGGCCCTGGCATCTGGGATTTATTTATCTTCTATAATTAAAACTTTGTAGCCTTAAGCGGAGGCCAAGTCAGGCCAGGACAGGCAGAAAGCCTGGCTTCCTTGATTGCCAGAGAAACCCAAGCCTCCTGTTCTCTCTGTGGCTACAGCCATCTTGGCTGAGTTAATTTGCATACTCACTCCTGATTGGCTGGTCGGTGTGGCTTATGGATATAGCAGAGTTATGGTTAATTTGCATATTACTCTTTTATTAGATAGGATTCCTTAAAGGCCCTATCAAAATACACTGTATAATGTAAATGTTAATACCTGGTGATCTGCTTGTGATCCACTGTTACAGCACAGACTTAGCCCTTAACTTGTCAGGAGACAAAGATAAAGGAAACAAGGCAATATGCAACAATGAAGCAAATTCTCAGTCTCAGAAATCAAAGTCTTAAAAAGGTAGATTAATTCTTAAAAAGAAAGTTCAGAAAGATCCGAGGACACTTAAGTAAGGGAATCTCTCAATACCTTTTCTGCTCCGTTAGTCTTTTAACATAACATCTAATCTACATTTGTCATTGATAGCAACTTCTCAGAGCAGTCAAAGGTGAACTATCTATAAGACAAGTGCATCTGCCAGTAAAACTACATAATGTTTAAACTTAAGAAATCGGGGTAGAAGTGTCAAGTGACTCTAAGGATCGGCAGGGATAGATTTGAAGGATTCCTATATACACACAAAAGAACTCCTGCAGTCAACTGGAGAGGGAGAGGACAAGGAGGAAGGGGAGGAAGAGAAACATCAATCAGTTGCCTTCCTTTTAACCCTAAACCCAGGAAGATGCCCTAACTGGGAACTGAACTGGCAACCTTTCAGTGCATGAGCCACTCCAAACAACTAAGCCACACTGGCCAGGCTTGCTAATGTTTTGAAAAATTATCTTTCTCAATTAAAAAGTTGTATATTTTATAAACTGCCACTGGTCAGAGATGATGGCTGAAAAAAAAACACAAAAAACCCCCCCAAAAAGTTATCCTATGTTTCTCTTAATGGAGTTATTAAATAGATTTTGTTCTTTTAGAAGAATTATGTAGTTGTTTCAATATTTTTTCAGCTCTATTAAGCATATTTACTTTTTGACCTAGAGGCTGTTTAGTCTTGAGACTCTCAAAGCTGATATAGCATTTGTTACAAGTTCAAAATTCCAAGCTTTCCATATTTTTTCTGTGGAAACGTTTGGTGACAATAACAAAATCTTGGTAACTTGTTTCTTAATTTTTGTGAGTTTTATTTTATCTATCAGGTTTTCTGAAAGTTACAGAAAAAACAAGGTTAGGTAGCAGGGATTAGTGGTGAAAAAATAAATGTGGAGAAAATGAAAGCAACAGAAACATGAAAATAATTTTATTTGCTTAGGCAAAAAAAAAATAAAAAAAAATAAAAAAGCAAGCTATTTCATAACTAATATTTTAAATAACCTACCAGATAAGAGCTGAGGGGGCTTTAACTAGAGCAGTGACAATTGGCATGGAGGAGAAGGAATGATTTTGAGAAATACCTGAGGTTAAGTGGATAAGATATTTTGTATGGATGAGGGGAAAAGAAAAAGGGAAGGATCAAAGCTTATATTTAAATTAGGGAGTCTGGGAAAATGGAAACATTATTATTATTATTTTAAAACATATTTTATTGATTTTTTACAGAGAGGAAGGGACAGGGATAGAAAGTTAGAAACATCGATGAGAGACATCGATCAGATGCCTTCTGCACACCTCCCACTGGGGATGTGCCCGCAACCAAGGTACATGCCCTTGACCGGAATTGAACCTGGGACCTTTCAGTCCAGACTGACGCTCTATCCACTGAGCCAAACCGGCTAGGGCTGGAAAAATTATTAACAGTTCAAGGAAATATAGAAAGACAAATGATTGTGACAAGAAGATAATGGATTTAATTTTACTTGCATAATATTGCTTTATACTACTTTTGTGTTTGCCACCTGAGGAGTAAATATTAAGAATGGAAAAATAAAGTTAATAAAACTCTGAGTATGCATCTATATTTTATTCAATTTTATATCTAGCATCCAGCACTGCATGTTACACAGAGTTAACATTTAAATACTTATCAGCCTGAGCCTCTTGTACATTATTTTGCTTAATTGTCCTACATCATTACTCATTTACAGATGAGGACACTAAAGCTTAGAGATACATTAACTTGCCTGAGATAAAAAAATATATATAGATATAGATACAAAGCCTATGCTTTTAACAAAGCCTGTTTAGAGTAGGTACAATAAAAGGGGTGCAAGAATGAAATAAGCTTTTAGGGGTTTGTTTGGACTAATATAAAGAACATTACAGAATTGAAATGTTGGTATTTAAGCATTTTTTTCTCTTTATAATAATATGATCTTTGGAGTAAGAATCAAAAGTTAATTTTATTTTACTTTATTGTATTTTTTTCCTTAATGATAGTATAATTCATGTTAAAGACATTTTAGAAAGTACTGCACTTGTACATGATTAAGACAAGCCTCCATGTTGGCAGGTAATCTTGTTGTGGGGAATATACCTAACAAGGAGTAGATAAGCACACAGAGCCCAGAGACATGATTGGATTGGTGCTGGCATACAAAATGGTATTGACAGAAACTCTGTATTTTCCTTTTGCTAAGCTGCTTGAAGAAATAAAAGGATGAGCACGAAAGCATCTGACATGTTGTTGACAACTTCTGTGAGAAGATAAACGGTAGGACTGACAATGGCAAGACTCAAATGGATGGGAATCCATCCAGTCACCAGTGCTATAAATGCTAAAAATACATCATTTTTTTTCCTCCCAAATGTAGTGGATACTAGCATATCATTTTTTAAAAATATACTTTATTGATTTTTTACAGAGAGGAAGGGAGAGGGATAGAAAGTTAGAAACATCGATGAGAGAGAGATATCAATCAGCCGCCTCCTGCACGCCCCCTACTGGAGATGTGCCCGCAACCAAGATACATGCCCCTGACCAGAATCGAACCTGGGACCTTTCAGTCCCCAGGCTGATGCTCCATCCACTAAGCCAAACCGGTTTTGGCTAGCATGTCATTTTTGATGCTCTGACATTTAATTTAATTTTATTGAAAACATTTTGTTTTCTAATTTTCAAAATGGTTTATGTTAACCTACTTTGGATACAGTCAGACGTTGAGTGCATAGAATATCAGAATGTAATTTCAGTTTTATAGGATTTACAAGAATTCCACTATGAAGTTCAACTAAATTTTATAAGAGGTCAACTACAGAGAGGATTGAGTATAACAACATGCTCAAGGACAGCTTTTATCCACACATCAGGATTCAGAGTGTATTTTCTAGCCTGATTTAGGCATTTAAAAATCTAAAGCTTGCAATGGGCAGAAATATTAAGTTCCTGGAAAAGTGAAACATTTAATAAGAGAGTCCATGGCTACTCAGAATAATACTCTTGAGAAAATGCAGATCTACTTATTAAATTTATGAGCAGATTACATTCCAAAGCTTTTTAGAAATATTGGTTTGTTTAGAGCTCAGAAAACATTTACTTAGAAAAAAAAAGTTTATTGAAATGGTGGCTAGCTAGCTCCATCGTAGAGCCTATTTAATGAATAAAATTACTATAGTTCCTCATTATTTCACTAGCATAGAAAAATTATGCTAAAATCTAACTGGGAAAGCTAGAGGCTTTCCTAACTTGACGGAGGTGGTGGGAAGTGAGAGCAAAATCTTTTTAGGGATAACTGTACTTCAACAGCAAGGAGGAGTTCTCTCCCTTTTTCCGACCTTCATTTATATTAACCAGCAATAGGATGTAAGTATTCTCTGAACAAACAATGAAAAAATAAAAAATACAAAACAGTACCTCTTTATTATATCTGCAATTTCTTGAAAAAGTCCCTTCTCATCAGCAGCATAGGTAACTTCTAGTCTTGTAATTCCAGATCTAATGAGTAATGGGGTCTGATATCTGATATCTAAGAAATAAACAAAAGCATATTACATATAACTGTGTAAGGAATATTGCTCCTTACTTAAAATGTTTTTTATTTGTGATTTGAAAGAGATACCTTTGATTTGTTGTTCCACTTATTTATGCATTCATTGGTTGATTTTGTATGTGCCCTGACTGGCATCGAGGGACAGTGCTCTACCAAACTGAACTAGCCAGCCAGGGCTGATCCTTACTTTGATTAAAATTATGCTACTGAAATAGTTCAAATTAAGTGAATGTTTCCTCAAAGTAAATACATAATGAACCCAATTTCTTGAAAAATTTAAGAAAATCTTTAAGAAAATTTAAAAGTTCAAATTTCACATTTTCCTGAGAAGTCTTACATTCACAAAATTCCCCAGATAATGTCACCTGAAAAGAAATGTTATTACTTCATTTGTGTCTTTACTCTTCCTATAGGCAAAATTTTGCTTAGTAGATATTATTTTAATCAGCAGTATTCTGGAAAATGTTTACAATTACTTCTCAGGAGTAGGGGAAAACCCAATTTGTAGTGCTTACCTATTTCTATGACATAAAGATTTGATTTTAAGCTACCAATGTGACATCAACTAGTTCAAATAAGCCATGAAATAGTCATTGGCTTGTGAGCTGTAAAAACCAGCTCAAGCACACCGATGACTAAACTGCAAGTCCCTATATAATTTTGTTCAGTCCTTTTCAGTTTACTGAATTCACTTATTAGCATTTAAAACTACAGAGGGACATTTAGTGCTTTATAAAATGCCTTATATGGTATATTCTATAAAGAACCTCTGAACCAAACGTGTATGTATTTAGGAAGAGATATAAACAAAATTAGACTGTATCTTAAAAGTCTCTTATAAACCATTAACTGATAATAGTAACTTCTTAAAGCAAATAGAAGCTCTGTATTAGCCACAAAACACCAGCATTGCATATATAAGATTGTCTATCCAAACTACATAATCATTTGATTTCAGTACCAACTAGTAATTTAGAAGAAATGATATACAGTGGTACCTCGAGATATGAGTGCCCTAACATACGAGATTTTTGAGATACGAGCCTTTGAGCTAGTGACTTTTGCTTTGAAATACAAGCAACAGTTGAGATACAAGTAAATCGCGCGAATCGGCCGGCTGCACACAACTCACCAGTTTACCATGACTCGAGCATCTCATAGTTTCCCACGCCTCAAGGTTACAGAACGAATTAAACTCGTATCTCGAGGTACCACTGTATTCTAATTGGAAATTTTATTAAGATCTTTATATTGTATTACAGGCTTAGTGCACGAATTCGTGCACAAGTGGGGTCCCTCAGCCTGGCCTGCGGGATTGGGCTGAAACTGGCTCTCTGACATCCTGAGGGGTCCTGGATTGTGAGAGGGCACAGGCCTGGCTAAGGGACCCACTAATGCATGATTGGGGCTGAGGAGGGACACAGGAGGTTGGCCAACCAGGGAGGGATTGCAGGAGGGCTCCAGGGCATGTCCAGTCTGTCTCGCTCAGTGTGATCATCTAGACCCCAGCAACAAGCTAACCTACTGGTTGGAGCATCTGCCCCCTGGTGGTCAATGCACATCAAAGTACTGGTTGACTAGCTGACTGTCTGCCCCCTGGTGGTCAGTGCACATCCCAGCAAGCATTTGAGTGGCCTTTAGCATATCATTAGCATATTACACTTTGATTGATTGAACAGACAACTGGACACTTAGTATATTAGGCTTTTTTTATATAGGATTGCTCCTGACTCCTGACAATTATTGGAATAAGTATAATAAGTCTAGGACAATGCTATGCACAACACTTCTTATTCCCACATCTCAGCAATTTAGAAAGAAGTTTTTACACTGGTTTGGTTTAGAACTCCAGACAGGCGCATAGATATAAACTAATAAAAATAAACACTACCTTGACTGGAGACAGTCTTGTCTTTATCAATCACTATTACACCTGTGAGTTCTGTTTTGTCTGTATTTGGTAGTGGAGTATCAGATGATATGCAGTAGAACAGAGCACAGATTGGGTCAAATTCAGGATCTGGTTCTAAGTCTCGTCTAGTTCGAGCATGTAACTCCACACTGATGAGGGTAAGGTTTTGTATCTATAAAAGAAAATTAAAATATGTTTTTAAACATTTTTAAGACATGCTGAAAAAACTGTTTTACTAAGACTACAAGGAAATACATACGTAAAATCACAGGAAAAAATGGCCACAAAGGACACAGTCCCTTCATCAACTCCACAGTTTAATATTCTACAGATTAAAGCTAAAAATTTTCACATCTAAGATTAAATTAAATCAATTCATGTTTTTATTTTAGAAAATTTGCTTATAATTTTCAATGTCAATTTCTGTTTGAATGACTAGTCCAAGTAATTATTTATTCAAAAGTTGATAACCTTTTACTATCTACATAGTTAATTGTAGTTTTATTAACAGTTCAAACTAAAAAAAAAGATTTTTAAAATTTGAACTCTTACTTATTCTTTACTACTTGAGGCTACTTAAATTTAGACCTTTGTATGTACTAGGCAGATTGTTATGTTTTTTTCTGAAAAGAATAATCATAAGAATAGTATGGTATCAACTACACAACAGCCAGATTTTTGCCCATGCACGTTTTCTCTGACATATAATATAATGTAAGAATGTCGAATTTCCGAGGAAAGGCAATGGAGGGTGAGTGGGAAGAGATCAACCAAAGAACTTGTGTGCATATATGCATAACCCATGGACACAGACAATAGAGTGGTGAGGCTTGGGGTAGGGAATGAGGACAGGGCCGAGCTAGAAGAGGTCAATGGATGAAAAATGGGGGCATATGTAATACTTTCAACAATAGAAATTAAAAAAAAATTGTTTTAAGTGTAATATTTTTCTTTTAAAACTTATTTTCTTATGCCAATAAAAACTTTTAACTGCAATCCTTAGTTTTCTTTCTAAACTCAAGACATAGCAAGTAAAAACTCTGAGTAAGAAAAACAAATATGATTATAGCTGAAATTATAGCCATAATTATACCAGCAAAGTACATATATGTGGCAATGAGAAATAGTAGACTACAGTCCCATACTGGCAATTATTCAAATCTTATCTATATATATAAAAGCCTAAGCGACCATCACAACTGAATGGACAACCGAAAATGCTGCATAAGGCGACCAGGCCCGCAGGGGGGTTAGTGAGGGGCAACTGAACGACTGAGCAGCAGACTTCGTGGGATGACCAGGCTAGCAGAGGGGTTAGTGAGGACGACCAAACAACCGAACAGCAGGCTGCATGGGGCGACTAGGCCCGCAGGTGGGGCAGTTGGGGGTGACCAAGCCAGCAGTGGGGGACGACAGTTAGGGGCGATCAGGTAGGCAGGCAGGTGAGCAATTAGGAGCCAGTGGTCCCAGACTGTGAGAGGGATGTCCAATTGCCGGTTTAGGCCTGATGCCCAGGATTGGGTCTAAACTGGCAGTCGGACATCCCCTGAGGGAACCCAGATTGGAGAGCATGCAGGCTGAGCTGAGGGGACCCTAACACCCCATGCACGAATTTCGTGCATTGGGTCTCTAGTATAATTAATAAAGGATTTGTGTTTTGTATTTATCTTGCATGCCTACTGTTTAAGTAATATAAATGCAAGGCTCTCAATAGTGATGGTAACAGAATTTGTTAAATCCCCCTTTGGAGGATAATTAAAAAATACCTATATGCCAAAACCGGTTTGGCTCAGTGGATGGAGCATCGGTCTGCGGACTAGAAGGTCCCAGGTTCGATTCCGGTCAAGGGCATGTACCTTGGTTGCAGGCACATCCCCAGTAGAAGGCGTGCAAGAGGCAGCTGATCGATGTTTCTCTCTCATCGATGTTTCTAACTCTTTATCCCTCTCCCTTCTCTCTGTAAAAAGTCAATAAAATATATTTAAAAAACCCTATAAAATTAAAAATAAACATATCCTTTGATCCAGCAATTCTACTCCTGAGACTAGATCCTGCAGATATACTCATACATTTAGCCAAATTATATGCACAAAAATGTTCACTAAAGATTGTAATATTTTAGTCTTTGATCAATAGAACTAGTGAGTGTTGTATGCTTATACTGCATGTATGTAAGAAATGTGAAGCATCGACCTATGAACCAGGTCATGTCTCAATTCTGGGCCCGTATACATCCCGGGTTGTGGGTTGTAGATTGTGGGCTCCGGGTTGTGGCTCAATACCCAGTAGGGGGCATGCAGGAGGCAGCCAATCAATGATTCTCTCTCATCATTGATGTGTCTATTTCTCTCTCCCTTTCCTTTCTTCTCTGAAATAACAAAATATATTTATTTTTAAAAAGGTTAAGCATATGCATAGATAATCTCTGCAAAAAGACATAAAAAACATAGATCTGCTTATTGTCTGTAAGAAAGGAAATTGCCTGTCTGAGGTGAAAGGAATGCTTACTTTTTCACTGTAAATATTTTTGTATGGTTGGAATTTTTCCCATGTAAATGTAATACTATATGAATTCATTAGTAAATTCTTAGTAAATTCATAAGTACTTTTTAAAATATAAAACACATTAATCATGCATGTATAAGATATAAGGAATAAAACAAATATCTACAAATCTGCTACTTTCCTTAAGAAATATGTTGCTGTTTCTATTAAAAAAAAACAAACAAACACCAAGATTAGAAAAAAAAACACATTAGGGGGAACTCAGGGAAAGAACTTTTAAGTGTATATTCTTCAGGACTGCTTATTTAAAAAAAAACAAAAACAATAAGCATGTATTGATTCAGTATATACAAAAATGTAAAATGGGAAAACTCTTTAAACCCAAACAAAACACAACCTAAAATCCCAGTTTAATTAGGAAAAAAATCAACACGTGGAAAGGTTATGAAGATGATTAAAGAAATTTCAGTTCAAAAGAGACTGGTAGGTTTACTAATTTATTTACTGGACCAAATTTCAGATTCAAATGTTGCCTTTCGATTCCTTGATATAAAATGCATTATGATCTTAGGTGTATTTTTTTTTAAACCTATGGAAAGAAGAGACTGAGAGATTTACTTAGTGTAACTAGGAAAGAGATAAATGAGAAGGGGGACAAGGATTACAACTCTTTTCTTCTGCACTGAAAATGTATATGCTGAAGGGAAAGATTAGTCCATGGTAATGGAAAACAGAAGAAAAATGCCATGAGCACAATTTCTAGAAAAAGGAACAGAGCATAGCTCAGATTTTTTTTGGTTCATTCCTAATTTGACCAGCAGGTGGCTATTTGGAATGTGCTTTGAGAATAAGAAAGCCTGTCTTGGGAAGAAGCTATGAGCAACCTGCCAGACCTCTCAAGTGATTTTAACTTTAAGGAGGCTCATGATTCTGAAACGAGGTAATATGAGTAAAATAACAGTATAAGAAGAAATGTATGTTTTTCGAATAATAAAAGAGTAATCAAATTTAACAAATCCTTTTGCTAAGATCTATTAAATCTGCTTTAATAAATACATTTTAACAAAGTATTTTAATTTTCTAATTCTGGGCCTGTACTTAATAAAATATGTATTCCTGAGTTTATTGATTAATTTACCTGAGATTCAGGAGATACTACAGGGCCAGGTATAAAGCAGGAAGTAAAGTTGAATGAAAAAATGTACAAATATATATTTAGGAAGTTAGACTATATTCTAATCTAATTCTAAAAATGTACAATTCTTGGTTCAAATTTAGTGTTAAATGAGGACAGGGTTTAAATTATTTTTAAGTTTATACTTATCCAAGCCTTAGATCAGTGTAAGATAGAATTGACCTTAGTACAAAAACAACAAAAAACTGAATTCTCTACTGTCAAGGCAGAGACATAAAACTATATAAACTAGCATTATCCACTAAAAATACAATGAGAAGTATAGGGGAGAAAAATGGTGGTACAACGGATGTGTCCTGGCCTTATTCCTGAGCAGACAGAAAAAACAGCTGAGGGTTGCACTGGGAGTGTTTATTGGCGAGTTAAGGGACAGTTATCTTCCAGAAGGTGTGGGACTGCTGGACAGGGCTCCCTGACTGGGCAGCCCCACTGCTGCTGGTTTTTTTTCTCCCTGAGCCACCAGCTTGGACCCAGAGACCACACCATCTTGAAGAGGAAAGTGGATGTTTATGGAAGACTGAAAAGCTACAGCTGTGGCACCCACTGAACAGCTGTGAGCCCCAGAGCACTGGTCCCTAATTGGCACAAACACTCGGATTCAGAGGAGCTCTACACACTACACGGAAAGGTCAGATTTCGTGTGGGATAAGGTGAGGTCTCTGGTCCTGCAGAACAAAAAGGTGTGCGCACTGTGGGAGCTGGAGGACTGGGGGCATTCTGCACCTAGAAAAATCCATAGCTGTTAGGCCTGGCGTGATCCATGAATGTGGAAGGGGGTCCTCAGAGCTGCTAACAGAGGGTATGTCTAGAAAGCAACCCATTTTGATCTGACGCAGAAGGACAGCATTGTGTGCCTATTGCTTGGACAGGAGCGGGAAAGAGGGACTGAGCAAACTTGCACTCTTTCCTCTTCAGATCCTTGCTTCTGATTGCTAAGCCCAATATATAGGACCACCAAGTTGGGGACACCTGGGAGACTGCAGAGGAAAGTTGTTTTTCTGAAACCTGGGGATCAAAGTGGGGAGTGACCTTCAGAGAACCAGCTCTGGAGTAGCCCACTGCCACAAAACAGTATTGAGTGCCACAGAAAAAGCAGGATCTAAGCACAGGCTAGAGAGGACTTATAGTCTCGGAGGTCAATCTTGAAACACTGCTACCCAGGGGCTGACTCACAAAACGACTCTTGTGTAATCACAAAAGAATAAAGAGATTAAGACACACCGCCTGCTTAAAAACCAGGACTGGCTTACAACACTGAGTACCAGTGTAATGCAGGGAACTGCAATAGTGTCCTGACTGGGAAACAGGGCATGCCAAAGAGAACAGAGAAAGTGAATGACCTACTACTGCATATTCTATTTTTTTATTTAAAAATTTTTTAAAAATTTATTTTTTCATCTTTTACTTAAGAAACTATTTTTTTTCTTTTTTTCCTCACTTGACTTTACTTTTGTAATTATTAATTTTTATTTTCAATCAATATTATTACTACTACTATTTTACCTTTATGAAAAAAAAGTGTCATTTTATTTTCTCTTTATTTTACTTTGGGGTTAGTGTTCTACATTCTATTTTCATCTTTCCTTTAACATAATTTTACTCTATCTCAACTCTACCTTTATGCCATCACTCTCTTCTTAACTTTTCCCATTTTGTTATCCTGTTTTCTCTTTCCCTATTCCTACTTTAGATTTTTCCTATTCTTTATTTTTACTCCGTTAAAATTTCACCCCACTTATATATCTAATTTCCAATCCCCTGATCCAAGTCCATAAACATCTCTCTCTTCTCTGTCTTCACTATTCAAAAAATTATTTTTTTCTCTATCCTTTTCCTGTTTGCTTGAAGGTTGATTATATCGATTTTTTATACCTTTTTGTGAGATTGTTTTTGCTTATTCTTCTTGTTTTATTTTGCTTTTTGTTTGCTTTGTTTTTTACCTCTGTTTTCTCTTGCCTCCCTTGATATTAGTTATTGTTTGTAGTTTGTATTAATCTCCAGATACTTGTTGCTGGCTTTTGTTGGGATTAGTGGCTAGTCTATTGGAGTTTTCTCTCCATATATATAATATGTTCTCCTTCACTTTTCTTATTCTCTTTCTTTTCTATTTTTTTCTCCTTTTTTTATTTTTCCTTTTCTTTCCCTTCTCCCAATTTCATTTTGGCACTCCTTTTCTTTTTTCTTCTTTTCTCTCTTCTTCTTTCTCTCCTATCCCCTAATTTGTCTCTCTCTGGTGGCCACCTTTATTTGTGGCTATTAATATCATGAATACATTGCTTTTCAGTGCCTTCTGCATGTACCTGGTTGTGTTGTATTTTGTGCCTTTAAATCAACACAGGAGAGAGAGAAATACATAACCAGACACCTGGAGAAAAGAGACCATGGGCAAAGAAAAAGCCCGAATATGAAAGAAAAGCAGGCATCACCAGAAAAGGAAGTAAATGAAATGAAGGTAACAACTTGCCAGAGAAACAATTCAGAGAAATGGTTATAAGGAGACTGAAAAGAATGGAAGACAAATTTGACAATATGAGTAAGAACCAAAAGAAAATGAAGAAGAACCAAGAGGAAATGAAAAATGACATCGCTGCTGTAAAGAACTAGATAGAAAGCATCAAAAGTAGACTAGAAGAAGCAGAGGACCGCATCAGTGAACTAGAAGACAAGGTAGAAAAAAATACCCAAGTACAGCAGCTTCTAGAAAAAAAATGAAAAAGCAGGAGGAGAGCCTAAGGGAACTTTGGGATAACACAAAACCAAACCAAACAACACCCGCATAACTGAGATTCCAGAAGGAGAGGAAACTGAGCAAGGAATAGAAAACCTGATGGACGAAATATAGACAGAAAACTTCCCTGATATAGGGAAGAAAAAACCCACACAAATCCAAGAAGTTCACAGAGTCCCAAGCAAAATGAACCCCAAAAGACTGACACCAAGGCACATTATAATTAAAGTGGCAAACACCAACAACAAAGTAAGAATCTTAAGCAGCCAGAGACAGAGAGAAAGTTACCTACAAAGGAACCCCCATTAGACTAGTGACTGATTTCTCATCAGGCCACAAGGGAAGGGAATGAAAAATATACAAAGTCATGCAAAGGATGTACCATCAAGGCTTTCAATCAAAATTGAAGATGAAATCAGGAGCTTCACAGACAAAAAAAGGACTAAGGGAATAATATATTACCACCAAAGCAGCAATGCAAGAAATGCTAAAGGGTCTGCTGTAAAAAAGAAAAGAAATAGGAAGTGAAGAAGGAACATAGGGGTAAAGAATAAAAATGGTGACAAATAAGTGCCTATCAATAATAACTGAAAATGTAAATGCATTAAATGCTTCAATTAAAAGACATAGGGTAACGGATTGGATAAGAAAACATGAACTGCAGAAACCGGTTTGGCTCAGTGGATAGAGTGTCGGCCTGCGGACTGAAAGGTCCCAGGTTCAATTCCGGTCAAGGGCATGTACTTTGGTTGTAGGCACATCCCCAGTGGAGTCCGTGCAGGAGGCGGCTGATGGATGTTTCTCTCTCTCTCTCATCGATGTTTCTAACTCTCTATCCCTCTCCCTTCCTCTCTGTAAAATATCAATAAAATATATTTAAAAAAAGAAAGAAAAAAAAAAAGAAAAGAAAACATGACCTATATATCTGCTGTCTATAAGAAACCCACCTCAGGAAAAGAGATGCACACAGACTGTGGGTGAAGGGATGGAAAACAGTTTTTCAGGCAAATAGGAATGAAAAAAAAGTGGGGGTAGCAATACTTATATATGACAAATTAGATCTCAAAGTGAAGGATATAACAAGAGACATGGAAGCCCACTTCATTATACTAAAGGGAGTAATCCAACAAGAAGAAATAACTTTGGTAAACATGTATGCACCCAATGCAGGAACACCTAAATACATAAAAAAACAAAACAAAACTGGAGGATATCAAGGGAGAGAATGACAGCAATACAATCATAGTAGGAGACTTTAATATCCCACTATCACCATTGGACAAATCCTCTAAACAAAAAATCAACAAAGAAATATCAATCCTAAAAAACTCACTAGACTAGATGGAATTAATTGATATCTTCAGAACATTTCAACCCAAAGCCACAGAATATACATTCTTCTCAAGTGCACATGGGTCATTTTCAAAGACAGACCATATGTTGGGACATAGGCATGGTCTCTTCAAATTCAAAAAGATAGAAATCATATCAAGCATCTTCTCATATCACAGTGGCATAAAACTGGAAATCAACTACAATAAAAACAATCCAAAGAAATCAAACACATGGAGACTAAACAGTATGCTATTAAACAATGACTGGGGAACCAGGGAGATCAAGGAAGAAATAAAAAAAAAACATGGCAACAAAGGACAATGAAAACACAACAATCCAAAATTTATGGGACACAGTGAAAGCAGTCTTGAGAGGGAAGTTCACAGCTCTACAGGCCTACTGCAAAACACAAGAAACAATGGTAATAAATTACCTAACCCTACACCTCAAAGAGCTAGAAAGAGAGCAACAAGAAAAGCTCAGTGTAAGCAGAAGGAAGGAAATAGTAAAGATCAGAGCAGAGATAAATGACGTAGAGATCAAAGAAACAATTCAAAATCAACAAAACCAAGAACTGGTTCTTTGAAAGGATAAACAAGATTGATGAACCTCTAGCCAGGCTCACCAAGAAGCAAAGAGAGAGGACCCAAATAAACAAAATCAGAAATGAAAAAGGAGAAATAACAACAGACCCCTCCGAAATACAAAGGATTGTTAAAAAATACTATGAACAACTCTATTCCAACAAACTAGACAACCTGGAAGAAATGGACATATTCCTAGAAAAATATAACCTTCCAAAACTCAATCAGGAAGAATCTAAACATCTCAATAGGCCACTAACTATGGAAGAAATTGAAGCAGTCATCAAAAAGCTTCCAGCAAACAAAAGCCCGGGGCCAGACGGCTACACAAGGTAGTTTTACCAAACATTCAAGGAAGAACTTAAACCTATCCTCCTCAGACTATTCCAAAAAATTCAAGAAGAAGGAACACTTCCAACCACCTTCTATGAAGCCAGCATCACCCTAATACCAAAACCAAATAAAGACAACACAATGAAAGAGAATTACAGTCCATTATCCTTCATGAATATAGATGCCAAAATCCTCAACAAAATCCTAGCAAATCAGATCCAGTAGTACATCAGAAAGATCATACACCATGACCAAGTAGGATTCATCTCAGGAATGCAAGGATGGTACAATATCCACAAATCAATAAATGTGATACATCACATAAACAGATTAAGAGATAAAAATCACATAGTCATATCAATTGATGCAGAAAAAGCATTTGACAAAACCCAACACTCTTTCTTTTTTCTTCTTCTTTTTTTTAAGATATTTTATTGAGTTTTCACAGAGAAGAAGGGAGAGGGATAAAAAGTTAGAAACATCGATGAGAGAGGGACATCGATCAGCCGCCTCCTGCACGCCCCCTACTGGGGATGTGCCTGCAACTAATGTACATGCCCTTGACCGGAATCGAACCTGGGACCATTCAGTCCGCAGGCCGACACTCTATCCACTGAGCCAAACCAGTCTCGGCTCAACGCCCTTTCTTGATAAAAACTCTCAGCAAGGTGGGAATAGAAGGATCATACCTCAACATCATAAAAGCCATATATGATAAACCCACAGCTAACATCATACTCTATGGGCAAAAACAAAAACCATTTCCCCAAGAACAGGAATAAGACAGGAATGTACACTCTCACCACTCCTGTTTGACATAGTACATTGCAATTAGATAAGAAGAATAATAAATAAAAGTCATCCAATTTGGAAAAGAAGAAGTAAAGCTATCTTTATTTGCAGATGACATGATACTGTACATAAAAAACCTGAAAGACTCCATAAAAAAAAAACTAATAGACTTAGTAAATGAATTCGGCAATGTACCAAGAAATCTATGGCATTTCTATATACTAATAGTGAACTTACAGAAAGAGAGATCAAAAAACAGTCCCATTTATTGCACCAAAAAAATTAGGATACCTAGGAATAAACTTACTAAGGAGGTAAAAGACCTATATGTGGAAAACGACAGGACACTGAAAAAAGAGATAGAGAAAGATATAAACAGATGGAAGAGCATACCATGCTCATGGATTGGGAGAATCAACATCATTAAAATGTCCATACTACCCAAAGCAATCTCTAGATTCAATGCACTATCCATTAAAATACCACAATGACATATTTCACAGATCTAGAAAGAACTCTCCAAAGATTCATCTGGAACAAAAGAAGACCCAGAATAGCCACAGCAATCCTGAGAAAGAAGAATAAAGTAGGTGGGATCTCAATACCAGATTTCAAGCTGTATTACAAAGACACTATTCTCAAAACAGCCTGGTACTGGCACAAGAACAGACATATAGAACAATGGAATAAAATAGAGAATCCAGATATTGACCTAAACCACTATGCTCAATTAGTATTTGACAAAGGAGGCATGAACATACAATGGAGTCAAGACAGCCTCTTCAATAAATGGTGTTGGAAATATTGGACAGATACATGCAAAAAAAAAGAAACTAGCCCACCAACTTACATCAGACACAAAAATAAATTCAAAATGGATACAGGACTTAAACATAAGGCAGAAAACCATAAAAATACTAGAGGAATCCACAGGCAGCAAAATCTTAGACATGTGCCAAAGGAACTTCTTCACTGATACTACTCCAAGGGCAAAAGCAGCTAAAGAGAAAATAAACAAATGGGACTACATCAAAATAAAAAGCGTTTGCACAGCAAAAGAAGCCATCACCAAAACAACAAGAAAGCCCATTGTATGGGAGAACGCATTTGCAAATGTTATCATGGATAATGGTTTAATCTTCAACATCTACAACCAACTTATACAACTTAATAAAAGGAATATAAATGATCCAATAAGAAAATGGGCAATGGATCTAAATAGAATCTTTTCAAAAGAAGACAGAAGGAAGGCCAAGAGACACATGAAAACATGCTCAAAGTCACTAATTACCCGAGAGATGCAAATCAAAATGACAATGTGATACCATCTCACACCTGTCAGAATGGCAATCATCAACAAATCAACAAACTTCAAGTGTTGGTAAGGATGCGGAGAAAAAGGAACCCTCGTGCACTGCTGGTGAGAATGCAGACTGGTGTAGCCACTGTGGAGAACAGTATGGAGTTTCCTCACAAAACTAAAAATGGAACTACCATTTGACCCAGTAATCCCACTCCTAGGAATATACCCTAAGAAACTAGAAACACCAATCTGAAAGGATATATGCACTCTATGTTCATAGTAACACATTTACAATAGTTAAGATTTGGAAACAGCCTAGGTGACCATCAGCAGATGACTGGATCAGAAAACTATGTACATCTACACAATGGAATACCATGCTGCCATAAAAAGGAAGGAATTCTACTATTTGCAGCAACCTGGATGGAACTGGGGGGCATTACACTAAGTGAAATAAGCCAGTCAATTAAAGAAAAATACCACATGATCTCACTCATTTATGCATAATAAAGAACATTATAAACTGATGAACAAAAAGATAGATATAGAGGCAGTAAAGCATCAAACAGACTGTCAAATTACAGTGGGAAGGTTAGGGTGAGATGGGGTAGATAAGAGATCAACCGAAGGACTTGTATGCATGCATATAAGCATAACTAATGGACACAAGACACTGGGGGGTTAGTGCATATATGTAAGTGTGTGGGGAGGGCAATGGGAAGATATGTACACACGTAATACATTAATAAAAAAATAAAATAAAAATACAATGAAAATCACATATGTAATTTTAAATTTTCTAGTAGTTACATTAGAAAACAGTAAAAACAGGTTAAATTAACTTAGAAATATTTTCATTTAATTCAATGTATCTAAAATATTATCTTTTAAAAGATGAAATCAATATAAGCGGTTATGAATGAGATATTTCACATTCTTTTTTTCTATTATGACTTTAAAATTAGTATGCATTTATAGCAAATTTCAATGTGGATGCTAAATTTTTTATGAAAATACTATAACTGTATTTAGGTATCATAAAATTTACAGTTGAAAAAGTAGTTTTACATTCCTAAGTTGTCCCAAACATATTTAAAAGTTTTCTAATAAGTGAATCAAGTATCAGTTTTTAAACCTAAATTGTTAAATTTAAAATTTAGTTCCTGACATATAAGCCAAATGTTAAGTTCTCAACAGCCACAATACTAGCGGCTACCATACTGGTATCACAGGTATAAACAATACAAATATATTCTAATTTTTACCTTATTGCCAGTCAAATATGTTTTTAAAAAAATATTATTTTTATTTATTTCAGAGAGTGTGTGTGGGGGGAGAGAAAAGCAGGGAGAAGGGGAGAAGAAAAAGGGAAGGGGGCGGGGGAGAGGGAATGAATCATGGATTAGGTGCCTCCTACACGCCCCACATGGAAATCAAACCTGCTACCGGGGCATGTGACCTCACTGGGAATTGAACCTGTGACTCCTGGTTCATAGATTTACACTTAACCTCTGAACCTTGCTGGCTGGGCAAGTATGTGTTCTTGAGTTGTGCTTTGTCTCAAAGAGATAAATTTATAGTGATGCACACATATTCTCCAATCCATCCTGTGACATACATTTTAAAGACAACCCCTTAGTCTTTGGCATATGGCCTGTGCAGTGAAAGTAACTGGGTTATATAGGGATTATATGAGCAAATGAATTGTAGCAAGCACTAATCCACTGAGCCAAACAAATAGAAAACACAAGTAAATGTTTCAAATGTAATATAACATCTTAATATAACAATCCAGAGTAAGAGATTTTTCTAGTAGTTAAAAAACTATTTTCTAATTTTAGCTTCTATAAACTGAATTTCAGTTATAAGATTTATTAAAGTTGTGAAACCACATAGCAATCTCAACAACTAATGGTTGCTTTAAGGGTTTCTATTATTTCATATAAATGTATGAATACATAAAACAGTAAGAATTATAAAAACATAATGATTAATAGGTATAGAATTCAATGTATTACTTCCTCAATAAAAAATTTCCATACTTGTTCCACAGCATAAAACAGGAGTTAAACAGTGAATGTGTCCTTACTGTTGCAATTTTACCTCATGTAAAGCTTTTGCTTCCTGTAAGTTTTGTATGCTGACTTTGAAACCGTAGGTATTGTTTAAAGATGGTCCATCGATCTGAGAAGTTTCTTTCTTTGGGGTATTTACTGCTGCAAATTGATTCTATTAAAAAAACAACAACACATAGCCAGAGAAAAAAATAAATAAGCAACCATTTTCTTTATTTTGACTACTCACTCATTCCTACTTAAATAATATGCTTTATGTGTTTTGTAATACATGATAAACTAATAATATCTCTTTAAGTTCAAAAAGAAACCATAAGTGTTTTATTAACATTCTTTTCATGCGAGTAATTCAAAATACCAGAACTGGATATATGTAGAAATATTTGATATAATCTGAAAGCAAACCATATGTTGTTCTTTGATTTACAAGCCCCAAATATTGAAAATAATAGTCTTGTTGAGACTTGACATTTATACCACATAGACATTTATCTTCACCCTTACTGGAAATATGACAAGCAAGCAAGGTATTTGCAACAAGTTTGGCTAGTTTATAATAAAATTTGAAATTTGGATTTGTATTTTACCCTAACATAACATGTGTCTGAAAGATGAGTTAAAATATAAATAATATTTTAGTTTAATATTATGGTTTTAGAAAGAATATAATGTTTCTTTTTTCTAAAAATTATGTTTTCTGATTTCCAAATCATAAACCATTTATGTTCACTTGTTTTTAAAAATAAATAGCCTGTAATTCAACAATTCTGCTTTAAAAAGAAAAGTTTTAAAAAGAGTTTATAATCTCCAAATAGAAACACTAAGACATATCTTATGTCATTCATAATAGTTATGAGAACTGGATAATATGGGAGTGATTTCTATCATGTATTTCTAAGGATACATATGTACTGTATACTTTTTCACATAACCATATATTGTTAAGTGGTACCATATTTTTAGTATTGGAATAAAGATAGTTATGATTTTGCAGAGTTTCAATCATAAATAATGTTTTTCTTTGTCATTTAGTAACATAAACTGAAAAAAATTAATAATGTTATATTTAAGAAAAAAAGTAATAAACCAAGAAAAAGGATATATTTTTGGTGGGATCAAAAATCACTTACTTGAGCTCTGCTGTCATTGGACTGTTCTGATATTGCCAGTAATCAGTTAATGTATTTGTATCCTCATAATCCACATTTTGGCTATCATATTCACTTTCTCTGTAATATTTGTATTTACATATAAGAATCTCTTAGATCCCAACAACAAAAAGAAACTAAAAAAAAAAATTAGGCAATTTCTTGTTGTCTCAAAGATGTAAATAAATGATTCAAAAATATAATAAAATTTTTCTTAAAATTGAGACACAAAATTATCAATTATCTAACTGAAATCTAAGCATAAGACTGGATTTTCCACTGATCTTTAAATATGTTTAGGATAGTTACCTTTGCTTGTGTTAAGAATATTCTTCTACGAGTGTCAGTATTACTTCCTTTCTTATGACTCAATTTCTGAGCTTTTGGTTCTGTAGAAAGAAATTTCATATTTAATATTTATATAAAAATTATATGCTTGTTTTTTAAAAACTTTTGTTCTAAATTCTTAAGTAACACTTGTAAATATTATTCTGTAAATTCTCTAGCGAAACCAATTCAATCTTTTTTAAAAATCCTATTCAATCTTCTGATCCCCCCCCAACGTAACTTAAAAAATTTTGTATTTTAAATAAAAACATTTACATTTTAATTACTGTTTTAATCCTTACTCATTATCTTAGGGAATCATTTAATTCATTCATTCACTTATTTGTCCAGAATTTATGATGATGAGGGAAAGACACAGTCTATATCCTTATGGGGACTAGAGAGAATCAGACATTCACCAAATACATATAGGAAGATAAAATTATAACGGGTAAATACAACAATACAATTGGGAATTTTTATATAGTCAGGAAGTTAGGAAGGCTTTTTTGAGCTAGAAGAGAAAGATGGGATAGTATTAAGTATGGAAATTTTCCAACTATTGAGCAAAGACAGAAATTGCGAAGGGTAGATAAGAAGGCTAGGGTAGAAAACCAGGTGAGAGATGCTAATAATAGTTTGGCCTGAGGTTATAGTGGTAGTAGTAGTGATAGAGCGATCTGTGTAATTTAGGAAACTAAAAGATTACAGGACTTTGTAGTAATAGACTGGAAATCATAGGCTGGGCAGTGAGGGAATTAGGATCAGGTAGGTGTAACAATAAATCCCATGTTTCCGACTTGTGTAACTCAGTAACAGAGATGGTGGTACTATTCATTGAAATAAGGAAAACAAAGAGGGCCAGGTGAATTTCTCTGTGTGGGCATGTGTATTAGATGTTTGGTAGTGAATGCATACAGTGAGATCATGAACTGACTTTAAAAAATACTGACCTTTGTGGTGCCTTTGAGCATTCAAGTAGAAATGCCAAATAGGCAGTTGGATATAGTATTCTGAAGCTTAAAGGAAGAGTTCTAAATGGAAATTTAAGCTTGTGCATTACCTGCAGTAATACTATGAGCAGGAACTAGATATTCCTGCTCACAAGGAGAGAATATAGGGAGAGAATATAAAGTAAATAAAGAGTAAAGAAAGGTAAAGGCTAAGCCTTAATAAATCCCAACATTTAGATAATAACCAAGAATGTGAGTTTAACTTCAAGAAAAGCAAGTAGGAAGAAACAGGAGTATGAAGAAAAGCCAAGGGGAGAAGAAGCTCTAGGAAGTAAGGAGTGGTCAATAAGACAATGGCTGCTTAGAGGGCATGTGATAGGAAGACTGAAAAATATCCAATGGCTTCAGCTACATAAAGGTTACTGAGAACCTTTGCAGGAGCCATACTGGTGAAATTATGAGGACAGAATCCAGCTAGGGCAGACTGAGAAATGAGTACAGGTAAAGAAATGAAATTGTTACATTTAAGAAATCTTTTAAAAAATTTGGCTTTGAAGGAGAATCTAAGGTTAAAGCAGTTGTTTGGCTTTATTTCTATTTTAAAATTCAGAGAGATATTTGGGTATATATTAAAAGGAAAATGAAAATGGGAAAAATGGGCAATGGGAAAAATCAAGCTGACAAAGTGAGTTTTCTTAGAGGGCTCCTATAGTTCACCCAGAAGTGAGAAGATAGGATGAAGGCATATGTAAAGTAGATTTCACAGCAGAAAGCTAAAAAAGTTTCCACGTTTTCCCAAGACATGATAAAATAGCAATACTTTCATTAGCTGAGCTAAAACTTCATTTAAAAAGCCCTTTTTTCATTAATATAGTCTAATATTATTTTCATTTTAATATTTGAAGAACAGCTATTAAAATCTGTTATTTAGAAAATTACCTGTTGATAAAGGACTAAGGCCCGTTGCTTCAGGAAGCCTTTCCAGAAGTTTTCTTTGTATGATTGGTGTACTGTGAAGGCAAAGTGAATCACATATCCCAGTTTTTGCCTTAACATTAATCGGAGATATCACAAGAGGATCCTGAGGCTCACTGCAGGGGCTTTTTTGTATACCATCTTTTACTGGCTTTAAGAGGTTTTCCACAGCTAGGGAACATAGTTCCTCCACTGCTGATAAGGGTCGGTCATCTCCATTCAATGTTTTGGGATCTGGGGATACTGCTTGTTGCCAAGGTGGAATTACTGGAGAATCAGGGGAGCTAGAACTAGAATAATAGTCATCATCATCATCTTCATCTTTCTCAGGATCATTTGTAGAAACAACTGGTGCCAGCATCCGACTTTCACTTGCAGTTTGACTGTATCCTGTGGTTGGAACTTGTAAAGCAATCTGAAAATTATCATCTTCTTCCTTGGTATGTGCTGTAGTGGGGAGTATATGTGGAGTTGTATCCATTTTTGGAGGCACTGCAGGTTTGTCATCTGGGTTAACTGAAGAGCTGAAGTTCTCAGCAGATTTTACAACTCCAGCTGGCTCTGTTTTAGACAGTTTCTTGGAACGTTCATATTCTTCTTTGGCTTGAAGCCATACTTGAACCAGTTGTCGACTTGGGGCACATTTACAAGGCATAATCACAATTTTTTTATCTTCTACCACTTTATGGCTATTACTTGACCCTTTATTGACAAATGCTTGGCCATTACGAAAGGGTGACCCTGGTCTTGGGTTTTGAGTCATTGCCGAGAATGCTGTTTTCCACAGACGAAGTCCTTCCAATGAAAAGTCTCCCTCAAACTCAGCTAGATCATTTGGAAGTCGAGTTTCTACCATGAGAAGCCGTCCGCCGATCTCCCTATAAACAACATATTTTAGAACAACTATTTTGTCTCAAAGAGCAATTAGCAAAATATTTAGCTCCCTATCCTATAGATTTTTAAAGTTTCTTTTGGAGTCTTAAAAATGGGCTGGTGTGGCTCATTTGGTTGAGCAATGTACAGTGTACCAATTCCATTCCCAGTCAGGGCACATATTCAGGTTGTGGGTTCGATTCCCAGTCAGGGTAGGTGAAAGATGTAGCTGATTTTCTTTCTCTCTCTCTCCCCCTTCCTCTCTATCTCAAGTAAATTAAAAAATATTTTTTAAAATGCCCGTCTTTCTTCCCTTTCTATGCCCCCCTACATACACATATTTTGTGCAGTCTCAATATGCTTTCCTCACAGGTATATGAACTACTAAATTGATTTCCTTGGGAAAAATCATCATTAATATCAGAAAAAGAAAGCATTTTTTGTTGTTGTATGTGCCCATAAAGTCTTCTTTTCTCCAAGGAGATGGTACAAACTCATCAGATTCTTTTCCTTTTACTCATTTTAAATAACTTTCCATTGTTACCACATATAAATAAAAACGATGGAAGAATTTGTCATCAGAGACTATATCCCTGGATTTTATCTATGACCTCTTTCTACATTCTCTATTATCTATAGTAGTTTAGCAGAGCCAGTAAGACATTCAAACAAATGTCTGTGTCCACCTAACCTCTCAAATTCCTCAAACTTAAAAAAAAAATCACTCATAATTGAGGTAAATTACCATAATTCTTCCTCCTCTTTCTTTACATGGTAAGGTTTAACATTAACAGAAACCTTAGGAGTTGGCAGAGCCCACAATATGCATAACTTAAATGCTACTAATGTATATGTATGTAGGGAACCACTAATTAAAAGGTTGCTTAGTTTAGTTTTCAATAGTTATAAACTAAATCTCTCCCTTTCTTTAACATATCCATTTGTACTATTTCTGCCTTCTGCAGCGCCATAAAAGAAGTCTATTTTGTGATTTAGATTTTTCACGAGCAAGAAGACAGTTTTTAGTTTTTTTCAATTACGTATTTCTCTTCAGGCATAGTTTCCCAAGTGTCCTGTTCATTCTCTGGACAAAACTCAGTGAACTAGAGTCTCTCTCTTTTTTTTTTCCTGACTTGGAGTTGAAGGAGAAACATCAGGGTTACCACAGTTCCTTTCCCCCTTTAAATGGAAAGATTATGGCCCTTACTAGTTAATTCAAGGTACAACCATTCAGCTGGTCTGTAAATTTTCTTAATGAGTCCAAAGTTATGAACAGTTTTCACAACGATTCACTACTTAACCAGAATCTAGTACCTTCTCTGTACTCAATTCCCAGCTATATGAAAAATTAAAAGAATTATTGCTATTGAAGGAAATGAGTATGTATGCCATGAGGCCATATCCCATGCAATATTTTGATACAGAATTCATTATGAAACCAAAATTTAAAATGATGAAGTATGGTAAATTCAGCTTTCTTGACTAGTCAGCAGCATAGAAACTGGTATAACTCACATCAAAATATATATTAAGAGCCTTAAATTTTGTGGTAATCCTACTTTTAGCGCTATGAGAAAAAACTCCAAAATATAAGAAATGCTTTATGAAGAAGTTATTAATCACATAATTATCAATAGTGGCAAAATAAAGAACAACATCTCAGTACAATAATATACATGAAAGAATATTCAGCCATTAAAATGATAAAGAAATTCATAAATTTAGAAAATGTTTGTTATTTATAATGTTAATGTATAATGTTAAATGAATAAATCTGGACATAATATTGTGACTACAGTAAGATCACATTTCATAAAGGAATAAAATTAAAATTGTATACATTTTAAAAAAATCTAAGACAACCCATTGAAATATTAGTAGTGATCATTACAAGTAGATAATGGTGTAATTTTTATCTTGTTTTATACTTCCTAAATTTTCTGCAATAAACACATAGATTTTAAAAAACAAAATTGTTTTTCAAAAATAATGACTGTCTTTTTTCTATTTTAGCTGCATAACAAATGTCAAAGTTAGATAACAACTACATAGCAATACAGAGTTAATGACTAGCACATGTATGTTAACTAAGAATTAAAAAGATGTATAAGGCTGAGGTAGAAAAAACACTTCAATTAAAAAATATACCATGCCTACTAATAAAGACAAAGCTCCCAAATAATGGAAACAAATGTCAAAGGAACAAGTATTTCATACATTCTGGCAGTGAAATAATGAGAAAGTCCCATTCATATTAAGGCCGCATGGGGGTATTAAGCAAAGCAAAAACTGTGTGTGGGGGAAGGATGTTTCTGTCCTTCAAGTGAAGGGAACTTCTACTCTTTATTAATTACTTTTTTTCAACCCTTTCTTAAAGGACTCCTACAGGAATTACTGTTCATCTGCTGGGCAAAAGCCTGGCATTCACTGTGTGTTTTTTCCTATGGTCAGAAATATGGTGCTACTATGTGTATATATGCAGTGTGGCCTATTGCCTTAGTTGGCTCTTCACATCTCTTTCCACAATTTAGACTATGCAGGGTCTGCCTCAGCAGTTTCAGCCAACCTCCCCTGCTTCTGACTGGGTGGCTAAAATAAATTGCTTCTCTCTCTCTGAAACTGGTTAGGTAAATAGGATCAAAGACACAGGGGGCAGAACAAGAAAACACAATTTAAACCTGGATGAAGTCATATCTCCCAATTTAGCTCTTATTAGAAACTAGAGGCCCAGTGCATGAATTCGTACACAACTGGGGTCCCTCAGCCTGGCCTGCGGGATCGGGCTGAAACCAGCTCTCTAACATCCCGTGAGGGGTCCTGGATTGTGAGATCACTGGTGCCTGATCAGGGCCAGGCAGGGATGTGGGAGATTAGTTGACAGGGACTGCAGGGAGGGCTCCAGGGCATGTCCAGACCATTTCACTCAGTCCTGATTGGCTGGACCCCAGCAGCAAGCTCACCTACCAGTCAGAGCATCTTCCCACTAGTGGTCAGTGTACATCATAGTTGAGCAGCCTTAGCATATAATTAGCATATTACACTTTGATAGGTTGAATAGCCAACCACTTAGCATATTAAGCTTTTATTATATAAGACTAGAGACCCAGTGCATGAAACTTGTGCATCATGTGTGTCCCTCAGCCCAGCTTGCACCCTCTCCAATCTGGGAACCCTCGAGGGTTGTCTGACTGCCCTATTGGGATTGGGCCTAAATGGGCAGTTGGACTCCCTCTCACAATCCAGGACTGCTGGCTCCTAACTGTTTGCCTGCCTTCCTTCCTGATTGCCCCTAACCACTTCTGCCTGCCAGCCTGATCACCCTCTAACCACTCTCCTGCCAGCCTGATTGCTCCTAACTGCCCTCCCATGCAGGTCTGGTGCCCCCTCACTGCTCTCCCCTGCAGGCTTGGTCGCCCCCAACTGCCCAACCCTGCAGGCCTGGTCCCCCCCCAACTGCTCTTCCTTACAGGCCTGGGTCCCCCCCAACTGTCCTTCCCTGCAGGCCTGGTCGCCCCCAACTTTCCTCCTCTGCTGGCCTGGTCGCCCCCAACTTCCCTCCTCTGCTGGCCTGGTCACCTCTAACTGCCCTCCCCTGCAGGCTTGATCACCCCCAACTGCCCTTCCTTGCAGGCCTGTTCCCTCCCTACTGCTCCCCCCTGCTGGCCTGATTGCCCACAACTGCCCTCCCTTGCAAACCTGGTCTCTCCCAAATGCCTTCCTCTGCTGGCCATCTTGTGTCCACATGGGGGCAGCCATCTCTGACTACATGGGGGCAGCCATCTTGTGTATTGGAGTGATGGTCAATTTGCATATTACTTTTATTAGATAAGATAGAGGCCTGGTGCACGGGTGGGGTCCATCTGGTTTGCCCTAAAGGGTGTCCCAGGTTGGGGTGGGGATTCCCTTGGGGCATGGGGAAGCCTGGGTGAGGGGCTGTAGTGGTTTGCAGGCTGGCCTCACCCTCAGCGGCCCAAATAGAGGATTTATCCTGGGTATCTGGGATTTATCTTCTATAATCGAAACTTTGTAGCCTTGAGTGTAGACCAGGGCCTGCCAGGGTGGATGGGAAGCTTAACTTCCTCCATCACTGGAGTCAACCCAAGCCTTTTGCTTACTTCGTGGCTGCAGCTATCTTAGTTGGGTTAATTGCATAGTCGCTCCTGATTGGCTAGTGGGTGTAGCTTGTGGATGTAGTGGAGGTACGGTCAATTTGCATGTTTCTCTTTTATTAGTGTAGATGCTCAACCTTAGTGACACAGATGGTATAGGATAACAACTTCACTACTAGTTTATAAGTAAGCCAGTATTGTGATTCCAGCCTATTTTGCTATTAGCTGTGTGTATCCATACCTGTTATCACTTCTCTGAAAAGATTCTTAAAGGATAAAAGAGATAATGGGGTGTTAATTCCATCCTGAACCCTTAATAACTATACAAACTAACAATAGTAACAATATGACTAAAGATGTTGGCAACAAGAGGATGGTATATATATCATAGAAACAACTTAATCTTCACTTAGAGATATAAAATAAGAGTACTTAAAATATATCTATGTTCACTTTCACACATTTTAAAATATAAACTTTTAAAAAATTTATGTTTACCATTTGAGAAATAAATACCATTTAAAAAATAACACTTTTAAAGTATTATGACATCCTTCTTAATATGGCATCGTATCACAGACAGCCAGTCTTTGCATCTCTAATCCTTAATGGAGACAGTTTTAAGTTATGAAACCAACACTCATCAGCTTAAAGAAAGTTCTCCAGGTGTAAGCATTCAGCTATTTTGTGAATTTTTTTAACAAGTCCAAATTATGAATAGTTTTCTTAATAATATCCTACTTACAAATACAGTATCAGTAAGAAAACTAGCAGTAACATATCAAATGTTATATATGTGCTAATTATTCAGAGACCCAAGGGGAAAATATAATTCTGATTACCTGGGCTTTTCTGGTACATCAGAAGGATTACTGCAAAATGGTTCCTGGTAAATAGTTTCTGAAAGGTCATGATCCAACAAGGTTGCCATAATTTCTTCCCTACTTGGAGGGGACATAAGTGGTTTCAGAATGTGAGCAGTTCGAGGGGTAAAACTGCCATTTTTAGATTGTGAGGGAGAGCTGGCAGACCTTGGTGAACTATCAGGAGTTGGTGTTAATATATCATTATTTCTTGACACATACAAATCTAAATCCTCAGAGGCTGCATCCACAAGTTCACCATCAGGGGAGGACAGTATTGTAGTGAAAGAGGCATTGACTGAATCAAGAGATTGTCCCATTTCTTTTCTGGTATGACCTTGAATCCAGTCTGAATTGCCAGGCTGTGAGAGGCTAAAAAACACTTCTTTGCTTACTGAACTCCTATTCAATCTGGATTTTTCATTTAGACAGTCCTGTGCCTGCTGGACACAGAAAGAATCCATTATTGAATTAGACCGAGTTGCTAGAGAATGGAAGCTATTTTTCCACTGGTTGTGGCGATGATTCTCATTGCTCTCTATGGATGATTTATCAAATAGTTCAGGACTTAGAGCAGCAGATCTAATCCATAAGGATGAGTCTGAGGCATGATGTTTGTCTTCATCACATTTCTTGTTATCATGACTTAAAAAGTCAGCTTTTTCTATAGTTTGTCCTGGGAAAAGATCCTGAACTGCATCACTTAGGAACTTCTGAGGCAAATTTTGATCAGCAGGGACAAACTGACTCCCAGAATAAAAGCTACAAAATCCAGTTTGACCAATTGTATTAATATCAAAATTATAATTATGTTCAGGAGACAAGCTATCTTCAAGTGAGTAACAACTTTCAAAACCTGGATCTGAAGAAAAGATGGGACTATCATCCGACAGGGAGTTATCCAACTGGCCAGAGTTTTGTAAATTTATGGCGTTTACTTTGAGAAGTTTGGGGATTTTGTCTTTAGGTTTTGTACTTCTGGGAGTTCGAGGTTTTCTTGGAGATGTTACTGATCGTGTTCGTTTAGTTGTCTTATGTTCAAGGGGAACGGAAATGTTGTTTGGTTGATGGTTATTAGATAATGGATCTTGCATAATATTTGCATTTTGTGCTTTCTGCTGTCTTTTCTGTAACAATTCTTTCAGAACCGCCAGTCCGGACTGTCCTTCACCAAATGCTGAAGGTTCTGACACATTTTGACTTTTACACTGAGAAAGTGCTTTGGTTTGTGAAACTTCTGACTTCTGTTTTACCCTTTCAGGTTTAAAATTTGACATACCTAAAATAAAGCCCCTTTGTTTTTGTTCCCATGGTATTTGTTTGATTGGACTTCTCAGGGAAGTTACAAAGTAATTAGGCATTTGACTTTCCTCTGCTGCTGCATTTCCTGGGGAACAAGTTTCGCTGTGCTTTGACTGTTCTGCCATGCACACAAGCTGCTGCTGACTATCTTTGCAATGTAAAAAATTAGGGGCATATGCCTGGTCTGGCTTTGATTCTAGGGAATTACGATATTCATTTAATTTTCCAAAGGATGACAAATAGTTCTTTTGCGTATTTGCATTCTCTTCTGTCTTTGGAGACATTATACCCGAAGATAGCTGTGTCTGTGTATTCTGTGCAACCTGAGACAAATGGTTTGAAAGGTCAAATATATTTTTTTGAATCAGAGTTGATTCCTTTAGAGTAAACATGGCATTTTGATTATTAGGCCTTTGAACACTAATTTTTGAGTTTCCAGGTCCCAAAGAATTACAAACTGAAGGATGCAAATCATCTCGAGAACTGGGGAATGTTTGCAAATCTACAGGCTTCTTGCTTTCTAAGAAAGAAGAAAAGCAGCCAGATAAATTCTGTTGTGCATGAATTCCAGTGGTTTGGGGAGCAGAAAGGGGATGATCTATAGCAGAGCCCATTACTGATACATCTTTCTGTTTATTAAGTAGTTGAGAATCACTAGAACTTTGTGAGATCTCAGATACATTCTGATGTTTCAGCACAAATGTAACTTCAGTACCAGTTTGAGATTTTAGTTTTTCATCTTTAAGTGGTATGTGCTTTCTTGATGTACCTTTTTCATTTTTTTGTTTCTGTTTTGTTCTTGGCTTCTTTTTCCCATCATCTATTATTTTATTTGTTTGATTTCGTTTGTTCCTTTTCTTAGTAACTACTGAGGGATTAACATGCTTTATTTTTGACTTCTTCACCTGTGTTCTTGCTCGACTATTTTTTTCTATACTAGAATTAACAGAATTGCTATTATATGCATTAAGACCCTTAAAAAGCATTGCTTCTTTATCTGCAGCAGCTATAATTTCTTCAGCTCTTGGATCTGTGGGAGACCAGCACCGAGGTGGAGAAGAATTTATGGGACTTGTGCTTCTTTCAGAAAGAAAACCTAATTTAGACATAACATCACTATAATTTAAGTCACAATCTTCGGTTTCAGCATTATAAGATGGTGAGGGAGGAGAAAGAATAGCATGTGAACGTTTTTTCCGGAAAGACAAAGTTCTTTTAATATTTTCACTATTTGTCCTTTGTTGCTTACCAGTTTTTTTCTTAGCTGATTTATGTTTTGTTTTTCTTCTGTGACTTTTCTTTGGTGTTGGTGGATAAATGGGATATTTGGTTGCAGGGGAGTCAGGAACTTTTGGCCAAAAATCCTTTAAAGGTGCAAGCTTTTTATATAGTTCCATTTTTTCCTCTGTTAATATTACCTGTTTCTCTTTAGAGTCTATTTTTCCTAGCTTCACAAGCATATTTTTTCTCCCTCTAAATCTATTAATAATAATATACTTTATAATGACAGGGGGCAGCTTTTTAGACATTTTTCTTCGTTTTCGAGATTTAAGAGTTCCATCTAAACTTTCACCAATTTCCATGGGATGAGGTAGGCTAATTTTTGAGTTGTGTGTTACAAAACTTGACTCACTATCTTCAGTCTCATAATTTACCTTGCGTTTGGCTCTAAGGGTGTATTTATTTCCATACAATCCAAAGGACTGCTCAGTTTCTAAGGTTCCATCTCCAAAGTGACAGTCTATAAAACTGTCTGTAGGTGTTTTATTTTCAAAAGCTCCGCGGGTGACTTTAGTTAAATCACTGGCCAATACGTTATTTTTCTCAGAATTACTATTACAAGGATTATTTTGTATATAATTATCTTTTGTTGATCCAGTCTCACTAATTTTGGTAGAAGTTTCTTGATGACCTACAAGTTTCCTTTTATTCATTTTTAACCGGGACTGTTTATTACTGGGTTGTAGTTTATATGTGACAGGAGAGAGTTTCTGTGGTCTACTGAGACAATTAGAAAGAACAACACTGGGAAAAAACATATAATGTGCTGCTTGCTGGCTGAGATTTGGCTTTTCTATTTTATGTTCTTGAAATTCTTCATATCTAATTTTAAGTTTATTTAGTCCACTTTCATCAGCAATGCTATCAAGAGAATGTACCATAGTTCTATTCTCCCCTGAGCATGATAGCAATTCACAATTTTCAGTTAACGATGAAGGGAATAAACTGTTCAGAGCTGTGCTGTTTCCTTTTTCACTTCCTTCAGAAGGTAATTTATTTTTTGAATGATTTAAGTCAGAAAAGTTGAAAGAATTTTTGCCCAATGTACTTTCGCTAGTGTGACGGTTTATATGTATAAAAGGGGCATCCTTATCGATTTTTCTAATGTTTGTATACTTTCTACTTGGTACTTGTCTTGTAACAGATGGAATATCTTCATCATAATCAAAAACACTATTTTCACAGGAAGATACTGCGAGGAGATCTTTCTTACTACTTTCTTTTTGAGAGTTTTCTGAATGGGCAGTACTGCTTAAAGATCCAGGGTATTTCACAGAGTAAGTGCTTTCATTTGTAAAAGAAGCAACTGAATGATCTAGACATTTTTCTATATTGTTTGGTTGAGAAAAGTCTTCAATTAAATCTTCCTTGTTCAAAACATGGGAAGAAAGGGCACTTGTGTGTTTACACTGAAAGGTAATCTTAGCAGAAGATGGGGGTTCTAATGTAGCAGCATCTTTGTGAAAGATGGAAGGTTTTACTGAGAGCTTGCTTGTTGCAATCACAGAAGAGTGTGTTCTAGAATTTTCATTGTCCAATGGATTGTCTGAAATGAGGGGAAAAGAATTTATTTCACTTCCACTCTTAACTTTTAAAATATTTTTCCTATACCATGATACTATCACCATAAAATAAATTATATGAAGTTAAGTTTGTATGTTTAATGTGGCTATCTCAACAAAAAGATTACTCCTATTAGGATAATAACTCAATCTAAGTAAACAAGAGTTAGTTACATTTGATTATTAGTCATTATTTTAAACACATATTCCTTTGATCAGAAATAGATTATATTACTATTCAGTGCCTTTTGGAGAAATAAAGGGAAAATACTTATCACCTTAAAAAGTTTCTCATAAAATAATATGCTTCTTTTCATCATCACTTCAAATTAGCTGCACATATTTCTTAGTTTCTTATGCTACTTAAAAGTTAACATTACAAACTGATTAAAGTTTATGAATCTTCAAATCAGTAATTAACAAATATTATCCTCTTAAAAATGAATAATTTATTTCCATTCTCAAAAGAAAAAATTCTGGAGAAGGACAAAACACTATTTTTACAGCCTCACTTAACCAACTATACAGAATGTGTACCTATAGTTTTAAAATAAAATTAATTTTAATCCCTAAACTAGGAAATGCTCATAGAATTATTTACTCACCACTATTTTCATCTGCAGTTCCATCTAACTGAGGTATAGAAAGATTGGCTAGAAGCAAACTGTTATTACTCCATTCCATTTCTTCTTCTGAAGATGAATCATCTTCTTCAGTTGAGCTTCTATGGGTATTTCGGCACAGTGATCTAGAAAATATTAAGATTCACTAGTGTGCATGACCATTAGAAAAAAGCATGTCAGACTCAGATAATTTGCCTAATTTGATGCTATAGTAATAAAATGAAATAAAAAACCTAAAAATTATAATTTTAAAAAGTAAAGCAGCTTTGCTTTAGTATCACATTCTACAAAAAGTTATTGTAAACAGATTTTATAATCCCTTTTATATGAGCTAGACTACACCATCATTCCTGTATTCAACAGTCTACAACATCCTGGATTATCTCATCATGTTCTTTTTTATACTCTCCTTCATTCTATTATTATAGAGAATAATAGGTGACAGAGAACCTAGTAATTTCTAAAAGGGTGGCATCTGACATATTTTAAGAACTCTCCATAAATACAGACCACTACATTATGAACTGGAAAAGACAAACAAAAAGGTCAGTAAAGGAATATTAAGGTTAAGGTTGAAAGACAAAAAATAACTGGGATCAGAGAAGGCCCAGGAAGTAGTAAAGGTATTGTTGAGTCAATCCAGCAGTGTCTATAAATTAGGGTTACTGAGGAATTCAGATGAACTGTTAAGTCCAGATGGATACTCTCTTTAAATTTTATCTCATATAAATTTAAATTTATTCACTAGAACCTAGCTTGATTATTTTCCTTCTATCTGGTTGGACAAACTTTCTTTCTATCCAAACCTAATTTGTTGTTTCTATTGTCTCATAAACTTGAAAATATCCCATATTATTCATGGAACTGTGTCTCCATTAATCCTTTCCAAATCACAGTTTGTTCTAATATTATTCTTTTAAGAGCTGAAAGGGTTAATAGAGGTCATATGGTCCAACTTTCTATCCCATGCAAAAACCATATTTTTAACATACTTGATACAACCTATACTTTTACTTTTCAGTATATGGGGCTTACTATCTCACAGGGTAATCTTTTCCACTGCTAATGGCTCTAATTGTTAGTAATTTTCTTCCTGTATTACACAAAAATCTTTAATTGCACCTTCCATACATTCTTCCTGCTTTTGTCCTCTATTGCATTCTTCCTGCTTTTGTCCTCTTTGTCATTTTTCACATGATAACCTTTAAAATATTTGAAAGCATTTATCATTTGTCCTATAATATTTATGTTATTAAAAATAAATATATATTTTTCTCTACAGTTCTTTAAGACAGTATTCACAGATCCTTTTAGTTTACTTCCTCTTCTGTCCCTTTACTTTCTTAGTATTCTTAAAATATGGTACATATTCAAGACAGAATATAATATCAATTATATGGGTAGAATTAAATGACTCCTTTTCTAGATACTATACTTCTATTATTCAATCTCTCTCTAATATACACTTATTAAATCTTTAGGTTTGTTTTCCCCAAAGTTAACCTGTGTATGGTTTTCAGAGAATTGGTCCAGTCAAAGAACACAAAAGCATTAGTTAATCATAGAATAAGCCATATTTATACTAGAGGCCTAGTGCACAAATTCATGCACTGATGGGGTCCCTCAGCCTGGCCTGTGCCCTCTTGCAATCTGGGACCCCTTAGGGGATGTTGGACTGCCGGTTTCAGCCTGATCCCCACAAGCCTGCTGAAGCTAGCAGTCCAACATCCCCCAAGGGATGTAATAGTGCACAAAGCAGCAGGCAATTGGGGTGGAGCCCAGGCCTGGACCAGGCACTACACTGCTTCTGCTCATCCCAACCCCAATGTGCTTGCCACCACCACTGTTCGGTAGGGCTGCTGCAGAGGTGAGAGAGGCTCATGCCACCCAATGGTCAGCTAAGCACACTCCTGCTGTGGGAGCATACTGACCACCAAGGGGCAGCTTCTGCATTGAGTGTCTGCCTCCTGGTGGTCAGTGTGCATCAGAGTGACCAGTTGTTCGGTTGCTTAGGCTTTTATATCCTATACCAGGGCCTGGCTGGTGCATGAAATTAATGCATGGGAGGGAAGGTCCCCTCAGCCCAGCCTGCACCCTCTCACAATCCTGGACCACTGGCTCCTAATTGCTCACCTGCCTGCCTGCCTAGTCGCCCCCAACTGCCCCCCTGCTGGCCTGGTCACCCCTAACTGCACCCCTCCCTGCTGGCCTGGTTGCCCCTAACCCCCACCCCCAATTTCCCACCCCTGCCAGCCTAGTTGCCCCATGCAGCCTACTTGTTCAATTGTTTGGTCATCCCGCACTAACCCCCTTGCTGACCTGGTCACCCCATGCAGCCTGCTTGTTCAGTCATTTGGATGTCCCTCACTAACCACCCTGCCAGCCTGATCATAGGCAGCCATCTTGTGAGGGTGTGATGGTCAGTTTGCATATCACCTCTTTATTATATAGGATAATAAAAGCCTAATATGCTAAGTGTCTGGTCATCCGTTCAACCAATCAAAGCTCAATATGCTAATGATATGCTAAGGCTGCTCAACTGCTCGCTATGACATGCACAGACCACTATGGGACAGATAGTCAATCAGTTGACCAGTCACTATGACATGCACTCACTACCAGGGGGCAGAGAGTCAACTGGTCAACCAGTTACTATGATGTGCACTGACCACCAGGGGCCAGTCAACTGGTCTATCAGTTGCTATGACATGCACTGACCACCAGGGGGCAGATGCTTCGACCAGTACTTGTTGCTGGAGTCTGGCCAATCAGGACTGAACAAGATGGTCCAGACGCGCCCTGAAGCCTTCCTGCAGAACTTCTGGCTAGCCAAACTCCTGCATTCTTCCCGGGCCTGGACTGTGCATCAGTGGGTTCCCTCAGCCTGGCCTGTGCCCTCTCTCAATTTGGGACCCATCAGGGGATGTTGGAGAGCCAGTTTTGGCTCTATCCCTCAGGTCAGGCTGAGGGACCCCACTGGTGCATGAATTCACGCACTGGGCCTCTTATATATAGTTAGGCTGGCACTACTGGCAACAAGTAGATAGTCACTTCATAAGAATTTTATACTATATATTTAAATGTGTACTTACCTACTTAGTACAGGTATAAAAGTATAAATTAAACAAGGTAAAATCTAAGAAACTGTTGAAGAAATGCTAATGGCACATGGAAGGTAAAATAAAACAATGAGAGAAGAATGAAAAACAAACAATGGAAATAAGAAAAAAGTGAAATGCCACAAGATCAAATAGAAATATTAGTCAACCAACTCTATTAAAATATGAAAAAGTAATCCAATTTATTACAGCAAGACTTAAATATATCAAATAAATACTATAATTATTCTATAATAGAATCCTAAACCTGTTAGAATAATAGGGACAGCTGGCAGCCAATAATTAAATTCACCATTTTGGTAATCATAAAATACTGCAGACTATTGTACTCTTCATAAAGCAAAATCCATGGCTTTCCCACAGAATTGTTAAGCTCAGAATGAATTAAAGTCCTATCTAGTCTCTATTTGTGAAGTTAAGTGATCTAAACCATATGATTCTACACTTTATTAGGCATCACCTATTTAGTTTTAAGTTACTTTTGAATCTATATTCTGTCATCTAATGCATTACCAATCTCCAATACATATGACAATCTCAATCCAATGCAGCATGATACTTGGCATACAGAATGTATTTAAGTGGTTTCTGAGGAAATGCAAAACCATCCAAATTCTGTGAATCCACCTAATCAGTCAAGGCTGCCATGAACTCTCCTTTATCCACAAGGATGTTACTGCGTAAGACTTTGTTAAATGTCTGCCTGAAATTAAAACTCAATACAATAATTATATTCTCTTAAGTAACCATACTTCAAAAGGATATAAAGACAGTAGACCATGACTTGAATTCATGAAAGGTACTAATATTCTCTGCTTTCTTTTATAATGCCCACAAAGTGTTTAGTTATCATAATTATCACCCCTATTATGGGAGACTAGAACTAGAAGGAGACCAGTTAAAAAGTAGGAACCACAGTATTCTAGATAAATGGTAATAAAGGACTAAAACAGGATATTCCTTTGGGAAAGAGAAGAATGGAAGGATAGAACAGAAGTCACAGAGACAGTTACTTTACAGGGTTTAACAACGAACAGGTAGGGATGTAAAGGAAGGCAAATCAAACATGATACTGAAGTTATAAACATTCAGAACTTGGGGGGGGGGTAAAGTGATTATCATTATAAAAATAAGGAACAGAGAAACAAGCCATTTGACAGCATTGTCTATTATCATTTAGGACTAGAGGTCTGGTGCACGAAATTCATGCACAGGGGGTATGTCCCTCAGCCCAGCCTGCACCCTCTCCAATCTGGGACCCTTTGAGAGACATTCCTCTCACAATCCAGGACTGCTAGCTTCCAAATGCTCACCTTCCTGCCTTCCTTATTGCCCCTAACTGCTTCTGCCTGCCAGCCTGATTGATGACTAACTGCTCCACAAATTACTGATATATTAATATTGTGTATATAAATAGATGATTTCTAAAAGTTAGGTTTATGGGGAAGAGAGAACTGGAGGAAGGTGGTCAAAAGGTACAAACTTCCAGTTATAAGATAAATAAGTAAACAAGATGATTATAGGTTGTATGATATATTAAAGTCACTGAAATAACAGAAAAGTTACCTTTTTGTGGCACAATGTTCTTCAATATTGCTGTCCCATCTCTGAGACATAACCAAACTAAGCTCCGTTTCTTCTTTTTCAATCTGTGGTTCATTTTCTTCATCATCACTATTTTGGGGATTTTTAGTGTTTCCAAGGGAAAGACATGGTGGTGGCTTCCTATTTCTTTCCCCCCGATATCCATCATTTTCCAAACCAGCAAGAAGATGTACCAAAGCCTCATCAGGACTGCTGTCCACTACAAAACAAGTAAAATATCACCAACAAATAACTTAAGTTTTCTTAATAATTCAACAATTCAGAACAATTATAAAACAACAACAAAATAAAAGATCCTTGGACCGTCTGCACTAGAATGACTGTGTCCTTATTAAAAAGAAAGTTCCAGACCCATCCCCTATGTACCACGTCAGAATTTCTTTTTTTAATATTTTAAAATACTTTTGAAATTACAGTTTATATTCAATATTATTTTATATTAGTTTCGGGTATACATTAATCAGAATTTATGAAGTAGGACCCAGGAATTTGCATTATAACAAGCTGCCCAAGTTTTTGCTGCACAATTAACCTTGAGGAACATCAAATCAATACTGTCACAGTGTTCAAAATAAATATAAAATATATAAATTAATGCTAAGGAAGTACATTAAAAACAATACATGAATACCTTTATTCCTTACTTAAGCTTTACTTAGCTCATAGAATAGTCAAATGAAACCTGTAGTTGAATAACAAGAAAGCTTTAAAAGTGGTTAATAAGATTATTTAAAACACCTTCAAGTCAACAATGACATATTACTTCATATGCATTAGTGTTGTAAAATCAAAGACAGATAATAAAAAGTGTTGACAAATATGTGAAGAAACTGGAACCCTCATACATTATTGGTCAGAATGTAAAATGGTGTAGCTGCTTTGGAAAATAATTTGGCAGTTGCTCAAAATGTTAACCATCGAGTTACCATATGATCCAGCAATTTCACTCCTAGATATATACCCAAAAGAAATGAAAATGTATACCCACACAAAAACCTATACATGAATAATTATAGTATCATTGTTCATTATAGGCCAAAAAAAAAGTAAAAACAACCCCATATCCATAATCTGTAGAGTAGATACATGAAATATGACATACCTATATGATGAAATATTATTCAGCATGAAAAAGGAATATATGCTATAACATGGGTGAACCTTGAAAACATCATACCAAGTGAAAGAATCCAGAAACAAAAGGTTATATAATTCCATTTATATGAAATGCCCCAAATAGGTTAATCAAGAGAAAACAGATTAGTGGTTGCCAGAGGCTGAGAGGAAGGAAGAATGGGGGGGCGACTGTTAATGGATATGGGTTTTTGGGGTGCTAAAAGTATGCTGAAATTAGATAGTGGTAGTAATTGAATATCACTGACCTGTACAGAGGTGAATTTTATGATATGCAAATTATACCTCAATAAAAGCTATTATTTAAAAAAGATCATGGAAATGAAGATTTGTTCTAATCTAGTATACAATCTTATTCCCTGTAAAATGAGATAATGCGTTCATTTATTAAAATGCCAAGTTCCAAGTTTTGTTTGTAGACATTAAAGAGATTGATTCTGTCATGCCACCAGATATAAGAAAAAAATGAAGATATTGATTCTGTATGCTACCAGATATAAGGGGAAAAATGAAGATATTTGTAAGAGCCATTTTGGCAAAGATCCATTTCTTTAAATCTAGAACTGCAGTGTTTTATTTTTCCTGTCTCATACTTGAGAAAAATGAGTTTTAGAAAATGAATTATATATATTTGACTCTCAAATCTTATTTATTTATTCATTCATTCATTCATTCATTCATTCCTCACCTGAGGATAGAGTAGAAGAGAGGGAGGAAAGAAAAGGAGGTAGGGAGGACGGGAAGGGAGAGAGAGAAACATCAATTGGTTGCCTCCTACATGCATCCAGACCGGGGCCAGGGAATCAAACCTGCACCCAAGAACATGCCCTTGATTGGGAATCAAACTCATGACCCTTCAGTGCACAGGCCATCACTCTAACCACTGAGTACACCAGCCAGGCTGACTCTCAGATCTTTGACAAACATTGAAAATGCTTTTTGCAAACTTAGGTAAGTGACATTATATCTGCTGATGATACATTATATTGTTTAGAAAAAGTTGTGTAGAAAACAAAAACAAAGCTACTTCATTCAATGAAGTTTCATTTTTATACTGAGTAAGGATTTACTGAACATGCAACATTAACCTCTTCAAATCAAAGAAAAAATAACCTCTTCACATATGCACTTTCATTAATTTAAAATACTGAAAATTTATGGTAAAATTGTTACTTACAGAAAACTGGTGTCTCACTCAGTCTTTGGGTTAAAGGCTGAAAAGCCTGGCTATTTTCCATGAGGTTCAAAATTGCTTCTTCATTAATAAGAGCTTCTTCTACTTTATGTATAGCGTGACCTTGAGATGACAAAAATATATAAACATTAAAGCAACTGTGTAATTATATAATCATTTTTACCTCTACTACTATATGTTTTTATTCTCTATCTTTCCTTTTAATTAAATTGTAAGATTTTACCTTTATTCATAAAAGTATTTATTCCCACTGTATATTACACTTTCTATAAAAATCGGTGTTAAAGTCTGAGTACTAGAAGCATAAAATAGAATTGTTTCTAGTTTGCTCTCTTATAACTGCTTGACATTTTTTTCTCTTTCAATATTTTAATGTGCAATGACTTTTAGCATAGTAATATAACTATATATATACAAACTAGGAAGAATTGAAAAGACTAAAGAGATTGTAAGTATTTAGTAATTCACAGAATCAAGGGTTTTTTAATACTTCAGGTCATTGGTATATTTTTGTGGCTTTTATTACACTTTATTATGTTATTATTTAAGATATATCACTAACACCTCAAATTTTTAAGTAAGTTTACACTGCATGAGGATGGGAAAAGAAGTAATAAAATTGTTATTTGCAGATGACTCTATACACAAAAAATTCAGTGTAAAAGACAAATTATTAGTGCTAATAAAAACTGCTGGCTATATAATGATATATAAATGTCAGTGAAGCTCCTAAATAGCAGCAATTAGAAAATAAAATATTTGAAAGATAAAACTTAAAATTGAAATAATTATAAGATACCTGGAATGTATCTAACAAAAGATATAAAATAATTTTACAAAAAATTCAAAACTTTATTGAAAGACATGAAAAATGACCAAATAAAATGAAAAACAGCATGCTCAAGGATGAAATGATTTGATATATAGAAAGATTTAAAATGCTCCTATATCGCCGAGACCGGTTCGGCTCAGTGGATAGGGCATCAGCCTGCGGACTGAAAGGTTCCAGGTTCGATTCCGGTTGGGGGTATGTACTTGCTTGCGGACACATCGCCAGTGTGGGGTGTGCAGGAGGCGGCTGATCGATCTCTCTCTCTCATCGATGTTTCTGACTTTCTATCCCTCTCCCTTCCTCTCTGTACAAAAAAAAAAAATCAATAAAATATATTTTAAAAAAAAAAGCTCCTATATCGCTGAAATCAGTTTGGCTCAGTGGATGGAGCGTCAGCTGGTTCAATTCTGGTCAAGGGCATGTACCTTGGTTGTGGGCACATTCCCAGTAGGATGTGTGCAGGAGGCAGCTGATCAATGTTTCTATCTCTTTCCCTTCCTCTCTGGAGAAAAAGAAACACTTAGCAAACTCAACTAAATCTTAATACCTCAGAACTAGTTATTTAGATGTCTGGTAGGGTATTTTCTGTACACCTGAAAAGAAAAACTCACCTATGCTCAACTCTGTGTCTTTGTGGACTTCTACCATATTAGCTGGTGTACTTTGAAGAATTTCAGGAGACAGGACCTCAGAGTGCAATGTTAACTCAGCAGAGAACTCCTGGGATCCATCGTTGTAGTCCACAGATCCCGATAACCTTCTAATTAATTAAAACACATCCTTTATAACAAACTTGATAACAAAGCAATAAAATAGCTCTGAGATTTGTAAAAAATAACCACTTACACAGAGAAATCATTCTGTTTGAGAATTTCCTGAAGTCTCTTCTGAAATTTTTTTTCACTTTCTGTGGCTGGCACAAACCTGCGATCTTTGAATTTTAAAAGTGCATTAAAAAATGTAGATAGCAAGTGAATGAAATATTTTCTTTTCTCTTAGAATAGCTTTTAAAATAGCAATATCCTATCCTTCTCTTGACACATATCATACCACCTAAAAGTAGTACTACCATAAAACAAACAAAAGAAAAATTGTTGTTACTGAAGCTATATAATCACTTAAAGTCAGTTCAAGTTCTATAATTATAACTTAAATCCAACACACTGTTCTCTACAACATACTGTTCAGTATCATAGACTCTGAACCTAGAAATTTTCTCCTCATAAAATATACTTCTACTTTAAAAAGCATAAAAAGCACTCAAAATTTATCAAATATTTTTAGTGTCCAATACACTGAAATTTTGAAATTTTAATTAGACTTCAATATACTAGTAGGCTTACCACTAAATTGCAAATACATTTGCCTTATGAATGATGTCTTTTATTCTTTTACCTTTGTTTTAATACTTTTGTTGTGTCCATGGCATTTATTTAAGCCCTCTCAAATTATTTTTTGAAGGAGCAGGGTTTAATGATAAAATGAGTGTTTTCTTTAAAACTGTAGAAAATGATCAAAGTGTGATTGTATATGATATATCCAAATATAATTTGGGGGCTATATTTCATGGTACATTTTCAAAGCTTAATGAATCAAACACAGTGTTTCTAAGTTAGGATTCATGAGCTTCTCTGAGTATTCTATAACTTATTTGGAAATACAGGTTAGAATATACAAAATAATGAAAAAGGAATAAAAACATGAAACAGGAGAACAAAGTATGGTGAAAATCAATGACAACAAAACTGTCAATTTCCTACAGGAAAAGACACAAGTGACACTTTGAAGGTAAAGAATTACTGGTTCAGAGCAAAGATATTAGAAAAAATATGTAGAAAATTTAAAAGTAATCTGAAAAGTAAAATTTAAGATCAAGGTAAACTCAATGGCTTAACCTTTTCCATAAAACTACCTTGTTTAAAAAAATCATTAGAGTACTATTTGATTATACCTTGTGATTCAGTTTGGCTAATTTGAGACGTTTCATTTCTATTTCTTCGCCGTTGCTTTTCATCTTCCCATATGGTCTGTAGACCAGGATTTCCATCAATTTGAGCTGTAATCACAATAATACTTCACTACTACAAGGTCAAAGTAAAAACTACCTGCCTAAAAAAAGGAACCCAAACTTAAAAAAATGTATATTTATTGTTTAAAATATTACATATATCCCCTTTTTCCCCCACTGACCACTTCTTCTAACACACCCATTCCCCATTCCCTGGCTTTTACCACCCTATTGTCAGTGTCCATGGGTTATGCATATATGCATACAAGGTCTTTGGTTGATTTCTTCCCATCCACCCTCTTCCACATTCTCCCTGAGATTCCACAGTCTCTTCCATACTTCTATGTTTCTGGATCTACTTTGTTTATCAGTTCATTTTGTTTATTAGATTCCACATATGAGTGAGGTCATGTGATACTTGTCTTTCTCTGACTGGCTTATTTCACTTAGCATAATACTCTCCAGGTCCCTCCATGCTGTCTCCAAGGGTAAAATCCTTCTCCTCCTCCTCCTTTTTTTTTTTTTTACTGCTGCATAGTATTCCATGGTATAAATGTATCACAGCTTTTTTTATCCACTCATCTACTGATGGGCACTTAGGCTGTTTCCAGATCTTAGATATTGTGAGGAACCCAAACTTTTTTTTTTTTAAAAAATACTGCCTCTTAAGAAAAATAATTACCTACTTTATGTAATAAAGTAGACAAACTATCCTAACCTATATTTCTTATGTTAGTCCTTTTTTAGTTTTCTTTCTAGTGGTTTCCAAAAACCCATCAAGTGAGTAAGATTCAAATATCTGAGGATAGCCAATAGACCTAAGAATCCTCTCCCTGATATATAACCTAAAAACTAAAAACATTAAGTTAGATTATATTATTTTTTTTAATTGATTAATTTATTTAGTGTTACATTTACTTTAGGTTCATGATTGTGCAAACATATTCATGTGGATGAAAGTATAAATGAAACTATAAATAAAAAATTGCTTCGAGGTACAGAAGCAATCTCATAACATTTTGCATCTTCTATAACATCTTACATCTCTAGTAATGCTTTCTTCCCTACTTTTTCCACTCTACTTTAACCATTAATTTAAAAAAAACACACATATATTAAGAATAACTGTACATATACCTTCAATGTCCAGCCGATTTAAGATATCAGCAGCTACAGCATCTACTTCTAATTCACATGTACTCTGTGGTTCAATACCGTCCAGTATTAAAGAGCTGTATTAAAAACATTAAAAAACACACACACACAAATACACACAAGAATTATGTAAGAATACATTTTCTGAAGATTTTTCTCATATAATTTTTTATCTTTAGGTGGTAAGCAGAAAAGCCAGTGATGTATTAATTAACAAATAAAACATAATTGAAAATTATATATATAAAGAAATGATAAACAGGAAGAGGAAAGTACAAAAATACTGTATTGCAACTCATTGAGATCCTTTTGCAGTGCATTCTACATATTTTGGCGCATTATATTTCATACATAAGGAATGTGGGGTCATATCCAGGACAGAAAAGGGTAACAGAGAGACAACTGAGAGTTGCATCAAAAACCATATACATATGTAATCATTTGTCCAGAGGCATCTTTCTTAGCAATCATAGATTTGTTTAAAAAAAAATAACGAGAGAATATGCAACAAGAAATGAGGGGAGGGGAGTATACTGAAAAGTGGGCAAATGATACTGTTCTCCCTGCCCCCAACTACTGCTTTGCTGGATAATCCTTTAAAATTCTCCAAAACTACAGATTTGAGAAACCACGTTGTTTAATCAAGATGAGGAAATGTGTTAACACCACAAAATCATTAATTTTTATGAAAACTACAGAGGATTGTTCCCACTAATGCTCTTTGACTCAAAAAATTTTGTTTTTCATCAGAGCCACAAAAAAAGATTAGGACACCATATCCTACCAATATGGACATTAAGTAAAAAAGAGAGAACCATGAAAGTGGATGATGGCAGATTTCACTCCCGTTTTTTTAATGTTTTAAGAGAAAGAGATTAGCAAAACCTCATTGCCTATAGTCTATCCCTAAGAAAATTTTGATGGAACATTAGAAATTAATTTGTTAAACCACAGAATTTTTACAATTCAAATAAATATACATGTATACATAGATGTATATGTGTAGATAGACAAATCTTTTCACCGATGATAGAGAAGAAACATGTTAGCCAATCTATCACAATATATCCCTTTCACTTCCAGAAAAAAACAATTCTTAATGTTGTTGGTCTTCTTCATTCATATATCTTAACAAAGTAAATTTTGCCATGAAATGACACATTAGATAAAATAGTTCGTGGTCAACAATTTTCTCCTTATACTAAAAAGTTTCACAAATTTTGGAAGAATTATATTGCAAATTTCAAGGGTGAATTTTCCAGAAGTAGCACATTTGTGACAAAGGAGGGAAATAGTAATATCAAAAAATACAATCTCATAGTATAAATTTACAACTATTTCTTGTCTTTATTACAAAACTACTTCAAACATTCAGAACAGATGTTCCTAGGGAAAGGAAGTAGTTTTCAGAATTAAAACTTTCCAGTAGATAAAAAAAGTATAAGTAAAAAATTTGTCAGTCCTGGCCAGTGTGTCTCAGTGATAGAGCATCGGTCTGAGCACCCAAGGGTCTCAAGTTCAATTCTCAGTCAAGGACACCTACCTGTGTTGTAGGTTCTTTATAGCCCTTGGTCAGGGCATGCAGGAGGTGACCAATCAATGTGTCTCTCTCACATAGATTTTCTCTCTCTCTCCCTCTCTCTCTCTCTCTCTCTCTCTCTCTCTCTCTCTCTCTCTCTCTCTCTCTCTCCTCCCCAACCCCCTCGCTAAAAACATAATGGGAAAAATATCCTCAGGTGAGGATTAACCAAAAAAATTTTTTTTGAGTCAGAGGATGGGAACTGGATGGTAGGATGCAGGGGGGAAAACAGAGAGGGGGGCATTTGTAATACTCTCAACAATCAAGATTTTAAAAAAATTTGGGACAGTATATACCTGCAGACCCTTCATTTTAGCCATGAAAGGGAGATAAAAGATAATGATGGTAGATAACTATGCCTCCCTGAACATATCTGTTCAAAGCTTAACAAAACAATCTTACTAATTAGAATCAGTGAGGATGAAGCTCAGACAGCTATAATTTAAAAATCTTTTCAGATCATTCTAATGGGTAGCCAGGGTTGAGATTACTCCAGTAGATTCAGTTTTGTATATTCAACACTATGGCAAATGATTCTGAAGGTCCTGGCTATGTGGTAACTGACAATGAGCTAGCTAATAGGGTAGGTAGAACTACTAATTCAGCACTTAAAAGATTGTTGCTCTCTCTTAAGGCCCTTGTAATAATGTTTGTGAAAGAACATAAAACATTTCTTTATTCAAAAAAAAAAAACACAAACAGGTACACAGAAGAAGGTGCTAGCACTGGGGATAGAAATGAGAATAATAAAAACTAAGAGTAATGATTTATGAAAAAAATTTTTGACATTGTTATTTGTACTTAATGAAATTATGGATTTTCATGTTTAATGCAATATAATCATCTAAAAATGCAAAATCTGGGCTTATATGAGACAAAAATATATATAGCTATCCCATAATTATTTTAAATTCTAATTCTGAGTACCTTGTCTAATTACTAGTTTACCTATTTACATCTTCGCTTATAATTTGTCAATTTTTAAAAATAATAAAATAGGCTCATAAAAACATTCTAAAATTCAAACTTCATTATAATAGATAAGGTTTCCCCAAACTCACTTCTAATCAGTGAGTTATAACCTAACCAGAAAGATGTTTGTTCTAAAAGAACTTCAAATACAAATAAACTTTAATTTGAGAATGCAAAAAACAAGTTACTATATGGAGAACTTTGAAAGCCAAGGAATCTAGGGAATAGGTAAAATCCTTGGGTCAAATTGATTTGCTCTAACATTAGAGAGAGAGAGGGACTACATCACAGGCATTAAAAAAAAAAGACAAGTAGTTTTCGGTCACTTTGTTCTGGACTGATTAGAACTTGAATTTGATGTGGTAAATAATATTCTCTCGAAACTTAATACCATTTCAAACCTATATAATAAAAAAGTAATATACAAATTGACCATACCTCCACTACACCTACAGGCCATGCCCAGCCAATTAGGAGTTGGTATTCAAATTAACCCAACCAAGATGGATGCGGCCACAGAGAGAGCAGGAGGCTTGGGTTTCCCCGGCAATGGAGGAAGCCAAGCTTTCTGCCTGCCCTGACCGGTCTAGGCTTCCACTCAAGGCTACAAAATTTCAATTATAGAAGATAAATAAATCCCAACAAAAATGGTGGCAGCCATGAAGCTGGAGAGAGTAGGAGGCTTGAGTTGCCACCAGCAATGGAGGAAGCCAAGTTCCTGTACCCCTAGCCTGCCTTGGCCTCCACTTAAGGCAACAAAGTTTCAATTAGAAAAGATAAATAAATCTCAGATTCCAGGGCCTCTGCTTGGGTTGCTGGGGGGTGTGGCCAGCCTGCAAACCACCACATGCCCCTTGCCCAGGCCACCCCACAACCCAAGGGAATCCCCACCCTGATCCAGGACACCTTTTAGGAAAAACAGCCAGCCCCCACCTGTGCACCAGGCCTCTATCCTACCTAATAAAATAATAATATGCAAATTGACCATCACTCCAACATACAAGATGGCTATCCTCATGTAGTCAAAGATGATTGTCCCCATGTAGACACAAGATGGCCACCACAAGATGGCCAGCAGGAGAGGGCAGTTGGGAGGAACCAGGCTTGCAAGGGAAGGCAGTTGGGGGCGATCAAGCCTGCATGGGAGGGCAGTTAGGGGTGACCAGGCCAGCAGAGGAGGGAAGTTGGGGGCGACCGGGCCTGCAGGGAAGGGCAGTTGGGGGGCATCCAGGCCTGCAGGAGAGAGCAGTTAGGGATGACCAGGCATATAGGGAAAGATAGACAGGGGCAAAGAGGCTGGCAGGGGAACAGTTAGGCATCAATCAGGCTGGTAGGGGAATAGTTACGGGGTAATCAGGCTGGCAGGAAGAAGCGGTTAGGGGCAATCAGGAAGGCAGACAGGTGAGCAGTTGGGAACCAGCAGTCCTGGATTGTGAGAGGATGTCCAACTGCCCATTTAGGCCCGATCCCAGTGGGAATGAGCCTAAACAGGCAGCCAAACATCCCTCGAGGGGTCCCAGATTGGAGAGGGTGCAGGCTGGCTGAGGGACACATGTCCCCGTGCATGAATTTCATGCACCAGGCCTCTAGTATGATAATAAAAACAATTACACCCTATCTGAGAAGGAACCAAGAAGTGCACATGAGTGCATGTGCATGTGTGTTTATCAAAAAGTCCTGATAAATGTTAAGCTGGATCAAGAGATAAGTCAAATCATTGTCCACAACACCTCAAAATCTTATAGATTTCATTTTGGTATAACATTCCAATTATAAAACAATGTATTTCCATCATTACTTAGTGATATTTTTTCTTAATTTTAGATATTAAAAAACCCCAAGTAATTCTATAACATGAAAATTCTGTCATATTAGGATTTTAAACTACATGAATTATATTTATGTAGTTTAAAATGAACATATTTTATGGTAGTTTATTGTCAATTCATTAATAAATTCACATTTTCTTTTTATAAAATAAAAAAATAAGTCATCTAAACATTTTTCTACCTTGCATTCTTTATAAAAATATCTACATAAAAAACATCAGTTGACATATGTGTAGTGAAAAGAGGAAAATGACAAACCACTCTGCCAATACCTAATTGACTAATAAAAGGATCAAGACGGCTTGGACAATGCTTTGTGGTATAAAACAGAAATCTTTCTGAGTTCTATGTAGATAAAGCTATTATTAATAATTTTATAGGTACTGATTAAATATCTAAATATTCAAAATATATTACCTTCCCCAAAATAAATAGTTTAGTAAATGACAGTCAAAAGAAATCACAGATTATTCATATTCAGTATGTCAACCCACTTTTTCCCACAAATACTTAATATTTAGAAAGGGTTATTTTTACTAAAAATATTTTAGTTTTTCAATTGATAGTTTATTATGTGATTTTTACTAGATAAGTCATAGGGTATCAACTTGGAATGCACAATGAAGATGAATATTGGAAAGAAGTGTAAAAATTTACATCCAAATTTCTTTTATTAATTAGTTGATAATTAAGTATATTTTCATGATCTCTTTTTTAAATCTCTGATTCCATGTAACATACTAATTTTAGAATTTGCTTTCATGAAAAATTTATATATTAAAATACCAAATATAATATTAAAATTATGGTAACCACTAATTTCTGAATGCAGTAGGATATATCTGGATATGTTTTCCTTTACAACAATAACTCACCTTGGTATTTCATTTTCTTCCCACCGAAATAAGGTACCAGTAAGAGAATTTCCTGGTAGCTGGTCCTTGTAAGATCCAGTTGCATGCAATGGATTACCTGGGAGTAGAAAAGTAAAAGGAGATTAAGTTCTAATTTGAACTTTCATACAACTCCTGCTTAAGTAAAATAGTATACAACCTATATGACTAGTTCCTAAAAAATCATACACACCTAGGAATGTATATATGAGCAGTTGAAAGAAGGGATTGTATTCACAATATATTTGTGAGAGGAATGGCTATAAGACTTTCATATTAGAATAAAAGAATACATTTTAATGGGCTATTCTGATGAGTATGCTTAAAATCTCATTTTATAGAGAAATATGACAAAAATTTTTGTAGACTTTAACCCAAATTCCTAGAGTATTCTGTATAAGTCTCAATCAAAATTCTAGTAGAAACCAGGTTCCCAGATAAAATTCAAAACATACTATAATACCAACCATTGAACAAAAAGAAAATATACAATGCATTCCAGAAGTAATGGCAGCAACAGTGAGTAGGAACTTGGGACAAATGCAATTTGACCAGCAGTTGAAGAGGGGACATGTTTGCTTAATTGTCCCAGTTTCAAAAGCTAGGTTCTAGGATCATGCTTTGGAAGTAATCTCCAAATTTTAACAAATTTTCTGTGATCTCTTATAGGAATTTAAGTTGGAGATAAGAGAAAACTTGAATTTTAACATTATCAAGGATATTAAATTTAAAATCCTCTCTAGTTAAATTTAATACTTTGATTTTCTTATTTGGTTAGCCTGATCAAAAATGTTGTAATTAGGCTGAGATCAAGTATTAACATCTTTGCCATTTCAACAAAACATGCCTTGAAAACATGCAACTAATTTTTACCTATAATTTATATATTGTTTTAGCACATTTCCTAAAGAACATGGAAACTCTTTAATATGCATATATTTAATGTGTATATTAAATATATATAACATTTCTTTTCAACTGTGGATATTAAAAAATTAATATATAATTCTCCTGTGGTACTCAAAATATTTATTCCATATAAGTACTTCTATATACTTCACCTTTACTACTATAGCAATTAGTAATTTCCATTTTAGTTGACAACTGGTTATATAACTGAATATTGAGACAAAATGATATATGCATGTACATTAAAATTTTGACTCTTTTTCACTTTTGAATTTACCTTACTTTCAAAAATGCCTTAGGCACTATATCAACTTGTTTTACAAGATGAAATGTTAAGTTATGCACATATATTTATATATTAATTTACTATAAGATTTACTATCAGTTTAACTGTAAGATATCTGAAATAACATGGCAAAATAAAATACAAAAGATGACTCATCTATTTTTTTCCACGATTTCAGTATAATCTTTTATCTTATACAAAACAAAAACCTGAGGGCTACTTAGTATAATGAATTAAGACATACATTTTATCTTATCATACTTGCAATTTTCCTTCAACTAAATTTCATACACTTCTGCCTTCAAATTGTTCATAGTTAAAAAAAAAATCCCTTCTATTCATCATTCCAATACTAATCTAGCTTTTATAACTAAAATAAATGACTTACATATACTTGCTAATTCAAAATTTTCTCATGCTTTTCACCTATTGGAAACAAATTTTTGCAGGATTTCTTTTCAAGATACTGAAAATGTTCTAAATTTGACTGTGGTGATGGTTGTATAACTGTCAATATTCTAAAAACCACTGAATTTTCCATTTTAAATGAGTGAAATGTGTGGTATGTGAATTTTACCTTAATAAAGCTGTTACAAAATAAATTTCACTTGAGATTCTTTTCCTAATAAATGCTAATATCATTTTGTGTATTTTATTCTTTACCTACTCAGCACTCATTATATAAATGTGTATTATTTTATAAATTATCAATTACATTATTCTTATTTCACAGCATTAATTTCAACTTGAAAAATTAACCTTACTTTTCCTTCTTGCTTTTCGGAACTTGACAGCAGCTAGATTTATTAAATTCATTCCATACAGATTGTAGTCAATGAAGAGCTGTAGGAGGTAGGGAATATGCGCTTCGTGAGGCTGATAAAATTTATTCATTATGGCTCCACTTTGCAAAAGTTCACATATCCTAAATTAGAGGAGAAAAGTTGTAAAATTATATTTCCTAGAATGTTAAGTGAAACAATAATTATGGTAATAATCATATTAGCATACAAAATTTTTTACTTCAATTTTACTAGAAATTTGTATTTTGTAAGAAATTAAAAGCTTAAATCAACTTTTAAAGTAAGCCACATGCTCTAAAAATGACAAAAAACTTCAGTGAAGTGTATTTTGACTTCTAAAATCAATTTAATACTAACTATATTGAAAAAGCCAAAAAATTTTTGTAATAAGCTTTTTCTTTTAAAAAGTCAGAAAAAATTTTTAAAGATTATACAAAAATTCTAAAGAAGAATACATGACTCAATCCATTACTCAGAGATGTTACCATTTTAATATTTTTTACGTCACAAAGTTGTTCTCCTACAAACAATAGGCAATTATAAATAGTGTATGTGCTATCCAAGGCAAGTATAGGAAACATCTAGAAGGGACACTAATCAGATAGAGGTGCAGAGGTAGTTTCTGCAAAGCCTTCTTGAAGAGAAATCTCTAAGAAGTGGACTGAATAGTAAACTGTAGACACTTTTGTCTGAAGAGATGAAAAAGTATTTCACGCAAATAAAATTGCACATGCAAAGTGTCATGAGAAACATGTTTCATTCTGGAACTGAAACCATTGAGTGAGGTCTGGTGACAGAAATGTAGTGAGAAGAGGTGGCTAGGGAAGTAATGAGAAGTCAGATTTTGCAGAATGCACAACAGTAGGAAGTGAGAGGCTACTATGAAAAACTAAGATGATGTTAGCTTTAAGAAAATGTGTTGATTTAGGAGACATGTAAGAAATAAATGGTCAGGCCTTGCTAGCTAACTAGATGTGAAGGATAAGGTAGACTAGGAGTTGACAATAATGCCTAGATTTCTTGCTTAAGCATCTAGTTGATAGTGCTGCATTTATTGAAATAGAAAGGACCAGAAGGAAACAGGTTTGTTTGGGCTTTACTTTGAGGAGGGGAAATAAAGATAAACCGAGTTTTAGACATACTGGGATTTAGTCATAATGGGATACTTAGGTAGATTTCTATGAAAATATTGGAAATAAATGATAATGAAGAGGATAAGAATAATTTTATTAACAGGTATTAAAAATGTTATTTAAAAATGTTACATATAATGTACCAGATACTGTGTTAGGTGCTTTAAATGCTTTATCTCAAGTAACCCTCACTACAAACCTATGATACTACCACCCCCATTTTAGAATAAAAAACTTGAGTCTTAGAGAGATTAAAAAGTGGTCCAAAATCACACAAATAAAAAGTGGAAGAACTAAAATTCAACCCAAATTTTCTCTGACTTGTGAGCCCTTACTCTTAACAGTGCTGTTCTATTTATCAGTAGACTATTTGATATACTGATCAGGAGCTCTGGAGGGAAATTTAGACTGCTTATATACATGTGAAAGTCCAATAGATAAAGATGAACAAAAAACTCTGGGAGCAGATAAAATAATGAGTAGAGTGAGGAGATAGAATAGAGAGAAAAGATAAAAGCTCAAGACAGAACCCCAAGGTGGCATAGATATGACTGATCAGATAGGTATGAGGAAAACGAGAGGTTTATATAAAAAAACTCTTCAACATTTGGAATTATTTTAAGACACCATAAGCACTGACATTCGGTCAAAGGTTAAGGACAAAAAGTGTTAATCTGATTTAGGAACATTAATGGAAGCATTTTCAGTACTGGTTGGGGTGAACGCCATATTGCAGTAAGTTAATGAGTGAATGGGAGGTAAGAAATTAGATACACAAAGTATAGATAAATCCTTCAGGGGAGAATAGCTATGAGTATGAGTGTGTGTGTCATGAGTACAAATGTGTGGGGAAAGAAGCATAAGGATAATTGATAGAAGAAAAGGTCAAAGAGGGTAAGTCTTGAGCTGTGGAGGTGAGGGGAATAGGCATCTAAAAGGAGAGAATAAATGTGGGTGGAGTTTGAGGATCTTTGATAGAAAATTATGAGAGCTTTATTCCAGTGGTTCTCAAACTTGTTGGTCCCAGGACCTCTTTTCACTCTTAAAAATTATTTACAGCACTAAAGACCTTTTGTTTATGTGGTTTATATCCACTAATACTTACCATATTGAAAATTAAAACAGAATTTTTAAAGAAACTTCTACTGATTTTAAAATAACAACCCATTGTTAACATATTATTTTATAAAAAAATAACTATATTTTCTAAAACAAAAAACAACTTAATAAGAAAAACTTACTAACATGTTTTACATGTTTACAAATTTCTGTCTGTTCTAATAGAAGATAGCTGGATTCTCATATCTGCTTCTGCTCAATCTATTGTGATATTTCATCCAGCCCCACACAAATATGTAGTTGGAAAAAAGAGCAACTATATTACCTTTTCAGATAAATATTGATTTTCTCTGACACAACATAGAAAAGGAGTACAGTGGTAATTTCTTAAAGGTTAGCAACAACATGAAATTTGAAACCATATCAATAACTTTTTGTACTCTGTCACATTAGAATCTACTAATATATCTTATACTTTATTTTTGTTATAGCAATGTTTTTTTAAAAATTTTATTTTATTGTTTGAAGTATTACATATAGTAGTACATATATCTTTTTCCCCCATTGACCTTCCCCCAGCCTCCCCTAACCCTTGTCACATGCCCTCATCCCACACCCCCAGTGTCTTGTGTCCACTGATTGTGTTTATATGCATGCATACAAGTCCTTCAGTTGATCTCTTTTCTCCTCTCCCCAACACTTCTGAGCTTTCCCGCTGTAATTTGACAGTCTGTTTGATGCTTTACTGCCTCTGTATCTAACTTTTTGTTCATCGGGTTATAAATGTTCTTTATTTTCCATAAATGAATGAAATCATGTGTTATTTTTCTTTTATTGCTTGGCTTATTTCACTTAACATAATGCTCGCCAGGTCCATCCATGCTGCTGCAAATGGTAAGAATTCCTTATTTTTTATAGCAGTGTAGTATTCCATTGTGTAGATGTACCATAGTTTTCTAATCCATTTATCTGCTGATGGGCATTTAGGCTGTTTCCAAGTATTAGCTATGGTGAATTGTGCTGATATGAACACTGGCTGCATCAGTTTGCATTCCCACCAGCAGTGCACGAGGGTTCCTTTTTCTCCACATCTGCACCAGCACTTATAGTTTATAGATTTGTTGAATATAGCCATTCTGATAGTAGTGAGATGATACAGCATTGTGGTTTTGATTTGCATCTATCGGTTAATTAATGATTTTGAGCATGTTTTCATATGTCTCTTGGTCTTCCTTCTGTCTTCTTTTGAAAAGTTTCTATTTAGGTCCATTACCCATTTTTTTATTGGATCATTTATCTTCCTTTTGTTAAGTTATACGAGTTCCTTGTAAATGTTGGAGATTAAACCTTTATCAGTGATAACATTTGCAAATATGTTCTCCTATATTGTTGTTTTGGTGATGGCTTCTTTTGCTATGCAAAAGCTTTTTATTTTGATCTAGTCCCATTTATTTTCTCTTTAGCTTCCATTGCCCTAGAAGCAGTAGCAGTGAAGAAACTGCTTAGGCATATGTCTGAGATCCTGCTGCCTGTGGATTCCTCTAGTATTTTTATGGTTTCCTGTCTTATGTTTTAGTCCTTTACACATTTTGAGTTTATTTTTGTGTATGGTGTAAGTTGGTGGTCTAGTTTCAATTTTTTGCATGTATTTGTCCAATTTTCCCAACACCATTTATTAAAGAGACTGTCTTTGACTCCATTGTATGTTCAAGCCTCCTTTGTCAAATATTAATTGAGCATAGTGGTTTGGGTCGATATCTGGATTCTCTATTCTATTCCATTGGTCTATATGCCTGTTTTTGTGCCAGTACCAGGCTGTTTTGGGAACAGTGGCTTTATAATATACCTTGAAAACTGGTATGGAGATCCCACCTATTTTGTTCTTCTTTCTCAGGATTGCTGTGGCTAATTGAGGTCTTTTTTTAGTACAGATAAATTTTTGGAGAGTTCTTTCCAGGTCTGTAAAGTATGCCGTTGGTATTTCAATTGGGAGTGCATTGAATCTATAGATTGCTTTGGGTAGTATGGACATTTTAATGATGTTGATTCTACCAATCAATGAACATGGTATGCTCTTCCATTTGTTTATGTCTTCCTCTATCTCTCTTTTCAGTGTCCTGTAGTTTTCTGCATATGTCTTTTACCTCCTTAGTTAAGTTTATTCCTAGGTATCTTAATTTTTTTGGTACAATGGTAAATGGGATTGCTTTTTCAGTCTCTCTTTCTGTTAAGTTCACTACTGGTATATAGAAATACCATAGATTTCTTGGGGTTAATTTTGTATCCTGATATACTGCCAAATTCATTTGTTAAGTCTGTTAATTTTTTGATGGGAGTCTTTTTTTTTTTAATGTACAATATCACATCATCTGCAAATAAGGAGAGTTTTACTTCTTCTTTTTCAATTTGGAAGCCTTTTATTTATTACGCTTCTTGTTTAATTGCAATGGCTTATACTTCCAGTACTATGTCAAACAGGAGTGGTGAGAATAAGCATCCTTGTCTGGTTCCTGTTCTTAGGGGAAATGGTTTTACTTTTTGCCCATTGAGTATGCTAGCTGTGGGTTTATCATTTATAGTTTTTATGATCTTGAGGTATGATCCTTCTATTCCCATCTTGCTGAGAGTTTTTATCAAAAAAGGGTATTGGATTTTGTCAAATGCTTTTTCTGAATCAATTGATATGACTATGTGATTTTTACCTTTCAATTTGTTTATGTGATATATCACATTTATTGATTTGTGGATATTGTACCATCCTTGCATTCCTGGGATAAATCCTACTTGGTCATGGTGTATGATCTTTCTTATGTACTGCTGGATCTGATTTGCTAGAATTTTGTTGAGGATTTTGGCATCTATGTCATGAGGGATATTGGATTGTAATTCTTTCACTGTGTTGTCTTTATCAGGTTTTGATATTAGGGTGATGCTGGCTTCATAGAATGAGCTTGGAAGTATTCCTTCCTTGTGAATTTTTTTGGAATAGTCTGAGGAGGTTAGGTTTAAGTTCTTCCTTGAATGTTTGGTAAAACTCCCCCGTGAAGCCATCTGGCCCCGGGCTTTTGTTTGCTGGAAGCTTTTTGATGATTGTTTCAATTTCTTCCATAGTTATGGGCCTATTGAGATATTTAGATTCTTTCTGATTGAGTTTTGGAAGGTTGTATTTTTTTCTAGGAATATATCTATTTCCTCCAGGTTGTCTAGTTTGTTGGAATAGTTGTTAATAGTATTTTTTTTTTTAACAATTCTTTGTATTTTGGCGGAGTCTGTTATTTCATTCTTCATTTCTCATTTTATTTGGGTCCTCTCTCTTTGCCTCTTGGGGAGCCTGGCTAGAGGTTCATCAATCTTGTTTATCCTTTTAAAGAACCAGCTTTTAGTTTTGTTGATCTTTTGAATTGTTTCTTTGGTCTCTATGTCATTTATCTCTGCTCTGCTCTTTATTATTTCCTTCCTTCTGGTTATACTGGGCTTCTCTTGTTGCTCTCTTTCTAACTCTTTGAGTTGTAGGGTTAGGTAATTTATTACCATTGTTACTTGTTTTTTGCAGTAGGCCTGTAGAGCTGTGAACTTCTCTCTCAAGACTGCTTTTGCTGTGTCCCCATAGATTTTGGATTGTTGTATTTTCATTGTTCTTTGTTGCCCTGATGTTTTTTATTTCTTCTTTGATCTTCCTGGTAACCCAGTCATTGTTTAATAGGATGCTATTTAGTCTTCATGTGTTTTTTTTCAATTGTTTTTATTGTAGTTGATTTCCAGTTTTATGCCACTGTGAAAAGATGCTTAATATGATTTCTAGCTTCTTGAATTTGAAGAGACTTTGCCTATGACCCAACATATGGTCTATCTTTGAAAATGAGCCATGTCAATTGAGAAGAATGTATATTCTGTGGTTTTGGGTTGAAATGTTCTGAAGATGTCAATTAATTTCCTCTGAGTCATTTAGGATTGATGTTTCTTTGCTGGTTTTTTGTTTAGAAGATTTGTTCAATGGTGTTAGTGGGGTATTAAAGTCCTCTACTATGATTGTATTGCTGTCAATCTCTCCTTTGATATCCTCCAGGAGTTTTTTTTTTTTTATGTATTTGGGTGCTCCTGTATTGGGCGCTGAAGTACTTTGAAAGGTCCTGGCACTGAAGCCGTGTAAATGAGTTGTCTGTGCAGGTATCCAGAATGAGTGAATTCAGAATTTCTACTGTCAGAGAAAGTGCATTCCTATTTGTCCCAGATCATACCCAGCAAGGCCTCACAGCAGCTCCCACAAGTGCCTTGTGCATAGATGGGCTCAGGATGCCTGCCTGTTAGAAATGCGTGTGCAGGCTGGTGGTGTGTTTGCCTGTGCAGAGCTCTGAAGCACTTTGAGGAGCCCTGATGCTGAAGTTAAGCAGCCAGGCAATTATTCAGGCAGAGGAAATTCAGAATTTCTACTGTGGGGCAGCGAATCCTTGTCTGGGGCTCAAAGCAGCTCCCCAGAGGACCCTATGGATATATGGGCTCAGGAAATGTGTGCATCTGTGGTGGTGAGTTTGCCTGCTGCAGAGCTCTGATGCACTTTGAGGGGCCCTGGCGCTGAAGTTACACAGCTGGGGTGTCTGCGGGCAGTTATTCAGGCAGAGGAAATGCAGAATTTCTACTGCGGGTCAGCAAGTCCTTCTCTATACAGAATCACACCCTTTAAGGGCTCCCCATGGCTCCCAGGTGCTGCCTATGGAGTAGTGTGCCCTGGATTCCTGCGCGCATGGCTAGAAACACACGAAAGTGGTGTCCGAGTTCTGCTGCTGGGGAGGGGGAAGATGCACTTATTGCTGCCTGAGAGGTGCACCTTTGGAGGTGGAGGTCTCTGGGTCTGCGAGTCTGCAGCTGGGGTAGCAGGATTTTGGCTGGAGTAGCTGCTAGGTAGCGGGCAGTGTCAAAGTCCGGTCTGGGTGGTGGTGCTGATGAGTTCCTAGAAAAGACCACTGTCTCCTTCAAGATGGCGTGGATTATGTGCCCAAGTCCTGCAGTCCAGGGAGTACTTGCAGCGGGAGTAGTCTCCCTTGTACAAGAGAGCCTGGTCTGCCAGCCCCTACTGTTCCTGTGAAATGGAACTGTCCCTTACTCACTCACACACACACCACACTCATCCACACACTCCTTTCATACCCTCACTCACTCAACTCACTTCCTGACCTTCACCTCTGTCCTGCCAGCCGCCATCTTTTCTTTTTCTATACTTTATTTTTAAAATATGTTTTTGTTTATTTTGGAGAAAGGAAGAGAGAAGGAGAGAAGGAGAGAAAGGTAGAAAGAGAGAAATGGTTGTGTGTGTGTGTGTGTGTGTGTGTGTGAGAGAGAGAGAGAGAGAGAAAGAGAGAGAGAGAGAGATGCTTTTTTGGGAAAGAAACTGATCAAGTTGCCTTCTATACACACCCCAAATGTGGACTGAACCCACAACCTGGGCTTGTGCCCTGACCAGGAATCAAACTGGTGGACCTTTTGGTGCACCGGAGGACGTCCAACTAGCTGATCCACACTGGTCAGGGTGATTTTATACTTTAAATACTTTTACCTATGGAGGACTTTTTAACATCACACACTGGTCATTTGGAAGCTACAGATCCACAAGTAGGACAGATCTAAACGTTGATATATTTCATTAAATAACCTGAAAAAAATTATTTGTTAATATCATAATCTCATCAGAAAAATCTTTTAAGTATGGGAAAACTTTTAAAGTATGTGGTATCAAAAATTCTAATGTTTGCTTAAAAGCTCAAATCTTATTAAAGGGCAACAAACACTATGAGTTTTCTTCTTTAAAGTACAGACTCACTTTGTTCATTTTTGAGACGTCTATCAAATAGGCAAATCACTATAACTTGTTTTAATTATCAGTTGTTCTTTCAAGTAAAAATGGTGATCCATTAACAAAAAAAAGTGTTTTTAGTTCAGCTTACAACTAAAAACAATCATAAAAGTGCTTTTTCGCTCTAACCAGTTTGGCTCAGTGGATAGAGCATTTGGCCTGTGGACTGAAGGGTCCCAGGTTTGATTCTGGTCAAGGGCATATACCTTGGTTGCGGGCACAACCCCAGGGGGGAGTGTGCAGGAGGCAACTGATTGATGTTTCTAACTCTATCCCTCTCCCATCTTCTCTATAAAAAAATCAATAAAAGAAATATATTTTTTAAAAGTGCTTTTTCCTTGAGACATCCATTCATAGCACTTCAGCACATAAAAGATGTGCTTCATGCTTACTTTCACTGTCATATAAAATATTAAGATTTATATCCAAGGGTCAAGATAAAAAAAGATATATAGTAAATATATATAAATGCTCTTAAGTAAAACTGATTTTTATTTTTTATCTGTGAGTGTTTAGTAGTGAAAAATACAACAACTAGTAGTCCCCGCTTATCCACAGTTTCGCTTTCCGTGGTTTCAGTAAAGCTTGGTCTGAAAATATTAAATGAAAAATTCCAGAAATAAACAATTCTCAAGTTTTAAATTGCATGCTGTCCTCAGTAGCATGATGAAATCTCACACAAGTCCTGCTCCATCCTGCCCAGGATGTACACCATCCCTTTGTCCATCTTATCCATGCTGTACATGCTACCTGCCTGTTAGTCACTCAGTAGCCATCTCAGTTATCAGAAAGACTGTCATGATATGGTAGTGCTTGTGTTCAATAACCCTTATTTTACTTAATAAAGATCCAAAGTGCAGAAATAGTGATGCTGGCAATTCAGGTATGCCAAAGAGAAGTCATAAAGTGTATGTATGTACAGGAAGAAACACAGCACACTGCATATAGGGTTTGGTACTATTTAGTTTCAGGCATCCCCTGGGGGTCTTGGAACAGATCTCCTATGAATAAGGTAGTGGGCTACTGTAGTTTGATGTCATTATCCTGATTTGGACCAAGGTGCCTGCAGATTTACCCACTACCAGTAAACACAGTGAAAAAGCAAATCACATCTTAGTATTATTATGAAAGTAATTCTGACTACACAGATCCTCTGAAAGGGTCTTAGAAACCCTCAGTCCACACTTTAACAAGCACTATTCTAGTCTGAGGGGTTCTATTTTCTCTATGACGCAGGAGACAAAAGCTATGCCAAATGGTACACTTTACCTTTGAGTAATGAGGATGGAGAATGATAAGGAGAGACTTATAGAAAAGTAGAAATAAGGCAGGTGAAGTGAAGTTGAAGATCATGAATGTACTAGTATAGTGGCTCCAGTCTGCCATGTTTATTTCGTATCATGCAGTAATCAGAAACCAGAGTTTAGCAGAGAGAAAGTAAATAAATGGATTAATCCAAAATCATGGTTTTATCTGGCAGAAAAAGGAGTTGAAAAGATAAGCAATAGAATCTAAGATGGAAAGAAAAGAAATTAGGTACAGGAGGAGGCTACAAAATGGGAAAATAGTAGTAGAGCCAAAGAGTTTGAAGGCTAAACACCGACAGAGAAGGACACAGTTAAAAAGATTAAAAAAAAAAAAAAAGACAAAGACTCTTACTGGAACCATGGATAGGTTCTAAAACTGATAGGTGCACAACTAAAAATCATTAAATTTTTGTATACATATAATGTGTAAATTTTGTGATATGTAAATTATATCTCAAAAACCTGTTTAAAAAGACACAGAAGATTGAGTCAGAAACCAAGATGTTTGCATTTAAATCTCAGAGATAAGACAAATTCTAGGGCATGGTCAAGAGAGTAAATATTTTAAGGACAATGGAAGTGAAAATCACAGGAAATGAATTAACACAGAAATAAAGAGTACAGTCTCAAAATGATCTGTATAGTGTTCATTCATTCCTCAAATAGTTATTCACTAACTACTACATGCCAGGTACTATTCCATCAATCAACTGGGAAATTTCAGACAGGCATGGTGATGACTATATAATTTAAAGCAAACTTACTGGAAATAGTTTAATGAACATGTGATTGCTTTAGTTACAGGAAAAAAAACAAGTTATATCCATACTTCAAGCAGAATTACAGTTCATAGGTTACTTATAAAAGATGTACACAAGTATTATTCATGGTTCCCCCTTAGCACAATTGGGGATAAACCTTAGAAAAAAATGACAGAGACTGACCCTTCTCACTATATATGCAAAAGAGGATAAGAATACACAGGGATTGCTCCATGGATAAGAGAAAGTGTGATTACAGGGAAACTGGTAGGAGAAACATCACTGTCTGACTATTCTCAAAAATTATTTTAGTACCCTATGTAATAGAAGCTTTTTGGGATAAGGTTGGGGGCAAGTAATAGAGAATACTAGTTTTCACTGGTTATCTGGAGAAGGGAATCACCACTGTGATTCAGTGTGCTGAATGGATTAATGCAGACTAAACCTCAATCCATTGGTGGTTGTGCCTTCTTGGGGAAACACCCAATTTATACCTTACCAAAAGGTTATCTTTTGGAACGTAGTACCTACTGGCAGAGAAGATCTTCTGAAACAACACTCATCACTTCTTCAAGGCTACTTTTACCCTCACTTGTCACCACATAGAGTGAAAATAGTTGTTTTGAATCCTAGAGGATGACTGAAATCTTCTCTATATGTGCTCTTTCCATCCTCTATCACACTTGCTCCAGGATAATAGAGAGAATAAGTTATAGGTCTTAAGAGAGACCTAATGAAAGAAGAAAAGAAAACCCAATGGAAACAAAACACAAAAAACCCAGGAGATGAAATTTCACTAAGAACTAAATAAGGAGTCAACAGGATTCTGAGATCTCTCAGAAGCCCTTCCACTCTGGCCTCACTCTCACACATTCCTCTTGCTTTGACACCGAAGAGCTAATCTCTCTTGGTATTGAACATCTTGCCTGGACAATAGGGCAATAAATCATATACGGCAGCCATCATGTCTCCTTATCTACTTCCACAAACTCTAAATCTAAGACAGAAAAGAAGCAGTTATTTTATTATTATTAAAATACTTAGGTGATAATTATCCATATTTTTATTTCATTTAACTTTGTACCTTTTCACCATTGCAGGATTGTAAAGATAGATCTTCATAAAGTGTCTTTCCTTCTCATGATAACCATAAAAAGGCCTGAAATAAAAGAAACAAATATATCAAATTATTTTCACCATTCAGTGATGAAATAATGTAACTTATTGCCCTAATTTGGCTCAACTAGTCCAATTAAGTCTTACTTATATTAAATAATATCTCATTTCCCCCCCAAACCAAACAAAAACTCCAAGACCTTTGCAATTAAACCTACCGCAGGCTAACATATACTGAAATCTGGTTGCATCTTTTAAGAAGTTTTCTAATCATCATGACTCTTCAAAAGTGGCTCTTTTATCTTTACTCTGCCCATGCATGAGAAAACCTCAGGCATTTCAGGGACATTCTCCATTTCACATTTTTTTCTGTCAAAAACTAAGCTCTTCATCTACAAGTCTTTTAATTAACAGCATGTATATCACTTTCCTTACTCATCTGTTTATTATTAATTTTGTAAGTTCATTAGGCAGGGACAGTTTACCTATTATGTATATGTATGCATACACCTATCCTATATAATAAAAGGCTAATATGCAAATCGACCAAATGGTGGGACGATGCTATAACGTGCATTGACCACCAGAGGCAGAAGCTCAATGCAGGAGCTGCCTCCTGGTATTCAGTGTGCTCCTACAGGGGGGAGCGTGACTCAGCCAGAAGTCAGGATCACCACTGGCGGACATCCTCCGAGGGGTCCCAGACTGCCAGAGGGCACAGGCTGGGCTGAGACTGCCCCCTCCTACCCTAGTGCACGAATGTCACTAGATTGAAGAAACCATGGACTTATTTAGGTCCCTAATTATTTTGAGGCTGGGCTTTTCTTGGGGCATCAGCTAGAATGGGGGAAGGGAGAAACAAAAATCTACATGATAGGCAGAGAAGCAAGTTCTCAACGCAAAATGAAATAAGTTGGGCTATCATGTTATATCATTTCAGGAGGACCTGAAACTACACTAGTACATTTGATACAAAGACCATTCTTTTCAAAGATATGTAATTAGAAACAATATGTGAACAGGCATGAATTTATAGGCTAAAAAATTTTTATATCTGCTTAAGAGTTTGTCTATAAATAAGCAGTTGATTAAATCTTTAGTTGGTTATACCCAATCACCTTTCACTTTATTTTTTAAATTTTAATAAATCTTTATTGTTCAGATTATTACAATTGTTCCTCTTCTTGTCCCTATATCTCCCCTCTACCTGGTTCCCACCCCACTCTCTGCCCTTACCTCCTCTGCATTGTTCTCATCCACAGGTGTATGATTTTTATCCAGTCTCTCTCTGCATGCCCCCACCTTTTTCCCCCTGAGAATTATCAGTCCACTCCTTTCTATGCCCCTAATTCTATTATATTCACAAGTTTATTCTGTTCATTAGATTTTCAATTCACTTGATTTTTAGATTCACTTGTTGATAGATATGTATTTGTTGTTCATAATTTTTACCTTTACCATTTTCTTCTTCCTCTTCTTAAAGAGTACCTTTCAGGATTTCATATAATACTGGTTTGGTGTTGATGAACTCCTTTAGCTTTTTCTTCTCTGTGAAGCTCTTTATCTGCCCATCAATTCTGAATGATAGCTTTGCTGGGTAGAGCAGTCTTGGTTGTAGGTTCTTGTTATTCATCACTTTGAATATTTCTTGTCACTCCCATCTGGCCTGCATAGTTTCTGTTGAGAAATCAGCTGACAGTCAAATGGGTGTTCCCTTGTAGGTAATTAATGGTTTTTCTCTTGCTGCTTTCAAGATTTTCTTTTGTCTTTTGCCCTGGGCATTTTAATTATGATGTGTCTTGGTGTGGTCCTCTTTGAATTCCTTTTGTGTGGTGTTCTGTGTGCTTCTTGGACTTGTAAGTCTATTTCTTTCACCAGGTGGGGGAAGTTTTCAGTCATTATTTCTTCAAATAGGTTTTTAGTACCTTGCTCGCTCTCTTCTTCTGGCACTCCCATAATTCTGATGTTGGTATGCTTGAAGTTGTCCCAGAGGCTTCTTACACTACCTTCAGATTTTTTTATTCTTTTTACTTTTTTTCTTTTTTTTCCAGTGGAGTGTTTTTTGTTTCTTTGTATTTCAAATCTTTGACTTGATTCTTGTGATCTTCTAGTCTGCAGTTAGGTTTCTGTATAATACTTTTTATTTCAGTCAGTGTATGTTTAATTTCTAGTTGGTTCTTTTTCATCTCCTCTTGGGTCTCACTAAATTTATCCATTTTTTTTCTAGGAAATTCTTTAAAAATCTTATAACCATGGTTTTGAACTCTATATCCAGTCATCTGTTTTCCTCCATGATCTGTTCTTTAGTCTCCGCATGTTTTGCTGCTTCCCTGAATTGGTAGAGTAGCTTTGTGTGCTAGCTGTCCTATGTGGCCCAATAGCTCTGCTTCCCCAGTTACTTTGTAAACTATGTGTACAGCCTTGTTGTTGGTATCACTGAGGGGGATTGGTTGTGAGGATCAGCTGTGTCTGCGTATGCAGGCTTGCCTCCAAACCTCTGGTTTTCGCGTGCATGTGAGCTTCCGAAACTCTGCCTTTCAGCTCCCTTGAGTTTCTGTGCACTCTAGGGACCCGCATGCATCTGGGTCCCCAGGGTCTCTCTTGCCTGAAACTGGGGTTCAGTGCAGCTGGACCTGGATTTCAGTGCTATTGTGAGGTTCTGTTTTCCTCCCGCTAGAGGAAGCCAGGCACAATCAGCAATCAGCACACTGTGTGCACTTTCGCAAGCCCCCAGACTTCTGTTTTTCGCAGCTCCCCTAAGTTTTCATGCACTCCTTCCTTTTCACAACAGTTCAGACTCCCCCTATGAGTCTTGCCTGGAGCTGGGGTTCAGTGCAGTTGGGATTTTCCGTCTCCCTCCCACTAGAGGAAGTCATCCAGACCCTCCTCTGCCCATCCTCTCCATGAGCCAGTCTCCGTACCTCAGCTTTTTACAGCTCCTCTGAGCCTTCATGAGTCCTCTCTTTACTTCTAGCTGTAGAATTTTCACTCAGCCAGCTTTCCTGTGGTTCTGGATGGTGTCCGTTCTGTCTTTTAGTTGTAATATTGAAATTGTTGTGTGAGGCAGCAGCTTAGGAGTTCACTTATGCCGCCATCTTGGTTTCTCTCCGGTATTGGATAGCCACCTTTCACTTTAAAAATACTGTCCCCTTATGATGGACACTAGGTAGAACTTACATTAGGATATCACCTCTCTGTCATGTCTCAAAGTGTAGTGGATATTAAATACAGGAGAAGTTTGTCAGTGAAGTCATTATTTGGAGTATATTTAAACAACTTTTTTAGGAAGCTGTTTCAAGCTTTAGATCAGAATCATCTGTGTGACTCCTATAAAACAATTTCTATTTTTAAAAACTTCTAACTATTTACCAAGGTCTGAAAGGTTCTTTATGTAACCTTTGCCACTCACTCCAATCTTACATCATACCACTTCACTCTTTCTTTTTCCTCCAGCTATTCTGAATGTTTCAGCCCTTTTAACTGGATTCACTCTCAAGTAACTTGCCATTCCATTCCCTCTGCCAGGAAAGCTCTGCTCTAAACTTTGCATGGCTTGCTTTTAATCTTCACTTGGGTCTCTGCTTAAACTAGGGTCTCTGCTTAAACTTGGGTCACTACCTATCCCTTAACAACTCCACCCTTCTTTACTTTTTTTTTTTTTAATAACACTTACACTTCCTGTCTAGTTTGCTGCTGTTCACCCCATTTTGTTGCTGTGAAGGGGTAAGAAAGGCACATTACATGAATAGACCTATCTCTTCTGTTGGCAAAATTCAACTCCTTATTCCTCCTGCTATGATATTTTTCATATGTATAAATATAACTGTTTGGAGCCAGATAAATGGGGAGGAGGGACTAAATCTGTGTTTGTGTGGTCCTGTTATCTTTGCTTTGTTTTGGTTTTGCTAACAATCTTTAGTTTTTTTATATATAGAATCTCACACTTTTAAAAACTGAATACAAGTTTTAAACCTTTAAAATTCTTTGTAAATCTAAGATTCTGTTTTCTTAACTATTGCCCCAAAATATATCCTGAAAACTCTACAAATTCAGTTTTCTGTTTCTTTTCACCAAGAAAGACTCTGTATAATTTACTCTGAAACTGTTACTTCCTACTGTTGGCTTTATTTGATTTTGCCAAAATATCTCAACAGGGAGACTGAGGGGAAGAAAATAGAAGAAAGCAGAGTTTGAGGGTAGATATTTTTATGCTTATAAAATTATATCCAATAATTAGAGTTAGTTCTTTAATATAACAAGAGGCCCGGTGCACAAATTCTTGTTGGGATGGGGTCTGGCCGGCCTGCCCCAATTGGGATGGGCCAGCCAGGGGAAGGGGCTTTGGGTGGTTGACTGGCCCCACCCCTGACCAAACTCCCAGTTGAGGGGATAATTTGCATATTAGCTTTTTATTATATAGGATGAGAAAGAAAATGAGCACAAATAGGGACAAATCTCAGGTAATTAACATAGATCAACTTAAAATCTCTTTATGGGATACTTTCTAGAATCATGGTAGCTAAGTATCAAGACAAGCTGTCCTACTTTATGGGAATGCAGGGTTCTTTGGAAAAGATGATAATGCTGGAAAAAAACAGAAGGCAGCATAAAGAGGAAGATCAAATATGAGATGGATTGACTCCCTAAAAGAAGCCATAGGCAGGAGTCTACAGGAGCTGGGCAGGGCTGCTGAAGACAGGACATTGTGGATATCACTATTTGTATAGTCACTAGGAGTCCAAACTGACTCAATGGCTCCTAACACACAAGTAGAAATAAGCCTAAGATCCTGTCATCTTAATCCAGCCTCAGGATAATGCATACTCTAGGAAGACTGGAATTAAATCTTGCACAAATTTTAATTTGGTAGCTAGATGCAACTTTGTCTATCTTAATAGAGAGTACAGCAGGAGTAAAGGAATAACAGAAACTAGAATGTATGGTAAGGGAAAAAGAGGGTCTAGGTAAAAAAAAGGGCCAAAAAATTTTGAAATACAAAAAAAAAGGAAAATGGTAACCATAAATTGGATCGAACAGCTCATCTTTTGTGCGAGATATCCAGATTTATAACTCAAAAATATGGCAATGCCTTAATGAATACTCATAAGTAAACATAAAAAAGTTAGAATATAAAGCTGATGATTCTCTTTAACATAATTATTGCTGTCATAAAATGGGTGTGAACTTTCACCTCATTCATTTACTCAACCAAATCGTTTATTGAGCCCTATCTACTAAGTTCTCAACACCAGGTGCTAGGCACATAATGAAGAACAAGACAAACAAGGTAACTTTTCTCATGAAGTTTACCTGATGGTGGGAGAAACACAAAAAAAATAAGTATATTAACAAAAAATTAAAATAATTGCAAACTCTATTAAGTGCTAAAGAAAACAAAGAATGAGTTGAGATACAGAATAATAGTAATAATAATCTCTTTTAAGTAAGGAAGTCAGAGAAAATTTCTCTGGAGAGGTTAAGGATGTGAAGGGTTAGAGAAGGAGAGAGAACTCAAGGAAAGGAAACTTCATGTAGAAAGGTGGGGGAAAGAGCTTAGCACGTAAGAGAAACTAAAAGACCAATGTTCCAGAACATGGTGAACAGTTACGAAGATAGCAGTGATGTTGTTGTAATAACCTGGTTATTATTTAATGGGACGACTAGATACAGGCATGCCATTAATACAGCTCAGCAAAAAAACTGCATTTAACCTTCTCCAAGTCTATTGCCTGCTGACTGATAGGGGAAAAGACTGGATAAAGGGAGTTGATATGAATACCCAGTAAGATCTAAGTGTCATGGGAAAATGCTTGCCTGTCAATCACATCTGGAAATGAAATCTAAATATATAACTTCTAGACCAGTGGTTCTCAACCTTCCTAATGCCACGTCCCTTTAATGCAGTTCCTCATGTTTTGTAGCCTGCTTGGTTCCTCTCAAAACCCTCATCCATTTAGAGAGCCAATCTTGTTGAATCAACTCTCAGAATAGATCCAGAAGCTGACTACTTCTTACTACCCCCCTGCTATCACCCTAATGCCAGCCACATTATTTTCTCACCAAGACTAATGAAAGAGTCCTAATGCTCTCCCTGCTTCTATTCCTATTACTCTCTGATCTATTCTTAACACAGTTGCTAAAGTAATCCTTTTAAGCTTAAGCTAAATCATGGTTGCTCAAAGTCATGCAATAGCTCAGACTAAAAGCCAAAGTCCTTGGAACAGCCTATGGCAGTGTTTCTCATGCAACAGAATCATCTGAAAGGCTTGTTAAAACACAAATTGCTGGGCCCTACCACCAAAATTTCTGATTCATTAGTTCTGGAGTAGAACCCAAGAATGTATCTGGATGAAGTTATCAGATGTGTTAATCCAAGTCTTTGGAGAAATAGATGCCAAAATGTACAATAAATTTATTAGGAGAAACACCTGTGAGAGACAATGAAGAGAAACCCAGGAGAGGCTGGGACAGCCTCCAGACTTAGGTAAAGCTGATGTTGGTGATCCTGGAAAGCAAAGTACAAAACCATGCTTTGAGAACCATTGGTCAACATGATCTCTATCCTCTCATATCTCCCTAACCTCATTTTATCCTACTCTACTTTCCACCTTCCATTTCATACACCTATCTCCAGGCTGTTTGTACTCCCTCACGTTTAAGTCTTTGCTCAAATGTCAAATTGCTTCCCTTTATTAAGTAAGACCTTCCCTTTATTACCCTATATAAAATTGCCACCAGTGTACTTCCCCACCCTACACTACTGATTCTTCTTATCCTATTCTACATCTTTTGTTCTAGAGGACTAATTATCATGAAATAAATAAATAAATAAATTTCATGTCATATCTATTGGTTATTTTCTGTTTCCTTTACTAGAATGTAACCCACATGGGACAGAAATCATTGTTTTATTCACCAATATATCCCAAATGCCTAGAGCAGTTCCTGGTACACAAAGTTGCTTACTACTTAATATCTGTAGAATGAATTACATGAACTTTATACAGTTTTAGAAAGCAGACAAATGGAAAAGGTTAAAACAAAAATTACTGTTAACCATCTATATTGTATTGCTCCAGTTCCATCAGATTAGAAAAGAAAAAGAGTATATTTTAATTGGATATAGCAACAGAAATACAGATAAATAAAAAATTTAAAAGATTGTATCATATACTTACATTCCTGATACTAATGACACTTTGAACACGTGCTGAGTAGTGGAAGATGGAGTGCCTAAAGCCACATTAAGTGCTCTGTCGATACTGAATGCCATCTGAGAAAGATAGCTTTCTGGCTGCTGTCCATAACCATCGTATGGCACATAGAGGTAAGGAAAGATGCCATGTAGATGAAGACATGTCTTCTGACCTAAAATGTAACACATTATAAAGTTTAGTCTTAGATGCATTTAAAAATTCAACAGTACAAAGCTCAAAATCATGTCATTTCAATGTTCTATGACAACAGATTACCTAAGGTAAGGGTTGAAGAAAACTAACCTATAATTAAAGCCATCTGTATTAACTATATTTTACAATAGAAAATTTAGGAGTATTTTATAAACATAAGCAGCATAGTATGATTTAAGCATTTGGTGGAAATATGTTTGAGTATTTCACCCTTACAATCTAACTAGTTTTATATACTTTGCTGAATCACATTATAATACGACTTGGCACAGTGTTATGAAACTTAAAAAAATTCATGGAAAGTTGACTAAATAGATCAATGAATGTCTACCTTGGCATAAATGTTTTCAAATAAGAGACTTCCCTAATAGAGATAGCTCTAGGTGAAAGGAGAAGGTAAAAATAATTTCAGTGTGTGGAATTTTGCTGCCGGGGGATGGGGGTCTGGGTGGGGCACACGAGAAGGAATGGGAAAAAAAATAGACAAAAACAAATAAAAAGAAAATCTCTACAGATCAGTGTCTGTAATGGACTTCTGGATATCTAAATTTCATATCTGATGGAGTGGGACACAAGGAGACACAATGAGAGGAGAAAGAAACAAGCACAGACACTTCCCAGAGAGACATTATATCAGGCAAGGTGAAGAAGAGGTAAATGGTGCTGATTTGCCAACAGAAAATCCGGCACAGTCATGATAAAGAAAGTAATATGAGTAATAACCCACAAAAGAAGTGCCAAAGAAACAGTAATGTATCTGTGACAAGGTTAAGTAACAACAGCAACAACAAAAAGCAGACGCACCACTACTCTCATAAATCTGGCAGAGCTGTCTGGAAGTGATTCCTGTCCCCTGAGTATTGTCCCTAGTTCCCTTTGCATCCATGCTATCTGTCTAATTTCACATAGAGAGGAGAGCAGCAGTGATGGAAGAACACATCCATTTTTCTCATGCTGTCAATCACTATCCCTGACGCTCCTGCCAACACAATCCTATGCTTCTTGCCCAACGCTTATATTCCTATTTCACTGGGCTTTTTCTTTTGGTAGGAAAGGAACTATTTGTTTGATTACTAGTTCCTAAATATAATTTAGAATGATTTATATAGAATGATTTATATAGAATGATTATGTCCTATGTTCTGTTGATAACTGTGTTTATACGTTTTATAATGACTAACACCAGCTTGTCTTATTCTGAAGGTATATTATAAAAGAATTAATAAATCTGGAAGTTATTACATAAAGTAGAGCAAAATTGGAAAGATAAGTCACATAATAGAATAAGATTAGTATCCTTCTGAATGCAGAACTCTGATTTGAACTATCAACTCTCCCACTTTTGAAAGAATTACAAGCAGTTAGATCAATATTAGTGTCTATTTTTAGCAGCAGTTATGTTACCTAGTAGCAAGGTAATAAAAATAGTTTCAATTAAAAGCAAATTCTTCAACTAGTTTTATTTCTATATATGACATGGTACTATTTCCTAACTATTGCAGTTTTTAAATTCTTTTAAAAAACATGTTTTTATTGATTTCAAAGAGAAAGAGAGAGGGAGAGAGAGATAGAAACATCAATAATGACAGAATCATTGATCAACTATCTCCTGCATGGCCCACATTGGGGATCAAGCTAGCACCTGGGGATATGCCCTGACTGGGAATCAAACCGTGACCTTCTGGTTCATAGGTCGATGCTCAACCACTGAGCCACACTGGCCAACCTTTTAATTCTTCGAATAGAAAAAAAAAATTCAGTTATATTGAGTCTTAAGAAAACATAATTAATTGGGTTACTGATGATCTACTTGAATACTTTTTAAACATCTCATGAAAAAAAACCCACCACCTTATAACCATTACCCTTCTAGATATAAACCACAATTTATTTAGAAGAAACTGGCATGGTAAAGCAAGGGATAAGAAAGGTGGAGAGACAGAGAAGTATTTTCTTTTAAGTTGACAAATCTAAGTGATTACTGAATTACTAATATAACAGTATATTTATAAGAACTATTGTAAGTTCCTAAAATATTAATTTTGTAGTCCATATATTTTAATAGAAACCTGGGTAAATGTAAGAGACCCAATCATAAAATATGATTTTTACTAATGATTTCTTTATAGGAAGGGTGTTTACAAAGTTCACTTTTTTTTCATTCTTGTTATTCTTTCCTTTTCTTCTTCTTTTAAAATTCACATATTTTAAAAAATATTTATTTTCACATCTCCTGTGAAGTAGGCACCAGAGAAATTATCTTTGTATTTATAGCCTTTGAAACTACAATAATTGTGGTATATGACTTAGGGGAAAAAAAGCAGGCACTGGACTAAGTTTTTTAAATATATTTATTTCTAAAATTTAGAATAACCTTGCAAGTGTCATAAAATTTAACTTTCCTAAAGTCACAGAGATATTAAATAATTGAATCAGGATTTGAAAACAGATCAATAAAAATCTAAAATCAATGCTCTTTCTATTTAACTATGTTGGTTCAAGTTAATGTTGATTTCCTTAATCCTTAATTTCTCAGTTCTTATTATGTCCTGAAAATACCGGTTTCCTTATTTGAATCTCTCCCAAATTCTTTGGGAGCTGGCACTGTGTTTGAATGATCATAATATTCCCAGGACCCAGCACAAACACATAGTAAGTACTAAACAAACATATCTTATATAATAAAATGGTAATATGCAAATACGCAGATAGAACAGCAGACCAACCAATCAAAGTGTAATATGCTAATGATATACTAAGGATGCTCAACCACTTGCTATGATGTGCACTGACCACCGGGGGACAGATGCTCTGTTAGGCTAGCTTGGTCTGGCCAATCAGGACTGAGTGAGATCGGCTGGACACACCCTTGGAGCCCTCCCATAGTCCCTCTCTAGCCTGATGGTGCACCAGTGGGGTCCCTCAGACTGGTCTGCACCCTCTTGCAATCCAGGACCTCTCAGGGGATGTCGTAGAGCTGGTTTCAACCTGATCCTGCAGGCCATTCCCCTTGGGTGGGCATCAGATGCAGGGTTCATAGCTGGTGAGCACTGATGCAGCAGCATGAGCCTCTCCTGATCAAGACTGATTGGGCACAAGCCCATGGCAGGCACAGTGAGGTCAGGATGAACAGGAGCAGCAGGTAGGAGCTGCAGGCGGCATTGGACTGCGGATTTTGGCCCAATCTCTGCAGGCCAATCAGAGGGACCCCACCCATGCATGAATTCATGCACCAGGTGCCTAGTCTATACTAATAAAAGGGTAATACGCTAATTAGACTGGACATCTTCTGGACAAAGCCATGGTGGCAGGGGCCCAGGCAGAGGCAGTTAGGGACAATCAGGCTGGTAAGGGGGAGTAGTTAGGGGTGATAAGGCTGACAGGGGAGGGCAGTTGGGGGTGATCAAGCCAGCAGGGGAGAGCAGTTAGGGGGTGATCAGGCTGCCAGGCAGAGGTGGTTAGGGACAAACAGGTAGGCAGGCAGCCAAGCGGTTAGGAGCCAGTAGTCCCAATTGCAAAAGGGATGTCCAACAGGGATGGGGCCTAAACTAGCAGTCGGATATCCCCCGAGGGGTCCTGATTGGGGAAGGTGTAGGCCGGGCTGAAGGACCCCCCACCCAGTGCACGAACTTCGTGCACTGAGCCTCTAATATTAAATAAATGAATAAAGCCTCATCAAAACAGAATAACTGCTTAAGGAGAAATACTTTGAATATTTGAAAAAAAAATCTATATAAACAGAGGGACTCTAATACAACTAATGGAATTACCATCAGGGTTACTGTAAAAAGTATAGGTATTGTAAAGTATCCACAGCTTATTGCACTTCCCTATTATGAATGACTCGAAGTCCCCTGCAAAGCTGTAGTCCCTGCATAAGTGTACCTTCCTCTGATTCTCCAGCAACTGGTGATAGTTCAATGTCTTCTCACCACCCTCTCTCAAGGACAACCCCCTGAAGAACAATGGCAGCATAGTTAAAAAAAAAAAACACCACTCTTGGCCTAGCACTAATGACTCTAATACAGAAGAGTATCATAGAATATAATGAGAAATGAGATAAAATAAGAAACTTCAAAAAGATAAATAAGGAAAGAAAAATGTGTAAAAACAAATGTGAGAGTTAATTTCTTTTTAGCAACATTATGCTTTTGATTATTGTAAAACTTGTAGCTCTATAATAGCACTGCTTTATCTTGAAGAAGATATAAACCAGTTCTATTTACGTCCCTCCATCAGCTCTATCCCTCAAAAATGTGTGGAGCGACAAGCTCTAAGTTCCGTAGAGACAAACTAGTCTACCATAAGTTAGGATTATGTTCAGTTGTGAGAAAAATGCCCCCAAATCAGTGGCTTCTCTAAGCATAAAAGATGTCCAGAGGTAAGTAGTTGGGAATAAGGACTCAGTTTTTGTGACCTGATTAAGAGGAATCTTTGGCTTCAGGCCTGAGACTTTTCCTATACTCCAAGGTGTTCCACACACAGTTTTAAAAGAATATTTTTATAAAATTAGTGAAAGCTGTGCCATTTTGAAACATTACTAAATGATTTGAGGTTCTTTTTCTTGTAAGGTTTTTAAAAAATGATATTTAAGAGTGGAAGAGAGAGAGAGAGAGAAACATTGATGTGAGAGCAGAAAATCGACTGGCTGCCTCCTGCACTCCCCCCAACTGGGGATTGTCCAGTGCACTCAGACAATCTCCAACTGAGCCACACTAGCCAGGGCTTATCTGAGATTCTTAAATAATTTAGGATATTAGCTATTTCTAGGTAACATGCGGATACAAAGAAAGAAAATATGGCTACTTTCTGAATGCCCCCTTATGGTCCTGCCAAACTGAATTAAGGCAACAAGTCCAGTAGGAATATGAACGATTTCTGGAAGAATAAGTCTATGTACATAGGCTTCTTTTTTGTCTGTTTTTGTTATGTATCAACAATGGGAGAGAATCACTAATCTGCTGCCTCCTGTACAACCCCCACTGGGGATCAAACCCGCAACCCGGACATGTGCTCTGACCAAGAATTGAACCATGGCTGCTTGGTTCATAGGTCGATGCTCAACCACTGAGCCACACCAGTGGGGCTGTATATAGGTTTCAAAAAAATTTTAAGAGTTTGAAATTTCTTAAAAAAAATTTTTTTATTGATTTCAGAGAGGAAGGGGGGGAGGAGAGAGAGAGAGAGAGAGAGAGAGAGAGAGAGAGAGAGAGAGAGAGACATCAGTGATGAGAAAGAATCATGATCAGCTGCTTCTTCATGCCCCACACTGGCTGTGACTGGGAATTGAACTGTGACCTCCAGGTTCCTAGGTTGATGCTCAACCACTGAGCTATGCTGGCTGGGCATCTTTTTCTATATCTTAAGTGCCTGGAATTGGACTCTTAATAAAGCATCTAAAATCTTATTAGTTTATTCCTAGCAAAATTACCTTTATTTTTGCAGATCCATCTTATATAATAAAGAGGTAATATGCAAATTGACCATCACTCCAATACACAAGATGGCTGGCAAGGGAGGGCAGTTGTGGGTGATCAGGCCAGCAGTCAAGGACAGGGGGGACCCAGGCGTGCAGGGGAAGGCAGTTGGGGGCAACCAGGCCTGCAGGGAAGATAGTTGGGGGGAGCCGGACCTACAGGGGAGGGCAGGTGGGGTAACCAGGCCTGCAGGGGAGGGCAGTTTGGGGTGACCAGGCCAGTAGGGGAGGACAGTTAGGAGTGACTGGGCCAGCAGGAGAGGGCAGTTAGGGGCAACCAGGCCTGCAGGGGAGGGCAAGTGGGGGCAACCAGGTCTGCAGGGGAGGACAGTTAGGGGTGACTAGCCTGGTAGGGGAGGGCAGTTAAGGGTGTCCAGGCTGGCAAGGGAGGGCAATTAGGGGCAATTGGGCCAGGAGAGGATCCATTAGGTGTCAATCAGGCTGGCAGGGGAGTAGTTTGGGGGGTGATAAGGCTGGCAGGAAGAAGCAGTTAGGAGCAATCAGGCAGGCAGGTGAGCAGTTGGGAGCCAACCATCCTGGATTGTGAGAGGGATGTCTGACTGCCCGTTTAGGCCCTATCCTACTGGGATTGGGCTAAACGGGCAGTCGGAAATCCCTCAAAGGGTACCAGATTGGAGAGAGTGCAGGTTGGGCTGAGGGACACACAACCACCCCCCCTCCATGCACCAATTTCATACACGGGCCACTAGTATGCAAATAAAATTGCTAATTTATGTCATTTTCACATAGGTACATATATAGAAATAATGAATTATGAAAGAGAATATTGGTAAAATCCTATCTAATAAAAGAGTAATATACAAATTGACCATACATCCGCTAGACCCACCAGCCACGCTCACCAGCCAATCAGAGTGAGAATGCAAATTAACCCAACCAAGATGGCTACGGCAACAGAGAGAGAAGGAGGAAGGTTTGGGTTGCCCCTGACGATGGAGGAAGCCAAGCTTTCCGCACGCCCTGGCTGTCAAAAGAGCAGTTAGGGCCGAGACTGGTTTGGCTCAGTGGATGGAGCGTCGGCCTGCGGACTGAAAGGTCCCGGGTTCGATTCCGGTCGGGGGCATGTACCTTGCCTGCGGCACATCTCCAGTGTGGGGTGTGCAGGAGGCGGCTGATCGATGTCTCTCTCTCATCGATGTTTCTGACTTCCTATCCCTCCCCCTTCCTCTCTATAGAAAATCAATAAAATATATTAAAAAAAAAAAGAGCAGTTAGGCATCAATCTGGCTAGGGGGTGATCAGGCTAGCTGACAGAGCGGTTAGGGTCAGGAAGGTAGGCAGGTGAGCAGTTGGGAGCCAGTAGACCTGGTTTGTGAGAAGGATGTCCGACTGCCCATTTAGGATCGGGCCTAAACGGGAAGTCGGACATCCCTCACGGAGTCCCAGAGTGGAAAGGGAGCAGGCTGGGTTGGAAACCCCTTACTCCCATGCATGAATTTCATGCACCGGGCCTCTAGTTTATATATATAAAAGCCTAAGTGACCAAACGACCAAACAACTGATTGACCAGTTGCTATGATGTGCACTGACTATTAGCTGGCAGATGCTCAACATAGGAACTTCCCTCGGGTGGTCAGTGTGCTCCCACAATTAACCTCCCTCAGCCCCTCCTCCCCCCCCAGCCAGCCAAACTCCCTGGCCCTTCCCCCCGATCAACCTTCCACAGCCCTGATCACCGGCTGGGCTGAGGGACGCACCCATGCACAAATTCATGCACCAGGCCACTACTGTTTCATAAACAGAAAAACTAACACATACCATTACTCTAATTCTAGGGTCTGCAAATTTCTTGTGTAAAGTGGCAGACAGCAAATATTTTAGGCTTTATGGGCCATACTAACTTTGATACAACTACTTAATTCTGCTGTAATAGCCTGAAAGCAGCCGTAGGCAGTACTTAGTGAATGGGCATGGCTGTGTTCCAATAAAATTTCATTTACAAAAACAATGGGAAGGATTTGGTCCATGGATAGTAGTTTCCCAATCTCTGTTCTAACTAACTAGACTTCATTATCCAGAATGGAAAAGTTTACTGTCTTCTTTTTTAGTAAGTACAATCAAAATCATGTTGGCCTAAGAACATCTTAAAAGATTAATAAGAAAAGCTTATTTTATAATTTGCAAACCCAATTTCCCAAATGTCACACTCAATGTACACAAAATTTTCAATAAAACTCTACAGAACTATCATACAAAAAATCTTAGTATGTGAATAGGAAAATTTATGTTTATAGAATTTTTCAGATTTCCTTTCTATAATATCTATTCCAAAAAGTTTTATATCACAATCATTAACTCAATCTGCTTCCTATGGTCTTCCTTTGCTTCTTTCTAAATTTTCACCCCATCATTCTTTCCCCACCCCATAAAACTACAAAATGAACCAAACAAAACTCCTCATAGTCACAATTAGAAGTATTATATCACCTATTCTCCTTTTTAAAAGTCTTAAGAATATACTAAGTTAGCCTTAGAAATTACATTTTCAGAATTTAACCTAAGCAAAAAATTAAAAATATACCTGAAGATTTAGATATTATGATGCTAAGATAGTATTACTAACAACAGTGAAAAAATAATAGACAATTTAAATTTCCAAAAAATAGGAGATTAAGTAATTATGGTATATTGGTATCATAGAATAAATTCATATCAAATTCTGCTTGCTGCCTGTTTTTGCAAATGAAGTTTTATTGGCATACATTATACCCATTTAGGTAGGGGGCTGCTTCTGCTACAGGCTCTCCTCAGAGTTGACCTAAAATATATACTATGTAGCCCTTTACAGAAAAAGTATGCCAACCTCAGCAACATGTGGTGTGGAAGTATATTTTCTAGCATGAAGCAATGTTTATGCTATATTTTTTTCAGGTGACATTCAGGTTTATTTCAATTATAAAACTACATATAAACATTAAACCAAACAATGGGTGAATCTTTTCCTTTTTGCATATAATAAAAATGAGCAGAGAGGCAATTACAGTATGGTAATTCTATATCCAGAAGTATCCAAGATTGTGAGACTACAGGAAAGCTTCCCAGAAGTAGCAACAAAAAAGCAAAGTGAGAAAGAATGCTGCAGTATACACAAAAGAAAACATGGCATGGTCTAGGAACAGGAAAAATGTAGTTAGTATGGAGCAAGGTGTGCAATGAAGAGAAAGGCAAAGTGTGTGTGCATGTGTATGCATAGATTGTGATCTGTATTAATTTGCATTTTATAAAGTTCCCTTGTGGACACATGGAGAAGCTGAGAAGAGAATGTACTAGTGACAGGAGGCTGCTAGAGTAATTCAGGTGGGAGATGTCAGTAGAGATTGAGAAACTGTCAAGAAGAATTTGGGCATAGAATCGAGAGGTAACTGACAGGATATTAGGGATAGGGTAAAGGAGGAAGAATCAAAGATGACCCAAATTTTTGATTTAGGCAACTGGATGCCTGGAAACATCATTCAAAGAAAATTGAGAAAGAAGATAGGTTGATTTAGTTTAGAATTTATGGAATTTTATGTCTACAGAATTTTAAATAAAAATTTACATTAAGCACAATTAGATACACAGATGTTGAGCTTATGAGAGAGATCTAGGCTAGAAAAGAAAGATTTGAAAGTAGGAGAAACAATAGGTTATCAGAAAGAAGAAATAAGAAAAGGGACCTAAGCCAAATACTAATACCTATGGGAGAAACAGAGGATTTTGATTTATGTGGGATGTGAAAAAATGAGCCTCTAAGAAGGTTGCCAGACAGGTGACGGTTACTGAATAATTGAGCATTTTAGTATGCTAGCCATGAAACCAGAGTTCCAAGGATCCAACAGAAATGCGCAAGAGAAGGCAATCAATAAGAAGGTGAATCAAAGACTGGAAACAGGATACAGATAAAAGTATACAGGACTGGGAAGAGGCAATTCCAGTATGGCAGAGGAGGGATCTTTGTAAACCTACTCCTCAAAAAGCTACAAGAACACTTACAAATACTACTGTCAAAACCAGCTTTTTTCAGCTCTAAATAAAGGCTTTAAATAAAGGCTTGTGACAAACTAAGGAGTGTTTTTTAAAATAGGATTAGTACTATTTTAAAATTATTATTATTTTTTTTAGAGAGAGAGTGGGAGAAAGAGAGAAACACTGGCATGCTGTTCCACCCATTCGTGCATTCACTGATTGACATTTGCATGGACCCTGACTGGTGATCAAACCCACAACACCTTGGTTCATCAGGATGATGCTCCAATCAACCAAGCCACCCAGCCAGGACTAAGTAGTGTTTATTAAAACAAACAAACAAACAAACAAACAAACAAACAACACACAGTTGCCTCTTAGCAATGACAGCAAGCTTTGTGGTATTCTAACTTACTCTAACCCAGTGGTTGGCAAACTCATTAGTCAACAGAGCAGGCTCGTGAGCCACAGTTTGCGGCTCTGTTGACTAATGTGTTTGCCAACCATTGACCTAGACTCTTGATTCCAATAAGTACAGGCTGTTGTTGGTCCTTGTGATTAAGTCCCTATCACAGTGGTCAGCAAACTCATTAGTCAACAGAGCCCGCAGTCTGCCGACCACTGCCCTAACCCAATCCTCCCTGCTCCCCAAGCTCCTAGATAGCCTTGAAAACCAAACCCTTTGAACTACAATAGCTATGTAAACCAATAACCAAAGAGGCACTGGAGGCCAGAATAGATGTGGAGTTCTCCCGAGCCCCATTCTCAAAAAATTGTCACTATTTGATCTGCCTGGCAAGCATTCTCAGGGCTTGTTTTTATTCAATCAGACTCAGAGCTCATTCTATGTGCAGTCCTATCCACTACATTTTTGTTGAAAACCATCAGCAGCAACTGTTTAACATCACAGTTGTCTAAAGGAATTTTACCAGTTGCAGCTAACAAGATGCTGAACAAAAAACTTAAAAGGAAAAACCGATGAATGAAATGCCCACAAATGGCTTTGAAAAACTCTAACAGGGTTCTGGGAATGTAAAAGGCTATGCACATGTGTGGAGCTGTATGCATGATCAGAAAGACCTGATAAACTTCTAATCTTTCACTTCTGGTTAACCTTGAGACTGAGCTCCAATACACAGAAAGATCCCTCAACAAAAGCTAGAAAGACACCTACTGGTTCAAGGCATTTAAAGACATCTCTGGCCAATCATAAACTGACTACTAAACTATCTGGGCAGAGACTTCAAAACATACAGACTGTACAGAATTAGCCTAAAAAAATCACTAAAGAAACAACAACACTAACAACAAATCTTGGAGGTGGGAGAAATAACTGTTACATTATGCAAATTATCTAGTGTTCAATAACAGAAAAATCTAAAACATACAAAGTAACAGGGAAGTATCACACACACACACACACACACACACACACATATATATATATATATATATATATATATATATATATATATATATATCCTACCTAATAAAAGACAATATGCAAATTGACCATACCTCTGCTATGCCCACTAGACACACCCACCAGCCAATTAGGAGTGAAGATGCATATTAACCCAACCAAGATGGCTATGGCCACAGAGAGAGCAGGAGGGAGGCTTGGGTTGCCCCGGTGATGGAGGAAGGCAAGCTTTCCACACACCCTGGCCTCCCAGGCCTCTGCTTAAGGCTGCAAAGTTTCAATTATAGAAGATAAATAAATTCCAACAGAAATGGCTGCCACCACAGAGCGAGCAGAAGACTTGGCTCTGCTTCAGGCTACAAAGTTTCAATTGTAGAAGATAAATAAATCCCAGAATACCTGGGCCTCTGCTTGGGTCGTCAGGGGGCATGGCTGGCCTGCAAACCACCACAGGCCCCTTGCCCAGGCCACCCCACACCCCAAGGGAACCTCCACCCTGATCTGGGACAGCCTTCAGGGCAAACCAGCTGGGTTCCACCCATGCACCAGGCCTTTATCCTAATAAAAGAGTAATATGCAGATTGACCATCACTCCAACACACAAGATGACTGCCCCCATGTAGTCAAAGATCCTACCCCCATGTGGACACAAGATGGCCACCACAAGATGGCCACCACAAGATGGCCAGCAGGGTAGGGTAGTTGGGAAGGAGCAGGCCTTGCAGGGAGGGTAGTTGGGGATGATCAAGCCTGCAGAGGAGGGAAGCTGAGGGTGATCAGGCCTTCAGGGAAGGGCTGTTGCGGGGGAGCCAGATCTGCAGGGGAGAGCAGTTGGGGGTGGGGGGACCAGGCCTGCAGGAGAGGGCAGTTAGGGGTGATCAGACCTGCAGGGGACAATTAGGGGTGACCAGGCCCACAGGGAAGGGCAGTTAGGGGCAAACAGGCTGGCAGGGGAGTTTAGGCATTAATCAGGATGGCAGGGAAGTGGTAAAGGAGTGATCAGGCTGGAAGGCAGAATCAGTTAGGGGCAATCAGGAAGGCAGGTGGGCAAGCAGTTGGGAGCCAGTAGTCCTGGACTGTGAGAGGGATGTCTGCCTGTCTGTTTAGGCCCTATCCTACTGGATTGGGCCTAAACGGGCAGTCGGACATTCCTCGAGGGGTCCCAGATTCGAGAGGGTGCAGGCTGGGCTGAAGGACAGCCCCGCCCTGTGCACAAATTTCGTGCACCGGGCCTCTAATATATATATATAAAAAATCGTTGATAAAAATTGTCACTGAAGAAGTCTAGCCATTTATCTTATAAGACAAAGACTTAAAACAAGTATTATAAACATTTCAAACAACAATAAAAAAGATTATGTCTGAAGAATTTCAGGAAAGTTTGAGAATCATGTCTTCTCTAATAGGAAATATAAATAAAGGGATAATATTTGATTTAAAAAAAATCAACTAGAAGTGTGGGAATTGAAAAGCATAGTAACTAAAATGAAAAATTTATTAGAGGGGATCAATAGCACATTTGAACTGGCAGAAGAAAAAAAAAACTAAATTCAAGGACAGGTGAGTAGAAATTCTCCAATCTGAGGAACCATAAGAGTAAAGATCTATGGGACTCCAATAAGTATACCAACATATACATAATGTGAGTCTCAGAGAGAGAGAGAAGAAAGAAAAAATATTTTATAAAACATTTTATAAAACAAAATGGCCTCAAACTTCCCAAACTTGATGGGAAACAATCTGCAATGTAAGAAGTTCAACAAACTCCAAGTAGATAACACTTGAAGAGAACCACAATAGACATACGATTGCCAAACTATTAAAAGACAAAGAAAAAGCAGCAAAAGCAATTCATCATGAATATAGTTTCCACAATAAGATAAATAACTGACTTCTCATTAGAAATCATGGAGGCCAGAAGACAGTGGGCTGATATAGTTAGTACGATGACTGGAAAAGACTCAACCAAGCATTCTATATATAGCAAATCTAATATTCAAAAACAAGGGAAACCTGGCTGAGGTGAGGAAAAAGAAATTAAGACATTGCCAGATAAATAAAAATTGAATTTGTCTCTAGCAGACTTGTCAGACAAGAAATATTAAAGGGTATTTAAGTTGAGGCTCAAATGAAAGGGCAATAGACAGTAATTCAAGTCCACAATAAGCAAGAAGGAAGCACCAGTAAAGTAAACACACAGGTAAATACAAAACATAACAGAAATGTAGTTTTAACTCTTTTCTTCCATCTCATTTAAAGGACAGGTACATAAAATCATTTTAATTGTGTTAATGGAGTTGTACAAATGGGGTTATATTGAAGCAAAGTTTTCATATGCTATTAAAATTAAATTAAGATTAATCCAAACTATACTGTTTTAAATTAAAATGATAAGTATAACACAGAGCAACCACAAAAAAATAGCTTAAAAAATTATACAAGATAATAATAGAATTAAAATAGTATATTAGGAAATATCTCTTTAGCATAAAAGAAAGCTATAACAGAAGAATGGAGCAACAAAAAAGCATAAAGCATAGAGAAAACAAATAGCAAAATGGCAGGTATAAAACTATATAAACTGAAGGACATATTATGTCTTTGCCTACTCAATGGGGAAAAACAATTCTCACAAATTTACATTCACCAGTAAATTTCAGATATTATCCAAATGAGATTTTAAACATCACAAGCCACAGAAACTCTGGGTGTTAGAATCCTTTGCCTCAATCATGTCTCACATGTGCTCAGTACACTTCCTTGAATTAATTAATATATTCTATAATCAGAAGAATCATCACTGAAGAAATAGGAAACGGACTGATGTAAAGAGCATTTTTTTAAGAGAACAAAGAATATGTTAGTATTTAAATGACAAACACTGTAACTATATCTCATTCTTGAAGGACTAGCTCACCTGCTAATTCAAGGACCAGCTCACTTGCTATACATGCCTTCCTTAACCCTCAAAAGTAAGTTTAAAATACATTTCCTCATTTATGTCATTGTAGCACATATATAAATCTATTATGGCACTTATCAGATTATGCTATAACTATATGTTTATACACAGTGGAATCACATAATATATGCATTTTATTGACTGAGAGCAATGGAAAGAGACACAGAGAAAGAAACCAAATGAATAAATATGACAACACAATTAAATGGTTCCAGTGTGTCCAGTCAATAAATTTATTTAGTGACATGAGGCACAGTTTATAAATCTATTGTTCTTTAGTCTCAGTTACTTTGTGCCTCTAACAATGGAAGTATCTCCTGTTGAAAGTGGCAACAAAGTGTGATTCTACTATTTAAAAGACACAGCTCATAGTTTTCATAAAACATGGTTCTAACTGTGGGCCAACTATTCAACTAGACTCAACTGAGGAAACAGTGATTAGTATCTATAGCTGAGGTAAACTAAGCTGTTGGACTTGTAGAAAGACAGTATGGCAGATTTCATGCAATTTAAGGTATTGTCAAGGCTAATTCTGCCTATGAAGTTTTAATCTCATATCTTTACTTCAGAGCCTAATCTTCATGTAATATGCAACGTTACTGTCTCTGTCTCCACACCTACATGTGTAACTTCCTTGAACATATGTGTCATGTCTTCTCCTTCCTCCCATTCTTAATGCTTCCCAGAGAGCCTGGAATACAGTGTGTATAATACACATAAAATTAGTCTTTGTGCCCAGTTCTTGGTACAGAACTCCTAAAACCCTTGGAATTTTCTTTATGATAGTAGTATTTTTTGTTTTTGATAACAATCCTTTTTGATCATATCTGAATTTATGCTGAGATGACTTTTGGTGGGGGCCTTTAGATAGCTTGACAATGGGGGCTGGTTGCCAGAGGAACCAACCATATAATCAGTGTTGGAACTCTCAACTCCAATCCCCTCTACCTCACATTCAAGAAGGGATAGGGTCTTTAAGATTTAGTTCAATCATCAATAGCCAATGATTTAATCACTGTTGCCTTTGTCAATAAAAACTCTTGACTAATGAGGTGTTGAGAAACATGCTAGTTAGTAAACATACTGAAGATGATACATTCCAACTCACAGAGACAGAAGCATCTCAGCTCAGAACCCTTTTGAATCTTGCCCTATGTATCTTTTCATCTGACAGTTGATTTGTAGCCTTTATAATAAACTATATAAGTACTAGAGGCCCGGTGCACAAAATTTGTGCACACAGTGGGGTGGAATCCCCTCAGTCCAGCCTGCACCCTCTCCAATCTGGGATCCCTCGGGGCATGTATGACTACCAGTTTAGGCTTGATCCCAGAGAACGGGCCTGAATCAGCAGTCAGACATCCCTCCCCCAATCTGGGATTGTTGGCTCCTAACTGCTCACCTGCCTGCCTGCCTGTCTGATCACCCCTAACCACCTCTGCCTGCTGGCCTGATCACCCCTAACTGCCTCCCCACCCCTGCTGGCCTGCTTGCCCGCAACTACCCTCCCAACCAGCCTGGTCAACCCTAATTGCCCCCCCCTTTGCCGGCTTGGTCACTCCTAACTGGCTCCCTGCCAGCCTGGGCACACTTTACTGCCCCTGCTGCCAGCTTGGTCATCTCCAAATGCCTCCTTTTGCCGGCCTAGTCGCCCCATGCAGCCTGCTGTTTGGTCGTTACTGTGATGGTGTCCCAGACAATTTGCATATTTCTCTATTATTAGTATAGACAGCGTTTTTTCTTGTGTTCTGTGAAATGGTTTAGCAGTTTACCAAACCTGGAGAGGAGAGAAGGGTCATGGGAATTTCCAAATTTGCAGTCAGCTGGGCAGAAGTGTGGGTAGCCTAGAGACCCCATATGTGGCCGGCACCTGAAGTAGAGGTAGTCTTGATGCCCTACCCTGTGAAGTCTGCACTAACTTTGGCTAGTTGGGTTTCCAATTTAATTAAATTATATAATACCCATAAGTTGATAGAGAATTCACAATTTATTGTTGGAAAAACAATGCAAATGAACATCTCTTTTTCATACTGAGGTCTTTCAACTAAGTCTAGTATAAAATTTGATTTATTTTTTTCTTCTCATTTCTTATAAATATATTATAATGCTAATGATATATTTGTAATGAATGCCTTCCTACCTTCCCTATTTGCAAGGGGACTAACTGGACTGAATTAAAGACCAACTTTTCAAATTAAACAACAGTAAAATAAACAGCAAAATACAACATACAAACTCTTTTGTGATGAATATGTCAAGAAACTGATAAAATGACATGTCCAAAGTTCATATGTAATTGTTTGCAGTTATTATTATAGGAAAAAAATCAGTAATTACCTTGACTTTCACAGTGACTGTAAACCTCAGTTTGGGTACTGCTTCAAGACCCACACACCATGGTGGTGTATAATATTTTTCTAATAAGCCAGCCTTAAAAAATTAAAGCGGTGGTTTTAAGCCAAAATCTCAAAACAAAAACAAAAACAAAAAACACACAAAAAAACAATGTGTACCTTTCAGACTAAATGTCATAAAAATAACCAGCGTTTATTTAGCCTTTGCTATAAAATCTAAAATTCTGGGTTGTAAAATAAATACTGTTTTAGTTTCAGACATTTTATCCAGAATGGTCATGACAGTAATCTCTGTGATATTTTCATTGAAAGGTAAGTAATACAAGGTCTCAAAGTAAAATTAATAACCAGATTGCATTGTGAAAATTCACCTCAGACTATTTAAAGCATTAAAAGAATAGCTAAATTCTTTTAGCTAAGATAAATTTATTGTCTAGTCAAATTTGTATATAAATGCCTACATTTTCTTTCAAAGATACATATGTAATGTTATAGGTAATTAGATTATGCAAATCTAGTAAATTGTTCAACCATACTTTCTGGTAGTTGAACACTGAAAGACCTTAAAATTTTACCTATCCACAAAAAGGTAAAAAAGACAACCTGTCAAATAAGAGAAACTTCTGGGAAATCATACTTGTATCTAGAATAAACTTTTAATAAAAAACTCATAATAAAAAAGACAAAAACCTCAATTTTAAAATAAAAGGAAGACATTTCTCCAAGAAGACACAAATGGCCAATACGTATGTGAAAAGATGCTCAATGGCAGTAGCTATCTGTGAAATGCAAATAAAAAAACAAAACGAAATACCACTTAAACCCATTATGTTGGCTATAATAATAAAGTCAGATAATAACAAATGTAGAGAAATTGGAGATTTCTTACACACTGTTGGGAATGGTAAATGGTGTAGCTGCTTCTCAAAGGTTAAACATAGTTATATATGACCAACCATTCTACTCCCAGAAGCCAGACACAAAAGATCATATATTGTATGATTCTGTTTATCTGAAATGTCCAGAATAAGCATGTTATTAGTGGTTGGAAGGACTGATGGTGTTGGATGGAATGGGTAGTAATTGCTATTGAATGACATTTCTTTTTAGAATGCTAAAAATGTTCTAAAATCAACTGTAGTGATGGTTGTACAACTCTGTGAATATATTAAAAATTACTGAATTATATACTTTAAATACATAAATTGTATATGTAATCTACATCTGAGTAAAGCTGTTCTATAATTTTTTTTAACCTATATATACTTAATGTTTTCTTTGGAGGTCTTTAATAAGAAGATCTAATTTTGACTATACCAGTGAAGTGAATGTATTCATTAAAATAAATTATTGGATTTGCATAATAAAAATAAATTATGAACTAATTGAGAGAAATATAAACACGAGCCACTAAAACCATTGATACATCTTTACTTATATTTATAAAAAGTATAGTATTTTTAAACCTTGAATCACATTAAGATATTTTGTCAACTGGGACCTCCCTGGTCATAGGGCTGACTGGCAGTCATTTCTGTTTGCTCCATCCTGGTGATTCCCTAAGACCCCACTTCATCCAATTTGCAATCCCATCCAAACTGTGTGCAGTGGCTTTTGCATATGAATGCCCTGTCCTTACTCATACTAAAATATCTCAAATAAGCTGCAGCTTGGTCAGGGAGCTCCAAACCTATCAATAAAAGGCCCAAGACCCGGCACCAGCACCAACTTGCCTTGATTCATAGCTGGGCCTCATCTGGGCACTTTCAAACTGGATTCAAAGAGGAGGAATCTGCTTCTCTCTCTGTATCTCCTGCTGGGTGGCACCAGCTAATAGCTGACTTTGCATCTTCCTAGAGATCCAAGAGCCAGCGTACCCAGTGGTCAGTATCAGACCATACCAGATTACAACTCTACACATCCATAAGTGACACACACAAGGGGCAGACTCTGAGCACCAAAGCCCCACTGAAGCAATTTCTGCTCCATAGGGCTGTCTCCTGCACAGCAGCTCTCCCACTGTAGTCGCAGCTGGTCCTCACAGCCAATTGGCTTTGAGGTCAATTCCTCCCAGTGATACCAATGGCAATCAAGTCTCAACTACAACAAGACTATGCTCACAGCTCACAAAGGGGTGCACCTAAAGTTCCCAGCTCAGGTGACTGGGGAGGTTGAGCCACTGGGTCCTATAGAATACCTACTACACAAGGCCACTCTACCAACTCAGGGAGACATAGCAGCTCTACCCCATACATAGAAACAAACACAGGGAAGTAGCCAAAATGCAGAGACAAAGAAACATGTTACAAATGAAAGGAATGGAAGAAAAAAAACTATTGGATATAGAGTTCAAAACAATGGTTATAAGGTTACTCAAGAATCTTGTAGAAACCTCCAAAAAAATGGAAAAAGATCAGTCAAAAATTAAGTATACACTGACTGAAATAAAGAATATACAGGGATTAAACAATAGAGAAGAGGATTCTGAGACTCAAATCAATTATTTGAAATATGAGGAAGCAAAAAACACCCAACCAGAAGAGCAAAAAAGAAATAAGAATCCAAAAATATAAAGATAGTGTAAGGAGCGTCTGGGACAACGTCAAACATACCAACATTTGCATTATGGGGGTGCCAGAAGAAAGCAAAATATTGAAAACCTGTATGGAAAAATAATGAGAGAAAACTTCACCTACCTGCTGAAAGAAATAGACTTACAAGTCCAGGAAGCACAGAGAGTGTTTCCTAAAGGAAACAAGAGGAACCCAAAGAGGAACACACCAAGACACATATTAATTAAAATGCCAAGGGCTAAAGACAAAGAGAAAATCTTAAAAGCAGCAAGAGAAAATCAGTTAGTTACCTATAAGGGAGCACCCATAGGATTGTCAGTTCATTTCTCAACAGAAACTATGCAGGCCAGAAGAGAGTGCCAAGAAGTATTGAAAGTGATGAATAGCAAGGACCTACAACCAAGATTATTTTACCCAGCAAAGCTATTATTCAGAATTGAAGATCAGATAAAGAGCTTCTTAGAAAAGAAAGAGCTAAAGGAGTTCCATCATCACCAAACCATAAAATGTTGAGGGGTATTCTTCTATATATGTATATATATTTTTTATTAATTTCAGAGAGGAAGGGAGAGGGAGAGAGAGATAGAAACATCCATGATGAGAGGGAATCATTGATTGTCTGTCTCCTGTATGCCCCATACTGGGGACAGAGCCTGAAACCCAGGCTTGTGCCCTTGACTGAATTGAACCTGGGACCTTTCAGTCTGCAGGGTGATGCTCTATCCACTGATCCAAACTGGCTGGGGCACTGAGGGGTATTCTTTAAGAATAGGAAGAGGAAGAGGAAGAGGAAGAAGAAGAAGATAAAAAATATGAACAACAAAATGGCATCAAATACATACCTATCAACAATTGAATCTAAAAATCAAAATAAATGAAGAAATCTAATAAACAGAATAAATTAATGAATAAAATAGAATCAGAGGCATGGAAATGGAACAGACTGATGATTCTCAGAGGGAAGGGTGGGTGGGAAGAGATTAAACAAAGATCTTACATGAATATATGCAGACACAGACAATAGGGTGGCCAAGGCCTGAGGCAGGGCAGGAACAGGATGGAAGGGGGTAATAAGGGAAAAAAAAGGGACATCTGTAATAATCTCAACAATAAAGTTTTTTTTTTTAAAAAAAAGGTATTTTGTCAAATTACAGAGAGATATCTCTCTTAAAGTGATCATTACCAAAAAAAGAAAAAAAAATTAAAGATTAAGAAAGATCAATGAAAAAAGATTTTTTAGACAATTAAAACTAAATGACAATAATCTTAAACTACTACACTGTATTTAATATTTACTCTGCCAAAAGGTAGATGCAGCACAGGTTCCTTATACCCCTCCTTTTCCTTTCCTAAAATATCCTACAACTTTTATATATGAACTAAAGGCCCAATGCATGAAATTTGTGCAAGAGTAGGCTTTACTTCCCCTGGCTGTCAGCACCAGCTTCCCTCTGGTACCTGGGACCTGGGCTTCCCTCACAGCCCTAGCTTTGTCCAGAAAGTGGTCTAGAACGATGTCTGATCTAATTAGCATATTATGCTTTTATTATTATAGGTTAAAGGGAAGTTTTCTTAAGATTATGTTTAGTCACTAAGAGTACCAGACTGATAAGGCTCCTAGTTCTAGTAAGCGTACAATTGGTCACATGGAATACTTAATAGGACAGAGTAATAAATCATGAAAATTAGAAGTATGATAAAGTTGTGTGCAGAAACATATTGTCAAACCTACCAAAACCAATGCAAAGCAGAAGTCAGTGGATCAACATCTTTAAAATATTTTAAAAATGGATTTCTTTTTTAGTGGTTCTACAATTTGCAGTATATAGTTATATTTAATCTATGTCCTCTGTCAAATAACACTATGCTATATTTCACAGGTAATAAAGGTACCATCTTAGTTTTCCAAATTCATCCCTACTATCTCTTTTAACACTGCAATTACTCATTTCACTTATCCATAACTATAACCACCTAATACATTGTTTCTAATATATCAATTAGGAAAAAAACACACAAAGTTTTTATTTTACCTTCAGTTTTCCTTCTCTAATGCTCTTTCTTTATGTAGATCTGAGTTTCTGACATATCCATTTTCCTTTTCTTATTTTCTACTGGTGACAGATTCCTTCAATTTCTGTCTGAGAAAGTTTTTCTTTTTCTTTCACTTTTGAAGAATAATTTCACTGTTTAAAAAGGTCTAAGTTGGTGATTTTTTTCCTACCAACACAAACATTTTATCTACTCTCTTCTTGCTTGCATGGTTTGTGAAGAGAAGTCCAAAGTAATCTTTAGCCTTCTTCCTGTATAGGTAAGATGTTCTTTACCCTCTGGTTTCTTCCAAGTTTTTTTCCTTGGTTTCCTGTAGTTTGATTATGATATGCCTAGGTGTAAGTTGGTATTTATCTCACTTGCTGTCCTCTGAGCTTCCTGGATCAGTTTGATGTCTGCCATTAATTTTGGAAAATTTTCAGCCATTATTACTTCAAATATTTATTTTGCTCCTTCCTCACTTCTCCTGATGAGTTCATCAAAGGCATTCTTCATTTTTGTTACAGTGCTTTTAATTTCTAGTATTTCCTTTTGATTCTTTCTTAGAATTTCAACCTTTCTATTTTCATTACCTATCTGTTCTTGCATATTGTCTGCCTTTTCCATTATAGCCCATAGCATATTAATCATATTTATTTAAAAAATATTTTTATTGATTTCAGAGAGGAAAAGAGAAACATCAATGATGAGAAAGAATCCTTGATGGCTGCCTCCTGCATGCCCCCTACTGGGGATCGAGCACACAATCTGGGCATGTGAGCTTTCTGTAATAAAACCTGGGATAACTTCAGTCCACAGGCTGATGCTTTATCCACTGAGCCAATCTGGCTAGGGCAATTATAGTTATTTTAAATTCACAGTCTCATAATCCCCAAATCTCCACCATATCTGACCAAGAGTTAGGCTGTATTTACTCTAGCTATAGGAAAAGGGGCTAAAATTTCTTCTAATATCCTTATTTTTCTCTCCTGCTATTTCTGGGTTTCCCTATAAAGTCCTTAGAGGACAAGCCTTGCAGTTCTTTCATCTGTAATACTCTATTATTATACAAGAACCCTGTTAATATGGTGGTAAACTGGGAGAGTGGGGAGATCTGTAATCCTATGATTAGTCCTGAGGCTTTTAGTGGGCCTGTATCCCAGGTTGTGGCCTTCACAAGTGCCTCTCCGCTTTCCCACCTTTCTGCTTAGATGAGACAGCAAGGCTATAAGGAGCTGGAGTTGGGTATTTCGCTTTTCCTAGTAATTTTCCTAGTGAGCAAGTGGACTACAGAATGCTCTGAGCATATTTCAAAATGGTTACTATTCTTTTCCCTCAACTGGAAGCTATTTGCTCCACCTCCAGCAAATTTTTTTTTTACTGTGCAAACCTGGTAGGTCTTACAGAGTAAAAAATCATGATAGTGTGGGAACTCCCTCCCACCCCTCCCAGGAGTTTTTAACTTTCAGACTAATCCACAGTCAGTTACAGTTTAAGCTTTCCTACCAGTTTCTGACCCCATCAGCTTCTATTCCCAGTAAACTGAGATTCTCTGAATTAGCCTATTTCTCTAATTTTGTGGGCATTGCTTTACTCTGTGACCTCAATTCTCTGATGGATCCAAAAGAGCTGTAGATTTTTAGTTAGTTCATCTTTGATCTTATTGTGAGGACAACAGCAATCACTTCCAATTTCTTTCATTCTGAGTAGAAACCAGAACTCCTATGTCCTTTTGATATGTTCCCATCATTCTTTGAACGCTTTCTTATTTTTGGAACCAATAAGATGTTTCAACCTTATCTTCTTGTACTTTCTCTGCCCCAGCCATAGAATTAGCTCTCTCTGAATGAAGTCTTGGCTCCTTTTTATCAAGAATGTTATTTAGAAATCAAGATCTGGACACAAAGTTTGCTCATTACTATGGGGATGCCATTACTTTTAGCATCTCTAAGCACACAGAGCTAGGAAATATAGTTACACACACACACACACACACACACACACACACACACACACACACACAACTATATTTATCTATCTATCTACTCATCCTTTTGCCCATATAACAAAAACTATGAGTTTATACTGATACCAACCCAACATCCCAGATACATTCTAGTTGTTTGTCCCCATGTCCATGTTTCTCTCTTGCCCAAGAATGAAATACCTGGATCCTATCATCCTAAATATATTACTTATTTACACAACCTAGAAAATATAAAAAGTCCAGAATTACTCACCACCACTGAGAAAGACATTATCTACTAACTAGAATTATGTGTTTATTGTTCTTTTTTGAAGGGGCGGGGTGATAAAATGTCCATACTGTGAAATGTATAAATACTAACTTGTACTCTGACAAATATGTGTATCTTTATCACGAAACATTTCCCATTCCCATTACCCCCAAAATCTCTCTTGCCACTTTTCAGTTGATCCCACCTCCTCTGAGGCAATCACTGTTCAGATTTTTCACAATAGTTTTGCTTAGCACTTCATAAAAGTGAAATCATACTGTAGATATTTTTTGTGCCTGAATTCTTTTACCCAGCATAGTAATTCTGATGTTAATCCATGATGTCACATGCAGTGTAGTTCCTTTAAATATATATATTAGCTGCTTCCTGCACACCCTTCAGTCTGCAGGCCAATGCTCTATTCACTGAGCCAAACCAGCTAAGGCATTCATTCCTTTTTATTGCTTCATAGTAATTTCTTGTATAGCTATATCAATTTGTTTACCCATTTCATGTATGAGGGAAGAGATTCAGAGTACCTAGAGTCATATAGTTAACTGAGAAAATTCCAAAGACTTCAGAACCAGAAGCACTCTAAGCTCTAGATTCTTAGTTGGTGTTCTTCTCACTGTACCAAAGCACCACTTCAAAGAAAATAAAAACCAAACCAAGAAACCCTTCAGGGATATAGTTTTTACCAAATAAGAAAGTACCTATTTATAATCACACATTTAAAAAAAACACAAAAAAACAAAACACCCAACACTATGATACCCTTCAATGAATTAACAGGAAAGAAAAAAAATCCAAAATTAAAAGGTCACAATCAAATGTTAACATTGAAGAATATTTATACAGTTAACAACATTGACATTTATTCTATTATCCATATCCCTTCTTAATCCTTAAACATTTACTCTATATTCAGTTTTAAATGAAAATAATTTATATGTTCACCAATTTCTCCTGTTTAAGCTTATAAAATGCTAAGAGGAGTACCTAATTCTAGCATTTCTAGACAATTTTCAGTCTTCTGAGTCTCTTCTCAAGTTTGCCAAATCAATCCATTTCTAAATTCCCTATTTAGAAAATTTATCTCCTTAAAACATAACATAAAAGATAGTTCTTTTTCAACCTACAACTTTTAAGCTCATTGTTAGACCACAACTAATTTAGTTTTTCTGATCTAGGGATAAGAATTTTTATGTACTATCAAATGCTACCACTTTCCTCCCATGCTGAGAGCCTGTGATGGCACCATTGAAGGTGACCCTAAGTTATTACCATGGACTGAAAAGCCCAAAGTAGGGAAACACCAAAAATGAGATGGCCATTTGTTTGGATTGTCTAACCACCTCTTTTATCGCCCCAAACATATATAAACTGCCTCTTGACCAAATCTAGATAAATTTCCTGAAATTGAAGTAACTGGGAGAATTTGATGTTTTCTTCAGAGGCTATGAACAAATCTATGGATCTATTATATTTGAGATAAGCTCCATTGTAAGTTTCCTTTCTAATATGTTTTCCAGAACTCTCAGGTATTCCAAAAACAGTATCTACCTCACAAGAATAAAATGTACCTCCTGAGCACCTGAAGTAGCTATATTAATTTGAAATGTTCCCACAATAAGTCAGGGGTATGAACAGTACAGTCTTTGTATTATAATCCTAATTCTCCTAATATGAGAACAGATTAATTTTAGATTTAAGCAACCTATCACATATATGACTTAAGAACTTTGTCTATAACACAAATGAGGTAGGTATATGAGACTAAATGATTTATTCTATGACATTCACATAGTGAAGAAAAGTAAAACTTTAAGGTGATAAGAGCATTGAATAGAATTCTATAACAAAACTTCCCAAATGCCAGTCACTAGATCCAGGATAAGTGATAATTTGGTTATTAGCAGCTATGGCAAAGATAGTATTTGGGTCAACTTTTGGTTTTAGGTTCTGAAAATTTCTGTGAACTGCTTTCTTCACCCAAAACAAAACAAAATAAAAAGTTTTTATATAGCCCAGATAACATGCCTAAGAAGCTAACTGTAGGCTTCCCTAATTCCAAGTCTAACAAAATTAGACTCACTTGAAAGAAAAAATGCCAGGAATGTAATGTCACCTGCTCAATGTTCCTTTCTGCCATTAGAAAAATTTTACAAAGCAGGTTAACGTTCAAGGTAAACTTCTCTCACCTAGCAAAGAGAAAGTAATAAGTTTCTTCCTACTTCTTCCCCAGAAATACAGTGGAAAAAGTAAGGGAGATTTATAGAAGGCAGGTAACTAACAGGTAGTAAACGCAGCTAACTAACTTAGGTAGTCAGGCAACAGATCATTTCCAGAAATTAACTAAATAAGATTGCAATGGGAAAACAACATTAAGAAGTTCTCAGAACATGGAAAACTGCCTTGAAAGGAAGGAAAATTAGAAACTTTTAGTCCTAGTTAAAATGTCAATGAGAATATATTTCTATCTAAAGAAAAAAACTGTTAACAAGAACGCAGGCAAAAAGAAAATTAAAGGTATTAAATAAATTTAGAAGTTGATTAATATATTAAAGTTACCCTTACAAAACTTACAAAGCAAAATATCTTTCTAAAATACTTTCTTGCCTAGTTGTTCTAAGGAAATTAGGGGAATATGCCAACAAGTGACCATATGTTTTTACTGAACACCTAATACATAAAAGGCTTTATATAGGTAATGTGAATTTTTAAATGAGTTAGTCTTCCCTTGTCTTTAAAGACCTGAGAATGAGGTTTGGGCACCAAGTTACATTACCCTATGTACTAAAAGTGTAATATTCTAAGTGTCTGACTAATCGATTGACCATTTGGTCGACAGCTCAACCAGTTGCTATGAGGCAGAGAACTGACCACCAGGGGGCAGAGACTCCAACCTATTGGTTAGCTTGCTGCTGGGGTCTGGCCAATAGGGACTGGGTGAGAGGGCTGGACATGCCCTGGAGCCTTCCCAGGGCCCCTTCCCAGCAAGCCCCATCATCCCAATTGAGACTGGGCTAGACGGCCCCAACTGGCCCAGATCTGGCCAGGCCATCTGGCTGGGCAAAATATTGAGGCTTCTTAAATGCTAAAGTTTAAAGTAGATCCAGCTGCTCAACAGTCACCATGATTATAGTTAAGTAGGGTGATCATATAACTTGTTATCCAAATTAAGATTTTTGAGAATAAAGGGGGGCATTATTAATGATTATGTAAATTAGGATCATCTCAGGCACATTGGGATGGTTAACTTAGTTATAAAAACTCCCTAAATCACAGGGACTCTTTATTTTTTTCTTTCTTCGATTCTTTTTAGGGGGAATCTCCTACTGCTCCATAGAATCTAGCATTTGATACTAAGATTGCTGAATTCGTGCACTGGGCCTCTAATAAGATATAACAGTGATAGAAACAAAATGTTTAGAGAGCCCAGAAAAAAGAAAAATTAATTAGGAGTGTAGCAAAAAAAACAAACAAAAAAACAAAACAAAAAAAATTGATGGAAGTGATATTTATACTGGACTTTAAAGGATGGGAAGGAATTTAGTAGGCACAAAGAGGAAAAGGAGACTGGAAAAGGTAAAGCAGAAAAAAATGGAGGGAATAATATAGGAAAGCTATAGGCATTAGAAAAAGTTTAGTATGTATTTAGGAAAATCCATATATATTTATTTGGCTTAAATACAGAGCTTACGGTAAAGAGAAAAATGGGGAAAGGAAAGCCTGGAAAAGAAGATTGGAGAGGGTTTGAGGAAGTCCCTAAACACTACACAAGAAGTTAATTTCTAACAGTGAGTATTCAATGATTTTGTGCCATAGAGACACACATAATCTAGGTTTTTACTATCAGATGAATCTGTGTACGAGTTAAGTTTAACTTTAGCAACTGTGCTATCTTGCAGACATCAATCCACCAACTCTCTTGTGAGATTTAGAATCAGAATAAATGCTGATGCTTCCTTTTTAAAAGAATATGTTTTTAATGATTTTAGAGAGGAAGGGGAAAAGAGAGACAGAAACATCCATGATGGGAGAGAATCACTGACTGGTAGCCTCCTGCATGCTCCCTATTGGGGATTGAGCATGTACCCAGGAGTTGAACCTCAATCTCCTGGTTTATGAATCAATGCTCAACCATTGAACCACACTGGCGGGGCAAAATGTTGAGGCTCCTTAAATGCTAAAGTTTAAAGTAGATCCAGCTGCTCAGCAGTCAATATGATTATAGGTAAGTGAGGTGATCATATAACTTGTCATCCAAATTAAGATTTTTGAGAATAAAGGGGGGGCATTATTGATGATTATGTAAATTAGGATCATCTCAGGCACATTGGGATGGTTAACTTAGTTATAAAAACTCCCTAAATCACAGGGACTCTTTACTTTTTCTTTCTTAGATTCTCTTTAGTGGGAATCTCCTACTGCTCCATAGACTCTAGCATTTGATATTAAATTAGCAGCTATGACATTTTAAAGATATAGGCACATATTAAAAGTAACAGATTTATTCTTGTTATAGTAGCAGAGACTTAAAAAGGTGAATAACTTCATGCAAATCTTTGCCTTAACTAATAATAACAGAGAAGCTAATACAAATTACTAACCTCATAAGTACTTTTAGACTCAGATGGTATTTCCTGAGCTTCTGTGTTCTTTGTATTTTAAAAACAAGTTAATTTTCAAGTATAACTACCAACTCAAAGTATATTATCTTTTTTTTTAACATACTGCAAAGGGAAAAATCTGTTTTCATTGCTAAAACAAAAAACACTTGATGATTTGCAAAAGATTGTTATGTGGGTGGTTGCAACACTTGGCCTTTAGCCTCTTGCCAAATACCATACCACATGTGTTCTGAATCACCAGCAAACCCAGATGCCCTCATGTGAGATATTTCAAATCCAACCAGAATTAATTAGGAAAGAAAACAACCCTATAATCTTAATGAATGAAACCAAGAACTTTTAAAATGTCAGGACTTTAGGAAAGTAATTCAATCTCTTTCTACATTATTAATTTTGGTCAAAGTCTGATTAAAGAAGGTCTTGACTACAAAAAGAAGTCAAACTTTATATATAAAATCACCTTATGCCAGGAGTTGGCAAACTTTTTCTGTAATAGGACAAATATTACATTGTTAGGCTTCTTTTGTGGGGCTATAGAGTCTTTGCTACAACTACTCAAATCTTGAAGTATGAAAACAGTCTTAGATTATATATATATGGCTAACATGCTCAGTGTCCCTCCTACCATCCAATCAGTTGTTATGATGTGCACTAACCACCAGGGGGCAGATGCTCAATATAGGAGCTGTAGTAACTTGGCAGTGGTGGTTCTCAGGTGAGGTATCCTGAAACCAGAGAGGAGGGAGCCTCCTCATGGGGCTGTGAGATTCCACCTTCAGCTGTGGGTTATGTTGTTGCTGGGGCACTGTAGGCCCCAAATCTGGTTTACTGCACACTTGTGTTTGTGTTCCACACCCTGTACAACAACAACTTTGCAGAGTGCCCTCTCATACCCCGGGACCCTTTAGGAGATGTCAGAGAGCCGGTTTCAGCACAATCCCTGCAGGTCTAGGCCAAAGGACCCCACCTGCCAGAAGGACCCCATTCCCTCCACAGACACAAGGGAGGAACCAAGGGAGATTGATTCCAGAGCATGTCTGGCCCATCTCACCCAGTCCTGCCCTACTGGCCACCTTCTAATTAATTTCCTTTCAATGTGCACAAATCCGTGCACCAGGTCACTAGTACATAAGTAAATGGGAGAGTCTGTGATCCAATAAAACTTTAGTTACAAAAAGAGGTGGTAGAGCTAGATTTGGCTCTCAGGGCTGTGGTTTACCAAATCCTTTCCTAGAATATAAGCTCTTTTGTATCACTAGTGCTTTGGACAGTGTCTAGTATACAATATATATTCTACAGATGTTTTATAGATAAATCATAGTATTTAATAATAAAAAAGCAAAATTAGCTACCTCTGTATACAAACACTATGTTTACTGAGTATTATCAGAGACCTTAACTTCATACGCAGAATGTATAGGTTGTATTTCTTACATAAAAAACTTAAGTTGTTTTAAATTAAAATTTTACTTTAATGATATCGTTAATCACAGATATGTCACTATTGAACTCTGCTTACCCAAGATAAAGATTAATTTTCTGGCACCTTGGGGTCATTCACATAAATAGGTAATCTGATGACATAGTAAAAGACTGGAGCTGAAAGGTTATGCAGAGTTAACACTCTGGCAAGTGAGAGCCAAAGGCAAATGGAAAGAACTTTACAGAGGATACTGGTGTGAAGGAAAAGAATGGATGAGAAGCCAGACCTGTTTGTACCATGAGATAAAGATCTGAGAAATTTTCTCTGCATTGTAATAATAAATTGGCTTTTTATTAGAGCTTCTTTGAAAGGGCTTCGGTTCACTGCAACTAAATGATTCCTGACTAGAAAATGGATTATGAAACATTTTGGAGAGGACGTAATACTTGAGCTGAATCATTAAAAAATGAATAGACAGAGCTTCCATTTTAGATGCAATAATAGGAAACAGATTTACCCTCCTGCCTGAAACAACTAAACAAACAACAAAACATCAGAGAAATGTATGAAACAATTGTTTTCAGATATTGGACAATGACTGGATAGGAGAGTAATCTCCAAGAGAAGGGAAACAAAGTGAGCCTCCCTGCCACAGCGCTCTGCTTCGAGTTTCCAGGGAGCAGAGGGAGAAGGAACCCAGGCAGAACCCAGCAATCTTCCTGAGTTGAGGAAATTGGAAGGTCAAACTTGCTAGAATTTGTAGAATACAAGAGAAGAGAGAGCTGCAGAGAGTGGAATAAATCTGTGGAGGATCCCCCTTTAAAGTCCTTATTGAGTAATATCAGCACATGTTTGTGAAGAATCTACCAGAAACAAGAAGAGAACCAATTAGAAGTAACAGAGGGAACATTCACAGGAGCTCAGATAGTAGTGGGAATAATCTGTGTTTCATTCAGAAAAAAAAAACACAAAAAACCTCACACTTTACAGGATATCAGGTAGAATAATCATAAGGTAATTGCCTCAGCAGTAGAGCAAAATCGGCCTTAGATTAAGTTTGCTCTGGTCCTGCATAACCAAGCACAAAAATAAGCATTCAAAATACCAAACTATTCCTAGAATAGAACTCTGGAATATTTCTAGAAACAATGGAAAAAGAGAACGTCTTTGAAAGTCCAAAATCTGCATGTAAGCATTTTTCATCTATTTAAATTACATACAAAGAAACTAGAGGCCCGGTACACAAAATTCGTGTACGGGGTGTGGTTCTCTCAACCCAGCCTGCACCCTCTCCTATCTGGGACCCCTCGAGGGATGTCCAACTGCCTGTTTAGGCTGGATCCAGGTAGTCTGATGTGCAGTCAGACATTCCTCTCATAATCCAGGACTGCTGGCTCCCAATGGCTCACCTGCCTACCTTCCTGATTATCCCTAAACACTTCTGCCTGCCAGCCTGATTACCCCCTAACCACTCCCCTACCAGCCTGATTAACTGCTTCCCTACCAGCCTGTTTGACCCTAACTGTCCTCCCCTGCAGTCCTGGTCTTTCCTAACTGCCCTTCCCTGTAGGCCTGGTCCCCCCAACTGCCCTTCCCTGCAGGCCCAGTTGCCCCTAAATTCCCTCCTCTGCCAGCTTGATCGCCCCTAACTGCCCTCCCTTGCAGGCCTGGTCCCTCCCAATTCCCTTTCCCTGCTGGCCATTTTGTGGTGGCCATCTAGTGTCTACATCGGGGCAGCCACCTTGTGTGTTGGAGTGATCATCAATTTGCATATTACTCTTTTATTAGATAGGATAGAGGCCTGGTGCATGGGTGGGAGCCAGCTAGTTTGCCCTGAAGGGTGTCCCGGATCAGGGTGGGGGTCCCCTTGGGGCGTGTGGCGGCCTGGATTAGGTGGTTTGTAGGCCAGCCATGCCCCCTGGCGACCCAAGCAGAGGCCCTGGTATCTGGGATGTATTTATATTCTATAATTGTAACTTTGTAGCCTTGAGCAGAGCCAAGCCTCTTGCTTGCTCCCAGGCCTCAGCCATTTTGTTCTATAATTGAAACTTTGTAGCCTTCAGTGGAGGCCTGGGCCCACCAGGGTGTATGGAAAGCTTGGCTTTCTCCATGGCCCAGGAAACCCAAGCCTCCTGCTTGCTCCATGGCTGCAGCCATCTTGGTTGGGTTAATTTGCATACTCATTCCTGATTGGCTGGTGGGCATGGCTTCTGGGTGTAGCGGAGTGATGGTTAATTTGCATATTACTCTTTTATTATATAATTCCTTTTCTTCAATAAATATTTACCAAAACCCACCCTATAAGGTATCAAAGAACTTATACAATAAAAGAACACTGCATTTTTCATTGTTCTCTATCTATGTGTGTACACATGTATGTGTAGAATCAAGGTTCCAATTTCATTTAACTAATTTTCCTTTTTACCAGAAGAAAAACAATTTTCTGTTATGGTTCTATAACTGCAAAAGTAGAGCCCAAAAGAGTCATAGATGTCAACAGAAGCTTGACCCTCTGTTCTTGGGTGTATGCTGGGCGATAGTGGGAATTTAACACTAAACAAGAAACTACCCATCATTAGGTTTACTTGGATTTTTTAAAAGAATCTGTACATACTGGGGTTTTCTGCCAAAAAAAGCAAATGCTTCATGCATTTGGCTCCTGTCCTTCTATGTGGCTGGCTGTTCTCCAATATCAACCTGGAGATGTTCCCATTTCAAAATCTGCCAGCTAGTGAAACATGGGTCAAAAAAAACTTTTCCTCTATGTGAAAAGTACAATGTATCATGACAAGGAATCTTACTAGGTAAAGCTGAGAGCACATTAAAGTGCTTATAATAAACCAATTCCCACCAATTTTTTATTTTTATTTTTTAAATATATTGTATTGATTTTTCACAGAGAGGAAGGGAGAGGGACAGAAAGCCAGAAACATTGATGACAGAGAGACATCGATAAGCCGCCTCCTGCACATCCCCTACTGGGGATGCGCCCGCAACCAATGTACATGCCCTTGACCGGAATCGAACCTGGGACCTTTCAATCCGCAGGCCGATGCTCTATCCATTGAGCCAAACCGGTTTCGGCCCCACCAATTTTTTAAAAGATACTATTACTTATTCCACAATAAGCTTCATATTTCAAGTGTAAGACTTTTTAATAAAACCTTCAGACATATCCAAAATTTATTTAGTGAATCTGACACACCTCAATTGATGTATGTGAAAAAATTAGAAGCATATCTTGCTTTCCTTTTGAGATGATATTCCTTTTTATTCATCTACCATGTAACTTTAAAAAAACTAGCTAAATTTCATTTATCACTTTTAGTAATTTAAGGCATCTGTAGATTAGGTGTACAGTAAATAATGGTGGATTTTTTAACCAACGAAAACACAATAATTTCAAGAGAAACATCAAAAGTGCTTTATTCAAAATAATGTCCATGGCTAGCTACACATTTCCCCCATCTTTCAGGTAATTTGAGGATAGATTCCCAATAGAATTTTTGTTTTGAGGCAAACCATTCAGAGACCAAATTTTCCACTTCTTTGTATGCTTTTAAGTGCTGCTCAGAAAGTGCATATACCATCAATTAGAACAAATGGTAATCTGAAGGAGCAAGGTCTGGTGAATACAGCAGGTAGGTTAATACTTCCCAGGCAAGATCTTTTAACATGTCTTTAACTGGTTTTAAAGTGTGTGATGATGCACTATCATGAAGCAAAATTACTTTGCTGTGTCTTCTGGACCATTCTGGTCGTTTCACGATCTAAGTGTGGTTCAAATTGATTATTCGTTGTTGATAGCGATCAGTATTAATGGATTCACCTGGTTTCAGAAGCTCATAATACACCACATCTTACTGATCCCACCAAACGCAGAGCATTGTCTTCCTTCTGAAGCAGTTTGGCCTTGCAGTTGATGTTGATGGTTGATCTGGATCAACCCATGATTTTGTGCATCTGGATTCTCAAATAAATCACTTTTCATCACCACTCACAATGTAAAAGAGACTTTCTTTCGTGTCATTGAAGTATCATTTTACTGATGACTTTTTGGTTTTCCATTTGTCTTTCATTCGGTTGATATGGCACCCATTTTCTTTCCTTTAAAATCTTTCTCCTTGCTTGTAAGTGATCAGAAGTTGTTTGTTGAGCAACATTTAATCTTTCTGCAAGTTGTCTTTTGAGTTCGGCACACATCTTCATCCAATAATGCTTATAATAGTTGGTCTTCAAACTTTTTTGGTTGACCTGGACGTTCTTTATCTTTCACATCAAAATCATCACTTTCAAAACTTTTAAACCAGCATTTACGAGTATCTTGAGATGGAACATAAGCTTCCCGAAGTATACGATAACTTTTTTTTCAAAATAATGAATTAAAACTTCCTGTAAATGCTTTTTTGAGCACGAAATTCAACATTTTTAAGCATAAAAATATCTATGATGTTAACACCTTCAGCAAATTTGACATATGAAGTTTTGAAGCTTGCTGTCAATACAACAAAATAGCATGCATATCAAATCACATATATATCAACATATGTATAATTCCATCTATTGAAAAAAAATCTGCATTATTAACTGGTACACCTAGTATACTTAAAAAATTTTCCACACCTTGATATTTTCAAATTCTGTTTGTTTTATTTATACTAACTGGTTTATTAATTTTTCATGGTCTTAAATTTTCTATATATAAAAATATTTCTCATCTAAAAGGTACACTGTTTACACTTCCAAATCATTTTCTCAAATAATAGACTAGAGATAAAATAAAACATGATTTCTTACTTACGTTGTACCTGATGTCTATTTAATTTTATAGAGTCCTATGAGAGTAAAATAAACATGTGGGTCTAGCTATTTGATAATACATAATATTGTATTTATTCCAAAATATACAGATGCCTTTATTGTTATAACACACAATTCAGAATGAGAATCCAATGCCTTTCAAGTGATTAACATATAGAAAGATAAAAATAAACACTTTGACATATAAAACTAAAAAGCATAGCTTACTTGGTTCATAATTATTACATTACTAGAGGCCCAGTGTACGAATTCGTGCACAGGTGTGGTCCCACTGGCCAGGCCCCAATCCGGGCAGATGGGGGTGGGGCCTGTAAGGAGGAGGAGATGGCGGGAGGTTGGCTGGCCAGCCAGCCTCAATCAGGGCCCAATCAGGTCCAGGCCAGCTCAGGGAAGAAGCCGCAGGCAATTGGCAGGCAGGTATCACCCCCAATTGGGAATGGGGGGCCAATTAGGAGTGGGGCCAGCCATGGGGAGGGACTGTGGGCCAGCTGGCCTTGTCCCTGATCAGGATGGGGGGATGGTATGGGGTGGGGCTATGTGGGATAAAGGGCTGCAGGAGGTTGGTCAGCTGGCCCCATCCCTTACTGGGGTGGCGGGTTGCAATCAGGGGCAGGCTGGCTGGAGGAGAGAGGCTGTGGTCCTATTGTGATGGGGTAGACTTATGGGGATTAGGGCTGGCCAGAGGAAAGGGACGGGGTGTTTGGCCTGCCGGCCTGCTCTTGATCAGGGTCGGAAAGTCTGAGCAGGGGCAGGCTGGCAGGAGGGAGGGTCCGCAAGGTTGGCCAGCCAGCCCCACTCCCTGATCAGGCCGGTTTGCTGGCCACAGTAGGCATCATCGCAACCAGCTGTTATGACCATTACAGTCGCTGGTTTTTTATATATATAGATATTTTATCTTTAGGACAGCCACAATCCTGGGCCATGTTTAGTGGTTCCAAAATTGAATCAACCCATGGAACAAAACTTATTATGAACTTTTATGTTTTACTAACAATCTGAAAGATCTCTACTTGCCAAAAGTATATGCTTCTATATTAAAGCTTCACCTTCTGAAATAGCAAAACCTCAGTAATAGCAACAACTTTTTTCATTCTCCCTAAAAGGAAAAAAGAGAGAATAAAAAGAAAAATAAACAGAACAAATCATACAGAGACTATGATCATTTTTAAAAATGTTATTTAATTGATTTTTAGAGAGAGGGAGGGAGAGGAAGAGGAGAGAGAAACGTCAACTGATTGGCAGCCTCTTACATGCCCCCGGGGAACTGAACCTGAAACCCACGCACAGGCCCTTACCAGGAATAGAACTGTAACCTTTTGGTATTCAGTCTGATATCCAATCACTTGAGCCACTGGCCAAGGTGAGACAATATCTTATAGTCTAACATACATGTACTTGAAATTATAGAAAGAGAAAGAAAACAGGTCAAAAGAAATACATGAAAAAATATGGCTGAGATTTCCACATTAAATAGAAGTTATCAAACCAAAGAATCAAGATGTCCAGAGATCATCAAACAAGGAAAACACACACATCGTATTTAAAAGTAAAGTCATATTGTATCCAAAGATAATGACACACCATATCCAAAGACAGAGAAAAATCTTAATGACAGCCAAAGAAAAAAAAGAAACACTTTATGTACAGAAAATCAAAATAAGAATTACAGTAAAAGTAAGCAAGACACTGATAGAATTACATTTTTTAAGCACTGAAAGAAAAAAAGACAACTTATAATTCTATACTCAGCAAAAATATTTCATAAAAATAAAGTCTTTCAGAAAACCAAATATGAGATAATTCATTACCACCAGACTTGCCCTACAATAAATGTTCTCCAGGTGGATGGAATATGATACCAGACAGAAAATCGTATCCACACAAAGAATCAACAATACTGAAAATGACATAAATGAAATATGTATAATTTTATTTTTTATTGGTAATTACTTTAAAACATAAGTGTCTAAAACAAAAATAGTAGCAATTTATTTCTGTGTTGATAGCACAAATAAAAGTAAAATAAACAACAAAAGCACAAGAGATGAGCAGGAAGAATTGGGAGCACACTGTTGTAAAGTACTTAAAGCTATGTGCTATTATATGATGAAAGACTGTGATTAGTTACAAACATATGTGATAAACCCTAGGTTAGTCACTAAAATACTTTCAAATAAGAGGTATAAATAAGTAAGCAAATATTGGAAATGAGATAAAAAACAACAACAACAATACCCAAGTAATCCAAAAGAGGACAAAAGAACAGAGGATAGAAAACCGCTTAACACAACGATAGATTTTAGTCTAACCATATTACTAATTACATTAAATGTAAACAATCTAAACACAACAATTAAAAGACAGAGATTGTCAGACTAGATAATAAATAAGTCCACCTAAATTATTCTGTCTACAACAAAAGCATTTTAAATTGGTTGAAAGTAAAAGTATGAAAAGATATGTTGGAATACAATTCTCTCTTAGGTAGATGTCTGTGAATATGCTTCTCTGTACTTGGCCAGCAACCATCTCTCCAGTTCCTCCTTATTAACAGGTAATAGAGACCCAGGAATCTCATGTCTAATGCCAGCATCAATTACATTTTTGGCAGGTTAACTTGCTAGTTTTTAAGAAGGTAAAAAACTCCTACCCTTCATAACTCTTTACATGATATACTATCTTTACAAAAGAAAGCTGGAGTGGCTATAGTAATAAGACACAAGGAAGACTTTAGAACAAGGATAATACCAGGGGTAAAGCGGCCATTTCATTATGATACAATATTCCTAAATAGATATGGGCCTAACAAAATTTCAAAATACATGAAGCAAAAAATGACAGAACTTAAGAGAGACTTAGATAAATCCACAAGTTAGAGACTTCAACACTCCTCTCTCAATATTTGATAGAACAAGTAGATGATAAAAATATGGAAAAATTCAACCTTACTAATGAGAAAAATTGTACAAACTCACAATGAGATACCATTTACACTTACAAGAATTAATTTAAGACTTAATAATTCTGACAATTCTAAATGCTGATATGAATATCAGAAGCCCTCTACCATAAACCAATTTGAAAAATATTTTGGCATTACTTAATAGAGATGTGCACAATCAGCAATTGTCCCTAATTAGTACATCCACCCATAGTATAACCATGATAAGTTTGTATACATATACAACAGTTTTCATAATAGCTGTTTGTAATTGGGGGTAAAAAAACAAGAAACAACACAAAGGTTCATAATAGTAGAATGAATAAATAAAATTGTGGTATAGACATATAATGCAAAAACTATGAGCAGTCAAAATAACATGAATTACAGCTTTTTATTCAACATGAAAGACTTCCAAAAACATAACGTTGAGGGGGGAAAGGATTCACAGAAGAACAAATACACATAAATAGCTCCAAAAATAAAATAAAGCTAAACATTATATTATTTAGGGAAATATACCTATGAGGTAAAACAATAAAGAAAAGCAAGTAAATGATTAACCAATATTAGGAACCAAATAGATGAGAGAGAAAGAGGCAGTTAGGGATTTCAAAGTTATTTGTAATGTTCTATTTCTCATCCTAAGTAGACAGATGTTCTTTATATTCCTTAATCTATACATATTCTAGATATTCTCATATTTATTATATATTCATGGTTTAAAATTCTTATTAAGTATAATAATGCAGATTCAATCAGCAAACATAAACAAAATAACAAAATGAAAAACAAAATACTATGATATAAAAGTACAATCCATGCCTCTTCTTAGGCTCAATTAGACACTGAGACTCACAAGATCCAAACAGGCTACATTAGATATTGGTTATACTTAACAGGATATAAAACATGAAACACGCCAGAGCAAGGCAATATTAGGTAGTTCCTCTTAGCAGGAGTCCTCAAAGCAATTCAAGGGATATTTGCCTTGGCACTGCTGGGTGGGCAGGTCAAGAGTAAGAGAATGTGATCACATGGATTGGTGTAGTAGCTACCCGACCTTAGAAGTAATAAATAGCCATCAATAGATCCAGTTCCATAGACAGAGCTTCCTGAGTCTTAAAACAGAACTTGCTCAATTATAAAAGTTATCAGAGTTATCATTCTCAGGGAAGCCCAAAGTTTGTAATATCCCACCAGTATTTGCAGTTCATATGTAATTTATTAATCATGAGTCATTTTTACCAAAAGTAATGGTGCTAAGTTACACAACTGACAGTCTATCTTTATCAGGTTTCCAGGTAAATAAAGCTAGGAAGGCCAAAGTGATCAGAGGAAAAAAAGCTATTATTAACTATATTCACAACAAAAAGGGAGATCCAATTTAAAATGGTACTAAGCTAGTCACCTATTAATATAGTTCATTGACTCTAAGATGTCAATGATTATAAGACAATTAATTTTTTTTAAATATATTTTATTGATCTTTTACAGAGAGGAAGGGAGGGATAAAGAGTTAGAAACATCGATCAGCTGCCTCTTGCACGCCCTCCACCGGGGATGTGCCCACAACCAAGATACATGCCCTTGACTGGAATTGAACCCGGGACCTTTCAATCCGCAGGCTGACGCTCTATCCACTGAGCCGAATCGGTTTTGGCAAGACTATTAATTTTTGCACTAAGAAATAAATGCCGCTAGATTATAAGATACATCCCAATTACTGAGTTATAAAAAAATGGGAAGGAAATGTACTTCTTAGAATCAAATGAAATACATAACCCATGTCCCAATTTTTCATTAAAATATTTAAGATATACAGCCCTACCTTGGACAAACAGTCTGCTCAAAATATATCAGATGCCTACTAAAAACTATCTTAAGATGTATAAGGTTATATTCCCTCAATAACTTTCTTCACCTATTCTTAAAAACACAACTTCTAATTTCAACATAACTGATGGGGCATAGCTCTCTCCATCTGGATGTTACATTAGTTTCCACCACTGATGAAATCACCAAAAGTCCTAAGGACTTTTACAACGTGGAGACTTCCATGTAATACTCTGGTGAAACAAAATACACACCACACTGTCTCAGGCTATCCAAGAATAAGTTCACTTCTATAAAATAGAGAGCCTGGAGACTATGCAGTGAGAACAGGGGAAAAACTCTAAAACTTCAATCTAGTAGAGGTGCACTGGATAAATGTTTTCATCTAAGTGGGCTGTGCACAATTATTAGATTCATATATCTTGGAGGGCAATTCTATCAGATTATGAGTGAGAAATGAAGATGATTATATGGACCTTTTATACTCTGTCTACTGGCAAAACACCAGAACTGAATAAATAGCTTCTTATTTATAGATAGTTAAGGATGGGACCTACACAAACATTCAGAAGTACAGATAAAACATCTTAAAATGCCAATGATCGGTAATAATTTACATTGAGAAATGGAATACAGAAAGTATCTGCTATGTGTTCTCAAGATACATGATAAAAAGTTCCGTGAAACATTTTTTCATAAGGAAGATAACCAATTAAAAAGAACAGGAATAAATAAAAATACAATAGATATATGCAGACTAAGATATAAATGGAACTCAAGAGATAAGAATATAAACAATAGCAAAACCCACACTTGGTGAGAAATAGAATACAGTGGTACCTCGAGATACGAGTGCCCTAACATACGAGATTTTTGAGATACGAGCCGTCAAGAGAGCGATTTTTTGCTTTGAAATGCGAGCAACATTTGAGATACGAGTAATTGTGCAGATCGGATGGCTACACACGACCCACCAGTTTACCGTGACTTGAGTGTCTCATAGTTTCCCACGCCTCAGTCAGTGTGCTTGTTTACCTCGTTGTAAAAGCATCTTTTGTGCATTTACATACTTTATCACATTTCTTTTTATAACCATGGGTCCGAAGAAAGCGAGTGGAAAGGTCAGTGCTCAGAAGAGGATGATGTCTATTGAATTAAAGCGTGAAAATATAGAAAAATATGAGCAAGGTGTGCGAGTGGCTGACTTGGCGAGGCAGTACAGGCGCAGTACTTCAACGATATGCACTGTGCTTAAACAGGAGTCGATAAAGGGTATAACGCCAGCTAAGGGCGTTACAATAATTTCTAAGCTCCGTAGCTCTCTCCATGAAAAGATGGAGAATCTACTGATGGTGTGGGTGACGGAGAAGCAGCTTAAAGGAGATACATTAACACAGGGCATCATATGCGAGAAGGCGCGAGTGATTTACGGTGATTTGCTGGAGCAGACCGCACTTCCATGGACGAAGCATCGAAAGACTCATTTAAAGCCAGTAGAGGCTGGTTTGATAACTTGAGGAAAAGGTCCGGCATTCACTCCATCATCAGGCATGGTGAGGCAGCAAGTTCGGATGTGAAGGCAGCTGAGGATTATTACCTCAAAACTTTTTCCGAACTGATAGAAGCCAAAGGATATATCCCCCCAGCAAGTCTTCAACTGTGACGAGACAGGGCTTTTCTGGAAGAAGATGCCAAATAGGACTTACATAACAGCAGAGGAGAAGGCGATGCCAGGCCACAAACCCATGAAGGATAGGCTAACTCTCGCACTGTGCGCCAATGCGAGTGGCGACTGCAAGATCAAGCCTCTGCTCGTATATCATTCGGAAAACCCCAGAGTCTTTAAGTCACATAAGATTTTAAAAGATAAACTGCAAGTTATGTGGAGGGCAAACCCGAAGGCATGGGTCACCAGGCAGTTCTTTGTGGAGTGGGTAAACCTGGTTTTCGGCCCTTCTGTTAAGAAATATCTACAGGAAAACAACCTAACCATGCAAGCCCTCCTCGTCCTCGACAATGCTCCTGCTCACCCACCGAACCTCGAAGATGAACTCCTTGAAGTGTTCAAGTTTATAAAGGTTGTCTACCTACCTCCCAACACCACTCCTATCCTGCAGCCCATGGATCAGGAGGTGATTTCTAATTTTAAAAAGCTGTACATCAAGCACCTGTTCCGGCGCTGCTTTGAGGTGACGGAGAACACAAACCTCACCTTCAAGAGTTCTGGAAGAACCACTTTAACATCGTGATATACCTCAGAATTATTGATCAGGCCTGGCTGGGTGTTAAAACGAGGACTTTGACCTCTGCATGGAAGAAGCTGTGGCCTGAGGCCGTAGCCGAAAGGACCTTCAAAGGATTCGAACCCGAGGTGCCAGTGGAGTAGGACATAGTGTCTCTGGGAAAATCCATGGGCCTGGAGGTGGATGAGAGAGACGTGAATGAGCTCGTCCAGGAGCACTCTCTGGAACTCACCACGGAGGAGTTACAAGAGTTGCAGTCTCAGCAACATGCAGAGGTTCTCCAAGAAATTGGTTTCGAGGAGGAGCCAGAGGTGGAGGAGATCTCTACAAGTGAGATAAAGAAGATCTTAGGAACGTGGAGAGGGTGTCACACTTCGTGGAAAAGAAACACCCTGAAAAAGTTGCTACTGGTCGTGCATTGGAGCTGTTCAATGAAACTTGCCTCACCCATTTCAGAAACATTCTGAAAGGGAGGAAGAGGTAAACCTCGTTGGACACGTTTTTTTTTAAATTGGCCAAAAATGCAAAGACCAGTAGCAATTAAGTTCAGTGAAGATTAGTTAAGTTACATTCAGTTTAGGGATAAAGTGTAGCATTAAGAGTGTAACGAGTAGGTAAATACACTTTATAAAACCAGTTTATTCCTTTACATCTCTTTTATTATGTTTTTATACAATATTTGTCATTTATAAATACATTTTTTCTTATTCAAAAGCGCGTAACAAGAACAACTGGGGTGGCATTTTGGGGGCTGGAACGAATTAACGGCATTTCAATTGATTTCAATGGGAAAATTTGCTTTGAGATATGAGCAACTTGATATACAAGCAAGGTTACAGAATGAATTAAACTCGTTTCTCGAGGTACCACTGTGCTGCAGAAAAACATCAGTGATTTCAAATATGAAAACAAAAATGTTCACCAAGAATGCAAAAGGACACAGTTAAAAACCAAAAGAAAAAGAGGTATAAAAAAGAAATGCGGCTCTTTTTATGGTGCCTCAGAAGGTCAGCTGCTTCAGGATGAAGTTGAACAGCTTTTTCCCAGGCACGTACTGCAAGAAACTCACTGAAGTGGATGATGATTGTAAACCCTGTACTTTTTATGAGAAGTATATGGTCACAGATGTTGCTGAAAAGCTCTGGGTAAAGAATGAAAGGGTTAATGTGGTTTGAATCAGAGGGGAGAATGACAAACAAGGTTTCACCATGAAGCAGGGTATCTTGACCCATGGCTGTGTCCCACTGCTACTGAGTAAGGAGCATTCCTGTTGTAAGACAAGGAGGACTGGACAGAGAAAGTGCAAATCTGTTCAGGGTTGCACTGTGAATGCCAATTTCAGTGTTCCCAGCTTGGTCATTGTAAAAAAAAGCGGGGGTGGGGGGGAGAGAAGAGGGGAGATATTCCTGGTTCACCCATACTACTATTATAACTTGTCACCTGGGGCCCAAAAGAACTAGCAGAATCTGCAAATTTCTCTAAAGACGTCGGCTAGTACATTGTGAGAATGCCCCTAAACAAAGCAGGTAATAAACACTGGATCAAAACACCCAAGATTCAGCCTCTTGTTACTCCATGGATTCCACATTACAAACATCAGAATATTACTCTAAAGAAACAACCTACTAAAAGAATAAGGAAGAGGTCAAAGAATATGCTAAACTTTTAGCTTGGACAACAAAGGAGGCCAAAGAAAAACACTAGGAACAAACTGCCAAGAGACACAGCCTATCTTCTCTGAGAACTTCTACATCTAAGTCTGACTGAAGTAAAAAATGAGATTTTATAATAATAATACATAAATAAGATCAGACATCAAATCTCAAAAAACAAAAAAGGTGATCCAATACACAAATACAGATTAAAAAAACAAACGAAAAAAAAACCAAGTATAACAAATGGAATAGAAGCAATAATCAAAGGTATAACAGAAGAATAATACCCAAATAAAAAGCACCAGAATTCCTATATCAAAAGAATTTTCTCATCTCAGTCAAAATTAAGACACCAGAATAATGTTTACAGAATTTTAAAGGAAAGAGCCTGAGATACAAGAATATTCTGTATTGAGCAATGTTGCCATTAACACGTGAATGCAACAGAAAATCATTTTCAGCTATTCAAGAATTCAGAAAAGTAATCCACATGAGCATCTCCTGAAAAATAGTACTTGAAAACATAAGAGGCAACTGAATTAAAATTGGTTAATAATGCGAATTTTTTTATTAGATGGAGTTATATATGTTGATGTATATTTGATTTGATATGTATGATATTTTGTTGTATTGACAGCAAGCTTTAAAACTTCATGTGTCAAATTTGCTGAAGGCGTTATCATAGATATTTTTATGCTTAAAAATGTCAAATTTCGTGCCAAAAAAAGAGCATTTGCAGTAAGTTTTAATTCATTACTTTATTTTGAAGAACAGTGCTGCTGAAAAGTTATCGTATACTTTGAGAAGCTTATGGTGAACATGCTCCACCTCCAGTTACTTGTGAACTCTGGTTTAAACGCTTTAAAAGTGATTATTTCTACGTGAAAGACAAAGAACATCCAGGTCAACCAAAAAAGTTTGAAGACCAACTATTACAAGCACTATTGGATAAAGATGCATGCCAAACTCAAAAACAATTTGCAAAAAGATTAAACATTGCTCAACAAACAACTTCTGATCATTTACAAGCAATGAGAAAGATTTTAAAGGAAGAAAAATGGGTGCCATATCAACTGAATGGAAAACTGAAAAGTCAGAAAACCAAGATGGTGGCATAGGTGAACACCTAAACTGCTGCCTCGCACAACAATTTCAAAACTAAAAGACAAAACGAACATCATCCAGAACCACAGGAATGCTGGCTGAGTGGAATTTCTACAACTAGAAGGTAAGAGGAGGCTCACGGAGACTCAAAGGAGGTGCAAAAAGCTGAGGTACACAGACACAAGCGTGGAGAGGACAGGCGAAGTGCCTAGCTGGCTTCCTCTTGAGGGAAGGAGACAGAAACTCACAACTGCACTGAACCCCAGTTTTGACTGCACTGAATCCCAGTTCCGGACGAGAATCATTCGGGGGGGAATCTAGACTGATGGAAAAAGCAAGGAGTACATGGAAACTCAGGGGATCTGCGAAAGACAGAGGTCTGGAGGTACATGCCCAGTGCCACAGAGAGGGCTACACTGATTATAGAGGGACAATGAGACCCAGAGGCCTCATAGGACAGGGCTGACAAGAAGCCAAGGCTGTCTGCTCAGCACTGAGACTCCACCCCATCAAGTCCAAGCACAGAGGCTTTTGCAATTTTGCAAGTCTTGAATCATAAGGCTGACTCCAGCACAGAAGTTCTCCGGGTGCAGACACAGCTGATCCTCACAACCAATTGGCTTGGAGGTCAATTCCAACCCCCCAGTGACTCCAACATCAATCAAGACTTAACTACAACAAGGCGATACACACAGTCCACAAAGAGGTGCACCAAGAGAGTCTACCTCAGGTAACTGGGGAGGGTAGAGCTACTGGGCCATATAGGACACCTAGCACACAAAGCTACTTTACCAATTCAGGGAAGCAGGGAAAATGTGGAGACAAAGGAACAGATCACAAACTAAAGCCATGGAGGAAAACAAATGAATTAATATAAAGTTCAAAACCACAGTTATAAGGTTTTTCAAGGATTTCCTAGAAAAGACTGATAAATTTAGCAAAACCCAAGAGGAGATGAAAAAGAACCAATTAGAAATTAAACATACACTGACTGAAATAAAAAATATTATACAGAGACCTAACAGCAGACTAGAGGAAGGCAAGAATCAAGTCAAAGATTTGAAATACAAAGAAGCAGAAAACAGTCAATGAGAAAGCAAAAATAAATAAGAACCCAAAAATTTGAAGATAGTGTAAGGAGCCTCTGGGACAACTTCAAGCATACCAACATCAGAATTATGGGGGTGCCAAAAGAAGAGAGAGAGCAAGATACTGAAAACCTATTTGAAGAAAAAAACGACTGAAAACTCCCCTTCCCTCCCCCTCCCCCCGTGAAAGAAACAGACTTACAAGGAAGCACACAGAACCCCAAACAAAAGGAATCCAAAGAGGACCACACCAAGACACATCATAATTAAAATGCCAAGAGCAAAAGACAAAGAGAATATTAAAAGCAGCAAGAGAAAAACAGTTACTTACCTACAAGGGAGCACCCATAAGATTGTCAGCTGATTTCTCAACAGAAACTATGTAGGCCAGAAGGAAGTGGCAAGAAATATTCAAAGTGATGAATAGCAAGAACCTACAACCAAGATTACTCTACCCAACAAAACTATCATTCAGAATTGAGGTTCAGATAAAGAGCTTCACAGATAAGAAAAAACTAAAGGAGTTCATCAACACCAAACCAGTATTATATGAAATGCTGAAAGGTACTCTTTAAGAAGAAGAGGAAGAAAAAGGTAAAGATAAAAATTATGAATACATATCTATCAACAAGTGAATCTAAAAATCAAATGAATAAAAAATCTGATGAACAGAATAAACTGGTGAATATAATAGAATTGGGGGCTTAGAAAGGGAGTGGACTGCCAATTCTCAGGGGAAAGGGATGAGTGGGGTGCGGGAAGAGACTGGACAAAAATCGTATACCTAAGGATGAGGACAATGAGGGGGAGGTAAGGGCAAAAGGTGGGATAGGAGCCAGGTGGAAGAAAGCTATGGGGGGAAAAAAGAACAATTGTAATAATCTGAACAATAAAGATTTATTAAATAAATAAATAAATAAAAGAAAACCGAAAAGTCATCAGTAAAATGTTGCTTCAACGGCACGAAAGACGGTCTCTTGCATCGAAGTGTGAGTGGCGATGAAAACTGGATTTATTTTGAGAATCCCAAATGCACAAAATCATGGGTTGATTTAGGTCAACCATCAACATCAACTGCAAGGCCAAATTGCTTCGGAAAGAAGACAATGCTCTGCGTTTGGTGGGATCAGGAAGGTGTGGTGTATTATGAGCTTCTAAAACCAGGTGAATCCATTAATAATGATCGCTAACGACAACAAATAATCAATTGAACCACGCTTTGATCGTGAAACTACCAGAATGGACCAGAAGACATGGCAAAGTAATTTTGCTTCATGATAGTGCACCATCACACACTTCAAAACCAGTTAAAGACATGTTAAAAGATCTTGCTTGAGAAGTATTAACCCACTCGCTATATTCACCAGACCTTGCTCCTTCAGATTACTATTTGTTCCAATCAATGTCACATGCACTTTCTGAGCAGCACTCTAAAACATACAAAGTGGAAAATTGAACGGTTTGCCTCAAAACAAGAAAAGTTCTATTGGGTTGATACCCACAAATTACCTGAAAGATGGGGGAAATGTGTGTCTAACCATGGACATTACTTTGAATAAAGCACTTTGATGTTTCTCTTGAAATTATTGTGTTTGCTTTGATTACAAAATCTGTATTATTATTCGGTACAGCTAGTAAATGGTGTTGTCTAAATAGATTAGTGGTTATGCTCCATACCAAATTAATATGTATAGTTGAGTTGGAATTGTTCTATTGAAGTTTAATACATAAGCTAAAAAAATTTTGAAAGAAAAGATATACAGTTTAAAACATTCAACATTTGTAAGTTAGTCTTAAAGATTAACTTGGAAAACTGAAAAAAAGATTAAGCTAAATTCTTTGCATTATTTATAAAATAATACTTTGTTCTTGAATTTTACATTTTTGTACATATGCTTTTAAAAATGATTTCCATATCTATGTTAAAAAAAAAAGCCTATGCTGCACCCCCCCCCCAAAAAAAAGGAAAGAGTAAAGTAAAATTAAAAGGATTAAAAATAGTGACAGTTAATGCTATATCACGAAATATTCAAACTAAAAAGAAACAGGAATAATTTTGACATGAAATAAAAAGCAGGATTCAAGAAAAAAGGAACTAAAGGGTCTCTAGTTTAACAAAAGATATCTACAGCTACTCAAATGCAGTCTAAAATTAGTTATTTTTTATAGGTCTGCAACAGAAGTATAAAACTTGGAAGCATTTAGAAACTTTTATGGCAATCTATTTATTTAATATAATAATAGTTTGTATTTTTCTTGTTGGTTTTTCTATCTCTTCATTTGTTCTAGTAATTATTTTTAATGTATCTTAAAGAAGTATCAGAAAAACTTCTTTACCACAAATAGTTTGAAAAGAATTGCTTAAATACATATCCGTTATGAAGTCTGATATGCCAAATAAACACATCAAAATGTACAATTAGACATGCAAGGCAAAAATAAAGAACAAAATGGAAGTGCAAAGAATCTCACTCCATTACCAATTAAATTTTTTTTAAAAGGTATATAGAAGATGAAAACAAATTATAATCTGTCATATTTTCTTTAGGAATTCATCCTATACTAGCATAATAAAAGGATAATATGCAAAAAGACAGAACAGCAGAACTGAACAACCAATCAAAGCATAATCCTATATAATAAAAAGGTACTATGCAAATTAACCCTCATGAGGGGGGTGGCTGCTTACAACCAGGTAGGCAGGGGGGTTACTGACGGACAACCAAATGACTGAACAAGAGGCTGCATGGGGTGATCAGGCCAGCAGAGGGGGTTAGTGAGGGACGACCAAATGACTGAACAAGCAGGCTGTGTGGGGTGATGGGGCTGGCAAGGGGGGTTAGTGAGGGGTGATCAAATGACTCAACAAGCAGGCTGCATGAGGTGACCAAGCTGGCAGAGGGGGGCAGTTGGGGTGAACAGACCGGCGTAGAGGGAAGGGTTAGGGAGGGGGTACTAAGAGGTGATCAGACTGGCAGGGGGCAGTTAGGGGTGACTGGGCCAACTGTGGGGGGGGATGCAGTTGGGGGCAAGCAGGCTGGCAGAAGGGGGCAGTAATGGGTGACCAGGCTAGCGGGAGGGCAGTTAGGAGCGACAAGGCCGGCAGGGAGGGGGCAATTGGGGGCAACCTGACTGGCATTGGGGGGTAGTTAGGGGTGACCAGACTAGCAGGGGGGGCAGTTAGGGGTGATCAGACTGGCACACAGAGGCAGTGAGAGGCGATCAGTCGGTTGGAGGTTGGAGGAGGAATTAGGGGCAACTAGGCAGGCAGACAGGTGAGCGATAAGGAGTCAGGGGTCCAGGATTGTGAGAGGGATGTCTGGGATTGGAGAGGGTGCAGGCTAGGTTGAGGCAACCCCCCTCCCATGCACAAATTTCATGCACCAGGTCTCTAATATGCTAATGATATGCTAAAGCTGTTCAACTACTCACTATGATGTGCACTGGCCACAAGGGGGCAGTTGACCAGTCGACCCAGTTGCTGTTACATGTACTGACCACCAGGGGTTAGATGCTCTGACTAGTAGGTTAGCTTGCTGCTGGGGTCTGGCCCATTGGAACTGAGTGAGATGAGCCAGACACACCCTGGAGCCCTCCCACAGTCCCTCCCTGGCCCAATTGTGCATTGGTGGGGTCCGTCACCCTGGCCTACATACTCTTGCAATCAAGGACCCCTTGGGGGATGTTGGAGAGGCGATTTTAGTCTGATCCCCCAGGCCACTCCCCTTGGGAGGTGCTAGATGCAGGGCTCAGGGCTGGTGAGTGCTGCTGCGGCAGCGTGAGCCTCTCCCTATAGGGACAGAGTGAGCCGGGATGAGCAAGAGCACCAGGAAGGAGTTGCAGGCGGCATTGGACTGCGGGTTTTGGCCCAATCCCTGCAAGCTACCCACAGGAACCCCACCTGTGCACGTATTTGGGCCGGGGAGGGACCATGGGAGGGCTCTAGGGCATGACCAGCCCATCTCGCTCAATCCCAATTGGCCAGACCCCAGCAGCAAGCTAATCTACCTGTCAGAGCATCTGCCCCCTGGTGGTCAGTGCACGTCATACTGACTGGTCAACCAGTTGACTGCCTCTTGGTGGTCAGTGCATGTCACAGTGAGCAGTTGGGCAGCCTTAGCAGATCATTAGCATATTATACTTTGGTTGTCCAGCCATTCTGTTTATTTGCACATAACCCTTTTATTATATGATAGATTAGAGCACTGTATATGTTATAAAACTCAAAGCAACATTATTAAGAATTTATTCTATATGATGAAGTATTTTTCATATGCTATATAGTTTAATCATCTAAAAAGCTCTCCAAAGGATGATCCTACTTCTTGGACTGTCTGTCAAAAGGAGTGGTCCTGGAGGGTGTGGATCTGTTGGTTGGACATTGTCCTTCATGGATTCGGTTGCCATTTCATTCCTGATCAGGGCACATGAGGAACTATTGGCTCAATCCTAGGTAGAGATCAATGTTTTGCTCTCTCTCTCAAAATCAAATAAAAAAAAACACTTTTTTTTTTTTTAAAAAAGGATTGGTCTCATGATGGAACCAAACCCAGGGGAAAAAAAAAAAAAAGTAAATCAAAGATAGGATCCTTTTGAAACTGTTCATTTGAAGTCAGGGTTTTAAAAGATTAGTTCTCTAAATATGATATGATAAAAATCAGGATTTTTTTCTTCCATGTCTAATATTTAAAATCAACTTCAACTAAATGTGATCTAAAAGCTTAATTTAAGATATAAAAGCTCTATATAAAATGAAAAAAAAAGTTGTTTAAACAAAAAGTATTTACCATAAGAATAAACAAAAAGGAAAAAATATTTGCAACTCAATACAGAGGGAGACCAATTTTTCTAATAGCTAAAGAGACTCATGAAATTAAAAAGCAAAAGACCAAATGGTAACAGATAAATGGGTGAAAGATGAACAAGTAGTACACTGAAAAGGAAATACAAATGGCTTTCAAGCATATGGAAAGACACTCACTCTCATGCATAATAAAAGAAATGCACATTAAAACTTTACTGAGATCCATATTTTTATCTATTAATTGGCAAAGATCAAAGCATTTGAGAAACATAATTTTTTGGTGAAGACATGAAAAAAGCCTCATATTGTTGGTGGGAGTACAGATCGAAACAATCTTGTGTTAGTTTTTCCTCACTTCATGAACTCCTTGTAAGACATTTTAAAAATGCAGTACAGAGATACTGAGCCTAGTATGGGCTGTTGGTCATTAAAAAAACACAAAAAACAACCTGTTACAATTGTCTGCTTTTATAGAATTGTTTATATAATAAAACAGACAGGTTTATATAATAAAACAGACAAGTCTTGCTCCATATGCTGCTCACCTTAAATACCTGTGTGCACTTACTGGGTGTTCTATAGATACTCCTTAGTGAATGGAACCAGTAATGATGCTAAGGGATGATGAAAATGAAATAAACAAGAACAACAAATAAACTAAATTTACCTGAATTGTTGAATAATTGCTTACAGGGCACTGTCACAATGGCAAATATTTCCTGAAAAAAATGAGTCAGCCAGCAACAGTAGTCTAGTCAATTGTTGCAGTAATAGCCCCATAAAGAGTCAGTCACACGCTCTTACAAAAACCTCTCCCACACTGACTCTGGGCTTGGCCTTGAGATCTGCTTTGAACCATGGTACAACCAAAAATATATGGGTCTTGCCTTCACTTTCGGCTCCTGTAAACCCTAGTACTGCCTCGTAATGAAGGGGAGCCTGCTAGAGATACATGGTCCAACAACATCCCAGCCAAAAGGCAGCACCGATATCCAGACCTATGATTAAAGCCATCCTAGACCAATTAGCTTCCAACTGACCTATCAGTTAATTGTACCACATAAGCCAGCCCAGCCAGAAGCACGAACAGAGTTTAACTGGACCCAACCCAGATTCATGAGCTAAAAAATGGCTACTATCTTATGCCACTACGTTTTGGAGAGATTGTAATGCAAAAACATACAAGGTGGGAGGGAGAAAAGGATTGGTGGTCAAGGAAAATTTTTGCTTTATCTGTTTCAGTTATTAAAATTTCACAATGAGAATATATTCATAAACTACTTGCCTAATTAAACTAAACTTATAAAATACTTTATATCACTGATATAAAAGTCCTATTATCACCTTATAAAGACACATACATAAAACAAAATAATTCAGTCCAAATGGGAACATGAATTTGAAGAGACATTAACGTTGCTCAGAAAAAAAAAAAAAGGATCAGTACAGAGTACCAGGGTATATTAACATACAAAAAAGTAAAAGAAAAGACGCATGGTCAGTCATGTCTCAATAATGACTATTATCAAATTCTGGAAGTACTGTATTGCTTTTCCACTTCTGCTTAGGTAGGTAATGACCATTTAATACATGTTTTTCCATTTTAATCCTCACATGCTATAAAATAAACATATGCTGAATAATTTCAGGCAAAAGTTAATTGACCTACCCATGCCTCATTTCCTCAACTGTAAAATGGGGATAATAGTACCTATTTTATAGAGTTGTTGCAAAGAGATTAAATAATTTAAAACAGGGCATACCAGAAGGGTTCAATAAATGGTTTATCACCCCTGTCAACAAAATGATGTAAAATTACGATCTTTTGACTAATCTGACTTCTATTTTAAAACAATAAGCAAGGAGTGATCATCAAAATTAATTCAAAAGTCTTTCTAATGACTTCATGAAAAAAAGAATAAAAAACAATGTTATTTAAAAAACAAGACAAAATAAAACCTGAATATATATGTAAAAAAATATGATGAAGAGAATTAAAACTCCAGGCAATAATAAATTCACTCAGATCATATTCCACAATCCAGGTTTAAAAACTACAGGCTTCCAATTTTTGTGTGTGTTACCATTTCACAAAAGGCAAAAGCAAGCAGATAGCAATAAATCCTATTTACTGTGACCACTGGCACACACACTTTCAATACATTCTACCATCATGGGGAAAAAAAGGCATTATTCATGGCTTTGGAAGATAAGGTTCTTTCACAAGACATTACACTTAACCTAATCTGCAGCACTGGAAAACTGTAGTTACTCCTCGATCAATAACTTAACCTTACCCTTCTTTAAGGCAAGATCACACCCGGACACGTGTGTGTGTGTGTGTGTGTGTGTGTGTGTGTTTGCGCGTGCACGAGCGTGCATGTGTGTAAAATCAAGTTTAAAAAAAATCAAGCCTGGGGGGTACTTATAAAAAATCAATTTTTTAAAAAGTGTTTCAAACAGGAAATTACATGGCCTGTAGACTTGTGAGTCAATGACCAAATGTAAAAAACCTTACACCACAATGTGCAGGTATTTTTTTAAAAATATATTTTATTGATTTTTTTCCAGAGAGAAAGGAGAGAGAGGTAAAGAGTTAGAAACATCGATCAGCTGACTCCTGCACACTTCTTACTGGGGATGTGCCCACAAACATGTCCTTTACAGAAATCGAACCTGGGACCCTTCAGTCTGCAGGCCGATGCTCTATCCACTGAGCCAAACCGGTTTTGGCAATGTGCAGATATTTTAGTTTGTCCTATTGTGAGGGTTGAATACATGCTACAAAAATTCAATTTTTCATTTCAATTCAAGTGAAACTTTTCCTTTAAGTGAGGTAAAATATATTTTAAAGTTTTACTGAATTTATTAAAGTGACATTGGTTAATAACATGTTATAGGTTTCAAGTGTACAATTCTATATCTTAAGTAAATTTTTGTGTTCAAAAGTCAAACATTTTCAAGAATGCTTACTACAATACAGAAGTAATGCAGCTAATTCTGGCATTAGAAGGGTAAAGTAACACTTATGTTACTATATATATAGATATATAGATAGATAGATAGATAGATAGGGTATCCCAAAAAAGTATACATACACTTTGAATAATTATGAAGGCAGTATTTATTAAAATACATTTCATTTTCAAAATTGAGCCATCAGCTGTCAAAGTGTGTATACATTTTTTTTATTGGTAATTACATTTAATCATAATAATCCAAAAGAGTAGAAATAATCAACTAACTTTACAGAGGTGGAAATTAGGATTCACAGAAATAAAATAACTTTTTCCCCTGTATCTCTCAGCAGTAGACAGTAGTGTGGAGAGTACTAGGGGGTGCCAGTAGGCACTTCTGGGTAGTGCCATGTGACTTACTCCTACAGACAAACACAACACCCAATGTTATAAGTCCTTTATCAGCAATATGAAAGGGGGCTAGGACTATGGGAAACTAAAAAGAAAATCTTTTAGGAATTGGCAAAGGAGTCACAGAAGGCTTTAAAGAGGTTGACATTTGAGTTGTCACTTTAAGGATAAGTAGGATTTATCAATTTCAATGCCAAGGCTCAACCCCCCTCATCCCCAATATATTAACCAAAATAAATTACTTACTTGAAATTGAGAAAAACAATTTTGAGAGAAATCTTCCTCAGATATATTACTCCATAGTTTTAAAACAAATAATATGTTGACAGTTTAATTTTTAGGTTGCTTTTATGTGGCTTGTCTTGGTTTTTATTCTGAAATGAAATTTAGATTAGTCATTTTCTTGTTCTGAAAAACTAGGAGTATGCCAACATGTTTTAACTTCACATTTTTTTCACATATCAACATGTATTCTTACAGTCTTTCATTTCATCTTCTCAAACAAAATCTAATTTAATATATAAATTACTTTGAAGTGTAAATATATACGAAATAAGGTAGTTCTTTTAATTGTTATACTTCCTTGGTAAATGTAATAAATGTAAAAAAAATAGAAAACTTGTTATATTGTTATATATTATACAAACATTTTTGAGGTAACACACTTTCTTCTTTTTTTTTTAAATCATTTACATAGTAAATGCTCTTTCAACCCAAAGGAAATGAAAAAACTGTCCCCAAGGAAATTGACCTCAAATTCTTAGTATTCCCCACAACTATCATCTAAAAAGAAAATAGAATTGGAAAAAAATAAATCCCTAAATTTCCCAATGACAATTACGACTCCTTTTTCTCAAAATTTACTTTGCTAAGCATATATTCAATTTCTGCTCCAGAAAACAGTCCAGTTTGCCAGTACTAATTAAGCAATAAAATATTTTTCATTAACAAATGAAATATTTAAAAATCTATTGAGAACTGGAAGAAACATAGATCATCTGGAAAATTTAAAAGGAATGATCCTCCAAAAACTGAAAAATACCACTCACACACCAAAAACAGACTGTCATAAGAGGATTTTGCTTAAAATTTATTTTTGTCTCAAAAATGCATCCATTTTATCTTAGGACAGTGGATTTTTTTTTAAATTACCTAAGACACCTATTCCTGCCTTATTTTGTATCCTACCTTAGAAACTACAAATTAACACAATTTACCCAAAGTTTACTGTACCTTAACTCCTAGTATGTCCTCTATTAGTATCACTGTGGTGTTAAAATGGCAAGCAGGTACCAAAGTGACAATATAGCACACCATATCCCATATTTTACCTAGGGCTAATGGCAACATTCTTTGAAGCCTATTTAATCCCAACCAACCTACTTAACTCCAAATCATTCTCCACTCATATTTTAATACAATCACAAGCAAAATGAGAGATAAAGTTTAATATTAGCAAAGGAACTTGAAAGGTTTCCTGATAGGAATGCCCTTTTTCTTTGGAAAAAATTATACATACAATTCTAGTATCAATTTTTATGTATTATTCCTTTTGCTATAATGTAACCTTTATTATTTTTTTAAAAGACAATAGCTACAATTATCATAACAAATCCTACTATAACCTATTCTGTAGGAAGGTTTTTAAGCACCATTGGGCATAGTAGGCCCTTAAAGATTTTTAAGCTGTGTACATGCAGTTTTTCTAAAGTTCCGTATATTCATCTTTCAGCTATCAATGTCTTCCTCCAATTAATTCTCAGGTTTGGCGGGCCAGTGTGAAGCAGTGAAAGCTGAGAGTTAAGATCCTTAGTTTTCAGACCCAGCCCAGCCCCACATCACCTGTTCTCACCTATCTAGATTTCAGGGGGTTTTGGTATAAAATAACAGTATGTGACCAGAAAAGTGTTTCCCAACCTTTTCCACATTGTAAATAAATCAATTGAGCACACTGGCCAACAGAAGGGCATGTGGAGAAATCGACACAATGCTTGGTGAAAAGAAAAAAAAGCCTCACATTTTTAATATAATTATAGAAGAAAAGGTTTAAATGAAGTTTATAATAAACCCAACCTTTTCCACATCAGGAACAATATTTCAAAATAATAATGATGCTTCATTTTTGCAGGACGCAGATGCACTATTAGGCAGTCACCTTGCAGCAAGCTAAATGGTAAATCAGAGGCACATAGCTAGAAGGATCCAATTCAGGCAAATACAGAGAGTTAGGCCAAGAGCTGGCCCCCACCCTGAATAACATCCCTGCCACACTGTCTTCTCATCTCAGTGGGCTACACCTTGCCCTGGGTGACATGCTACGAACTCTGGTAGCAGCTCCAGGATCCCTTCTCCATGAGAAGGAGCTACACACTGTGTGGTTGGCTGCATTTCCAAAAGTAAAGCACCTCCTTTAATGCACTTAAAATATCAAAAGGAGCAGAAACTGCTAGTTGCTATCTGCTTACAAGAACCTCACAGCCTTCCTTCAGATCCTACTCTGCTAGAGCCACCCACCAAGTAAACCACATAACATCAATTGGAAGTTCTGAATTAGAAGACCTCTAGCAAAACCTAAAATTAAACAGTATTGCAGTAATCATTTAACAACTGTTACAACTATGTGTAAACAGTTGTAAAATGATTTTATTTTTGTTCTTCTATGCCAATTCCTGCAAGTACAACATAATTTAAAAGTTAACTTTCAATAGGTATTACATGGTAAAAATTATTCAAAAATTACCGAACAGTATACTAAAAGAATTTAGTCTTCTACCTTTGACCTCTAGGCCACCAGTCGCCCTCACTATTACCAAACTCTTATGTATCCTTTCAGAAATGTATTATTTTATATTTATAATACATATTGATATTTACATGTAAATATGGTTTTAAAAACCACTCAAATGGCATGATGCTATACATGGAGTCCTGCATCTTGCTTTTTTCCCCCTCTTAATATATCTTAGATGTGACATCAGAGCAGTACACACAATGTTGCCTCATTATTTTTAAGAAATTCTGCCTAATATTCTACTGAATAGACATACAATCATTTACTTACCCATTCCCCTATTGATTTACGTTTAGGCTGTTTCCAATCTTTTGCAATGACAAATAATACTGCCACAAATATTCTTACATGTTCATTTGCCACATATATAATCTTTTAGAAGATAAATTATTGAATAAAATTACTAATGCAAAAATATATGTGCATTTTTAATTTAAAAAATGACTTCCAAATTGCTTCCCATAGAAAATGAGCACTTCATATTCCCACCAGTCATTATTAGAATGTCAATTTTCCCATCCCGACACTCCCCAAGTTATACTACGTTATCTTAATTTGATAGGTAATAAAAGGTATGATATAGGTTTCATTTACATCTTCATTATAAATCAAATTTTATATAAATTCTTTGCTTCTTTTTTTCTAAGAGCTCTTTATATATTAAGAGGAAATTAGTTCTTTGTGAAACGTGTACAAATTAGATTTACTAATCTGTTTCTCTTTTAACTTTGATTTTTTTCCCTCTATACAGAATTTTATTTTTATGTTGTAAAGTTCAGCAATATGGCTTCGGTTCTACTTCATACTTTATAAGGCTTTCACTGTTGCTAGATTATATTGAAAATAATTATTTTACATTATTTTTTGCTTGTTTTCATATTTAAATCTATTGATTCATCTGGAAGCCAACTCCCCCGCACCTCCCAAATGACTAGCTACCTCAACACTGTTTACTAAGTAATTCTTCTTATCATCTACTAAGTTCATATATATATATATATTTCTGGTCTCTGCTTGTTTCATTGCTGTCATGTGCCAAAACCACACTATTTTTCAAAACATTTAAAAATCAGCTTATATATAAATGAGTTTAATAAAACCAGAAATTACTGGCCTACTTTAATATAAGAATCATTTTGCAGTTCCTATGTTGAATTTATATAATCAAGTTAGACATTATAATCATGCAATTATGCATTTTGGTTATTTTGGTGCTCAGTGTGAACCTCAATTTTTATTTTACTACATAAACAGGAACCATATCTAAAATACCAGTTCTTCTTTAATTTTGTACATGGTCAATTTTTAAAAAAAATATCTTTTATTGATTTTTTACAGAGAGGAAGGGAAAGGAATAGAGAGTTAGAAACATCAATGAGACAGAGACATCGATCAGCCGCCTCCTACACGCCCCCTACTGGGGATGTGGCCCGAAACCAGGATACATGCCCTTGACCGGAATCGAACCTGGGACCTTTCAGTCCGCAGGCCGATGCTCTATCCACTGAGCCAAACCGGTTTCGGCCAATTTTTTTTTTATTCAATGGTAAAATCAACACATATTCTCTGTAAAAAATGTGAAAAATACAAAACACACCTCCTAGAGATAAAAAAAAAATTTTACATTTTGGTGTATTTTTTTCTGCATATTTAATAAATGACTATTTTGTAAACTGATTTTTCCGCATAATATATTGACAGCGTTTTCCCATATTGTTTTATATTCTTCTAAAACATTATTTTAATGACATAAATTTTATTATATGAATATGCCCAATTTGTGTAACCATTTCCCAATAGTTGGACATTTGGGGTTGTTTTCTGTGATGACTATCATCTATTGACTAATTCCTGCAACAAATGCTTGTTTCAAGCATGTAGTAAGCTTTGACTATATAATGGTGAGCAAAAATGAACACAAAGACAGCATTTAGGGAGGTTATGGGCGGGGAGAGAGAAAAACATTAATCTCCAACATATTATAAAATTACAACTATAGCAAGTGTTATGAAGGAGAGTTTACGGAGTTTTGAGAGTCTATGATAGGGAAGGCTTCCCTGAGGAAAGATAAATCAAAATATAGGTGAAGGAAAAGGAAAAACCTTCTAGGCAGAGGGAACAGCAGGTAAAGGCCTCAAATGTGGGAGGGAGCGTGGCAAGAATAAGGGACTGAAATAAGGACAATAAGGCTGGAACACAAAGAGCAAGGTAAGAGGAACATGGCTCAGGCCATGACTGAATAGAAAGGTAAGGGTCAGATTATGCAAGACCTTGTAAGACATGTAGATGCCACCACACAAAATCGGTAGCTTTGTCCTTATCCTAAAGCTACTGAAGCCTATCAAGTGGTAGGTGATATAATCAGGTTTATATTTTGAAAAGATCCCTCTCATTACAATGTAGAAAACAGATTAGAAGGGAACAGAATGGACTGGGATAGGCCAAGATTAGGAGGCCATTGTTGCAAATACATCCCCAAAATGCTAGTTTAGACTAGGGAAGTAATGAATAATGAAAAGTAGATGGATTCAAAAGATAATCAGACTTTGCCTAAAGACTTACATTCATAGGTTAAAATCCCTAAAACTAAAATTGGGTCAAAAAATAACATTTCAAGGATTCTGACATGCATTGCCAAGCTGCCCTACCAAGAGCAAATTTCATTTCATTTGTAAATTACCTTGTATCTGTTCCTCTATCAGAATTTTAAAATTTTTTAAAATTCCTTTAAAATGACTTCATCCATATTTCCTTTATGAAGCCTTCCCTGATTCTTCTTTTTGCCACCAGAACAAGTCACTGATCATGTCCTTCTTTGAGGACATGTATCTCTTATACACATGTCTACTATATTCCAAACCACGTTTGAGTTATGTCTACATTATCTATCATCTCTACCACAGTGTAAACTTCTGGAGGGTAAAAGTTGTTCAAAATAACTGCACCTAAAAAAATAGCTCAATATTGCCCAGCAAGTTCTCATTAAGTGTTCAATGAATGAATGGAATTGTGTATTACCAAATTCTACTGTGTCCATAGACTTAAGAGGGCTTCTGATTAAGCCTTTGATTCACTGATTATTACTTTAAATCTAATACAATACAGAAAAAAAAATTTCTTCTCAGGACTCCAAATACCTACTAAATAAAGTGACTAATTTTGTTTGTGGCAAATCACTAAATCTCAGTAGTTCTCATCTTTCTAATAATTTTAGCAAAAAGAGGCTATGAACAAACAAGACTGTATTAGAGAAATTATGTGTAATTTGAGTTAATAAATGCCATAGCTTTAAAAACTGTAGTCATCTCAAACTTCTTTAATAATCCACAAATTTACAAAAAAAACTCGAAGTTATTAAGCAACTACATAAATTATAGAGCATTCCAGAATTACCAAATTCTTATGTCGAAACATTTGATTTCATGTTTTACAGTTAGCATCTAGAACATCTACCAGAATTTTCACTAGCTGGAGAGACTTAGGGGACTGGCAGAGTTCCTTACAGTAATCTTAAAAGACAAGCAACTCCCTCTATAAGTCTGTTTGACCTACTTTCATTGCTTTGTGAACATCTCACCCACACTACACTCTTCTATTTACTCCTACTCTACATCTCAGCAGGAAAGCTTTCTGAAAGTGTAATTCTGTTTAACTTGGTGCTTAGAAAGAAAAGGAGAGAGCCATCTAAACTCAACATAGAGTTACATCCAACTAAGCAAGAGTTTGGATGTGGAAACTGGACAGATTCCCAGGTCCACCTGAGTCAGCTCCTCACAATGAAGCCTGAAAAAACACTGTCTTGTACTTAAGTTATTTATAACCTTACTTCCCTCCATTAAACAAGCTACCAACATGTTGTTATACTGCTCAATATATTATGTCAAAACAATGTTTAAGACACTTAAAAATTACTAAAAAAAAAGCAGAAGAGTTTTTTTTTGTAAATAATAATAAAAATGATAGTAGTAATAATTCTGTTCCACTCAGTTGAAGAAAATTTAATTGATTCTCTCAGGTATCAATATCTTCAGTCAACAACGTTTAAATCAGTAAGGATTTATCATTCAAATTTGAATATGCCACTTTTAAAATACTTTTCCAAATTTCACAAACTTAAGATATGGGAGCTTTTAAAACTAAGACATTTATTTCTTAAATTACTTAAGAAAAGCACTAAAAAAAAAAAAAAGGACAATCAGGTCAACTGGACTGTTTTCTAAAGCAGAAAAAATACTTTTCATGCAATAACAGAAAAATTGAACTAGTAAAAATGTAATAAACCAATCAGGTCAGAAATTATAATATAAATATGAAATCACCACTTGTGGGAGATGAAAATTTCTCCTGCTGCCGTTTTTTAGGATCTCATTTGTAAAGCAAACTTGAGTTTTGAAACACCTTGTCTCCAAACCAAGATAAAGAATTAAGGATTCCAAAATTAATTACTACATGAGACTTAAGTATGGTACTTTATTAACATAGGTTTATCAGATGTTACATCTTTTTGTTAACTACTAATTCATAAATCTATAAACAGTTTGTACTTTGTGTCTTCATTAAAAATTATAGCATTCAGACTTTTTCTAAGCCAGAATGATCTCCCTTTTTTATTAATTATTTTCAAATTTTATTTTATTGGGTAGACTGGAATAATTTTCTTTTGAGAAAGAATTCAGGATTAGGTAATTACACAGTTTTGTTTATTAATATTAACTTTACTGGGAGTTTTTGACATGTTAAAAATGCAGGTTTGATTTCTGAAAGCTGTAAACTCTAAATGTATTCCAGTGACTTCAAAATTTTTCACCTGTTGAGAAAAAAAATTTTTTAACTATACTTACAACAAATTCAATGTGATAATCCTTAACAAGTTGAAGTAGGGGTTTCTCTGTAGCAAGTTTTATATTCTCAATATATGTACCAAAAAACCTTACTTTTATATTCATTTATATTATATATTTCAAGATGTAGTTTAACCAAACAGTATGGTTTTTTTGGGGGGTGGGGTGGGTGTAATTTATTGTAAGATATCCAGAAGATAACAAATATTTCTTATCATAAAGTAGTTTACATGTATATTTTTTAAGTACTGAGAAACGCAAAAGTATAACATTATTTACTTAAAGAATGCCGTTTCATGTAATAGAATTATTCCTAGTTCATAGTAAAACTTATTTACTTCCACAAACAAAACTTTTCTATAAAACAGAGCTTGAAAATCACTGAGGGATACATAATTAATGACTAGTATAGAGAGGGGGGAAAAAACATATATAGAGAGTATTCCAATCTTGCCAACTGCAATACACAGAAATGCCACCGTATATCCTATGAACAAGTCCATTGACAATTTGGGAATCTGGCTGAACATAGGGCTGTATCAACGTCATTATCTTACTCTTTCTCTGCACCTGAAGAACAAACAGCATATTACACTGAAATTTCAGTTAGACACGAAGGCCATACCACTATGTTCAAAAAGGGCAGAACATCTGTCCTTCAGAACACTTTACTGCCTCCATTTCCCAGCCTCCAAAGTTTAAAGTGATACACGGTCAGCACATTATCAACAGCACTCACATTCCCCATCTGGCACGGTCCTTATCACCAAAACCTTTTTTTTTTTCACTGTTTTCACAAGAAATACTCTACCCAATCACACGAGCCACCTTGACATTTTTTAACAAAGAGAATCCCCATTAACAGGTAACTGCCGGGAGTGGGTGCCTGTGTGGGGGGGAAAGGAGCGCTAGGATGGGGACCGCAGGGAGAGAGGGAGGGGCGAGGGGGGCCAGGCGCATCCAGTGGGGGCGGCTCTCTAACCCCCACCGGACAGACAGCACGCCGCTGCAAGACCGCCCCTGGCCGAAGGCAGCTCCACGACTTCCCGCAGGCAGCTCCACCGCACGTAGAAAAGCAAAACAACTAAAAAAAACAAACAAAACAAACAGCTTGCGCATTGGGCTACTCTCCTCTTTCTCTGTTCACAGATCGCCCAAAACTTAAGAAGGAAGTAGCTTTTGTCTGTCCGCCACACCTCGTTTCTCCAAAACCAGTTTTGTTGTTTTAAATATGCGTGCATTTTGCCAGGCCACTCGGCCACCCGGCGTCAGGAGAAGCCTGTGCAATGTCGGTGGTGCCCAGGATAGCTCCGGGCCCCCAGAAATGCACGCCTTTAAGCCAGAGGCCCCAGGGCACCTTCAACCCGCGCCTGGGCTGCTTCCCCCGGACGCGTGCTTCCCTGAAGGCTCGGCACCTGAAGACGCGGCCGCCCCGCCCCCGGCCCGGAGGCCGCAAACTCCCGAGGAGTCACGACCTGCGCGCGCGGCCAGCGGAGCCTCACGCGCACTTCAGAGACAGAGGCGGTCCGGCCCCCGGCGCCGCTCGCCCGCCCGCCGCCCGCGTCTCCTCCGGAAGGGGCAGCGGAGAGCGCCGGCGAGAGGCGACGGCGCGGGGCGACTGACAACAGAGCTGACACTGCCCCACTCCTCCTCCAGCCCTCTCTCCGGGAAGGGGCGCTGGGGGGCCGGGGAGCTGGGGGCGGGGGGCGCCGGGGGAGTGCGCGGTCCCAGAGCGACCGTCCTCGGAGCGAGCCCCCGGGAACCCGTTCCCGCAGGACGTGGCGCGGCCACCTGGCCCGGCCTCGGGGGGCCAGGGCTCCAGGGTTCGCGGGCGCTTCCTTTGCCCCCGCCGCCGCCGCCGCCGCCACCGGGAGCGGGGGTCCCGCACTCCGCCGCCGTGTAAACACTAGGCGCCCGACGCCTGCCCTCGGGGAGGTGGGGGGGCGCCGCGCTCCCGCGGACCCACATTGTTGCGCCTCTTGTCACGCACGGAAGGAAAGGCGAGGGCGGAGGGGCGGGGGACGCGGCACAGCTCCGCGGAGAGGGCCGGCGGCAAGCGCGCGCGTGTGCGTGCGTGTGTGTGTGTGTGCGCGCGTGTGTGTGTGTGTGTGTGTGCGCGGCGGGGAGGGCGGCCCGGGCGCCCCGCTCGCTCCCGCCCGCGCCCCGCGCCCGCTTACCTGCCGGGGTCGCTCCGAAGACTCGCACCACCGGCACCTTCTTGACGGGGGCCTGGGTGAGGGGGCACTGGCAGACGTCCAGCCCCGGCAGCGGGCTGGCCATGTAGTAGTCGGCAGTCACTATCCTCACTGAAAACATGTTCGCCGCCGCCGCCGCCGCCGCCGCCGCCGCCTCTTCACCAGCGACCTGCAAGCGGCAGCAGCAGCAGCAGCAGTGGCGGCGGCGCCTTCCGCAGCGGCGTCCCCGCGCCTCCGCGGCGGTGCCCTCCCCTCACACAGACACCTGGAGCGGCGGCGGCGGCGGCGGGCGGGCGCGGCGGTGTCGGCGCTGCTGCCGCCGCCTCCTCAGGAGCACCCGGTGAGGGGCGACGGGAGACGAGCCCTCGCGCTTCCTTCGGTGCTGGTGCTGCCGCCGCTGCCGCCGCCGCCGCCGGGAATCACACGGGCTCCTCGGTCCCAGGCTGCAGCTCTTGTTGCCATGATGATGATGTCACGGACGCAACCACTGGGGGAGGGGGAGGAGGCGGTGGTGTGTGTGGGGGGGGGGGGGGGGGGGGGGGGGGGGAGGGGGGGGGCGGGCGGGCGGGCGCCCGAGCGGGACACCCCGGCTGTGAAGGTGTTTTCTTCCCCGCCCGCGGGCGCGCCGCGAGGGAGGCGGGCGGCGGAGAGCCGGGCCCGTGCCCGACGCGGAGGATCGATGACTCGGCCGCTGGGCACGGCCACCTGGGTGAGGGGCAGCGGAGGGGGCGGTGGAGCGCCGATGTCATGGATGGGCTCGGAGGGGCTTGCGGGGAGCGGTGGGGGCGGGGGGTATGAGGGGGGCCGCCCGCGTTTCAGGGCCGTTGGGGCGGCTGGGCGGGATCGGCCGGGGCTGCGGCGCTCGCGCTCGCCGCGCCGGCCGCCATTTCGCGCCCCGCAGAGAAGGCGGGGGGCGGGGGGGGGGAGGGAGGCGCAGAGACGGCTCTTTACAAGGTAAGGAAACCCGCCCGCGGGGGAGGGAGCGGAGGCGCGGATCTCGTGCCGCCGCGGCCTCGCGGGAGGGGCGGGGGCGCGCGAGCGCGGGCGGCGGCCTATAAAAGGGCCGCCCCGGCGCCGCTGCCCGGGGGCGCGCTCCCACGCTCGGCCGCCGGGGGTGCCGTGTCCCGCCCGGCCTTCTGGTGCGGTGAACTCACGCCCGGCCCGGCCCGGCGTGGCCCGGCGTGCCCTGCCCCGTGCTTTCCTCCCCGCCCCTCCCTCTCTGTCCCTCCGCGCCCGGGGGGACCCTTCCTGGGGTTGCACCTCGGGGTCCGTCGACTGCGCCCCGGGCGTCGTGCGCGTGGACAAGTCGGGGCATGTCCGCTACCTGCTGGCGACTTCCCTCCTCTCCCTCCCCGCCCCCCCAGGGGAATGTAGGGTGAACCGCCTTTTCCGAGAAATGTTCGGCCCAAGGGGGGGGAAAAAAAAGGCCAGTGAAAGTCCTCGCGTTAGATGCGGACGAGTCCCTGCGGGTGTTGGTGCCTAACAGGTGCTGGGCGTTCCTCCCCGAAGGCCCGGAGCGAAAGGTGGCGGGGCCAGCGCCTCGGACCCCACAACTTTGGTCCAAGGAGGGGGGCGGGGGTGGGGGCGGAGCAGGGAACCCCTCTCCCCCCCCCGGCGCCGGCGGGGGCCGCGGGGGGCCACCCCCCACGCACGCTGCAGGGTGGTAGTGCGTTCTATGGGAACCGATAAGTTTTTTTTTTTTTTTGGTCTGACTTGCTCACTGATATTGGGCGTGACCTTGAGCAGAAAATTTGCTGTCTTAAGGCCTGCGTTTCCTCGTCTGTGAAAGAGTTTTTCACGTTAAAAAAATTAAAAAATAAAAAAATCCATAAGGGTTTCTTCCCAACAAGAAGATGAAAGCGGTAGGGGAGGCAGAAACCATGGGTTTCAAATCGGAGCTATGCCACCGAATTGGGACTTTTTTGTGACAGTCATTTTCCGTCTTCCCAAATCAGAGCTCATTCTTTACAGTCGTGTGATTACAGGTGTCTTCTAGTGGGTTGGTAGGTTGCCATCTGAAGGGCTGTGAGAGATGCTCATTGGAAACCATTGTGGTTCTTCCAACAGGAAAATCAGAAGGCTCAAAGGGACAGATTGCTGGTAAGAAGCTGCCTGTGAATTCCGCAACACATAATGCCAATAAGAATATGTGCTCCACGGGATTTGGGGCTGATTACCACAGTAAACTAGCCTGCTGTTTCCAACCTCGGAGCATGATTATAAACCTCGGTGGCAAGAATTCTACCATAAGGGAGATCGCCCACTAGTATTTTTAGATGCATAATCTCTTAAATTGATTTAAGTTTTAGAAGGCTAGGGGAGTGGTTTAAAAATAAGACTACCCATGTTCAAATGCATCTCCTGGCAAAACAAATATTTTGCACAAGCTGAATGTCAGATGTCCAATACCAGCGATTCTCGCAGCATTCTCTGGCACTGGAGTGTTCTTTTAAAGTGGAATATTCTGGCCCTTCCTAAATCAAATTTTTCAGGATGGGGCCTCGGAATCTGTATTGTTAGCAAATGCACCCACCACATTCACAATTCTCAAATAATAGATGATCGAGAATCCCTGTACTGTCTTATATAATAAGAGCCTAATATGCTAAGTGTCTGGTCATCCATTCAACCAATAAAGCGTAATATGCTAATGATATGCAAAGGCTGCTCAACCGTTCACTATGATCTGCACTCACCAGGGGGTAGACACTCCGACCAGTAGGTTAGCTTGTGTGATAGGATTGACACACCCTGGGGTCCTCCCTTGGTCCCGCCCCAGCTGGCCAACCTCCCTTGTCCCTCCCAGACCCAGATCGTGCACCAGTGGGGGTCCCTTGGCCTGGCCTGCGCCCTCTTGTAATCTGGGCTGAGAACCCCCTCCCACCAGTATTATAATAAAAATAGATCCATAATATTTAATTCTATTCCTAAATAGAAAAAGGTAAAAGCATCGAATTCACGGGTTAGCTATTTCTAGAAAAGTCCTCCTCCTCCTTGAATCAACATCACTTACTTTAAGAAAAGGCAACCAAAATTCCAATCCTTCTAGAACTCTAAGGAAAGAATATTCACCCTTGAAAAACATTTGCAGCACGAAATTAGGATAGTGTATTCATTGTCCCTGTATTTGAGTTTAAGTGGATGTTCTGCAAACCTGGTAATACTCTCTTAATCACTATAAAATGTGTTTTATAAATATATTCAAATACAAAAGAACTCTGGAATTTTGAATCAGAATGAAAAATGAGTTTGGTCAGATCACTTTATTTTTTGGAGCTTGTCTCCTCATCTATGAAATGGATATTAATTCCTGTTTTAACTTCTCAGAAATGTTATAAGGTTCAAATGAGAATGAATGTGAAAGTATCATAATAAACTGTTGACTTTCACAAGTTTAATACCTAAAAAAACAGTAAAATCATTTGAAATTCTTATCTAATGCAATATGAGAAATGCCAAAATTGAACTCTACACTTAATATCCTTAAAGCACCTCCTTTTTAGTTATTATTGAGTGGCTTCTGTTTGCTAGGTGATTTGAGATGTAGTAAGAAGCAAAACACACATGGTCCCTGTCATTATCTTATCCAATAAAAAGAATAATATGCAAATTGACCATGACACCAAGATACAAGATGGCCGCCCCCATGTGGTCACAAGCTGGCCACCACAAGGTGGTCTGCAGGGGAGGGCAGTTGTGGGAAGTTAGGGATGACCAGGCCAGCAGAGGAGAGCAGTTGGGGGAGACCAGGTCAGCAAGGGAAGGCAGTTTTGGGGGAGGGAAAGTTCTGCAGTGGAGGGCAGTTGGGAGGGACCAGGCTTGCAGTGGAGGACAGTTGTGGGGGGGGCATGCCTGCTGTGGAGTGTAGTTGCGGAAGGGGGGGGGCAGGCCTGCATGGGAGGGCAGTTGTGGGCGATCAGGTCAGCAGGGAGGGCAGTTAGGGGTGATTGGGCCAGCAGACCAGGTCAGTAGGGGAGGACAGTTGTGGGGAACCAGACCTGCAAGAGAGGGCAGCTGGGGGGATCATGCCTGCAAGGGAAGGCAGTTAGGGGTGACCGGGCCAGCAAAGGAGAGCTGTTGGAGGAGACCAGGACTACAGTGGAGGGCATTGAGGGGGTCAGGCCTGCAGGGGAGGGCAGTTGGGAGGGAACCAGGCCTGCAGTGGAGGGCAGTTGCGGTGGGGCCAGGCCTGCAGGGGAGAGCAGTTGGGGGGGTCAGGCCTGCAGGGGAGGGCAGTTAGGAGTGACCAGGTCAGCAGGGGGGACCAGGACTTCAGGGGAGGGTAGTTGGAGGGCAGTCCTGCAGGGGAGAGCAGTTGAGGGGGACCAGGCCTGCAAGGGAGGGCAGTTGGGGGGGCAGGCCTGCAGGGGAGGGCAGTTGCAGGGGGGCAGGCCTGCAGGGGAGGGCAGTTGGGGGTGACCAGGGCAGTTGTGGGTGATCAGGCCAACATGGGAGGGCAGTTGGAGGGGATCAGGCCTGCAGGGGGAGGGCAGTTGGGAGCCAGCAATCCTGGATTGTGAGGGAGATGTCAGATTGCCCAGTGGGATTGGGCCTAGACGGACGGTCAGACATCCCTCAAAGGGGTCTCAGATTGGAGAGGGTGCAGGCTGGGCTGAAGGCCATTCCCTACCCCCGTGCATGAAATTAGTGCACCAGGCTTCTAGTAGAGATTATAGTCTAGCACCTTAGAAATTATTTTCTATGCTCACATTGTCATGCATGCCTATAGTAAAAGCCTTCCCAGCTTTCTGCACCAATACTGTTCAATGTCTGTTTCTGCCTGTTAGCAATTTTATAACCTAGCACAGAAGGCAATGGCTACCATAATTTTTTGGCAGATACTATAAGATGACTTAATACCCATCCAACTCTTTTAGCTTGCTTTTTTGTACTTTAGAAGCTTAGAAAATAACTAAAGGTTCCAGATTCACTTGCAGCAAGAGTGCTGGCATGAGATGAATGAAGTGCTAGTGAATCTTTAACAATAGCTGGGGGAGGGGAAAGACCCTGATTTGTAGCACTGGCCACTTTTCATGGTGTGAATTACCCCTAAGCTATTGAAGTCACTTCCCTGTATGTGGTTAGTTGGAGAAGATGCTAATGATAATGACATAACTTCAGCAATATCACTACTTACAACCTAATTTCCAGCAATCAGATGCACCCATTCAAAACCTGGTTGTGAAAGTGAGCAAAATGATGCCTCAACTGCACTGGGGGAGATGAGATTTTCTGGCAAACACCATGGCGAAGGTGTCTGGTTCTTCTGAGTAGCTGCGGGGAGTTCTGACATCTGATTTAGAGTTATAGGTGCTGTCTGGCAAGTGGTGCTGGGATGGAGTTTTTGTGATATAAGATGAGTGTCCTAGTTTGTTTTTTTCCTGGATGTTGTTTCTAGCTATGTATTTAGTGCTCAGAGATCTGTGAGCTAAATACTATCCTTTAATTCATTTCTGTTTAAACTAGTTCAATCATGGCAAGCTATATAATTTGTGAGGTTCAGAGCAAAATGAAAAATGTGGGGTCCTTTGTTCAGAAGTCAGGGGGAAAGTGCAATATATCCTAAAATATAAAGCTTTTTCTGTCTTGTCATCTCTCCTTCAACTTGTCATGATTTTTCTAGTTGGTTTTTAATGTCATTCTAAGTAAAGAAAAATTTGAGTTTTAAATTATTAGAATGAATTTTACCGTTGATTTTTATATTGTGCAATGCCATTTATAAATGCAAATATGAGAGCATTTAACTCATACACGGGAGCACCAAAATTACGCAATTTATATTTCATAGCTTGTGCATGCATATATGTATTTCATGCTTATCAGAACAGTATAAATGCTGCACAAAAACAGCACGGCTGTTTTTATTTCCCTTCTTGATCAGCACATATCCTACTAACCTGAGTAAGGAAAGCCTGAAAGGAAAAGCAACTATGGACTGCCCTAGCAGTTCCCTTCCTTCTGTGGCACCGTTTTTTGGTGTAAAAAGTAATGTACAGGTAAGAAAGGGTATGATAGGGGTTTTTTGCTCACTTTATTAGGATGCCTTGCCTTCCTTCTACACCTGAAGTAAGTTCTGGTTCCAATGGAAAGCATAGCCTCTTCAAGCTGTCAGCACCTCTATTAAATCAGTCATAAACGTAATACGCTTACCTTAACTCACTTTGTGACTTGAGAGTTCTTATATGTCATAGGTCCACCAAAATTCTGTACTTATGAGGGATCATGAAGACTGTATACAAACAGCGTGGCAAGGAAGAAAGAACACATCCATTGCCTCCCCTGCTTGTGTATATGATGCATTGTACCACTGGACATCATTTATAAAACAGACATTCAAACATAAAGGTATTAAGATTTTCAAAATGGTGACTACAGAGCATTAAATCAAGCACTGGGCCCAGTCTGACCCCACAGTTGGCATACCTGTGAACTTGACCCTGAGCTCTGTGTTTCTCCAGGGGCTTTTCTTGGTATTTTGAATGAAACAGTTCATTGTGTAGGATATTTAACTTCCCTGGCCTCTGGGAGTATATGCCACTGTGACAGAAATGCCCCCAAAGAGGAGTTACTGCTCTCCACTGAATTAGAGAGGACTCCACTGTCTGCAGCCAGGAACCATAATCTTACAGAGCCAGTGAAGGTCTAGTGCAGTTTTTGATAGTGATTCTCAAGCAGAGCCAAATATATTGTCAAGTTTAAAAAAAAAGTAAAAATTTGCATATCCAGGATAACAAATTACAGTGATTTTCCCATTGTCAGAAAAATGATACCATCTACATTGGTGATGAAACAAATATTTGGGATGAAAGTTTAAAGGTGATCAGTGGAGCCTGTTTGGTGTTGTTCAGTGGTTGAGTGGCAACCTGTGAACCAAGGGGTCATGGTTTGATTCCCAGTCAGGGCACATGCCCAGGTTGCTGGCTTAATCCCCAGTAGGCAGCTTGCATAGATTTTTCTCTCATCATTGATGCTTCTATCTCCCTCTCTCTTCCCCTCTGAAATAAAAACAACAAAACAAAATAAAAGTAAAGGTGATCTGTGGGTTTCATGTGTCACATACATATAAATGGTAATTGACTCCAGATAGATGACAATTTCTGACAGTTAAGAAGAAGGAAAGAACCATAGAAAAGCAGTGGGAACCATCTTACTTTATCAATTAGCTGAAGGTATTGGAAGGCTTAAGTAAGTAGAGCAAACTCTGGAGGCAATTGCTATCAACTCCTTAACCACTCTCATAAAACTTTATGCAGGTTTTCACAATTTATTTAAAGTACCTGCCTGTATATAAGGTATCCACATAAATATGTATTGCCTGAATGGTAAATAAAGTATTTTTGGCTAAAAGGGGTTTTCTCTCTCTTTTTTAAACTAAAGGGTAGTCAAATTAATCATTGTGGTGCAAGCTGAATATCTCTCTGTTCTCATCTTTTTAACCAATTAATCTTCTCAGTTACAAGGAGAAGCAAAACGTATTAAAAACAACTCTCAACTCTCCTACTTCCATAAATTATCAGTAATAGTTTTAAGGGAGAGACCAATGAGCCTATAAATTAAAGATGATGTTTGAGGAACAAAAAAATGAAAGAAGCTTTCAGAATAGAGCAATATTAGATCTGATGCTTAAGCTCTTCAGAACCCTCATTTAAATATCCTATCTAGAATTTATATTGGAGCATTTCCAGTGGATTATTGCTAGGAAGGAAGAGACCAAACACACAGGGTAATGTCCAATTAAATCCCCAAATCTCAGAAACAAGGTGTCTATATAGAGCAGCATATCTCAGAGTAGTTTTCCCTGGCTCCAAAGGCCCACTGCACTTTTCACAGTTAAGTCACATTCCAGGAAGACTTCACAAATAATCTTTGTTATTTTTTTTAATATATTTTATTGACTTTTTACAGAGAGGAAGGGAGAAGGATAGAGAGAAACATGGATGAGAGAGGAACATTGATCAGCTGCCTCCTGTACATCTACTGGGATGTGCCCACAGCCCAAGTACATGCCCTTGACCGGAATTGAACCCAGGATTCTTGAGTCTGCAGGCTGACACTCTATCCACTGAGCAAACTGGCTAGGGCAGTCTTTGTTACTTTAAAAAAATACGTTTTTAGAGGGGAAGGGAGAAAGTGAGAAGCATCAATAGATCAATTGCCTTCCACACTCACCCTATTGAGGGACCGGCCCTGATCTGGATTTGAACCAGAGACCTTTCTGTGCACTGGTTAATGATGCTCAACCAACTGAGTTCACACCAGCCAGGATAATAATCTTTGTTATTGATAGTGATCTCTTCTGGGTTTTGATCCTCATTTTACATATGCATTCCAGGGGCCAGGAAAGACTATGTGTAGATGTGTAGATACAGATCAACACTTAACATTTCTTTACCTTCTCAATAAAATATTTTTTCAATCTTAAAAGGTTTTAAATAGAAAACCATTAAAATATATATGGGATCGCTCAGCCAGTGTGGCTCAGCAGTTGAGTATCAGCCTAGGAACCAAGAGGTTGTTGGTTTCAATTCCTGGTCAGGGCACATGCCTGGGTTGCAGGTTTCATCTTCAGTGTGGGGCATGCAGGAGGCAGCCGAACATGTTCCTGATGTTCCTCTCTCTCATCGATGTTGCTATCTATCCTTCTCCTTCTCCCTCTTAAAAAATAAAAAGGCAATAAAAACATTTAAAAAAAGAAATATGCAAATTGACAAACAGCAGAACAAATGGTCGCTGGAAGGGAGGGTCGGGGCTGGCCAGTGGGCAGCAGCAGGCTGCCAATTAAGGTAGGTACCTTGATTGCCACACCTGCCCGTCACCCCACAGATGACCCTGATCGCCAGCCAGGCATAGGGATCCTACCCTATATATTGGGAACAGTCTCTTAGATTTGAAAGTTAAAATCTGGCAAGGCTACTCTTAACACTGAAAAAATAGGATGATGCAGCGATGACATGCATGGACTCTGGCTTGCACATTTTGTGGTCAGCCCCAATTCTGACACATAACTATATGGCAAAGCCAATTAATTAACTTCTCTTTGCTTCAGTTTTTCCACCCATAAGATGGGGGAAATGGTACTGTTGCCTCAGAAGGTTCATGTTATGTACTGTTTATGATCAAGACAAAAAAATGTGGCTGCCCATACAACAGCAAGATGCCTTTCACCTGTATAAAAAGTATGGTCACTGGTGTATGCAGTGTCCTGGAATGTGAGAGGGATGTCTGACTGCCCATTTAGGCCCGACATCCCCCGAGGGGGCCTGGATTGTGAGAAGGATACAGGCTGGCCTGAGAGATCCTCCACACCCCAGTGCACAAATTTCATGCACTGAGCCTGTAGTATATATATGACATGCAATTCCATCCAGAGGTAGCCATTAACATTTTAGTCCATATTTTTCTAAAAACTTTTTCTAAAAATATATTACATAATGGAAATAATGTCCTTTTGTTTTTTTACTTTACAGCAGAAGTTTTTCCATGAAAATTAAAATTCTTCATATACATTTTTAATGCAGACTATGCTGTGCTGTGGACATAAGCTAGTTTACTGTTTTCCCTCTGTTGGCCAACAACTGAATGTTTTACATCATTATAAATACCCCAGCATTTGCTCCATTTTAGGTCCTTTTTATTTTTAAACATTTTAAAAATATGTTTACTGATTATAGAGAGAAGAAGGGAGAGAGAGAAACATTGATGTGAGAAAGATACATCAACTGGTTGCCTTCCACACATGCCCCAACCAGGAATAGAATCCTTGACCTTTCAGCCTATGGGAGGATGCTCCAACCAACTGAGCCATCTGGCCAGGGCCTACCTTTACCTTTACAAGGAACTTTTATAGTTTACTAGAGGCCCGGTGCACGAAATTCATGCACTCGAAGGGGGAAGGTCTCTCAGCCCGACTTGCACCCTCCTGTAGTCTGGGAGTCCTCAGGGGATATCTGACTGACAGGGAGCAATCTAAGCCATCAGTTGGACATCCTTAGCGCTGCCATGAAGGCAGGAGACGCTCCCGCCATTGCCGCTGCAATCACCAGCTGTGAACCCAGCTCAGGGCTTCTAGCTGAGTGGAGCTCCCGCTGTGGGAGTGCACTGACTACCCTCACCAGGGGGCAGTTTCTGCATTGAGCGTCTGCATTGAGGTGGTCAGTGTGCATCATTGCAACTGGTTGTTCCACTGTTTGGTTGATTTGCATATTAGCCTTTTATTATATAGGACTATTTGACAACATCAGTTCCTGGTACATGCCATGTTTCTCCTCTCCAAAAAAGAATTGTATGTGATAATCTTTCTACCCAGTTTACTCTTCCTCTCTTCACCTTGTTTTTCCCAGTTAATTTATGCTTTGGATTTTAGGTCAAAGGTCACTTCTTCAGGAAAGCCTTTCTAAACTCTATATTTGATTATGGGTCCCAGTAACATATTCTGATTGCACTGTGTTCCTTTTTTCTATAGCACTTACCTCTGATTTTAGTAATCCAGTTGTGTATTATTTGATTAGTTTCTCTTCCTCCCTTTGGACAATAATCTGTATAAGCAGTTATTTTAAGGTTGTTTATATGGCCTATTAATGTGATCTCATTCATATCACTGACTAGATGGATTAAAGCTTGAGATTAAAATACAATTAGTCCAAAAATACACAGGTGGCAGGCATTAACCTAGGTGTTAAGAATGCAGCCCAAAGCATTACTTTACCCTCGTGCTTATAGTCTGGTTTGGCAAACTTTTTCTGTGAAAGAACTGATAAATATTTTTGTTTTTCATGCAACATGGTCTCTCACAACCATTCAACTCTGCTGCTGAAACACAATAGCAAACATCTCATATAATAAGAGCCTAATATGCAAATAAACCAAATGGCAGAACAACTGGTCGCTATGACTCACACAGACCAGCAGGGGGCAGACACTCAATGCAGGAGCTGCCCTCTGGTGGTCAGTGCACTCCCACAGGGGGAGCACCACTCAGCCAGATGCTAGGCTCATGGTTGGTGAGCACAGCAACAGTAGCAGGAGCCTCTCCTGCCTTATGGCAGCACTAAGGAGCAGCGAGTCGAGCAGTTAAGAGCAGCAAGCAGGCAGATGATTAGGGGCGAGGGGCCCTGGACTGCGAGAGGGGTGTCCGACTGCCTACCATACTTTTGGTAGTGACCATACTTTTCATACAGGTGAAGAGGACTGCCCTCAGGGGAGCGGGCCTAAGCCAGCAGTCAGACATTTCCTGAGGGGTTGGGACTGAGAGGGGGCAGGCCAGGCTGAAGATTCCCTACCCCGCCCCCAGTACACGAATTTTGTGCACTGGGCCTCTTAGTCAATAATCCATAAATGAGTATGTCTGGGTTCCAGTAAAACTTTATTTAAAAAACAGGCCAAGAAATTAGATTTGACCCATGGGCTATTGTTACTGACCCCTGGCCTAATGGACAAGATAGCCATTAAGCAGATCAGTTGAGATGATGAATACTTCAAAAGAAAAGGACAGGTTGCAGTATAAGGTCACATGGCAGGGCTGTCTAAACTAATTTAGGGAGAGGAGTAAAGACTTAAAGAACATGACTAAGATTTAAGAAAGAAGGGAGTTACCTGGATAAAAATAGACCCAAAGCATAGAAAGAACAAGAGTAGAAAGACATTCCTTCTTGAGCTTGGCAATTGATAGGGAGTTTGAGATGAAATTGCATAAAGATATAGAGTGAAAAGACAGACTCAGAGTATTGAAACATTTTCAGAACCAAGTACTTCCCTAGAGGAAGGGATGCCAGCAGGGAAGGCAGAGAAAGAACACTCAATGAGGTGTAGTGGTAGCAGGAAGTAAGACCTTACAGATACTCTAGCCTCCTCTTCCACCTGGATGCATAGCATATGTACATTGGGAGGTGTTATTCTATGGTAACATTAGAGAATTGATAGATTTTCTGAAGGATAAGATATAGTAGGGTAGCGAATGAAAAGGTAGTGAAGGAATCAGAAATAATAAAGATAGGAACACATTGCTCTTATATAATATATACTAATGGCTCAGTGCACAAAATTTGTGCACATTAAAAGGGAATTAATTAGAGGAAATATTTAAATATTGCTATTTGCCCTTTCTCTATAATAGAAGTGTCAGAGATGAAAGAAAATTAGTAAAATGAAATTAGTAATATGAAAATCTTTCTCCTGTCAGAGTCTAGGGCATGTTGTGGGACCCAGAGTCAGATCCCTGCCCACCCACATGCACCTCAAAATCACGCAAGACCCAGACCCAGCTGGTCCTACCCACATCGGGCAAGCAAGATCCAGACCTGGCCAGCCCCACCCATCAAGCCCCACCAGACATGGGCACAGCCTTAGGTCCCTTAGCCTGGCACCAGGCAGAGGGCACACTCTCAGGTCTCCTGGCCCGGCGCCAGGTGGGGGGTGTGGCCTGAGGTCAACTGTCCAGCCCCGCTGGGTGGGGGGCATGGCCTCAGGTCCCCTGGCCTGGCACTGGGGCTGGGGGGGTGTGCCTTGAGGTTCCCATCAAGCCGTACCCGGCAGGGTGTGCTGCCTGAGGTTCCATGGCCCAGTGCTGGGGCGGGGGCTGTGGCCTGAGATCCCCAGTCAAGCCCTGCTGGGTGGGGAGCACAGCCTCAAGTCCCCTGCCCTGGCCCGTCTCTGCACAGCCTCAGGTCCCTGCTGATTGCTCATTTTGGGAACCTCATCTCTGCTTTGGGTGTAGCCATCTTGTGTTATGGGAACCCTGCCTCCGCTGTGGGTGCAGCCATCTTGTTATGGCATGAGGGTTAATTTATATATTACCTCTTTAGTATATACGACTAGAGGCCCAGTACATGAAATTTGTAAACGTGGGGAGGAGGTATCCCTCAGCCCAGCCTGCACCATCTCTAATCTGGGACATTCCTCTCACAATCCAGGACTGCTGGCTCCTAACTGTTCACCTGCCTGCCTCCCTGATTGCCCCTATCTGCTTCTTCCTGTCAGCCTGATCACCCCCTAACCATTCCCCTGCCAGCCTGATCGATGCCTAACTGCTCCCCAGCCAGCCCGATTGCCTTTAACTACCCTCCCTGCTGGCCTGGTCACCCCTAAATGCCCCCCCCCCTGCAAGCCTGGTCGCCCCCAACTGCCCTCCCCTGCTGGCCCTGTCACCCCTAACTGCTGTCCCCTGTGGGCCTAATCACCCCTAAATGCTCTCTCTTGCCAGCCTGGTCACCCCTAACTGCCTTCCCCTGTTGGCCTGGTTGCCCCCAACTGCCCTCCCCTTCAGACCTGGTCCCTCTCAACTGCCCTCCCCTAAAGACCTGCCCCCCTCCACTGCCCTCACCTGCAGGCCTGGTCCTTCCCAACTGCCCTCCCCTGCAGGCCATCTTGTGGCAGCCATCTTCTGTCCACATGAAGGCAGCCATCTTTGACCACATGGGGGTGGCCATCTTGTGTCTTGGAGTGACGGTCAATTTGCATATCACTCTTTTATTAGATAGGATAGTGTATAGTAAGTGCTCAACACTTTTTTGATAAATGAACAGAAGGATCCTAAATAATAAAGAGGTAATTTGCAAATTGACCCTCACAAGATGGCTGGCTGCCTATGGCCAGATTGGCAATGGGGGTCAGTAAGGGATGACTAAGTGACTGAACAAGCAGGCTGCATAGGGCGACCAGGCCGGCAGGGGGTTAGTGAGGGATGACAAAATGACTGAAGAAGCAGGCTGCGTGGGGCGACCAGGCAGGCAGGGGGGGTTAGTGAGGAACAACCAAATGACTAAACAGGTAGGTTGTGTGGGGGTAACAAGGCCAGCAGCAGGGGGCAATTAGAGATGACCAGGCCAACAGGGGAGGACAGTCAGGGGTGATCAGGCCAGCCCACAGAGGCAATGAGGGGCAATCAGGCCAGCAGAAAGGGGGCAGTTAGGGACTACCAGGCAGACAGATGAGTAATTAGGAGCCAGTAGTCCAGGATTGTGAGAGTGATGTCCAACTGGCAGTCAGACATCCCCCAAGGGGTCCCGGACTGGAGAGGGTGGAGGCTGGGCTGGGCTGAGGGCCACCACCCCCCCCATGCATAAATTTTGTGCACCAGGCCTCTAGTAACAATATAAGAATCCAAGAGGGAAAAGGTTTCAATAACAAGTTAGTTAATGGTTTAGCATGCTTAAAAAGGCTATTGATCAAAGCTGGTTTCCTTGGCTATCTGGGACAGGATGCAGGTTAAGCCAGTCTTATGTACTAACACAAAATAAGCCTGACTTCTAATTCCTACCTCTAGGAAAAGCTGACCTGGTTCTTTTCTTCAATAAAGATTTCAATGAGTAGGAATAGGGAATTCCTACTACATGTCACTACATTTCCAAAATAAAAATATAAAATTAGAATAGGAGCAAGATTTTTCATAGATTACAATGATGCTAGTTCAACTGTTATTTCTTTTCTGTTACCTATATTAAATGTGTATTCTATTAATTCTAAACTTGTACTGTTGTTTCCACTTTATATTAACTTCTTGTTGATATCTATAAACTCTTATGTTGGATACTATAGGTGATTTTAAAAATGTAAGATCTGGCTCTGGCCTCAAGCATTATGTAACTGGACCAATAAATTATAAGCTTCTTGACATTAGGAATCATATTTGACATTCCCTTTTTTCCTTGCACAATAACACACACTGCAGAACTAGTTTTTCCCTGTCCTCTGCATTGCACCATTTGGTAAGCCAAATGGTGTCCATCTAGCCATTTCTGTATGACTTGGACAAAACATGCTGCTTTCTGAGGCTGACAGTGACATTCTGAAGGTATTAGTAACTATAATTTCAGCTTGTTGAAGGTGGAAGTTTTTGTAAAGGTCAGCCTGTCAGTAAATAGCATGCCACCCTATTCTTTCAAGATTATAAGAAACTTCTTTTTTTTATACTTAAAGAAAAAGAGTATTGGGGAACTACTCAGTTGTCTCATCATATGTATTTAAATCAGATCTGGGGGGATAAGGTATAATTTACTTTAAACATTTATTCCCATAAATCTATGAGAGCAGGGAACTGAGATTTTTCTTGCTTGTTGATTTCACTCTCCATTATATTTTAGCAGAGAAAACCTAGCCTTGGGATGAAAATGTGAAGCAGAGATTCTTAGCAAATCTGAAAAGTGGAGCAAAGATTAGACTTAAGAATTAAAGGCAATTCGTTTTTCTTAAAGCTGCTACTTAATTCTGCATTCGTATGAATTGTTTTTAGATTAAAAGCTCATAGGTAAGGCAGAAGCATTCCCTTTTTGGAATATACAGTTGCCTTTACTAAGCCATATCTAGCCTTTCAAGACTAAATTTATTAAGGACTGACACATGACTTACAATCTCCTTTTTACCTTAAATCCTGCCCTCATACAGAATGAATTCATCACCCAAGTAGATAGCCATCCAAGCATCAGCCTCACATTTCCTTGACATGATGTCTCCAGTGATCTTCAGCCACTTGCTTATGTTCTCTCACCCTGGAACTTGTCATACACCCAATCTGTTTCACCTATAACCTTGTAAATGCAGCCTTCATATTCTCTGTCCAGAAGTTCCATCCTAGCTTTCTCACTCAGTTACTTCAGTACAACCATCCTCAGTTTCCTGAATCCCATTTCCAGTACTCTTCCCCACCTCTTCTTCAGCCGCTCACCCTTCTCAGATTTCTCTGACTTGGAACCTCCAGTCACAGTTTTCTTTCTTCTCCCTATCAGTCTTCTCCTGCCTTCACTTCCTTTGATCTCCAGCTGCATTCTATTTTAAATTACTTTACCACTCTCTTGCCAGGAACCACATCTCCTTTGCCTTGTTGATTTCCTATCACTAATCTGGCAAAACACCAGCTCTAACTGGGTGCCTATACCCAGATTGCTATGTGCATCCAGACAGAAAAAGTAACATTGCTGTGCAGATTTGCATTTAATATTGCACAGTCAGGACCACAAACTTCAGTTAGATCACTTTCCATACTGTTGGGAAGGGAAGGTTATCCTTATAATGTATTAGTCTCTACCATCTGAACCTCACATTCGATATGCCAATGCAAATTAATATTTGATCAGTCAAAAAGAACATGTCTCAAACGTAATGGAATGAAATGAATTAAAGGAAAATCATTCTTAGGAATATTTACCCTTTTCAGAGAGGCTTTTGTGAATCCAAGTAGACTTTAGTTGTTGTAACTCAGGTCCAAGAGCCTTAGGCTCAGCTCCCTTTCATTCTTGCCTTTCCCAGTTTCTGCTTTCCCTCATTTCTGACCACACAGATTTTATAAAAATATCCTTTCCCTCTTGTTTGGATGGGAACAATGATGGGTACTGTTAGGAGTTTCCCAACTTACCTGCTCTGTGACTTTGGGCAAATTACTATCTGAAACTCGGTTTTCTCATCTGTAATATACAGATGATAATATTGGTACCTACCTCACAATGTTGTGAGGTTGAACTACATATATTAAATGAGTTAATATCTTAGAATTGGTAAGCACTCAGTAACTGTAAGTTATTATCATTTAGAGCAGTGGTTCTCAACTTTTCTAATGCTGTAACCCTTTAATACAGTTCCTCATTATGAAAATAATCATAAAATTATTTTTGTTGCTATTTCATAATTGTAATTTTACTACTGTTATGAGTCGTAATGTAAATATCTGTTTTCTGATGGTCTTAGGCGACCCTGCTAGCGGTTCTCAACCTGTGGGTCGTGACCCAGAGGTTGAGAACCGCTGCTGTAGAGCCTAAGACCATCGGAAAACAGATATTTACATTACAATTCATTAACAGTAGCAAAATTACAGTTATGAAGTAGCAACGAAAATAATTTTATGGCTGGGGGTCACTACAACATGAGGAACTATATTAAAGGGTCGCAGCATTAGAAAGGTTGAGAACCACTGATTTAGAGGCAGCTTCTCTATTTCCTAAAATACATTTATTCATTAACAAGAAGAGTATAATGATGAAAGCTAGGAGCTATTAAAATTCCATTGATTTGGATGTAAAAAGCAGACTTTTAGAATTGCAAAAGACCCAGGAAATTATTTAGACCATTGGCAGAATCCCTTATGATTCTTAGCTATTGTTATCCAGACCCTCCCTTCTCACATCTACCAAGTCATAATGTCCACAGGCAATTCCAGTGCAGTCTTTCTCACAAGAATCACTGAAATTTTATGTCTTCAGCTTTTATGATGAGGAAATTGAGAATTAGAATAAATGACTTTATCTAAGACCACACAGAGTAAGTGAGATCCTGGCTACCTAGCTCCTTGCTAAGTATTCTTTTTATTTTTCTATATCTCTTGCTAAATATATTAATTTTTAAAGGAATTGATATGGTAGTTTATCCTCTGTCAGTAATATCAGGAAGAATAATATAGACTTTAAAAGAGTACATAATTCAGCATTTAATTTAATTTCCAAATAACAAAATTTATTTTACAATCCATGCAGAGGACTATTGCACATTTACAATAGGATTTAAAGTGAATTTTGCTGTGCTTTTCATGTGGACATTAGTCTTTGCCACAATGCTTGCTAATTAGTACAAGGAAATGCTATGTGTGGCAGACAGCTGCTCAACCCAACCTCACACACTGACAGGCAAACAAATTCTGTTTAGGGCAATGTAGCTGTAGGAATTAAACCCTTTAGAGCTCTCAGCAATAAAATATGCATTTCTTCTATTTAAGATTTTTTTTGTTTTACTTTTTTAAGTTTTGGGATTTTTATTTTAGAAATCTGTATAAAATATTCTTGGGATTTTTGCAGTCTATGAACAGAACAATTAATGAAGAAAAGTCAGTGGTTATTAGGTATAGTGTTCTTATGGTTTTACTGATTGGTATATTAAATGTCTAAAAAATATCACAAAAATTCTTGAGTTTTTGTATTTGGTATTGGGTACTGTGATATTATATTAAATATTTTCTTTTTATTCATAATTTAGAGGAATAAAAAATATATTAGAATTTAAATGTGAACTTGTGCAAATTTGTGAATCAGATTAAGGTGACAGGGCAGAAGCAAGAAAATGGAGCTCAGATTAAACCTACCTCTCAAAGTAGGTCTATTTATATTTCACTATATTTGCTATTACAGCATGTGTGTTTCTTTGCTAGAAATGATAAATGGCTGCCAACCCAACTTCTGATTCTTAGGCAACTCCATTTTACTAACACTTATTTGGCTGGTAAATGCTGTGTACAAGCCCCTAAAGAAGTTCATCATCCCAGATCCCCATTAGCTTATTATTAAACTACTGTTGCTTCTTCTGTATCTTTGCCTGATTCCATACCCTTTGCTCTATACTTCATCTCAGGTTCAATCTTTGGATCTTTTTACTTGATGCTTATTTTTTATTTCATAGCACTTTATTTTCTGTTTAACCTGATCATCTTTGGTTTTGACTCACCTTCCAGATCCAAGCTGCCACGTTTTAGACCCCTTGAGTTCAGCAGTTCAGGAATTCCTGGTGTAAGCCACTGGCTGCTACCTCAAGGGAACCAGTCTCAAACTCTAGCTCCACATCGATTTAATCATCTATTCAACAGACTTTACTCATCACTACTATGTGTAAAGCACTAAACTCCTGGCTATTAAAATCTGGTAGGACAAATAATGCTACTGTACAATGATAATTTAAGAGGCATGTATTTAACTCTTAGGATGTATGTATACAAACAAGACATTAACAAAAGCTTCAAATAGAAAGATACTTAACCAGGGAATTAAGGTATATGGGGTACAAGGGAAAATGACCAATAAGAGCCTAGGATGGTGGGTCATGGATTAAAAAGATTGAGAGCATTTATAGGTATAACTAGACTTTGAATGTAGGATAGGATAGACTCCATAGAAGAATGACATTCCAAAAAGTGGAACCAAAATAATAAAAGCACAAAAAATAAGTTATGTTAAAGAAAGCCTATTCACCTAGATTGGTTGACAGTATATGGAGAGGAAGAGTGCCTGAGAAAATTGGTTGGAACCAGGTTATAGAAGACTTTGAATACTGAAGAGTTTAGAGTTGGCAAGCATGTACTGGGAAGTTGGAAGGTTTTGAGCAAATAATTGGCTTGATTTAGCTGTGGTATACAGAAAGGATTTGTTAGTGAGAAGATAGGGAGACAGAGATTGCAGAACAGGAAATCAGTTAAGAGACAGTACCAGTTTATGTACTAGGTGTATTGGTTAATAATAGCAGATTTTATAATCAAAGAAAATACAATAATTTCAAGAGAAACATCAAAAGTGTTTTATTCAAAGTAATGTTGATTGCTAGATACACATTTCCCCCATTTTTTCAGATAATTTGCGGATACCGTCCTAATAGAACTTTTCATGTTTTGAGGCAAACCATTCAGAAACCCAATTTTCCACTTCTTTGTATGTTTTGAAGTGCTGCTCAGAAAGTGCGTGTGCCAACAATTGGAACAAATGGTAATCTAAAGGAGCATGGTCCAGTAAATATGGTGGGTGGGTTCATACTTCTCAGGCAAGATCTTTTAACATGTCTTTAACTGGTTTTGAAGTGTGTGATGGTGCACTATCATGAAGTATCAAAATTACTTTGGTGTGTCTTCTGCTCCATTCTGGTTGTTTCACGATCAAAGTGTGGTTCAAATTGATTATTTGTTGTTGGTAGCGATCAGTATTAACGGATTCATCTGGTTTTAGAAGCTCATAATACACCATACCTTCCTGATCCCACCAAACACAGAGCATTGTCTTCTTTCCAAAGCAGTTTGGCCTTGCAGTCGATTTTGATGGTTGACCTGGATCAACCCATGATTTTATGCATTTGGGATTCTCAAAATAAATCCACTTTTCATCGCCACTCACAATTCAATGCAAAAGAGACTAGACTTTCTTTCGTGCCGTTGAAGTAACATTTTACTGATGACTTTACAGTTTTCCATTTGTTTTTCATTCAGTTGATGTGGCACCGATTTTCCTTCCTTTAAAATCTTTCCCATTGCTTATAAATGATCAGAAATTGTTTGCTGAGCAACATTTAATCTTTCTGCAAGTTGTTTTTGAGTTAGACACACAATAATGCTTGTAATTGTTGGTCTCTTCAAACTTTTTCGGTTGACCTGGACTTCTTTGTCTTTCACATCGAAATCATCACTTTTAAAGCATTTAAACCAGCGTTCACAAGTATCTTGAGATGGGGCATATTCACCATAAGCTTTCCGAAATATTCAGCAGCACTTTTCTTCAAAATAATGAATTAAAACTTCCCACAATTGCTTTTTTTTGGCACAAAATTTGACATTTTTAAGTGTAAAAATATCTATGATATTAAACATCTTCAGTAAATTTGACATATGAACTTTTGAAGCTTGCTGTCAATACAACAAAATAGCATACATATCAAATAACATATATATCAATATATGTGTAACTCCATCTATTGAAAAAAAATCTGCATTATTAACCGATACACCTAGTATATCTTGTTTTATTGCCCTTCACTTCATTGTGCTTCTAGATGTTGAATTTTTTACAAATTGAAGGCAAAACCCTCTACCTGCAAAAAGATTAATACTTGCTTTAGCCCTAACCGGTTTGGCTCAGTGGATAGAGTGTCGTCCTGCGGACTCAAGGGTCCCAGGTTCGATTCTGGTCAAGGGCATGTACCTTGGTTGTGGGCACATCCCCAGTGGGAGGTGTGCAGGAGGCAAATGGTTGATGTTTCTCTCTCACTGATGTTTCTAAGTCTCTATCCCGCTCCCTTCCTCTCTGTAAAAAAAAAAAAAAATCAATAAAATTTATTAAAAAAAAATACTTGCTTTATTGTGATACTCACTTTATTGTGGTGATCTGGATACAAACCCAAAATATCTCTGAGATATGCCTGTAATATAAAGTAGGGAAGGCCTGGAGATAAAGACTTTATTCATTTCATTAAGTGCCAACTACGACCTAGATGCTGGTGATAAAATGAGGACTAGGTCCTTGTCACAAGGGAATTTTTATTTAATTTTAATTTTAATTTTAAATACGTTTGGATTTCAGAGAGAAGAAGGGAGAGAGAGAGGCAGAAACATCAATGATGAGCGAGAATCATTGATTGGCTGCTTCCTGCATGCCCCCTACTGGAAATCAAGCCTGAAACCCAAGCATGTGTCCTGACTGGGAATTGAACCATGACTTCCTGGTTCCTGGATCAACTCTCAACTACTGACCTACTCTGACAGAGCCATGAGGGAAATTTTAGTCTAATGAAACATTGATCTCTTAAAGGCTCTTAGAGAGGTCCTATGCAAAGTTTTGGGACTACTCTGACCCTTGCCTTGATTACTAATGTGCTCATTTAACCATGAGATGTATTCCCTGCTTCCTAAAACTACTTTTCTATTTTATGAGTTTGCTAAGGTAAAAGTATCCCAACCACTTGTACATAAAAAAAAAAGCAATTTTTTTTTTTTTTACTTAAAACAAGATAAGACAGAAACATACCAGAAAAAGAAGAAAATGATATGTGTTTTAAAGAGATAACTAAAGATGATGTGGAGAATGACTTGGAGGTTAGATTAGGGGCTAGAAAACCAGTTAAGAGGTTGTTGTAATAATCCACTCACTTGATTATGAGATCCTGAAGGAGAAGAGCATGAAAGAAGAGAAATCTTCTTTGGTGGCTACTTCCACAATAATCCTTTCTATTGCTTTTATCTGGCACAACTGAGGGATGGGTAGGGAACTCTCATTTAAAATTGAATCTTGAACAGAGAGAATCAACAACACAAAAAACTCTGTTTACTTCTTCAGACTTGGAGGTAATGTTCTTGTTCCTACTGTCAAGTCGTCTCTTTTCTGGTTCCTTTCTTATTTGGAGCACAGTTTACCAGCCTTCCCACCGATTCTGTGAGCTCCCTCATAATTCTTGCTTTTGCTTTAGTTAGCCCAAATTGGTTCTTAGAGCTTACAAATAAAAACTTCTTTAGAGATCAATCAAAGAGCTTGTATGCATATGTATATAACCCTTGGACACAGACAATAGGATGGTGGAGGCTTGGGGGTGATTGGAGGTGAGCTATAAGGGGTCAATGGGGGGAAAAGGGAGACATATGTAATACTTTCAACAATTCTGAAAAAAAAACACCTATTTGACCCTGTATGTGATGTTTGAGATACCTGTGGGTAACCAGGTATAGACTGGTAGTTGGAAATATGAAACTAGGATAGTAGTTCTCAAAGTGGTACATCAGCATCACCTGAGAACTCACCTCCCCCCAGATTTACTGAATATGAAAGTGAGGCCCTAGCAATCTGAATATTAGCCTTCTGGGTGGTTCTAATGCACACTATCTACTTTGAGAACCAATTAAATTAGAGCTTAAAAGGGAGATTGGGGTGGAGATAAATACATGTGAGTCAAATATATGATAGCTGCTGTTGGGAGAAAGAATAAAATCCCAGAAGAGCGAGAGAGAAAAGGTGAACCCTCGAAGTAGATGAAACGAAGAAATTGAGATGAGTGCAATACAATCAAGGAGAGGAAAATTTAACTGAAGTACCAGGTGATCTAGTTTCAAGAATTGTACAGAGGCCATAGTGGATGAGGACAGAGCTGAAGCTATAGGATTGACCATTAGGAGGTTTTTGGTGTCATTTAAGAGAATGGTTCAGGTAACAAGAATAGGTGATGAGAAAGTAGAGGCCGAAAAAATAAGGGGGAAACATGCAGCAGTTTGGAAGTGCAATAAAGAAATTTGAGATAGTAAGCCAAAGAGAGGTTTTTCAGGATAGATATTTCATTTAGTTTTTATTGCATAACAAACACTCCAAAACACAGTAGCTTGAAAGAGTAATTATTATTACCGTTCACATGTCTAAGAGTTGACTAATCTCAGCTGGCTTTCTTCTGCATCTGCAAGCCTACTAGGCTGGACTCTGTTTTATTTACCTGTCATCCTCCTCCTGGGACTGTCTGGCACGTGTAGACATATATTTCTCATGGAGATAGGAGAACAGTTTTAAGAGGATAAACAGAAACTAAGCTGCAAATTGACACACAGGCACTTCTGCCTTATTCTATTCTGGCCAGAGCAGGTCATATGGCCAAGCCCAATTGCAAGGGGTAGGGAAATAGAATTCACCTTCTTCGTGAAATTTCAGAGTGACATGGCAAAAGGCATGGGGGTTCATGGAGGGGTGAAGAATTGGGACCATTAATAGCATAGTGGGGATGACCTGAGCATGTCTGAAAGTAAAAGGGAAGAGATGTGTAGAATGAAGAAGAAAATGTAATAAAGAGAAAGATCAACGCCATTGATCAGAGAATTAACCTTTGAAAAAAGGAAGGGCACTTCTGGGAATGGAGAGAAAGGGATTTGAATAAATTAGATTTAGCAGATTAAAATACAAGATGCTCAGTAAAATTTCAATTTTGGGTAAACAATGAATATGTTTTAATATTAAGTATGCTTTATACAATAGTTGGTAGGCTCTCAGTTCATAGTTCACTATTTTTTTATTTGAAATGCATTTGAATATCTCTATAATGCAATATTTGGGACATATTTATACTAAAATACGATTCTTTATTTTATTTTAAATTCAAATTTAATTGGGCATCCTGTATTTTATCTGGCAACCCTATTTTAGGTGAATTTTAGATAAATCCATAGTAAAATAATTAACAAAGGGATAGATGGGTGCATTGGGGATTTAATCCTAGAAGTTTGGAATAGCTGCTGTGGATGCTGCTACATGTCAGTGAAAGGATTGCTGAGCAGAAATGGAGGCCCACTTCACAACAGGCAGTATGAATTTTTCTTGGATTAGATCAGCAGTAATATTTCACTGCTGGAAGCAGCAGTAGTAACAGAAATTGCTGATACAGGTGACCATGTTGTTTTGACTTCACCAGGAAAGGACTGGGCATAATTGAAGTGACTAGGGGTCTAGTTTGTACCGGGAAGCAGGTAAAACCAGAGTGTAAATTGTAGAAGATGAACAGTGAATTAAAGAGGTGAAAGTTCACAGAGAAGAAGTAGAATTTACAATATGGGAAGAACAGTTCTATGTGATTATGGGATTAAAAATCCAATTTTACATTACACAACTGGAGCTAAATTAAAGGCAAGAGCTCTGGAGACAAGGTTTTAAGTGAAATAAACCATACGAAGTGCCTAGAACAGTACATCTGGTACACAGTGAGCTCTCAAATGTTTGTTTTATTAATTTAAATACTATTTACATGTATCCATAATTAATAAATGTGCGAGCTTTTGAGAATATTATTTTAAAGACAAATGGCAAGTATACATTGTGTTTTTCACCTTAGCTAACAATTGCTGTTTGGTAAATACATACACAGTTAACTATCTGTTGAAGTTGGAGCTAATGCAACCTTTATCATTTAAGATTGTTTTCTTTACAGTTATTATAAGAAAATAATTATCATTCTCAAGTCATATGTGTCTCCTCCTTTCCCCCTAGGTAACCATGCTTGGGGATTTTCATAGTTTGAGTAATTCCTCTGAGCTCTGCCACCCAGCAAGTTAAAGAGGCCAAGATTCCTCGTGGGGCTATGGTTCTGGGAATGTGAGAGGCTTGTTTTCATGAGATCTGCACCCTGGCCTGGCCTCCTGTTAGGACCTGTTGCATTGGTGATTGTATTGTTTTCAGTTTCTTCCATCTTACACAGATGGAAGATTTTTGAAAAGTGAACATTTTATGGGAATGTTTTGGTTATACAAAAAAAAGGAAAAAAATTAAAAGGATTTTAAAGTAATTACTTGTGTCATAGTTTCCTCTTTTGAAATAAATGAAAGTATTAATTGATACTGTCTGGAAAGAAAATGAATACCAAGGAAATGGCTATGTGCTGAGTGTTTTAAAATAAGTTAATGTTGTCTGTTTGAATGGAGCCTTCTAAGGAATTATTACAGTCTCAGGCACAATCAACTTAAATGCATTCTTTATCTTTAAAAGGAAGCAGAATAGGATCGTTGAGTAAATCACATGTGTTCATAGTCTTGTCTGGTGTAATCATATACTACACAAACACATTATTCTCTAGTCAGGAGGGCAAGGGGACATTTGAAGCAGGATTTGCCCTTGCGGAGACCTTTTTTGTTTAAAGAATAGTGCAGTAAAAGACCACACAGTGGAAAACAACAGAAAATATCTTCCATGACTCCTCCACCATTATACTTTCTCATTCTCCTTGGTTCTCTAAGGACATCTGTTGTAACAATTATTTTGTAAAACTCATAGGTACATAGCAGAGGGCATATCATATTTCATTGATTATTTTTGTCTACGATAATTATTACCCTCATATCATGCCATTGTATGTTTTGAAAATATTTTGTTTATAAAAGATACAAAGGGATATTATAGAAAATTTATTAGTTAACTAGATATCTAAAGAATGAATGTTTTACCTCTTGAGTTTAATAAAAATTTATGTTAGGAATTCTAATAGGCTTTTTAAGCTACATCTTGAAGAGGGAAATCTAAAAAGAAACTTAAAAAGAATTTAATTTTACTTTTAATATTAATTACAATGGATTTTTTTTAAATATTACAGACATTTGAAAGACATTTTTAATTATAAGCAATAGTACATGATATGAGACTTCATAGATTTCAAAATAGGTTCCTTATTTAAAAAGTTTTAAACATTCTGATAGCTGGTTTGCAGTCTATATTATACATGCAATTCAAAATGCAAGTTTTTACTTATTTCTTGTTGTTATTGATCCTCTCCTGATGATTTTTCCTTCTATTCCTTTTCAGAAAGAGTAGAAGGGAAGGAGAGAGGGAGAGAGAGAGAGAAACATCAATTTGAGAGAGACATCGACTGGTTGTCTCCCACACAGGCCCCAACTCAGGGCAGGGAGCGAACTGGAAACCCAAGTACCTCACCTTGACCAAGAATCAAACCCACAACCCTTTGGAGCGTGAACTAATGCTCCAATCACTGAGCAACGGCTAAGGGAAGTTTTTATTTCTTATTAGGGTTTTTTATATTGCCTCTCGGTTTTGCCCTAGGTTGATCTTTGGGGATTTTTGAAATTTATGTTTGAAGGGTATTTTAAAAATCCTTTTTATTATGAAAAATTTCAAACATATACAAAAGTAAAGCAAATAGTATGATGGACCCCCCAGGTTGTTTGAGCTTTAAGTGATATGTTAGTGCAAGTACTACATTTGTTAATGCAATTATTCAGAAACTCAAGCAATGCTTGTGGCTTAATGCACACTTGAATTTGTGTAAATCAAATTTTAAAAAATATCCAATCATTTCTCAACCTATGACAGATTATATTTCAAATATTTGTTGGTGGTCAGCCAATTTTTTGATCTATAAATGTTTTTCTCATAGAAATAATCTTAAAATGGCCATCAGCTTTTTAGGCCAACTCTCAGTAACTTATTTAATTCTCAGTTATGGGAAACCTGCACACCAATTTCAACATAATTTCAATGAGAAAATTCCTCCTTTGTAATTGGAATACAGGAATTGGAATACCATTATCAGCAATCTTTCTTTGAATGAATACCTCCTTTGTGATTGGAATACCACCACCAGCAATCTTTCTTTGAAGAATGGGGGATAAATGAATTGGGAGTCGAGATCTCCTATAACAGGGACTCATGTCCATGATGAGTCCTTACTTCTCTCTGCAAAACTAGCAGGAACTCAGAGAAGGCAGTGGGACTGTGTGGGGGGATGGGAGTGCACTCCTACATACCATTCTGAAATTATTTACCATTTCTTCTGCCAGTGAAGTTTGGTTTTATGCTTTTTAAAAAACTTTCACCTGAGGATATGTTTGTTTTTTATTCTAGGGAGAGAAAAGTGTGTGTGTGGGGAGAGAGAGAGAGAGAGAGAGAGAGAGAGAGAGAGAGAGAGAGAGAGGGAGAGAGAGAAACATCCATGTGAGAGAGAAACATCGATATGTTGCCTCCTGTACCTGCCTTGATAGAATCAAACCCACAACCTAGGTATGTATCCTGATCTGGAATTGAACCCACAATCTTTTAGGATATGGGAAGATGATACAACTAACTGAGCCACCCAGCCAGGGCTGGTTTTGTGCTTTTTTTTTTTTTTTAAGACCTATTTATTTAAAAGAGAGAGAGGAAGGAAGGAAAGGAGGAAGGAAGGAAAGGAGGAAGGAAGGCCAGCTGGCGTGGCTCAGTGGTTGAGCATCAACCTGTGAACCAGGAGGTTGAGGTTGGATTTCTGCTCAGGGCACATGCTTGAGTTTCGGCATGTAGGAGGCAGCCAATGATTGATTCGTTCTCGTTGATGTTTCTATCTCTCTCTCCCTCTCCCTCCTCTCTTAAATTAATAAAAAAAAAATTTTTTTAAAGGAAGAGAAGAAAGAAGTTAGGAAAAGAAACCTTCCTTTATAACAGAAATACTCTGTTGTATTTAAAGTTCACATTTTACAGACTTTTTAAAAAGTAGGCTTCTGATTATTTCTTCTTTGAGTAAGCCTCTGACATAGGAGGAAATTATTTTCATTAGCTAAGATATGCCTAAGACAAGAAAAGAGTCCTGACTATTGAAACAAAATTGAATATGAACATAGGTACTAAAATTCCAGCCAGCTAAAATCAAGTTGTTGTAATAATATTTATGGTGAACCTATAAGTAGTACATAGTAACTATTCAGAGTATCTGGAAATGACATGAAAGCAAGAAGATGAAAATAGACTCCAGTGCTTTTGTCATGCCAACCTATACTTTCACTTTTTCTTCCCAATTGATCTTAAATTCCTATTTATCCAGCATCCTTCTCCAGATAAGAACTTGGAGCCACACTTCGAATAATTACTTATAATGGGTTAAATCTGAAAATAAAGAAACATCAGTTGTATACATTTTGGGGGACTTACCCTGTATATAAAGCAAGAGGAGTAGAGCAAGTGCTTTATGGATAGAGCAACAGCGGCAAGATTCAGAAAGGGTGGAATAGTTGAAAAAGCCAACTCAGAGTTAGGAACTCTAAATATTACAATGTTTTCTGACCCTGAGACAGTCATTTACCCTCCGAGGATAATGAATGATTAGCAAAATGAATGATTGATATCAATCAGTCCTATTCCTTCTAGTTCTAAAAATCCCATCTGTGAATAGTCACCCAGATTCAGATGATAGTGTGGTGTGGCTATTATTCTGTCAGCTAATAGACTAGTAGGCCTCAATCTTACATCCCACCTCCCAAGAGAGTGTGTATGCTTGTGAGAGACATGATAGCAGGCCCCCAAAGCTAACCAGCCTCATTTTCTGGAGGGAGTAATGCCAGCACCCTCTGAACAAAGAGAACCAGGCATACTTTGTGATTAGTCCACTGCAGGTACCACAGCGTGGCATGCCATAGCCTCACTACTGACACGTACCCCTTTAGATAAAGAGTGTGTTAAGAACTGCATTAATGGGGCACTTTATATACGTTCCTGTTTTAATCCTCACAGTCACCCGAGGAAGGGTATTGTCCTCATTTTACAGTTGAGGAAATTTCCCAAGACTGTCAGAGATGGAACTATTGAATGGTAAAACTGGAATCAAACCTACTATTGAAGGGAATAAACCACAGATCTCTTATTTGAACCTGCTCACCAAACTAAGAGAAAGAAACAAAAAAACCTTCTCCGGAAGGTTTTGACATTCACCAGTAAATCCAGCAGGACTGCTTCTTTCCATGACTAACTATATAAGTGCATATCCTATATAATAAAAGCATAATATGCAAATCAACCAAATGGTGGAACAACCAGTCAACAGGGGACGGGGCCAGCGAGCAGGCAGCGCCAGGCCAGCCAAGGCGCATGCCAGTGGGCAGAAGGAGGGAACGGTGATGGAGGGTGGTGACCAGCAGCAGCAGGGCATCGTCCCCTAATGGGCCTGTCCAGCTGCTTCCCGCAGAGGGAGTCTCGGCGGCAACAGTGGTGGGGTGATGGGGGCCACCCTCTGATCGCTTGTCCTATGGCCTCCCACAGAGGGAGGCCAGACTGCGGCTTAGGCCCGCAGAAAATCCACTGAGGACTCCTGGACTGTGAGAGGGCACAGGCTGGGCTGAGGGATACCCTCCAACACACAAATTTTTGTGCACAGGGCCTCTTGTAATGGAATAAAAAAATAGTGGGAAGGAAAGCTAGGAAACATTGACTCATAAAAAATGTATCATATTAGAAATGTAAAAGTTACAAAAAATATTCAAAACAAAGTTTCATTGGTAAAAGAATTTGGATGCTCTCTCTGGAAAGTGCTTCTCAAACTTAATGTCCATGCAATCATGTAGAGCAGTGGCTCGCGAGCTGCAGTTTGCTGCTCTGTTGGCTAATGAATTTGCCAACCACTGGAATAGGGACTTAATCACAAGGAACAACAACAGCCTGTAATTATTGGAATCAAGAGCTAGGTCAGTGGTCGGCAAAGTCATTAGTCAACAGAGCGGCAAACCGTGGCTCGCGAGCCGCAGTTTGCCAACCACTGACCTAGAGTGCTTTTTGGGATATAGGTTCTGATTCCAAGGATTTGCTCCTGTCCACAGAGCACTTTCAGCATCAGACTCTAAAATTGCACTGTCAAAAGTGCAGCCACTAACTATCCAAAGTCAGCACTTGAAATGTGGCTAGTCCAAACAGATGTAAAATGTAAAAATACATTCTGGTGTTTAGAGACTTAACACAAAAAAGAATGTAAAATATCTTTACAATTGTTTTATGTTAATTTCATGTTGAAATGATATTTTTGGACATATGATATTAAGTACAATATATTGTTAAAATGAATTTCACCTGGTTCTTTTTACAAACAGTAATGTGGCTACCAGAAAATTCGAAGTTATATATGTAGCTTGTATTTTTGGCTTGTGTCATATTTTTATTGAACAATACTGATCTAGAATAACCATTAACAGATTTTACTTCTTAAATCAGCAACATAATGCAGGAAAGTGATTAATGACCAACTTTTGTATATTCACGTAAATATTCCTAGGTGTTCTTAAAATCTATAGGTGGCAGTTAAGACAAATAGAAATCATAGACTTTTAGGTCAGAAAAGGAACTTGGAGGTCATCAAGTTCAAACCTCTTGTCTTATGGAATTATTTATCAATTTGACAAAGATGTATTCAGGACCTAATATCTGTAAGTACTTACATGATAAGTGAGTAAGGTGAGGTGCTTCGCCTGCAGAAGCCACCGGTGGTGTCTGTAACAGCACCCCAGGAGACATGTTGACAGAGTGCTCTCAAACAGAGACAGAGGCAACACAGAGACTCAATTTCCTGAGGAAGAACAAGACAGTTCCACATAAGACAGGGTTTTTGGGGGGCTGCCCCCAGGTTTTACAGCTTCTGTTTGAAATTAATGATGCAAATAAGGCATTAGGATTAACTGTTTATTTAAATAATCAATGTAAATCAGGCTGTCCTTTCTAACAGAAAATAGATGCACTGCTATAAGAAAGCAAAGAGCCCTAGCCTGTTTGGCTCTGTGGATAGAGTGTGTGAGCCTGTGGACCGAAGGGTCCCAGGTTTGATTCTGGTCAAGGGCACACGCTTGGGTTGTGGGCTCAGTCCAATGTGCAGGAGGCAGCCAATCAATGATTCTCTTTCATCATTGATGTTTCTCTCTCTCTCTTCCTCTCTGAAGTAAATAAAAATATATTAAAAAAAAAGAAATTTAGACCAGAGAAACTGAAAATTTGAATGTGTCTGATGGTAGCAGAATGAAGTTGGAGTGGATCAGCAGCACAGTCAACATTCGATTGTGTATGCAAATGAGGGACAAGAATTGCTGAGATGATTAAAACCTGTGAATAAAACAGAAAGCTCATTTTAGTGATTAGTTTTTAAAAACTTATCAGAAATACTTTATACTAGAGGCATTTATGACTAAAATTTGCTTTTATTTGCATTACATTTCCTTTCTTTGAGGGAATAAAAAGAAAAAATTCTGATAAATAATAAAAGCATTTCAGTGAATTATGATTATTCTTGTTCCTTCAAGAAGTAGTATGGGCTGAAAATCTGAATAGCCCTTTAAATTATTTTTAGTTAAAATCTGAGTCTTCCCCATAATGGTTCAACTATTCATAATGTAGTATTGAAGGAATCCAGGCTACTTTGGCATGCTATTTTAACCTACAGAGAAATAACTTCAGAGGACAAGCTTACCTCATTACCTGCACAGATCCAAAGGCCCTGGTGATCATGGGTTGGATATCAACTGAATATTTGTGTCATTCATTTTTCAACCAGTATTTTTTAAATTGCCCATATGGGGAAAATCGAACCTATCTGAGAATGACTGGATGGGCCTTGCTCAAGAGTGAACAACTATCTGAAGTTAATTAAACTTGAAGTAAGGAGAATAAATAGTTCTGCTCCAAAATTGTAACTGTTTTCCTTTGCCTTTAAGAGTAATTGGGACATTCTTTTTAGAACCTTAAATGTTTGCTAGGAAACAGTGAATTAGTTTGGTTAGTTTTTGCGTTAGTTATACCAAAAAGTAGAGTGTATTGAGTGGCTGATTTTGAATTTTCCTAGTGATTTTTTAAAAAACTTCTCATTCCCAAACTTGAGCAGTAATTGTTTATAGGAAGTGACCTAATTTTCTAAAATAATACTTGAAATACACACACAAAGGGAAAATCCATTACCTCATTAAAAAAAAATAGGTCAGTTGTTAAGAATCTGTCCTTTGGATCAGTATGTTGGGGGTGCAGGAGATTCCCGTCTTGGAATACCTATCCTAAAGATCCCATAATAGAGGGATTTGGGCTGATGAGATATTTACAAAGGTTTGGATTCTGGAAACAAATATATACATACATGTAAATGTAGTTTAAAATGTGGTAATTTAGGTATGATTTTTTTTCTTGCAAATTCAGTGTTTTAGGATAATAAGAATGTTTTGGGAAAATCAACACACTGCTCATGTCTCCTAAAACACTGAGATTGCTTTTCTATTTCCTGAATTGCATCAATAGACAAAATATAAAATTATAATTAGTCTCCTTGTCACCTTATTGGAGCTTTTATGGACTTATAATTTGATGTATAGCATATTTATGATAAAACCTATATCCTTATTCATTTGAGATGATTTTAGTAGATGATATCTGCAGACAATGGAAAAACAACCACTTATGTTATTTAAGTTTTCCATGTCAGGTGGTCATTAGAAAGCTGCATGGATCTTTTTGAAAAAATTAGTAATATTCTAGTCTCTTAAAATAATGGTTTATCCCTGTATAACATTAATTTCTTCCTTAAAATTTGTCCTTCAGCTATGATTTTAGGGTAAAGGGAAATATACATAAATGCATTTAAATTTGTGATATGCTGATTTTTTAAGCAGTCTTGTAATAAAGAAAAAATTTAAAACACAAAACCTCAGTCTAATTTCTTCAAAAGTACGAGTTACAAATCTGCCAACATTCCATTCATTTAGCTTATATCTCCAAGACACACTACCCTTACTACAGGATAGATTTTTCTCTCTTGGAATACAATGCTATATAATAAAAGCCTAATATGCTAAGTGCCCAGTCGTCTGTCATCTGTTCAACCAAAGTGTAATATGCTAATGATATGCTAAGGCTGCTCAATTGCTTGCTATATCATGCACTGACCACCAGGGGGCAGATACCTTGACCATAGTTTAGCTTGCTGCTGGGGTCTGGCCCATCCCGACTGAACGAGATGGGCTGGACATGCCCTGGAGCCCTCCCATGATCACTTCCCAACTGGTCAACTTCCTGCATTTCCCCCAGCCCCAATTATGCACCAGTGGGTTCCTCAGCCTCGCCTGCACCCTCTTGCAATCCAGGCTGAGAGACCCCACCTCTCCAGTGCATGAATTCCGTGCACTAGGCCTCTAGTATGCATAATAAAGCAGGGTTGATGTTGATAATTACTTGAGTTCAAAATGATGTTTTCTTCATATATATATATATATATGAGCAAAATTTTTAGAGAACTGTTTCAAAAGTATCTTCGGTTGAAAAGACCAAACATGGCAAATTTAATCTACTCATTCTCTTACTCTCCCAATTCATTGTTTTATACCTTCTTCTTTTCAAGTCACCATCACCTCCTTCTTCATCTTCCTTTTAGTCCTCATTTTCTATTTTTCTAAGAAATGGGAATAATCAGAAAAGAACTTATATAGACCTCCCAACACCACCAACACCACGGTTACCTACTGGTATCTGTGCCCATATTCCATGCCCTCTTTCCTGTAACTAAGAATGAAATGCCCCTAGCTCCAAATCCCCGTGGTTTGTGCATCTTTTCCCCTACCTAAAGATAGAGATTCAGCAACTTTCTCCTCTCTCCAGCATCATCATTCCCACCCTCTCTATTGTCTGCTGGCTGAGAGTGTCTTTCTTTTGCTTTAATATTTGAAGGTTATATTATCTGGATAAAAAATTCTTAAGTTTTTGTTTTATTTTAACACATGTCTTCTAGCTTGCTTTGTTTCTGATGAAAAATCAGCAGTCATTCTTATCTCTGATCTCCTGAATGTAATGTCTTTTTCCTCTCTTCTGGCTGCTTTCAAGATTTTTCTTTTTATCATTGGTTTTCAGCAACTTAACTATCATATTCCTTGGTGTGGTGGTCCTGTGTTTATCCCTCTTGGGGTAAGTTTCTTCAAACTGTGAGTTTAGAGTTCTCATCCAATTTGGGAATATTTCAGTCTTCAATCTTTCTCTCTTCTGAATTATACTCCTTGATATTTTTCCACTGGTCACTGGATGTCTGTGTGTGTGGTGTTTGTTTGTTTGTTTGTTTGTTTTTCCTCCTCTGTGCTTCAGGTTGTATAATTTTCATTGCTTATTTTTCAGGTTCAGTTATCTTCTATAGTGTCTAATCTGTTAAGCCCACCCAATGAAATTAATTTTTTTTATTTCAAATAATGTATTCTCACACTCTAAAAGTTACATATATCTTTTAAAAATTATTTCATGTTTTTCTTTGCATCCTTGAACATATTTATAATGGTTATTTTAAAGTTCTTTTCTATCAATTCTTCTGTCTCAGTCAATTCTGAGTCTGTATTGGTGGATTTTATCCTGGTTATAAAGTACATTTCCTTGCTTCTTTACCTGTCTAATAATTTTTTTATTGGTGCTAGAAATTGTGATTATCATGATATCGAGTGTTTAGATTTTCTTGTCTTCCTTTCAGGAGTATTGTGTTCTAGCAGGCAGTTAATTTACTTGAAAACAGCTTGATCTTTCCAAGGCTTGTTTTTAAGTCACGTTAAGATGTTTTAGAGAGTAATGCTTGCCAACAGGTGGTCTATGAGGTACGAAAAGTTGGTGACTGCTGGTTTAAGGAAGCCTTTGGAACAGCAGTTGCCAACTGGTGGTCCACGAACCATTGGTAGTCTGTGAGGTCCTAAAGGTTGGCGACTGCTGGTCTAGAGCAGAAGTAAAGTTTTTCTTTAAAGGACCTGGTAGTAAGTATTTTAGGTTCTATTGGCCAATATGATCTCTTTGGCATATTCTTTTTTCCACCCACAGCCTCTAAAAATGTAAAACAAACAAACAAAAATATTTGCTTAAAAGCCATACAAAACAAGACTTAGGGTTGGATTTGGCCTGTGGGCCTGACTTGCCAACCCCTGTCCTAAAGAATTCTTTACTCTAGGGCTACGTTAGCCATGCATTTATAGTATGGCTTTCCTGAGGTCTTTATTAAGTGCCTGCTGTCAAGTCAGGGGAGTACTCAGTGTCTGAGATGTTACCCCTACTTGCAAACCAGCAAATGAGATTACAACAGTTGCCTAGATGCAACTTCTAGTTCAGAGACAGAAGACTTTATTATTCCGAGCACAGCAGGCATTCATGAGCTTCCTGTTCTTATGTTTTCCTTATCCCATCGAACCTCAAGACAGCTATGTGGAGTAGATCCAGTAGATGTTACACATACTAGTACAATGAGCCTGGATCACAGATGAGGAACCTAAACTTAGGAAACCTTTCATCTTATAAGGTAGCTGCTAGCAAATCTGTCCAAACTTTGCCCTGAAAGGAGCCATTCTTTTTATTGTCCTGGTCAGGAAGCAAATCTTCCCTTTGTCCAAAAGGGTGATAATATACCTTTCAAAGGCTGTACAAACATCTTTGGAAAGATAGGCACAAAAAGTGCCACAAGACTTGTAGAAATGCCATGGAAGATTGTCTCTTAGAACCCACATGTTTAAGAGGTCTTCCCCCCTGGATAGAACTCAAATGGTTCCTAGTCCTGTGAAAGTGTTGCTCATGTCTTAAATCCCCAGTAGTTCTTTTGCGCTTAGAGTTGTTCTCTGAGTCATTGTTCTTTGCCTGGCCTTATAGAGTCCTACCTTATTATGTACGTGCATCTTAATATTCAAACACTCAACATGACCCTTATGCAGCTTTCTGGATCTCTTTCTCTGTACATCTTTCTCCTTTTTGGTACTGTTTCCCAAATTAGTCATCTTCCTAGTTTCAGTGTTTCTTACTTTCATCAAAACTACTCTGCCCTGCTTGAGTTCTCTCTCTTTGGTATGTCAATCCACAGAGAGTCTTAGGCAAAAAGCTGGGGCATTTGTGGGACTCATCTCATTTGTGTTCTTTCTCCCAGGGATCATAGCCAGTGGTTCAAATTCTGAAGATGATTGTTTTATATACTTTGCCCATTTATTTATTTATTTATTTTTAAATTAAATCTTTATTATTCAGATTATTACATTTGTTTCTCTTTTTTCCCCTCCATAGCTCCCCTCCACCCAACTCCCACCCTTCCCTCTGCCCTTACTTCCCTCCCATTGACCTCATCCATAGGTGTATGATTTTTGTCCATTCTTTCCCTGTACACCCCTCACCCCATTCCCTCTGAGAATTATCAGTCCACTCCCTTTCTGTGCTCCTGATTCTATTATATTCACCAGTTTATTCTGTTGATCAAATTTTTAATTCCCTTAATTTTTAGATTCACTTGTTGATAGATATGTATTTGTTGTTCATAATTTTTTGTCTTTTACCTTTTTCTTCTTCCTCTTCTAAAAGAGTACCTTTCAGCATTTCATATAATACTGGTTTGGAGTTGATGAATTTCTTTAGCTTTTTCTTATCTGTGAAGCTCTTTATCTGCCCTTCAATTCTGAATGATAGCTTTGCTCGATAGAGTATTCTTGGTTGTAGGTTCTTGCTATTCATCACGTTGAATATTTCTTGCCATTCCTGACTGGCCTGCATTGTTTCTGTTGAGAAATCAGCTGACAGTCATATGGGTGCTCCCTTGTAAGTAATGAACTGTTTTTCTCTTGTTGCTTTTAATATTCTCTCTTTGTCTTTTGCTCTTGGTATTTTAATTACGATGTGTCTTGGTGTAGTCCTCTTTGGATTCCTTTTATATGGGGTTCTGTGTGCTTCCTGGACTTGTAAGTCTATTTCTTTTACCAGATGTGGGAAGTTTTCAGTCATTATTTCTTTAAGTAGGTTTTTAGTATCTTGTTCTCTCTCTTCTTCTGGCACCCCCACAATTCTGATGTTAGTACGCTTGAAACTGTCCCAAAGGCTCCTTACATTATGTTCACATTTTTGGATTCTTTTCTCTTCTTGCTTTTCCAGTTGAGTGTTTTTTGATTCTTTATATTTCAAATTTTTGACTTGATTCTTACCTTCCTCTAGTCTGCTGTTAGGCCTCTGTTTACTATTTTTTATTTCAGTCAGTGTATGTTTAATTTCTAGTTGGTCCTTTTCCATCTCTAGTTGGTTCTTTTTCATCTCCAGTTGGTTCTTTTTCATCTCCTCTTGGGTCTCGCTAACTTTATCCAACTTTTCTAGGATATTCTTGAAAAACCTTATAAGTGTGGTTTTGAACTCTATATCCAGTCATGTGTTTTCCTCCATTTCTTTTGTTTGTGATCTCTTCCCTTGTCTCGGCATTTTCACTATGCTGGGAGAACTTCTATGTTGGATGCAGCCTTATGATACCAGACTTGCAAAACTGCAAAAGCCTCTCTGTTGAGTTTAGGATGGGTGGAGTCTCAGGGCTTAAGGGACCACCTTGCCTTCCAGTTGGCCCCGCCCTCCACAGCCCCTAAGTCTCACGTGACTGGGTAATCGCTGGAGCGGTCCCTGTGCACGCACACGCTCTCTCGCTCTCTCGCAGTACCTCTAGACTGCTGCCCCTCTGACTCTCCTGCGCTCTGAAACCATATGAATCTGGGTTCCCAGGGTTTCGCCCGAATCTGGGGTTTAGTGGAGTCAGAAGTGACGCAGTTGGGATGCTTTGTCTCCCGCCCTCTTGTGAAAGCCAGTGGCACAATCAGCAGTCGGTCCTCTGCGCACAGTGCTGTGTGTTCTGCCTGACTTCTGCCCTCCTGCGACTCCCCCAAATTTCCATGCACTTCTCCCTTTTCACAGTCCAAACTCCCCCCGTATGAGTTTTGGCTGGACCTGGGGTTTAGTGTCGTAGGATAAGGGGTTCAATGCCTTTGGGAGTCTCCCGCCAGAGAAAGTCAGCCAGGTTCTCCAGCACCCGCTCTCTCCACAAGCGCATCTCCGTACCTCAGCTTTTTGCAACTCCTCTGGGTCTCTGTGAGCCCCTCTCTTTCCTTCTAGTTGTAGAATTTCCACTCAGCCAGCTTTCCTGTGGTTGTGGATGATGTCCGTTCTGTCTTTTAGTTGTAGTTTTGAAATTGTTGGGCGAGGCAGCAATGTAGATGTTTACCATGCCGCCATCTTGGTTCTATCCTTTGCCCATTTTTTTTATAGGAGAGCTAGTCTGGTACCACTTACTCCATCATTGCCCAACTGCCCCTTTTAGCACTAACACTTCTTTATATGTTTTGGAATTTTGATTTGCACAATCACTCTGAGTGGGAGATATTTTTGTTGTCATCTTTTCTTACCTCGTCTCCAATTTGATGAATATTTCCATCTTCCCTTTATTCCCAACCCACACCCCAATCCAGAACAAGATATTAAAATGCTCCTTATTAATACTGGGAATATGGCCAATCTAGTAGTTGAGCCAGCTGATATCTCAGTTCAGTTGTTGTAGTGATGTTTTTCTTTTGTCCTTTTGCTTTCCAGAGTCCACTGCTTCCCATAAATTCACAGCTTTAGGCAGAGTATTGGCAGCAATTTTATTCAGCCTCTTTTTATGGGGCTGGGGAAAGTCAGTTGATCAACCATTGCTCTTTGTCTGGAATTAAGGCTTTCCAAGGACTTGGGGTTTTCTCTAAAACAGGAAGAGACTCCTGGGGAAATCAGGTCAGTTGGTCTGCCCAGGTTCTGGCTTTGAGTGCTGGCTTTGGTCTCATATTGAGTAGAGTTGTTTAGTTCCAGTATTCCACAAGAGCTGAATTTCCAGTTTCCACTAGCTGCTTCAAGAACCAGATCCTGATATGCCTCGGCTTTAGCCCAACTCACTTCGTTTCTGTTGTGTTTCTTGTCAACAAAGATATTTACCTTCTTTTTTGAACCCAGCAATGACCTTTTAGTTTCCTGTTTTTTTGTTTTATCTGTTATTATTATGTATTTAGAGCATATAGGATAACTAGAAGCATGCACTCACTGTGCTACTTGACTGGAAATTCTACAGATTCTTTTTCAATTTGATATCGTCCTGGTTTAGGAAATAATGCCATTTAAAAGCTTGCGTTATTTAGGAACCCTCTCAGCTCTTCCGCTTATTCTGAGACCCCCAAATCACAGAAACTCAAGTGAAATGTAGTTACTGTCCATAGAGTGGTTCCATTCTTTTTCTGAGGGCATCATAACTCAGTACTTGAGTTAGAATAGGACAAAGGAGAAATGGCATCCTAAGCTTTGCTCTAGACTACATCTTTAATGGTTTTGGAGAACATGTGAATTTTCAGGCCTTTTGTAATAACTTTGGAGCTCTCTCAAAGAGGGCGAAAGGAATAGGAAAAGCCTTTCTACTCCTGAGTGTTTTGGTTTTGTGGTGTTTTGTTTTGCCTTAAATTATGCTCTATCTATATTTTTTAGGTATAATATGTTTGAAAAACACCAATTTTCAGTCTTTGCTTCTCCATTCTGTTGACAATAACAATCCAATTGTCTTGCAGATTTTCATTGTAACTTATAGTAAGCCTCTTAAATATTTCTATTGGATTAAAAAGCTTTTGAACATAGGGTTTTTCATATTTCAAAGCCAAGTATCTAAATATCATGCAAACCAAGCTTCTGTCATAGTATAAACTAGTGAAGTAGTAAAAATGCTTCCCAGAACAAAGTAGTTCACATGATCTTGGAAAAAATACTCCCATCACTCAGCTTTGTTTTTAATTGAAGTGGTAGAAAGGCCATTCTTATTTAGCCATTTAAAAAACAGTTGTTGCATGATATCATTTTAAGAGCCTGTCTGTTTTTAACAAAAATAAAATAAATATGTGAGTTAACTGTTCACATGATGGAATTAATTATTTTGGGTGGGGGAGGAGAGTAATTTAGTAAAAACCAAATGATTCAATAAATGATTATTTTTAATACACACACATATATAACACAAAGACACAGAAACAGTGTGGTGATAGCAGAGGGAACATGCAGTAGGGGTAGGTGGAGGTGGCAAAAGGGACAAATAGTGACAAAAATAGACTTTGCTTGTTTGATGCGAAGTGCGGATGAGGTTTTCTTGAGTTGTACACTTGAAATCCACATGGATTTGCAAACCAATGTCACCTCAATAAATTCAAAAAACAATAAAATTAAATAAAAACCTACTTCATTTCTGTCTGCAGAAAAAAATTATCTTACTATTTTATTTGCTTATTTTGTTGAAGAAAGTGGGTCAAAAAACACCTTGTGAGGTATTTAAAATAACTCTATAGGGAGTTGGTTGGTGATTCCTGATTTGGAGTATGGAAAAGTTACAAAATGAACTAGAGAGCTATCATTTAGTAATTGAGAACACACTTTGTTTATTTAATGAGGGCTAAATACTGCCAAAGCAAATTTTGTGCTAAAATTAGACACTGGGGTAGATCCAATAGCAGCACAAGTTATAATCCTTTAGAAAGCATAGTCTGTTGGTTCAAATCAGGACACCATGTTGTGAAAATATAAATCACTTATGCCCTGCTCTTATGAAGCCATTATACCACAGCTGTTTCCATTATAGAACAGTAAAGTTACCAAAACTGGTATTACTTCTACCTAAAGATTGGGTTTTGTTTTATTTATTTTTCTTTTTTTGATTTTCTTTTATATTTGGGAAGACTCTTTTAAAATGGTATTTAATTTCTTAATGCCCTGGCTCCATATGGAAGCATGTAAGGTGAGTACTATGGACAGCATAGTAGAATCAGCATAAGTTTTAGAATTTAATTGAAAAGGTAATGTGGTCTAGTGGAAAGAGAATGGGTCTTGGAATCAGAGAGACTCTCCTGTGAATCTGTTTCATCTTTCTATAATTTGGCAAAATTATTTAATTTCCGTAGGTCTCAGCTTCCTAATCTAGTTAAAACAAAAAACAGAATAGAATATATCAGATACTGAAAAAAATGTCTCCCCCTGTTGTCCCCATCACCACCATCAGAAGATATTTTGATAAATGGCTAGATAGACCGACAGAATCTGACTAGCTTAATGTTTATTATGTGCTCAGCATTGTGCTACACATTATCTCATTTAGTCTTGACACACTCATGAAGTACTGGCACTTATGCAGGTGTTGTTTGCTTAAAGGTACATGACTCAAAAGTGGCAGAACCAGGACTAGAGAACAATGCTCTTAACCATTCTGATTTCAGCCTCACAAAAATCAAAGCCTCTTAGAGACATTTTACTAATTTAGTGAAGTCAGTAATATAATGTCAAACCATTAGTGTTCCACCATATTTAATTTTTTAAACAAAATTTAATTTTAATGCATGTATTAGTTTGTCAGGGTTGCCATAACAAAATACCACATATTGGGTGGTTTAAACAGCAGAGGATTATCTTCCCACAATTCTGAAAGCCCAAGATGAAGATGTAAGCAGGTTTGATTTCTTCTGACTCCTCCTCCTTGGCTCGAGGTTGGCTGCCTTCTCTCTGGGTCCTCACATGATTATCCCTCTTCTATTCTGTTGTATCCTTATCTCCTCTTTTTGTAAGGATACTAGTCATTTTGGATGAATGACCTCATTATCGTTTAATTTCCTCTTTAAAGGCTCTATCTTTAAATACAGCCGTATTCTGAGGTCTTGAAGATCAAGGCTTCAACATATGGATTTGAGGAGACACAGTTCAGCCCAAAACAATGCATATGCAGCATAAAAAAGTGATGTCTGCTTAAGAAAAAAAAAGCAAAAGTAAAGCATGCATGTCTTAGGTCTTAAACTGTTAATACTTCATGTGGGTACTGTTAAATAACTAACCCCTATAGAGTGTTCACTATGTGTTAACTTGTTCAAAACACTGTACACATATTTATTTAATTAAGCCACATGAGCTATGTATTATTCTTATCCCCCTTTGATACTGAGAAGTTAAGTAATTTGTTAGAGGCCCATATCTAGGAACTGGTGGGATAGGGTTTGAACCCACAGACTGATGCTGTAATCTGTAGTCATGCACTATATTATACTGCCCCTCACAACAAGAAGCATCCTGCTTGGACCAAAGAAACAGAAAACACAGTAATATCTATTTGAGGTAAAACTATGAAGCTTCAAAAGTCTGTGTATTTTGATAAGCAATTACTAGGCTGTTACACATAAAAAGTAATAAAGCCACTTTCATTTCTTTATTATAGCACAAGTAATACATCAGAATCATTTAGAAAATGGCAAAAAAAATTCTAAGTAAATTCCTAGCATTCTTCTCTATGCAATAAAGAGTTAATACAAAGTATTTTTCTTCTAGATCTTCAAAAGCAAATAGTAGCCCAGTGAGAAATGAATGGTTGGAGATCTAGGACACACATGCCTCCCTTTCCTGTTTTCCTCCTAGGTGGACATTACTTCTGCTTCCGCCCATTTTACTGAAGCAGAAAAAAGGATCTGAGTTCTGTATCTGGAGTTGGGCTCAGAGAGAGCAATATGTTCTTTCCATCCACTGAACCGAGTCTACAGATGCAAGAAATTGGAGCCAGAGGCAACTAGGAAAAGAAATTGTACCAGGAAACCATCCTACCCTCTTCCAGAATTGGAATGGGAGCTGAGCCAATTTAGATGAGTCTCAAAGGGCAGTGTTCCTCTGGTCAGATCTGGTTTAAACCCAAAATTAAAAAAAAAAAAAAAAAAAGGAAGATTTGGGGTTAGGGAATAATACTGTTGTGGTGCTCTCTTGTCACCAGTCATTTTAGTCCATCAACAGAGCCTCTGCCTTCAAGATGCTTAATTTAGCGACTGGGGGATTTACAAATGAGAGTTTACAGAGTACTCACAGTCAGGTTCCAAGGTGAACATAATAAAATATGAGAGTGAAGCTGGAGACACTTTATGGCTGTTCAGGATTTTAGAGGCCACTGCTGACTGGAGTTATAAGCACATTCAGTGGAGAAAAGGTGGGTTTTGAGAAGGGCTTTGAGAGATGGGGTGGGATTCGCTGGATGAGAAGTGCAGACTTTTTAGACAGGAGGTTCAATAGCATCTGGGCATGAGGGAGGAATAAGGGAACCATGTGGGAACAATGATGAGATGCCCTCTCTGGAACAGACAGACGTGAGGAGTAGTAATATGATATATTTTAGGATTAGACAGAGTGGGATGAGATGATGACTATGGCTTCATGCTAGAGGTCAGCATTGTTACTCTGTCAGTTGATTTGCTCATTGAAATGATCTCAGTTCTTTAAACATACTCGTAAGAACACATCTCGACTAAGAGCTCTGCATCTAGTAGCATGTTTGTTGTCGTTATGGCTGTTCAGAAGACAACATACTCTGTGGACCACAGTCCCTTCCAGAAGTGTGCCATGCCTAATTGAGCTGGGAGATCAGACAACTGTTAGCCCTAGGCCTCCATAGACTCTGCCTGCCTGGAGGCCTCAGAGCAAGCTTAAGTGGTTGCAAGTGCCTAAGGAGAGAGCCGCTGCTCTACCAAGGCATATATAGTCTGAGAAATGGCTTCAACTTTTTGAATCAATGGAACATACATTCTTTGTTTGCATTCTATAAACCTTAAGAGGGAAGAGGTCTCTAGAATTATGAGACCTTCAGGGTGTCTTGTGGGAGTAGAATATAGTAGATCTTTATTTGACTTTTGACCCTCCAGTGTGACTTTTTAATCTTTTTAAGCCTATTTTATTTTTTAAGTTGTAAAGCAGCCCCGTTACATTGCAGTTACTGTTAATTCTATTCCTCTACTTCTGCGATTTCTCTCAATCCCTGACATTTTAGAAGAACATCTTTTTCTAATCATAAATGGTCCGTCTGTCAGGAGATCAAAACTGTACTGCTTCAGATGCCTGTGGATCCTGAAGAAAACACACGGTGGAAGGAGTTGGCCTGCCCTTGCCCTCTTCCTCCCAGCCATGGATTGATTTCCTCAGGATAGGATTTCAAGTCAACCAGAGCCAATCCTCAGGGTAGTACCGAGTTCAATAGGTCCAGAGTTCTAGGAAATCATCTCAGAGTGGAAGAATAAATTGCCCTTATTTGTACTGAGTTTAAAACAAAAAATAATGACTTACAGCCATTATGTGACTTTAAGCATATAAAAGTTAAGGTTACATGTGACAAAGCATTTTATGAGTTCAGAAACAGGCGGGCAAGGCCATAAACTATCATATTCCTAAATCGCCACCATTTCTAATGTTCAAGGCTCCAACCATAACTTACTCCTTAAAAACTGCCACCTGCTTTCGGTAATGGAGTATCCATGAGCTTGCAGCTAAGAAGCACATAGGGTTTGCTGTTGAGGAGTTTGCCTATATTTGAACCCTAAAAATAACCATCTCATGAGAACAGGGTGAGCTTTGTGAAGATTATACTCCAGTTGGTTAGAAAGGAGAGGTACATTTTTTTCTATCCCCCCTTGCCTTTCATTTCTAAACACATTTGCCTCTCCTCCGAAGCAGAGGAGACTGTCAGAGCAGCTGCAGTGAGCAGCTGTGGAATCTTCTGTCATCTGCTTCTCTGCTTTATAGACTTTGTCCCTTCCTTTGCTCCCGCTTGTCTGGTCTTCCTTTCAGGATGGCCCACTGCCCTCCTCTGCCAGTGCCCCACCTGGGCTCTGGCTTTGTCCCTGCAGTGATGGAGGGCATTTTGCCTGATAGCCCCTTGTTTTTGCCATTCTTGTGGTTAAAAAAAATTAATAATAATTAGCAACAACATTTTCATTTTATGAAAAACAACTGGAAGGGGGAAAGTCTGCCAGCCAATATACAGCTTACTTGCTGCTGCCCCCCCCCGCCCCCAAGTTCTGCTGGGCGTTTTTGGTGGTGCCCTTTTCGATATGCTACCCTATCAGTACATTGTAAAGCCAGAATTATACATTTGCACAAGAGGCCTGATGACTGTGACTCTTTGAAGAGAAGCCCTGCACAGAATTACCTTGAGAGAAATGATTTACTCATTTACTCATTCACAGTAAACAGCTATCTCAGAGGCATTTCCCAGTAACTTCGCACACAGTGCTTAGGGACTGGCTGAGCCACACCCAGCATTACTCTTCCTATACAATGAACTGTTACAATCAGCAGCTATGAACCCTCCCCCTCCTCCCCCTCCGCCTCCCCCTCCTCCTCCTCTTCCTCCTCCTTCTCCTCCTCCTCTTTCTCCTTCTCCTCCTCCTCTTTCTCCTTCTCCTCCCTCTTCTTTTAATGTGCAGTTGAACATAAGCTTCTCTCTCAGATAGATTAGGGAGCTAGTACAGGACAGATTCCTTTGCACAATATGTTAAAGGCATTTCTGTTCCATGGCTTTTAGGGAAGAGGCAGCTCAATTGGACTGGTCCTTTTAATGTTATTTTGATTTTGAGAACTTTAAAAATGGGTTTGCATTCTTTTTCTCTGTTTGAAAAAGCTATTATGTTGTTTTAAAAATATATATTTTTCGACCCCAGGGAATATATTACCCAAATACTAATTTAAAACAGAATATTATTTAATACATTTGATTTATAACACATTACATATCCCAAGCATAGAGAGCAGGTAAAAACAAAGTTTATGTTTTAATATATTGGCACTAGAGTAGTCTGTTTTAAAAAACAATATAAATCATCTTTACCACTGTTCTCTGAAAATAATTCGGGGTTAACAAAATCTAAATTGCACCTGTCAGAACTACCAGTCACATCCTCAGTTTTCACCGACTCTACTCTCCCTTCCCTTTCTGCATGTTTAGAGTAATGGAACAGCAGCACCATTTCCACAACAAAAGTCAAAGAAAGCAAAGGAAGTTCATTGCATTTCTTTTTTGTCTGTAAGCAGATGAGTCCTAGCTAACAGCGTAGAAGAACACAGGGTATACCTAAAGTGAGGTGGTACACATGCGCCAGACTAGATGTGTGGGTGTCGAGTGTGAACGTATGCACATGCCAAATTCGCCATTTTATCACTTAAATATGGCAGTTTCAGTATCTCAGTAAATAAATATATTTACTGTTTTATGTGAAAAACCTCCTCATAACTCAGCATACAATATGTATATCTCTGCTTAGAAATGTAAAAATTGTATGCTTGTGAGTGCTAATTAACTAAAACTTAAAGTATATCTTTGTGAAGAATACAAAACAAATAGAGTAATTAGGTCCCAGTTTATCAGGCCAACTATGAAAATACAGAATCAAAGAAGTTCTGAGCTGGAAATATTTGATCAGGTCTCTATCATCTAACTCTTATTAGAGGCATAAATCTCCTCTGTCACATCTCAGTGAAGTGGTTTTAAATACTTTTTGTTATCACCACAATTAGCTAGTTATTAATATTAATGAAATTTTGGTGTAATGATACTCACTACTTACCAATGCAACTACCATCAAGTCCTTTGTTTTTTAAAAATATACTTTTATTGATTTCAGAGAGAGAGAGAAGTAGACATCAATGATGAGAGAGAATTATCAATTGATTGCCTCCTGCATGTCCCACACTGGGGACTGAGCCTACAACCTGGACATGTGCCCTGACCAGGAATTGAACCACGACTTCCCGGTTCATAGGTTGACGCTCAACCACTGAGCCATGCTGGCCTGGCAGGTCATTCTTATTTAGGGAAGATATACTTATCTGTACCTATATATTCATTTGGTTCTTTTTAAAAAATATATATTTTATTGATTTTTTTACAGAGAGGAAGGGAGAGGGATAGAGAGTTAGAAACATCAATGAGAGAGACACCGATTCAGTTACCTCCTGCACACCTCTTACTGGGGATGTGCCCGCAACCAAAGTACATGCCCTTGACCAAAATCGAACCTGGGACCTTTCAGTCCACAGGCCGACGCTCTATCCACTGAGCCAAACCGGTTAGGGCTATTCATTTGGTTCTTTTTCTTTCCCTTAAACCCATATAGAATAAATGTAATCCCTTCTTATAACCCTTCAAATATTCGAAAACAATCATCATGGCTTATAACTATTCTATAACTGAGCTGTCACTAACCAAGACTTATCTCCTAAACCAGTCAGAGCTGGGATCTTTATCTGTCCACCCAACTCAGCAGCTGCAAGATGCTCATCCATAGGAGAATGGTGCTGGTGCTTCTCAGATGAGGCACTCTAATGGGGTTATGCCTTGTTGATGAGCTACTGCAGAAGACACTGGAGCTTGAAAGGAGAGATCCTAAAGCCCCGAGAGCCCCATAGAAGGGCTCTGAGTCTTAATTAAGTTGGCAATAGCAAAGACAGGAACTGCAATGCTTCACCTATACCAAAAACTAAAACAAAACTAGTAATTCATGGCAATGACATTCAACCAAGCCTGTACTTTTTGAAGCTCCAGTTCTACCTCCACCTCTCCCAACGGCCAGTTGCACGCCTTTGGGCAATCCTGTCCCTACTGTGATAGTCAAAGACACACACTGCCTTTCTACCTAGAAAGGTGGCCTCCTCTCCTGGCCTCAGCTTCCATGTAAATTCTTCAGGAATGCTTCCATGATTCCCATTCCCACCCACTGCACCCTATAGTCACCTCTACCATAGCTCTTACTTCACTGTGTTTCAATCACCTGTTCACTTGTCTATCTCTGCTGTACTGGGAGTTCTTTAAGACGAGGACTCAGTCTTGGTCCCCAGCACTTAGCTCACTCATGCATGTTGCGTACCAGAACTCAGAAAATATTTGTTGATAAAAGGAAGGAAGAAAAGACAAAAGGAAGAAGATAAAATTAGGATATTGAAGTACGTGATCAAAATGGTCTCTTACAGCTAAAACTCTACAATATCTTGTTCTTAAGTTCCATCTTTAATGCCAACCTCAGACTTTCAGAAATTCAAATTTTCTCTAATAAGAGGATGCATTTCAAGTGGTTATACCAAAGTAGGAAAACTATAAATATGTACTCATACATATAATTTTAGGACTGAGATTTAGAGTTCACTTAATAAACCCAAACCATATTTTATATATGAGTAAACTGAGGTACAGTGAAATTAAGTTATAGATCCAAACCCATCCTGTTAGCAGGAAGACCCAATTTTAAGCTCTTCTCTCTCTTGCCCCTAAACCAGGATAGCTAATCTCTAGTCTTCTCTCCCTTTTTGAAAGAGCTGTTACAAACTTGGCTACAAATGGAAGTGACAGATGTTTTTCGCTTTTATGTGATGGTTATGTCAATCCACAACTTTGTGGCTGTAAATTAAACTTTGAGAAACACCCTTCCCTCTTTTCTCAGAAATGTCAGAGTGTGCTACATGCTGCTGGAGGTGACAAAGTTGTTTGCTTCTTGTGAGTTGCAGTTGTGTTAATTGCTTTCCACTGGGTTGAGTATTCAGGCTCAGTGTTCTGATGTTAAGCCAGAGGACAGTGCTGCCATGAGCCCGTCTTTTTGGTGAGCAGCCCTGAGGTGCAGCTATAAGGTGACCCAGTGCAGGCTTGAGGCCAGGGCCCAGTGCTCCGTGCCAGAAACTTGAGCCAAACACTGGAACTGATTCCCAGGACACTGAATTGTCTGAATTAAAATATTAGATAAAATGATACTTTGCCCCAAAGAATCACTTCAATTATAAACTCATAGGAAAACTGAATGTTTTGCCATTATACTTAGAATACTTTTCAGAGGCCAAATCTAGAAATGTTTCTCGAAAGCAACAGTATTCATAAGATATGCTGACTGGAGAACAGTCCTTTTTCTATGTCTTTGAATATGCTGTGTAAAACATGCTGTTGTAAAACTAGTTCATATGTAATGTGGTAAGGAATAGAAATGGTAGAAGTCATGGTCAAAGAGATGGTGTTGATTGAACAGAACTCTGGACCCAGATAGATCTGAATTCAGAACCAAGCTCCACCACTTACTAACAGCTGACCATAAGTAGCATACTTAATCAGAGGCTGTGTTATATTAGTATATTGGAGTATTCAACCTGGCCATGGCAAAACCACCTGGAAGCTTTTAGTTTATTTAAAAAAATTTTTTAAAATATGCTTTTATTGTTTGTTTGTGTTTTTTTTTAGAAAGAGGGAAGGGAGCGAAAGAGAGAGAAACATCAACAAGAGAGAAATATCGATCAGCTGCCTTCTGCACGACCGACAATGGGGATCAAGCCACAACCCAGGCATGTGCCCTGACCAGGAATCAAACTGGTGACTTCTTGGTACATGCACCACTGAGCCACACCAGCCTGGCCCATCTTTAAAAACTATGCTTGGACTCCAACCCAGACCAATTAAATCAGACTCTCTGGGGATGGAACCCAGGCATGAAATACAGTGGTGTGCCTAGTTATAGCTGTTATTACTATTAACATCATCATCCATAATTCCTTTCATTCATATTGGGCTTAAGGCCCAATTTGATCCATTCACAGTCCTAAAGACTGATAAGTCAGAAGCATCTTACTAATGAACAAGAAAATAAGTAGAAAAGCCTATAGGGACAAATATTTGTATGTAACCTTTTTGTTAGATTTTGAGTGAAAGGATAAAGTTCAGGGTTTTCATTGACTCAAGCCCCTACCACACCTTAGCATTTATTATTTCTCCTCTTTACAGTGTTTAAAAAAGAAAACAACTATGCACACAAAAAACTGAAAATAAATAAATAAATACAGAGGCAATCAGGGGAGATACACATTGGAAGAAGGACAAGGGAAGCTGGAGGCCTCCAGCTAGAAAGACATTTCTTAGCTCAGCGGTCTGGCTCAAACTTTAGTATATATCAGAGAATCGTTTGGGTGCCTGTGAAAATACAGATTGCTGGGCCATAACCTCAGAGATTCTGGGAGAAGGTTCTGGTCTTGATTCTGTGGCCTTGGACAAGTCCACAGATCCTGCTTAAACTTCAGTCTCCCCATTAATAACATTAGGAAGTTGGACTGGGTGATCTTTTCCCACTCTAACGTTGTCTGGTGGTCAGATGCAAGGGTTGTTAACCCTGTCAGGGGAATCCCACCTGAAATCAGATAGAAAGGGCAGTTATGCCTTCAAGGGGTTTAGAATAAGATGAATATATACATTTATCAAACAAAGCAGAACAGTATACGTTTGTTCAAAGAAATAAAAGGAGGAGCTATGACTGTTAGTGAGAGATCACATCTGTTTACTGATGAGGGGGACTGTGGGCAGGGCACACCTAGGGTCAACCCATCCCTAATGTGCATGACCCCACCTCATTGATGAGAGGAGGAGAAGCTGATGAGACCCCTGTAGCTTTAAGTTGTTGCAGAAACCCATCTTGAACATTAACTGTCTAATTCGGAAGTTGTTGGCTCAAGACACAGACATTGGCCTGATGCTTGGAAACTGCTTACAGGGGCAGAGACAAAATGAAGGTGGTTGTCAGATCAGCGCTCCATGTCTTGACCTGCCAGTTATTAGTCAGGTGGCCTCAGGCAGGTCACTTCTCTGAGCCTTGGTTTCACCTCAGCTCCTCCTCTGGAGATTGTGATAATATCAACAATGTAGGATCATTGTGAGAAATGAATTTGATGGAGTATGTGCCCCTAGTGTAATGCCTGAAGCACAGTAGGCATTCAGGAAATTTTTGCTTCCTGTCTCTCTAAGCATGTCCATGTGCAGAAACAGCCTTTTAAAATCCCTTTGGGTGGGGGGAAAGATAAAGATAATAGATAAACATGATAGATAGATAGATAGATAGATAGATAGATAGATAGATAGATAGATCCTTCTACAGTAATAACATATAGTGTTCCATATACTCTACCTTTGCATACATTTAAACTTTGGAAATTATTGAAGAAGCTTTCCTATCCCTTTCTACCGATTGAAAGGACAGGATGGAAAGGGCAAATCGGAAGTTGTCCCCGGTTTATCCATGGCTGAAGGAGAAAGGCGGGAGGTCCAGCATGTAGCATTACTTCTTTCTGCAGGTGAACCGATGGAGACTTAGAGGCAGCAGCTGCAACATGGCCAAGGTAGCCTAACTTTGTCCTTTCCCTTTCAGTACAGTATTGTCAGGCTTTTAAGGAGTCTATCTATGGCTCACCACCATTGTGGCAATCAAGAAAGATTTATGTGACAAAAATTTACATTTCATTAGACTTTGGGATGAGGAAATCTATGTGTAGGATATCATTATTACTTTTTAAAAGTTAAGGAAAATCATCCATTCTCCCAGGCTCTAAATATTTATTGACAGCTACCATTGTGACAAACACAGTTCTAGGCCCTGGGGATACAGCAGTGACTGAAAGAAAAAAACCCTGCTTTCTTGGAGTTTATATTCTGGTGACGGGGGAGAAAATAAACAAGATGAATTTGTGAGCTATTAGTATATAAGGAAGTGTTAGTGCTGAGGAGGAAAATAAGGCAGGAACGGGACTATGAAATGCCAGTGGGGATGAGGTGTGGAGATGTTAGATAATAGTGCAGGGAAGTCTCACTGATAAGGTACTTTTGAAGTAGACCTGAAGGAAGTGACTGCCAGCCGTGGGCATGTCTGAGGGAAGATGTTCAAGACAGGGGGAGCAGTCACTGTGAAGGTGCTGAGATGGGAAGGTGCTTAGTGTGTCTGAGGAACAGCCAGGAGGTCAGTATGCACACTGGGGAGGGAGAAAAAAGTCCGTGCTATCGGGTCAGAGAGGAAACAGGTGGTTGAATGGGCCGTATAGGATGTGGTAAGCACTCTGGTTTCCACTCAGAGTAAGAAGAGACGCCACCAGGGAGTTGGGGCAGAGGGATGATAAGAAATTGTGTGTCCATTTTTATTGAGTGCTTACTCTGTTAGAGTCTATTTTAAATAAATGCTTTATTCGAAATCCTCACAGAACCTTGATTTTCCCCACTTTACAGCTAAGGAAACAGGCCCCCCCACAGGTAAATAACTTGCCTGAGGTCACATGGTAAGTAGGGTCTTGGCCAAAATTTAGAGCCAGGTGAACTCTTACTGTCCTCACTTCCCAGATGCTTAAGAGAGTGAGGCAAATTTTTTTTTCTTTCTTAATATCTATGTTTCCAGAGTACAATTATAATGAATTTACTTCATATCTAGTCATGAATACAGACCTTTTTCAGTTAAACTGACAAATATTTCCAATATTTTTTTCTTCTTCTTCTTTTGTCTTTTTTTTTTTTTAGTTTATTTTGTTCATTACATTCCAGATTTAAGTGAAATCATATGGTATTTGTCTTTTCTCTGCCTGGCTTATTTTACTTAGCATAATACTCTCCACCCAGTGTTTTGCTTTATGATTTTAAGTGTTTTCTTCAGCTCTCAGAATAACATATTAACAAGCATGTTGATGTGTCTCTCTTTAATTATGCAGACAGGTGTTTTTTTGTTTTGTTTCTAATGTAGAGGTTGATTGGGAAAATTTTTATTTTATTGCTTACAACCTTACCTTAGTGCTACCTAAATCACTATTATATGATTTGGCATCTATAATTTATCACTTTCCTCTGCTATTAAGTGAAATGTCCTTTAAAGCATTCCACAGCAAGGTGAACACAAGTCAAGCTTGCAAAGTTCCAGAAAAAAGAATTGCAGAGTCATTAAAGAATCATGAAAGCTGATTTATATAGCATCCAATGTCAAGGCTGCCCAGTTGAACAAGGATGATTATTCCAAGTCATTTTTAGAAGTCATCTACATTTCAGCATCTAATTTTCATCCTCTTTTAAAGAAAAACAACAATAATACCTTATTTATGTAAAAATTCTAAAAGCTAAATCTTTAATTCATTTCTCTTAATTTCACGAAAGCTGAAGCTGAAACAATAGATATTTTAAAATACAGGGAGCCCAGGTCCTTTTGCTGTTGTGCGGCTTTAGCATTCTACTGCTGTAGCCGAGTCCTCGTTTCTGGGGCCAACTGCCTTGCATGCTGATTTTCCAGAGAGTCTCTCAGGAGTTATTACTTTTGAGTGGTATCTACCACGACTTCAGTCCCTGCAGGAAATGGGGGTAGCAGAGTTTGGAATGAAAACATTGAGGGAAAACAGATCTCTCCCAGTAGAACCATTAACTCATTCTAATTTTAGGTTTCAGGCAAACCACTTAGCTGTACCTTCAGCTACCGGCAAACATATACATCTCAGGTGCCCATCGTTAAAGGACTACAACCAGGATATAATAAAGGTTTCTATTGTAATATTTTTTCAGTAAAATAGGTTATGTCTGAGAATGTCTGTATGTGCACACGCATGCAAAACATGTGCATGTACACAAGTATTCATGGCATTCAGTACAAGAGAGATAGGCTCCAAAAGGGGTTCTTTCTATTTTTCATAAACCCTAATTTCTCCTTCCAATCCCTCATCACCAACAGGACTCATAGTTCTGGGCTCAAGACTCAGAAACCATATTACCGAGTTTTGAGAAACAGGAATTTTTGATAACGAATTTTATGTGGTAGCTACTTGGTAGAAAAAGGCTACAAGTCAACTCAATTCACTTCTACCAGGAGCGTCCAGATGTGCTCAGCATTATGCTAGGCACTGTGCAGGGAGTTGAAGAGACAGACCTCATGCCCTTGACTCAAAACAACCAAATCAAATCTAACGAAGGTCTTCGGAGAGGAAATGGTTGAAAGGCCATGTTTCATGGCCAGGAAAACCACAGCAAAGTATGCCAATTAGAAATAAATTCGAGAGTGCTACACTTTTCCGGAAGGTCAGGAAGTTAAACTCTTGGTCTTGAGCTGCCTCTCACCTCCACCCCTGCTGACCCTGAGAACAAGTCACTCTGTCTTTGTGGGAACTCAGCGGTTGCTGCCAAGTCTTGCCATTCCTCTGCAGAGAAGAGCCAGGGGTTTTCGTCAGAGGCTGCCGGCCAGTCTCAGCAGCAGAAGGCGGTTGCCAAGATGCCAAGGGCTCTCTACGCTGCCTCTTTGCCAGCTTTCTGTCTACAACAGAAAGTTCACTACACTCACTAAAGCCAAGTCTGACATATTTTTAAGTCTCTAGAAGAAGTTTCATAAGCAGTTTTGCTGCTTGAAGATTAAGCTCTCGTTTCCCAGATTATATTTTCTATTTTCCTTAAATTCAGCAGCACTGTTTGTTAATCATCACTCAGGATATTTTTTCCAATGATTTTTTTTTTTGTGTATGTGTCTTTTCCCCCCCCCCCCATTGACCCCTCCGAAGTCACTCCCACCCCCCAAGACAAGCCCTCACCTCCCCAGTGTCTGAGTCCATTGATTATGCTAATATGCATGCATACAAGTCCTTTGATTGACCTCTTACCCCCACCCCCACCATTTCCTGCCTTCCCTCTGAGGTTGAAAGGTCTTTCCATTGATTCTGAGAGAGAGTAGAAGGGAGGGGGAGAGACTGAGAGAGAGAAACATTGATATGAGAAAGACACGTTGATTGGTTGCCTTTCTCACATATCCTTACTGAGCTGGGGACGGAGCCTGGAATTGAACCTGTATCCCTTCAGTCTGAGGGTCAACATCCAACAGGGTAGGGCAGTTCAACAGCACTTTTAATCCATAACAGCCATGGTGTACAAAAAAGTAATAATAATAATTCTGGCCCAGCTGGTGTGGCTAAGTAGTTGAGCATTGACCCCAGAACCAAGAGTTCACTGGTTAGATTCCCAGTCAGGGCACATGCCTGAGTTGCAGGCCCAATCTCCAGTATGGGGCATGCAGGAGGCAGCTGGTCAATGTTTCTCTCTTGTTGATGTTTCTCTCTTTCCCTCTACCTTTCTCATCCTTTAAAAATCAATAAAAACAGATATTTAAAAAAAAATTTTGCCTTCCTCATAGTTAAAGCTTACAGCTGTGACATTTTGCTACTTTATATTGTGATTAATTGCCTTATGCTAACATTTGATTAACTTTTTAAAATGTCCTTTAGATAACGTGTGTGGCTGGCACGTGTGGTTGTTTGGGAAACTGGGGCTGTGAAGTGAGGAGCCCCGAACAGCTGAATTTGATGAAATGTCATGCACTCTCGACCTTTTTAATAGTACCTATTTTTGCTCATTCGACAGCACCCAAAACCAACCTGTCCTTCAGGATTTAGCTCAGTTCCTGCTTCCTACGCAAAGCCTTGCCTGACAATTTAAGTTCTCACTGAGATTTTTCCTCTGGGAACACCTAAAGCCTGATTTTCTGTGCAGCTATTATGGTGTTTAGATTTGTCATTATGTACCCATATTTATTCCTCGATTTTCTTCGAGTCAAGGGCCATCTGGTCTGTCTCTTCAACTCCCTGCACAGTGCCTAGCATAGTGTTGAGCACATCTGGATGCTCCATGGTAGAAGTGAATTGAATTGACTTGCAGCCTTTTTTATCATTTCCCCTATTATCATATTTAGGGTTAGTGTTGGCATTATTGCCTTTTTGTTTCTTGGTTCCCTATCTGTTCTTTAATGACTCAGAAGCATCCAGAGTGAGCTGTGACTTGGACTACTCCTGAAATAGGTTTGTCGCCTGTGTTTTTTGGCTTGGACATCACTATTCTGCACCACCCATAGAAAATGGGAGACAAGTTCTATTTCTTATGACTATAGGCATTGGGGGGATTACCAATGAGTATAAAGAGAAAAGCTAATGGAACAGAGAAAGACCAGAAATATACAAGGTGAAAGGAAAAGAGATGGTGAAGAGGCAAAAAAAAAACAAACAACCCCACAAAAACAAAACAGAAAACCAACGAAACAAAACCCAGCAATCCTGTTCTCTGATGTAAATACGGTGCCTCTTTAAATAACAGAACATAAAGACTCTTTGCAAATGCATTTATTGGGTGATTCTTGCACATTCTAAGAATGCTTGCTCTTTAGGGAATTGTATGCAGAAACAACCACCTTTCCAGTTTGAATTAGGAATAAACTAGAAAGGCAGTTACTTTGGAGAAAAGGAAAAGCCTAGCAACACTGGCACATTGTATGCAGCAGTAAGAAATGACAACTCAGAATGAGATAGACTTCTCTCTCTTCTGTGATCAGCTTGCTATGCCCTCACTGAGGCCATGAGATTTTGTATTTTATAGGCTGAGCTTCCCACTGGCAGCGACTGAAGCAGTTCATTATGCACATCTGTCACGTGACCCACTTCATCAACCAAATGGAACTGGGAGAATAAGTCACCCTAACAAGATCCTTTAGTACACTCTTAAAAACTACTTACAGATGTACCCTTCCTCTGAAGGGGTACAATGAGTTTCCTTGTATGGTGCCGCACGATACAGGAAATGCATTATTCCCCTCCAAATTCAGACTACCAGGAGGAAGCACACGAAAAGAAAGCAGCTCACAAAAGCACACACAGCTTTTGCAGAAGTCCTGAGAGGGCTCATCCACCAATTTATGATAACGACAGATAAAATCCCAGGTCTCTGAAGCTCAGTTCATTACAAATGCTAATATCCACGCAGGGAGAGGAAACCACATCAGCATTCAGCAACCACACAAACACTGCTCATGCTTTTATTTATGGTTGTCACTGAGTCCCCTCAGCAGTGTGCCAGCTCTCTGTGCTGTAACTTTAGCTGCTTTGTGTGCTTTCATGACTGGCTGTGCTATGTACCCATAGGCGATTTGTGCTTTCAGACTATGTCTGGTGAGATAAGCGGCCACGCTTCTGATCTTGAATCAGGAACTATTTGGTTCACATTCAGATCAGGTAGAATGAATGTTTTTGTAGGCAAGTCCAGGATTAGATTTACCTGCCATTGTTAAGTCTCTTTCAGTTGGTGTGATCAATTTATCATTCAGTCAGCCAACGAATATTTATTGAATACTTACCATGTGCCAGGCATTGTTTTAGGCACTGGAGATTAACAGTGAACAGAGTCCTACCAGCATAGAATTACATTCTAGATGAGAACAAGGGAGACAGTAAATAAGTATGTAATACGTCAGTCAGGATAGGCTAGGAGGTTATTTGTAGCAAAAAACAACCCAGTATCTCAGTGGCTTCAGACAACAAAGTTTTTTTCTCACTTACAATACACGCTCATTGCAGGTCAGGGGGGCTGCACTCTGTGCAGCTTTCCCCTTGATGAAGATCCTCCAGAGTGTGGCTCATCTCCGTGGCAGATGGAGAGGAGAGAGTGGTGAACTGGCTCTTAAAGCTTACACCTGAAAGTGACACAGGACACTTCTACTCACAGGACAAAGCAAGTCGCGTGGCTGCTCCCAGCTTCTGAAAGTGAGGAAGTGCACTCGTGTGTTTGGGGAAACTGGACACATTTAGTGGATAGAGCTGCCACCGATGATGACAATTGCTATGAAGAAAAAAAGCCAGGTACAGGAGATGATGTTTGGGTAGGTGGTTTGTACGTGACAGTGATGAACAGGCGTGGTTGTGTCTAGTAAGGTGACATTTGAGAAGAGATTTCAGGGGTGAAAGAGAAGGCCATTGGATGGGGGCAGGGCAGCTTCCTGCAGAGGATGGAGCAAGGGCAAAGTGTGCCTGGCATGTTTGAGGAACAGCAAGGAAGTGGAGTGAGCACGGGGAAAGCTGTAGAAAATTAGGTGAGAGAGATAACAGAGTTGTGGGACACAAGATAGCACCTTATATTAAGGGCTATGGAAACCACATAGGTTTTGGGTATAAACATGCTCCGAGTTAGATTTTCAAAGGATGCTTCTGAGTGCTGTGTGGGAAATAAATCAGAGGATCAAGGGTTGAAGCAGGGTGTACTTAAGAGGCTCTTTCTGCCGAAACCAGTTTGGCTCAGTGTCAGCCTGTGGACTGAAGGGTCCCAGGTTCAATTCCGGTCAAGGGCATGTACCTCTGTTGTGGGCACATCTAAAGTGTGGGGCGTGCAGGAGGCAGCTGATCGATGTCTCTCTCTCATCGCTGTTTCTAACTCTCTATCACTCTCCCTTCCTCTCTGTAAAAATCATATATATATATATATATATATATATATATATATGCGCCATGTGCCAGGCATTGTCTTAGGCACTGGAGATTAACAGTGAACAGAGTCCTACCAGCATAGAATTACATTCTAGATGAGAACAAGGGAGACAGTAAATAAGTATGTAATACGTCAGTCAGGATAGGCCAGGAGGTTATTTGTAGCAAAAAACAACCCAGTATCTCAGTGGCTTCAGACAACAAAGTTTTTTTCTTTATATATATATTATAAAGAATCCAAGTAAGGTAAGAGAAGGGGCAGTGGTCAGATTCTGGATATAGTTTGCCAATGTATAGATGGAAGAAAAAGAGAGGATTCAAGGATAACATCCAATGTTTATTTCTTCTGGTAATCCCTAGATATGTCTAAGGACTACTTCATGTGATGTTTGAGAACCTTCAAATTTGGCAATAACATCATCGTAATAACCTCCCCATAAATAGGTACAGAGTTGATCAGCCAAGGGGAGATGTGGATGCTGGGGAGTCAACTTGATTCATGTACCAGTTTAGGGACTTATGTCCCCACATTGGCCTCATGTCTGATCTCTCAGAGTTTCTGATACAACTTAATTTATATCGCCAGAGAAATTAGTTTCATAATTACAATAAAAATATGAGTTATGACTGAGTCATCCCAATCTCATCCCACCCCTCCATTCATTTGTGAACCCCAGATGTCACTACCAAGAGACCCAACTATTACAGCACAAAGTCTATCACCTGGAAATTGGTTGAATAGAAATTTTTAGCAAATACAATAAAACAACATTGTGTCCCCTCTGTCTGCTCATCCTGTCTTTTTGTGATATCACTCTCCCCATCACCAACACCTAGGAAATGGCAATTAGAACTCCCTACTACACCTGGGCCTTCCCTTAAGTCCTCTCCAGCATAGTAGAGCAGAGGTGAATGAAAAATTGCCAACTACCATAAGATAATGAATAAATAAAGGCCAGCGCTGCTTTTAAACCTTGTATTCCGGGGTCATTTGTACTCAGAAGCATTCATGCATTCAACAAATCTTCTTAAACTCCTAGTATGTGTCAGGTACTTTTTAAGCACTGGATTCAGCCATGCATAGAATAAATAAGTAATACATAATGTTGAAAACTGAGAAAGCATAGAAAGTATTAGGGGAAGATAAAATTTCCACCAATTCAACACTGAAGCATAACTGCTGGTATCACTTTGCTGCCCAGTCTTTTTCTAAAAAATACATATTCTTCCTTCCTGATTTATGAATACAATTTACACCTTTGGACTTACACTATACATTTTTTCTTTATAATTTTTTTCTTATAGAAATAAATCACAGCAGATGCTCAATAATATTTGTTAAATGAATGGAATAATTAATTATAGAAACTTAATAAATTATGGAGAAGCAAAAAATATTTAAATGAAAATCATCAATATTACTTCTAAGAGATAGTATCACTATTAATAGTTTGTGTTGTTCAGTAGGGTTTTGAATAATCAGTATATTTTTACAACATTGCTTTGCAACAAATGGTTTACTTTTTAAATGACAACTTTCTCTTTGTTCCTCCCTAATTTCAACTGTATGGTAACTCTCTTTCAATTTATTTTATTTTATTTTTAATATACTTTTTATTTGTTGATAATATTACAGATGTCTTCCATTTACCCCTCTTTCCTCCCTCCTCTTAGCCCCTACTCCACCATGTCTTCACTACCTTATTGCCTGTGTCCATAGGCTATGCATATCCTATATAATAAAGAGGTAATATGCACATTGACCATCACTCCAACACAAGATGGCCACCCACATGTGGTCAAAGATGGCCACCACAAGATGGCCTGCAGGGGAGAGCAGTTGGGGTCAATTGGGCCGGCAGGGGAGCAGTTAGGCATCAATCAGGCTGTTAGGGGAGTGGTTAGGGGCAGGCAGGCAGGCGAGCAGTTTAGAGTCAGCAGTCCTGGATTGTGAGAAGGCAGTCAGATATCCCTCGAGGAGTCCCAGATTGGAGAGGATGCAGGCTGGGCTGTGGAACAACCTCTCTCCCCCACCCCCCACCGGCCCCGTTTAAGTCCTCTCCAGCATAGTAGAGCAGAGGTGAATGAATTTATATCACCAGAGAAATTAGCTTCATAATTACAATAAAAATAGGAGCTATGACTGAGTCATCCCAATCTCATCCCACCCCTCCATTCATTTGTGAACCTGCCTGAAGTTAAAATTTCCTTTTAAATAACAGGAATAATATGAACACAATACTGCTTTTCAAATTACTCTTCGAAATACTTTCAATCCATTAACCTTTTTAATCCATTATCTGAAAGAAGGCTGTCACCAGGCCTCTAGTTTATATAATAAAAGCCTAAGTGACTGTTATGATGGAATGACCAGAACGACTGGTCGCTATGATGTGCATTGACCACCAAGGGGGGAAAGCTCAATGCAGGAGCTGCTCCCAGTGGTCAGTGCACTCCCACCCTGGTAGCACTGCTCAGCCAGAAGCCGGGCTCATGTCTAGCGAGCACAGCTGCCATGGTGGGAGCCTCTCCCAACTCTGTGGCAGCACTTCCAAGGGGCCGGGATGAGTGCGAGCAGTGTGGTGTCTGGCCACCTGCCACTTGGCACACGGCTACATCCTCTCAGGGATCCTGGACTGCCAGAGGGATGTCCGACTGCTGGCGTAGGCCCAATCCTGGTGCCATTCTCTGTAGAAGGCAGTCAGTCTGAACAACTCAGAAACTCAGGGAAGTGCAGGAAACTCAGGGTGAGCCTGCCTCCATGCCTGATTTACCCACTCGATGGTGTTCACAGGACAGACCATGGTGGCCCAGCCTGTGCACATGCAGCAGAAGGCCATCCAGCCACAAGCCAGCAGTCAGACATCCCCCAAGGGGTCCCAGGCTGCAAGAGGGCACAGGTCAGTCTAAGGGACCCTCCACCCCAGTGCACAATTTTTGAGTACCAGGCCTCTAGTAATTATGTAAGTTCTTTGTTTTATCTCTTCTTGCCCCCAACCCCCAACCCGGTCCCTAACCCTACATTGAGGTATGTCAGTCTGTTCCATGCCTCCATGTTTTGGTCTTATTTTGTTGGTCAATTCACTCTGTTCATTACATTCCACAAATAAGTGAGATAATGTTATATTTGTCTTTCAATTTAAATGTTTGGGTAACCAAACTCCTCCCCCGCCTTCCTCTGTGGCTGGATAGTTCCAGGTAGGCTGCATTGCAGGTGATAGTGATGGCTGATTTTTTTGGAAAAGCAGAACCAGAGCAGAGAGCAAATCATTTTTCCCAGCCTGAAGTCAAAATTTCCTTTTGAATAACAGGCAAAACACTACTGCTTTTCAAATTACTCTTCAAAATACTTTCAATCCATTATCCTATTTTTTGAGGCCCCATTGTGAATCACGAAAGTCAGTTTCCTTTAAAGTCAAACATCATTGCCAGGTTTGGTATATTCTACTTTTGATCATTCCAGCCAGTGCTTCTGGGGGTCTCACTCCCTCACAAGGTGTTGGAGGAAAGAAGGCTGTCTCCAGATGCCGGCATTGTTCTGTGTGTCGGCCGTGGCCACTCCCAGGTCAGCTCTTCTGAAAAATGAGGTGAAGTTTTAAGCTTAAAAGCTTATGTGTTGACCTCTCCTAGGGGTTCGTTTTTAAAATGAAAGACTTTTTCTTGTTAGGACTTGCTATTTGCCTTTTTGGAAATAAGAAAATATTCAAAGTTCTCATAAATAATCACTAATATGAGGAAGAAAGCAAGAAGGAAACAGCAAGAGAGGAACATTTATTGAGCCTTCATTGCCGGCACTATCCTGGCTTTTGTCAAACATCTTACCTTATTCTGACAACCTGCCTGGGAGGCAGCTCTGCTCCCCGTTTCATGGCTGTGACTCTGGGAGGGAAAAGGGAGCCTCAGGTCACACAACTTGTAAGTAAGTGGACTGGGATTCCGACGCAGGTCGGTGCATCTGACTCAGCTTGGTCAGTGTTTTCTGCCACAGATTTTGTTCGGGGAAATTGGACAATGCCAATATTCATTCATCGAGAGTGTTTATTTGCCCATTCATTCCAGCAAATTATCATTTTCTGCTTTCTCACTCAGTTAGTTGTATATTTAGCTGACAGGCTCAACTTCAAACATTCTCCACACCCTACTTATTAGCAGAGTGCAGAAACCCATTTGCCCTCTCCCTGCAGATCCTGGTACCAGCCAGATTTCTGCTCCTCCAGATGTGGAGGTTGTGGTGTAACAAGCATGTCCTCACCTTCCCACTTCCCGCTATGTTGTCTGGCCCTAATGGGGCTAGGCTGCTGAGGTATATGCCCTGTAGGCTGCATTGTCATTTACTCGTTAAATATGTGTACTCTGTGGGCTCTTTCATGTTTCCCCATTTCATACATTGTCTCCTAATCTCAAATCTCATTCACATGGTGATTTATCATCTAAACGTGTATGTAGGGAAAAGGAGTGAGCAGGTCTTTTGTTTATTGGTAAAAACCTCCAGTCAGCTGCCTCTTTGAAGATCTGACCTTGAAGCTGCATCACTGTGAGCTTGGTCCTGAGTCACCCTGAGGGTCAGGGAAAAGGGGTTGCTGGCCTGTTTGCTTAGCACTGACTGATGCTGCCTTGGGTTGAAATCTTTTCACTGGTTGTGTCTCTTCTCCTCAGCTAGAGTTTAAGTAATTAGAGGGCAACAGCACATGTCACTCCTCTTTGTGCAAAGCATAATATCTGGCACATAGTAGGCATTTTATAAGTATTTGGAGATTGGCTGCTGATCTGTAGGTCCTGCTTAACTCTCACTGTGTAACCTTTCTGAGAGTAGCTTTTGAATGGCAGTTTCATTACAAGTGGGAGAGGGATGGGACCAGAACTTCCGTGCTCACACTGGAGTGTCAGGGACTTCTGCTTCATGTGTCTGGTATCCAAAGACCTCACTTTAAAAAACCTGAATATGAAAAGGCCCTGCCCACCACTTTGGAAGGCCCCCACTTTAAGGTGTACTCACAGCATGGTTTCATGCTTGCACTTTGTGGTACCGTTTTTCCCAGATGGGTTAGTGCACAGAAACCTTTCCTCCCGTGACACTGGGGCTTTAGTTCTTCAGCAGCCATTTCCCATCCTGTTAAGATCAAAGGTATGGTGATGTGTGAAGAGGCACACAGGGCATCGTCTTGGGGGGCGAGGGCTCCATGAGAAGGGCAGGAGGGTGGTGCTGGGGATCTTGTTGGAGGAAAGAAGCCCAGACAGAAGCAGAGGAGAGGTTTGCTGAACTGCTTGCCAGTTCCGTGTTGAGCTGACTGGCCCTGGCTGCACAAGAACTTTGAAGTTGACAACGGATTGGAAGATAGAACCAATTAATTCCTGAACTCAAGGAGCCTTTGGCCCATATCTCAATTAACATGGATGCTGGAAATTGGGCAGGTCCCAGTCTCACCTAAACACGATCGATTCTCTCCCCTTGCAAGAAGGCAGCTTTCACCGCCGCCCGAGGCAGCCTGGCCTCACCCTTACGCCTGGATGAATGAGTGAACAAGGGGCTTTCTGTGGAGGACATCGTCCAGAAGGTGCAAAGGCCAGACAGGTACCTGCGGCCCAGCTGCCGCTCAGTGGCAAGGCTGGCAGCCAAGCCCAATGCCAGCTTTTCGAAAGCAGCCCTCTGATAACACTGATTACATTTGCCTCGCTAGAGCCTTGGGCTGATTGAGCAACAGCCAACTTCTCTGGGTAACAAAGCGGAGGGGAAAGTAATCCAAACACAGGTTTTATTATAAAAACCAGGGAGTGAGAGAAGTGTGTTTATTCTGTAAGATAACACACCTGCTCAGTGCCCGGGAGGCTCATTTCCATCAGTTGCCATGGCAAACTCGTTATACTTCAAGGCCATGTGGCTTTGTTTCCTTTTGAGATCTGGTCCTTGTCCTACCTTTTCTAACAACTCCAGCACAATGACATGGAAGCCTGCAACAGCATAATTGATTTCTCCTTCTATCAACGGTTTCCATTTGTTCCGTGCAGGACGGAGGCTGCCTCCTCCTTTGAACTCCACCTAACCACGAAGGCATGCTTCACAGAGCCGTCCTCATTAACATTCCAGGTCCCCTTCCCTGTCAGCGATAAACAAGCCCTGTATCAATGGCCTCCTTCCTTCCAGACTTACAAATGAGTGGCTCACGTCCACGTTTTGCTGCCGATCCAGGTGCCCAGGCGGACAATGTGGGCCTAAGAAGCACGTGGGAGAAACTAAAAATAGAACAGCAGTTTTGGATGCATACCAGAGTGGCTACTTCATCTCAACTTGCTTTGCACACTAAGCCTAATGGGATCCATCAGGCATGAGTTCTCTCTCCCTCTTTTTCCCTCCCGCCATCCCTCTCCTCTGTCTCCTCTGTCTCCCCAGCTGCCATCAGAGCCTTCTTGGTGAAGGCAGCAAAGAAAGGTCAGGCAAGGGACAAGAAATGCGTGTCCTCAAAGTTTTAGTTTGCAAGACCTGGGAGATCTGGGGGCTGCAGTTATTCCTTCCATACGCATGTGTCTAGAAAACAGCAGGCAGGCCCAGAACACGGCCACCTTTGCCCAGGTTCACTTCGCTCCAAGACTTCCATTGTTTAGCGAAGGCTCAAATATCACTTCCTTAAACACTGAGGAGGTGGGCCCTAGACCCATACACATACACTTCTTAAAAGTTAAATAGAGAACTACACTACACTGTGGATTCCTCTTACAGCCTGCATGGCTGGAGACTAAGAATTTGGGAGCAAGTGCACAATCACAGATGGAGAGGCTGTGGACACGTGGGTGAGCTGGCAGCAGGTGACTGCCCAAGGTCTGTGGAGGCCTCCCACCAGGGACATGTGTTTCTATCTGAAAGCTTTTTCCAAAAGAAAACAGAACAGAAAAGTATGATGTTAGGAATATGCTATCTTGCCTGGGCACAAGGCCACCCTGAATGCCAGCTGCATTGACTGAACTAGGCTCCTTTGTGTGATGGACGGGCCTCCTGCCGCTCCCCCACCCAATGGAGAGGTCACATGACCCTACATTTCTCATTTCTTCACCTGGAAGGTAGTGCAGATGTTCCAAACAGCTCTGTAGTATTCCCACAAGATGAGTAGAACAGATTTCAAAGTAAAAACCTTTTCAATGTTTTTGTTTTGGAGATTGGCCAGATAAAACTAAGAGAAATTGAACTGACTAGTAGTGGGTTTTGTCTGTAAGCTTCACGAAGGTGTCAAGGTCTTTTAAATTGTGCCTTGGTTTCATATAATACTGGTATAAAAGAAATATGCCAAGCTACCTTAAGAAAAGTCACACACCATATAATCGGAGCAATAATTAATTCCCTAAAGAATTCCCCACAGAACAAGCTGAATCCTCCAGCCACCAGAGGACAGAGATGCATCTTCCCTCAGGCCTCCTATGTTCATGAGGCACAGTTTACCTCCAGGAGGTACTGGGTCTGCTGCTGAGCAAATCTGCCGTCAAACACCAGAAAGCTTTCTACATTCACCAAGTAAATGTCTGCAGACTGGAAACCAGGATATCTAGGTTCTACTGACTTAGACAAGCCACAGTTTCTGAGGGCCCCAGTTTTCTCTCACAGAAAACAAAATGGCAGAGGTGCAGGTTTCCTAAAGTCTGAAAATTTTATGACAGAAATAAATGATATGAGAATTAAATTGATTTTGGTGCTTTCTTCCCCCTCCCCCCCTTTTTTTTCTCAAAAGTTCATTCCTTGTCTCTTTTACTGAATTCTTCATCTCCAGAATTCTATTTGGTTCGATTTTCAAGTTTCAATTTCTTTAGTAAGTACTCGTTTTGTTCACTGGTTTTTATTTCCGAGTTAATCAAACTGCCTCTGTCTTTCTTGTATTGTAACTCCAAGTTTTTTTTTTTTGTTATTTTTTGTTTTTTTCAGAACTACGATCTTGAATTCTGTCATTCAAATCACACATTTCCATGTCTTTTAAAGTCTATTTTCTGGAGATTTTTAATTTTCTTTTTGCGCTGCCTCATTACCTTGGCTATTTGTGATGTTTGGTGGATTCCTCCTCTGTCCACCTATGTGTGAGTGACAAGTGTTTTTAGTTCCTACACTGCTCTGGCCTTTCAGATCTCTGTGACTTTGGCGTTTTCTTTCTTCCTGCCTGGGTTTTTGTTTATTTGGTCAGTGGGCTCATAGAGAGCCAGTTATCTTGAAATATAGTGCATAATTCTTCAGGATGAGCAGCATTTCTACTTTGTGAAATTTTCCCACACACTAACCTTTCTTGTCTTTTCAGTTGCCCCTAGGAGGTGGGTCTGACTGATTCTTCTTGGTTCATTAGAAAGAAACAGAAAGATCCTGTGTTTTGAGAGACTCTTTCTGGATCATTTCCCAATGATCATAGGACTTTGTAATCCATTGGCAAAGGTGACAGTGACAATGGGGTGTTTGGCAAAGTGGGTGAGGTGGTTGACGGAATAGCTTAGGTTAAGAAGAATGCCTGGCAAGGCATCATCAAACAATGTCTGGAATGTTCAAAACAGATTTGTTTAATAGGAAAAAAGAAAATGTTTATCAACTATAGTAATTTTTTCTGAGCACTGAGCTGAGAAATAGCTATTCTGATTTTGTAGCCGTGAACCGAGATATCTTTGAACAATATAGAAGCTAAATTAAACAGGCAGACATTTTTGAAACCAGTCACTGAAATTAAAAATATTTTAAATTTTGTTCATCACTAAATATTAGACAAGAACCTAACCTTGCATTCTGCACACCTCATCCCTAAAGTCACTGTAGGTCTGAATAAAGCTGAGGCTAAGGGATTATTTTTACAGAGTCAGTCATAACCCCCCTCCACTCCCCAAATATCTACAGATGAATGCAAAAGGACCAGGATAAGGTCAAACAAATCAAGTGTTAATCTTCGTGCCAGTGCTTGAAAATCGTTAAAATTCCTTTGATGTTTGTGGTCATCAGACTGCACAGAAACTTCAGGGGTCAAACTTTCATCACTTGGCCAGGTGTTGTGTGTGTGTGCATGCATGCGCATGCTTTTTGTTTTTTTTCTTTTTTTGCTGCCATTGCAACCAGCTGCAACAGTTTAATGACTATTGCGGAACACCAGGGACCTTCCCTCATCATTCACCTGGGGTAGGAATAGTGGCTGAGCACTCAGGGACTGGTCTCTGAAGGGAGGAAGGACTAATAACATCACATTATTAAACCTTTGCTAACTAGAAACATTTCCGAGTACTAATTGCTGATGCCATTCTACTAGTATTTATAACCATGTATAACCCTTAAGGATGCTACCCTGCTTGGGCACAAAAGATAACACAGAGAAAGAAGGCCTGAGGATTATGTTTGGGATGTTTTACATATTTGGTGTTAATCAAACAAGTAAGTCACCTGGCCGGTATGGCTCAGTTGGTTGAGCATCGTCACGTGCTCCAAAAAGCAGTTAATGAGGCAACCTACCAATGTTTCTCTCTCACATTGATGTTCCTCTCTCTCTCTTTCTCCCTAAAATCAGTAAAAAACATATTTAAAACAAAATGAAACAAAAACACCCCAAACCAAGTAAGCCAGGTCTACCAGGTCTCAAATGCTTTGAAACTAAAGGTATTTGTCATTGAGTCTTACAAATGAGTATTTAAGTATACTAGCTTTTCTTGTCCTTTAAAAAAAACCTCAAAAATAAAGACATTCATCTTACCCAGTAGACATCAAGGTTATAATGTAAATAAAACTAGTGTTTTTTGCATTTCATTAGCAAAGTCCCTTATTTGTAGTTGATAAGTATTGTTTTTGCTATGGTGACACATAAGATTGAACTATCTCATAGTTTAAGCAGCTAGGCAGACAGATAAGGGAAGAAATAGCTGAAAAGTCTTCATATTGGATTATTCATCTTGGGCTATTATTAAAGTCATTCCACCTTGTTCAATATAGAATATATATTTTATTTATTCTTTTTTGTAGACAAAAAGAACAAGATATATATTTTTTCCCCTTTAATCATGAATGTAAGGGTATTGTTGAAGAAAAGTAAGAAAATGTCTCTGTTAAGAACATGTAATTTCATCCTCTGGGAGATATAATTATGAAAATGAAAACTTAGTTATTCCTGAAAAGAGTATTTAGAATTTAGGTCCTAGACCTTAAACCTTTCAGGGTTATTAGAGATATTTTTTTTCTCCCTGTCACTTTATAAACGAGTCCCCGGAGTTTCAGAAAAGTGAAAGGACTCGTTTAAGGTCACACAGCTAGTTCGTGATAGCACCGAGACTGAAACACATCTCCCAAACCCCAATTTTAGCTTTCACTGTACACCCCATCACTTCATATAACACACAAATATTTTACAAATATATTAAGACCCGAAGAACTGTGATTCTATTTAGAATCATGGTCATGTGTAGTATAAAGTTGTTTTGTTTGAAAGTTCTACTGCATGAATAACGTTTTCACGATTATGTTAAAGGCATTGTTTATTTGGCTTGAGTCTTTTAATAGAAAGTAGTCTGTTACATCTGTCTAATATTATATCTAAGAAGCTTTATTGATGTTCCTGGAAGCAGCTGCCTATATTATTATAAGTTTATATATATATATATATATATCCTTTGAGATAAGGGAAACACAATGTTACAAAAGAGTAAACGTTTTATTATTTGTACATGAATCCTTTTGGTCTGAGGCCACACAAGCATCTGGCTAACACATAAAAGTAACCATAAGCAATGGGAGGGTGTTTGTGGTCATTTACATGTGGTCACTTATATGATCTCCTTGCTAAGCAGTGAGAGGCCCAGAATGGACGAGTCAGACTGTTTGGAGGAACAGGCAGAGGGGATAAGAAGCAGGGAATGCAGAGCAGCCACGCCTCCATTCCGAAGACAGGGTCTGTGGAGGTCTCCGGAGGAAGAATAGGCTGCAGAACAGGTTTTCTGGGGTTGGAGGGCCCCTGGGGAGGGACTGAAAACAAACAGCTGTGAATGCTGCCAGCCAGCCTCAGCGAGAAGAGTATCTGCCAGAACAGGGTCCAGATGTGGCCTGGCCCCTGTGAGCTAGGGCTGGGGAGTCACAAGGGCACCACCTGAAGCGTGGGCAGAGGCCCCCTGGGGGGAGCCACGTACTCTTCCTCTCTGAGCAGCCGCAGCAGGATGTTTTTTTTATTCTTGGGCCAGCTGTAGACGTGAGTGTTCTGTAGCCAGGTGGGCACATGCTCCTAGGGAGAGAGAATGACAGGAGCAAAGGCCATTAGAGAAAAACCTGGATTCCAGATCCCTGGCTCGGTTCCAAAACTGCTACGGCTTTCCCTGGTGGGGCATTTCCTTCCAAACCATCCTGGGAGTTGCAGTGTTTTGCTTTTGGAAGGGGTTAGCATGTGACGTGCTCTTGGCTTCGGGTGCAAGCTGTATATCTCATTATGGAAACCACATGTGCACAGCATTTTCTGTCAGTCTCCCAGGCTACCTGCCCTTTGCATTTCAATGTGCTTTTCACCACCCTCACATAAAAGGGGTAGGACTGAGGTCATGCAGAGTGATGCGAATTCCCCTGTGATTTTGTAAGAAGTATGCCAAGACTTAATCTAATTCATTATCCTTTCACTCCAGCCACAGGTCTGGCCTGCAGTCGAAGGATCCCAGCAGACCTCCATTAGCAGGCAAAGGCAGACACTGTTAGTCGGGGACTGTGGGGTGCAGTTTTAGACTACTCTCATGGAGTGGGCATTCTGTTGGGGAAAGACAGATCTTGAGTAAGTAAAAAAACAACTAGTGTGTTCGATGGGGATACATGCCATAGAGAAAAACAAAACAGAGAAAGGGAATAGGCAGTGCTGAGGCCAGGAAGAATGGTTCGCAGTCTTAAACAGGGGGTTTAGAAAAGAGCAGAGGGAGAAGGCTTTATAGAGAGACCTGAATCCAGGTGCATAGAGGAGTGCGCCTGGCTGGTTCAAGGAGCAACTCGGTGTGGCTGGAGAAGAGCGAGGGAGAGGAGGTGAGGGGCCGTATCACAGAGAGCCTTGTTTTTGTTTTTGTTTTTTTCCTCTGAGGAGACAGCAGGCCTCTGGGACTGCAGGATGAGCTTAGAAGCAGTACCTGCGTGTGTCAGGCATCATGCTGGGTATTGATGACACCCAAGTGAAAAAGACACAGGGACTGCCTTGAAGAGTAAATAGTCTTATGAGGGAGTCAAAGTATAAAGAAAAAGAAATTGTTTTCTAGGCCATGGCATACCAGGGGCCAGGTGGTGGGAGCAATCTGCCCTGAGCACAGGCAACGAAGGGATTGTTCGGAGAAGTTTTAAAAACATTAATAAAACCAACTGAAAGTTGGTCAGCTTTTTCTATCACCCTGCTCCAGTAATTTTAAACAATAACTCCCAGTGCCTTTACCCCAACCACACACCACCGAATCAAGGTCAGCACAGGGGAAGAGAGATCAGGAGAGGCTAGAGAGACTGGGTAACATGAGGTTAAGCAAGAGTTCACTACACAAACAAGTCAGGGAAGGTCACTGCTAGTAGAGGGAACAGAAAGTGCAAAGGCACAGAAAATGAAAGCATATGTGCGTGTGAGGGCATGCTGAGAGAGTCCAGTGTGACCCAAGCATAGAATCATCTGCACATGGTGGCAGGGAAGGCTGAGCATGTGGGCACAGGCGTGTCGGGCTAAGAAAGGTGGAGATGATCTTGTAGCCTGCAGGAAACCACTATGAATTTCTGAACTGGAGAGAGATCAGATCTACATTTTGGATGTCCCTCTTTGACGGCAGAGCAGAGGATGGCTAATACAGGGCCAAAGTGGAGAGGCAGGGAGACCAGTAAGGAGATCTTGCAATGCGAGCAGTGAGAGCCTGGGCAAGGGGTGGAAAGGCAGGCTATTGTGCAGGCTGTGAACTGTGCAACCCTGGGCTCCCAGTCACATAAACTGGATCCTCCCTCATCCAGAAGTCTCCATGCAGTCCTGGCATCTAGGAGTCCTCTAGGGTGCAGCTGTCTCACTTTCAAGACTTGACTACCTCACTGCCTTCCCTTTGCCAAGGCATGGTCTCAAGTGTGTTTTTACCCCCATCCCCCCACACCTGTTGGCAAGCCCTTCTGGTGCAGAAACCCTCCTATGAACCACAACAAAGTTCACTTTGATAACTGTAGATTTAATTCCTGTATTCTACAGATTTGAGAGCTGAACTACATGCCACAAAATACTTCTGTGGAACAGCCAGCAAAAAAGTACACATTCTTGACTTTTATGTACAAGAGATAAGAAGTATCAGATGAACGGTCTCTTTTTGGCTCATGAGTTAAAACACAAACTACCTCTTTGTGTGTGATAGCTGTTCGAACAATTAGGACAGAGATGGTCTATCAGATAACACTATTTATGCTGCTGAACTGAGTGGGGCAACTTGCTGATCTTTCTAACACTGTTATCTCTAAGGAGTGATAGAGTTGACTAGGTTTTCCACTTAAAATCCCAGATAGCAAACAAAGCAAAGCTTGAATTCTGAAGGGTTTTTTTGTTTGTTGTTTACCTTCTTAGCATTGGGGAAGAGCACAGGGATGAATCTGAAATTCATACTTCCTTGTTTTATGAACTCGATCTGCATCTGGAACAGAACAAATTCAAGGTTTAATTTCAGGAACAAGGATGAGGAGTTAATGTACGGTACCCACAATCATGCGAGCCCACACAGTGCCTTTATTCTGATTTCCTTGAGTGCCTCACCCTCATAATTTGAAGCTCTTCCCATTACACATCTATGCCATCTACTCACTCACCAATCACTTATTTAAGGCCTATTCAACAACATGCTCTGGGCTGGACTTTGTTTTTTTAAGGGTTAGGATTAAGATTAGGGTCTGCTGAGCCGGGTGGCATCAGCTCACAAAAGCCAGATGTGTGCCTCTTCCCAGTTCTGTGTTCAGTGACTTCACATTGGTAGCCTGAAATCGGCCATCGTGAGAGCAGTTATACTACAGAAATAGGAAGATGTTATGAATCAGAGTTTTGGGGGAAGGGGAATAAGGGTGAACCAGTTTACCAGAATACCAGTGATACAAACAAACCCTATCCGCACAAAGCCAGCAGTTTTGTTTGCAGTCAGAGAGGTAAATTACCAACCACAGTGCAGTGTGAAAAAATTGCTGTGGAAGCCCCAGATGGGGCCCATCCATTCTACATCAGTTACAAGGACAGTTACAAGGGAGGTGTCATTTGTATGCTGGGAGAAGAATGTGGTCAGGCAGGGCGAGAGGGGAAGGATGTTTGTTCTCAGCACAGAAAAGAGCCCGAGCGAATGCCCAGAGCGTGGCAACAGTCCGTGGGTCGGGACCAGCAGGTAATACCCTGCAGCTGGAACACCGGATGGGCTTGGAGGCAGAGAAAGGCAGGCTGGGGGGGTCAGTTGTGAAGAGGTCTGACTTCCAAGCCTTAGGTTTCCCACACCAGTTCCAATTTGCTCTGACACTGCAGTGGCCCCAGGAGCTTTAGCTGCCAGAGCTCCATCAAAACCGGAATTTTCAACCTGAGAGGAGTCAGAGTCTTCCAAATCCTGTGGCCAGCACCAGGCATGCAGGCTTCTGATGACAAGAAGAGGAATTATGCATCCCAACTATTTCATCTTCCAATTGATTTTTATTACCGAGGTGTCTTCGTCATGCATGGAATAAAAACAGAATCAAGAAGGACGTGCCCGTGGCGATGACTTGTTACTAAATTCACCAAAAAAAACCCCTCTTAAACTCACACCTGTCCACACACTTATTTGCGTACACACCCCATCACACAACACACAGATCACCCACAAGGTGTTTTCTCAAAACCACCTTCCCTTGGGAGTCAGACGACACAAAAAGCATGTTTGAAAGTGCCTGAAGCGCTGTGCCGCTCAAAGCACCAACCACATCAGTGCAGACACGTGAGAGGAAGGGCATAGGTTACTCGTTAAACATTAAGCACTGGAGGCAATTTCTGACTTCCAGGACATAGGGCACTGTAAGCTTGTTCACTAGGCTGCTCCGCCTGTGGAGGGGCCACTGGCAGGAGTGCGTGTTTTCGCCCATATTTTTAGATACTGGCTTTGTGTGCAGTCCTGGCTCTATGACTCAGCCCCTCCTGGCACCTCTTCACACCCTCTGTCCGGGAGTTTGTTGCTGCCTGGAGGGGACCAGGAAGGCTGCCAGGTGGGCAGAAGGCACGTCTGCCTCTGGCCTCTTCAGCCCCTTCCTTGATGAGGAAGGGCCCAGGGTATGGTTGCCCCAGACACAGTGTGAGATAATCTGGCTCCTAGCTGGGCACAGTCAGACCAGCTCCAGGCCGAGCCGTGTTCCTGCCCGGCATTGTCACACTCCAGCAGAGCTCCACAGGTTTCCTCGGGACCGGGAAGGACCTGGAGCCCTTCCCACACACCAGCTGTCCTCTCGGGACTGCCGGGTTCCTAGACATGCAGACAGGACGTGGAGTGCTTTGAGGCCACGCAGACAAGCAGCAGCGGACAGCCAAGGGGTGGCAGCTCCCAGGCCAGCCCTGACCTTTCCGGGCAGAAACGATACTTCCCTGGGCCCTGCCTGTGTGCTGTCTGTCAGACTCGGAGAGAACGGAACAGGCGGGAGACGTGGCCCTGACTCCTTGGCCTTACTCTGGGACCACACCACCTTGCCTTGGCATTTACTTTGGGTTGGTTCTGAGCTCAAAAAAGTGGCTGGCACTTAGCAGAAGAGGAGACAGAGACCCTGGAGACCCAGGTGGGGAACACCCACCGACCCTGCCCTTTTTCTGTGCTCCTGATCCGCAGGACAGACCTGATTTAAGTCAGCTTCCCCGGAGGTAAAGCTGCAAGGCCCCGCCGGCCTGCCTGCCTCCTGCCTTGTGCTGCTCACCCATTCCATCGGGACCCCCTCTGTCTCCCACCCATCTTCCTGGCCTTGTCAGTGCCCGTTCCAGGTGCCTGCCCCTGGGGAATGTTAGGGCTGAGGTGGGGCTTACAAGTTCTAGTGCAGTCATCTTCAAGCCTTTTTAAATCTCAGAATCTTTGGTCAACAAACAAGCCTGACTGAGAAAGGCAGGCAAGCTGTGCCTGAGGTGGGGTGAGAGGCCCAGATCACCTACACCCCCAGCACATATGAGCACCCACACCTGCAGCACCTACGAGCACCCAGTAGGGACTCTGGGAGCATCTGACATCCTGGTCAAGCATGTCTAGTCTGGCATCCTGGTCAGGCGTGACTGTCTGCACAGTATCTCTAACTGCTGAAAGCAGGAAGACTGCTAGCCCATAAAAGAGCCAGTTCTAAAGCTGGCTGTTATTTACCGCCAGAACGTTCCATCAGATGATGAATAAGTCTAACTCCCTATAAATGTCTCTGCCAGTTTTGGTTTGACCAGGCCCCGGGTCAAACTGTGAGCTGTGAGGAGGGAATAGAGACATGGAGCACAAAGAGGTTTAAGCCCAAGGTCACACAACTATACGTGAGGAGGCTGATTTTGAACCAACTGCAGGAGTCCTTTTCGCCAGGCTGCTCAGCCTCTGTGAAAAGGCGGGAACAGGATGTGACACCACACAGGAGCCCTGCCCCTCAGGCCCACCTGTCCACCCTCCTAGGCCTTCACACTTGGTAAACAAGCAAACCAGCAGAGCTCTAGTTCCACACTCGTGGGACTTAGACCACGGATTCCTCTGCCCTTGTTACTGACAAGAGCACTGAGTCTCAGAGATGTGCTGACTGCCCAAGGCCTCCAAGGGAGCAGCCCCCACTCTCCTGCCTGGGGTTCTTCACCGGCATCACGCGCCTTCGCTCTGTCTCTAGCGAGGGACAGGCCTTCACCAAAGAAAGAGCCCGTCTCCAGCCCTGGCGAGGGGCTGCGGGCCGTCACCACTCACCATGCGGTGGATGTACTTAGTATGTAAGCCGTGCTCATCCTCGTCCAGCTGCGACTCAGCGCCTTCCACATCCTGTTTGTATTTGGGGCTGATTGCTACGATTATCATCACTGTCTTCTGTTAATGAGAGGGAGAAAGCATGTTTATGAAAGTGTGAAGTGCGGTCCATTTGGTGAAGGCAGGTTGGAACCCGGCCAGCAGGGCTGTGTGCTGGTCTGACACAGTGGGGGTGGAGGGCTGGGCTCATTCTCTGTGAAAGCACTGGCCCTGCTCAGGCAGACTGACTGCTGTCTCCCCTGTGCTTCCTCCCATCCCCCCTCCCTTCACACACCCAGAGCAAGTGGCTCTGCGTGGAGCCCTCCTGAATGGATGTGGCTTTGCCCACCACTTTCCACAGCCATCACTAATCCGTGGCTAATGAAAGCCCGAACCACTGAGTGATCTGCATCTCGGTGGAAAGACTGCAGCCCCAACGATGAAACCCTCTCCCTCCCTCAGCCCATCAAAGCTGCCAGTGACTGCGCCCTGACTGCCCTGCTGATGGCAGGGCCAGTGCGCAGGACCAGACCTTCCGCACAAAGCAGACGCTAGGCTGCACACAAAAGGAAAAGCCAAAAACCCCAACCTTCTGCGACCCTCCCCACCCGCTCTCCCCCCCAAAGCAGCAGCTAAAGCGCCCACAGGGACACGCTGGCAGCAATCAATTTCTATCTTGTTGAAGCACAAAGTGCCGGAAAGCTCTTCAGCCCAGTCCTACACAACACTTGGGGTGGTCTTGGATTAAATTGAATTCTGCCGCTCCCTCCCCCTCTCGCTTTCATTTCCTCCTCCCTATTCTGGTCAGAAAATTGTTTGTTCTGATTGTTATCAACCACCTGTGTCTGGTTGGACTGTTATTTCCTGCCTGTGCCTGTCCAGGAGGGCGACCCCATCCTTCCTCTCCGGGTCTTTGCACGGCTGCCAACAAGGGAGGCTTTGTTGGGACTTTCTAGGCTTTGGACTTGGTGGGTGTGCCAGAGCTTCTTTCATAAAGTAACTTCTCAAGTTAATTGTCTTCCTCACCAGAAAATAAACTCAGGATTTCGAAATGTACTTACATCTCTGAGGTAGCGTTCCATCCACTTAATGATATCAATGCCTCGGATTCTATCCTCAAAAATGTCAATCTGCAGGGAAAGATGAGGGAAGCAGCTCTTAATGAGAAGCTTTATCTAGATGCACAGCAAGAGAAAACACGAGACTATATGCATTTAAAATGGAAAAAGTTACTAATGCTTTTTGCAGGGAGGAACATGTAAGTCTAAAGAAAATACAATTTAAAAATAATGGTCCCTATTTCAACATTAGTAGGCATTGAACTATTTAATACCCATGATTAGGATATATAGGCATGCATCAAAATGTGTCTTTGCCTACACAATAATTATGTTTTAAAAAACTGAGAGACATGGGCAACAAGTTGGATGTAAGCCAATAATATGCAAACCAACTATATATATAATTTGAAAGGCAAACATGATTCTGGAACATTTTAATGGCTACATGGGGTGCAAGTACTGAGATATAACTGTGGGCTTTACTTGCATTAGCCAGGTGATCGTGACTGTATTATGTCCAGTTTCAATCCATATGTTTAAAAATGACTGCATGAAACTTGGGATCAAATCCAAAGAATAGTCATGAAAACAATTACTAAGAGGGTGGGGAACGGTTTATGATGAAAAACAAGAAGTAGATCTCTTGGGCCTTGAAAAGACATATAAAGTCTCTGAGGGAGTACTGGAAGGGGAGAAAAGTCTGTTGTCTTCTGTTTTACCGAAGGCTGTTCTTGGGCTCAGACCTGTCCTGCAGGCAGAGGGCAGTGAGTTCGTACAAGGTGCTCTTGCTCAGAAGGAGGATTATGTGCTGGAATGGGTGACTCAGGGACAGTGTCCTGAGGAGGTGTTAGTTGATTTGGCCACACCACTTGCTCCCAGATCAGTTGTCTTAAATGTCATTCCACTATTTAGGACTGATGGGATCAGCAAGCTGTCCACGGCATCTACAAACTAGTCTCACCTCTCTCCTCCCCACATGCCCTGCCTACTTAACTCCCCCTTGCTGTCCCGGCACTGCACCAAAAAGCACAGTGCCAGCCCCCTGCTCTCCGAGTTCTCCCCACACACCGACCTCCTCCTCCTCACCTCACCAAATTCTACCCCATTGTGACACAACACGTTATTGTAACATTCTTTCATTTACTGCATGTCTCATTTATGTCTGCCTGATCTCTTCAACCTGGTCCCAAGCTTCCTAGAATGAGATAATGCTGCATGTTCACCAAACTGGCAGATACATACGGCACACAATGTGAGCTCAGAGTACGTTTCTTTACTGATGGCACATTAAAAATGACCATTTGCTGCTTTAAAATGTCTGATTCCCAATGACTTACATCAAGTAATCCTGAGAAAGCTTTTGTAACTCTCTGTTACTGTGTCAGTAATCTGTTTCTGTTCTACAAGACAGAAGCCCCAAAATGTTGGGGCTGAGACTAGATGGACAACTTGGCTCTACTCTTGGTCCTATGATTGGCTTCTGCACTTCCCACTTGCATGAGTTTGGGAACATTACTAAAATTCTCTAAGTTTTATTACCTTCATTTGTAATAGGTGCTTAATAAAATGTACTTCCTAGGGTGATTGTGAGGATTAAAATGAGTTAACATGGAAAAGGCATATCATAGTGCCAGGTGTGCCAGTAAATGATGACAATGATGATCCCAGCACCTATTCCCTGCTGTGAGCTGGACATTCCAGGAGGCACAATGTTCTGGCTATCTTCCATTTGTCTCTCCAAATCTCTGCCAAAGTCCATAGCTCTGTGAGGCCAACTTCTCCACATGGCCGCTGTTATGGGCCAAATTGTTCCACCCCTCCCTGCCTTAAATCATGTTGAAATCTTAACCCCCAATGCCTCGAAATGTGAATGTGTTTTGAGACAGAGGTTTTAACGAGGTAATTAAGGTAAATGAGGTCATATGGGTGGTCTTTGGTCCAATGTGACTGGTGTCCTTGCCAGAGGAGACTAGGACACAGAGGAAAGACAGAAGGAGATGGCCACTACCAGCCAACGAAGAAGCTCCAGCATGAAATCAATCCTGCTGACACCCTGAGCTTGAACTTCCAGCCTCCAGAACTGTGAGGAAGTAAATTTCTGTGTCTCAGCCTCTCAGTCTGTGGTACTTTCCCTAATGCAGCCCCGGCAAACCAGTACAGCCACCCTTTCTCAGGTTGCTGTAACCACTGCTCCTCGCCTCTTTAGACCTAGGGGGTGTTAGCAACTCCCCGCTTTTGCCTGTCCCAGGATATTCCCCAAATTTACACAGAGCTTTGAAAACAGTTTCTTTAAAAAAAAAAAAACTCTCCTTAAATTACCCATGAAGTCTTCTCACCACTGAGGAGGTCTTAACGTATCACCTAGTACTGAGTGCCAGGACTGGGCTCTGTGGTTCTACCACAGGGCTTCGCAGAGATAAGGTCAAGGAGAGATTTAACGACTGCCTCAGCAGCCCCTGGTTGTTTAGGTCACAAAAACCTGTTCTCTTCTCTTCTCCCGGGGCAATCAGTATGCTTATTTGGAAATGACCCAAAGTAAGAAAGATCTTTTCTGACATGTTGGCCTTATGTCCTGTGATTTGACTTTATGTCCTGGTTGCCACAGTCCTTGCTTATTCCAGAAATTAGAAATGGAAATGTTGGTCTCTAATATAGTCATGGAGTTGGAGTGTATGAATTGTATGTTTTAAACTTTCGAACACTTCTATTTTTTAAAAAAATCATAGGATGAAGAAAATTCAAGTAAAAACTCTCGTTAAATGATGTCAAATCATCTTTGAAAATGGACATTTTTATTTACTAAGAATTCCCTCTTTATTCATCAACCTTCCTATCCTTAGACATTTCCCTTAAATTTTGGCCACTCTCTAGAATTTACTGCCACTGAATACCCTACAGAGCAGGCCCCGAGAGGAGAAGAAGTGGCCTCGGTGTTTGAGGAAAGCCAGCCATCCACGTAGGCTCCTGTGATGTTTTATTTACTGTCCAGAAGAGCTCACATGGCTTGAGGCGGTGGCAAGGCGCTACAGGGGGACTTGAGGAGCGTGTGCTTCCTAAGATTTCTTGGGCCAAGATCACAGTGGACCGCAGGGCTGGGTTGTCTCCCTCCCTTAGAACTAGACCAGCAGAGAACTTGGCCCTGCAGAGGAAGCATCGCTGCTGTATCGGGGTACGGAATGGCAGCTGTGCACAGTGGGGGACACAGGCTGCAGGCTTCTACCTCACACCCCCAGCGCAACAAAGGACCTTGTAAAATAAGCGGGTGAAGCCTGCAGCCTCCTGCAACAGGAAGCACAACCAGAGCGGGTGAAAAAGGGCAAAGGTACAAAGTGCAGCAAGAGGCTGGCGTTTCCTTTAGGCCAGGGGTCAGCCGCGTCTGGGCTTGGCATTACCCCCTTCGGGCTGTTCAGCGGGATGTTCAGAGGTTCTCGCAGGGAAAAACATGCTGGAGACTTTAAAATCCAGAAAATAATTACCTAAATTCATAAGCATTTAGTTCATAGTCACGTAAATCAAATAATTTAGTTTAAAACATCGGCAGCTATTTATCATGTGTCTCCTTTTGTGTTTTTCTTTTCCTGTACTCACTTGAATTGTTCAGTCTTCTCTTTGGATACAATACTTACTGCAGTTTGAAAGCCATTTAACAGCAGAAAGTTCACAAATTTCACCACCTCCATGGCTGTGTCCACAGAATAAGTGATAAACACTTTCCCTAAGAGAGATTTTTCACATTTATTAGAAACCAGTCAAATAATAATTATATTTTGAACAATACATGTAAATAATATGCAATGTCTTTTGTGCCTCTAGAATAATAAAGGGAAACCTCCGGGTGGGGGGTTGGTCTAAGGGTCTGTGCCTGCAGCCGTGTGGACTGCTGTCCTCAGGACATAGATCTGCAGCCCCAAAGAAGCAGGGGGTCTGTCCCACAGCGTGCAGACTGCTCGGGGTACATGGACAGCAGAGGTACAGGGGAGAGCGTGGGCCGGCTGAGACACTTTGAGGAGGTCTTCTGAAAAACCACATGATGCATTAACAGAAAGTCTGTCACCCAGACCTGCATGTCCTTAAAGTCAGAACACCACCTGGCCCTGTGCCTAAAGAATACTCTCACAGCAGGCCAAGAAGCTGAGTTTTGCTAAGGGGCCATCCTGTGGTGTCCTCCTTTGATCTCGTGATGCTCTCTGCTGCCTTGAACTCTTGCTTGACAAAAGCAAGTGAGGGGAGGGGGAAAATGTTCCCTCCCTCCCCTCCCCCCCCCACTGAGTGGATGGGAAAGGCCAGGAAGTTGGAGTAGACTAAAGCACAACTCAGAAATGTTAGGAAAATCTCAGTAGCTTGAAGGAGAGTCACTGCCTTTGGGCGGTCCAGCTCTCGGCCTCCCTCGTGCCTCCCTAGGTCAGCCTAGGGCGTCAGACAGTATTGCGCCCACACGCTTGACCCAGGCAGCGTGAGAACCAGTGTTTTCTCAGGCTCACGCCTTGGGGAAATCATCCGGCTAGCACGTTAATATGATAGATGAACAATCTCTCTGTGTTGGTTTCTAGTCCGGAATGAACCCACTAAATCTCAGGAAGCCCCTGGGGCAGAGGGTGGAGAAGAAAATGGAGCTGGAAAGAAAATATGAGTCTTTTTATATTAATGTATGCGTAAGCTCTTGTTTTTTGAAACCCGCCTCTCAAATGGAAGTGTGTACTGTGGTCATATCGGCTCTTTTAGGCGGCCAGGTATATTGATGACACTCAGTTTCTTCTCAACACTTAATATTCAACCAATTCCTATGTAATAATTTTAGGACTTCCTTTACAGATTATTGTAAAATAAGTAAAAGCTTAGACTGACTCCAGGCCTATATCTTATGCAGGGTAGCATCCATGCTCCAGAAATGCTCAAAATTATAATGTGTAAGACTTTAAGGAAATCAACCATTTTCTTTTTTAAAACAACAATGGATCATTGTATTAGAGATCGTTCAACTCCTAAAGCACTAAAGAACATAGATCCCCAATAGGAATTAGTGAATACAAAAGGCTTAATTTTCAAGCTTGGTTCCAAGAAGTGCCTAGATTTAGACAGGACCTCCTAGACTTACCTGAGCTTCCCTAGCAAGCACAGCAGAATATAACCATTTCACAAACTATCTCTTTTCCTAAGATTTGTGGACCTTACTGTGCTGACTGACCTCAGTATGAGAACATTTTGGTGATATTTCAACATTTTTGTTTCTGACTGCAAAATGTGAAAAAAGAATGATCACCTGACATGTAGTTAAATATTTCTTTAAAAAAGGGCTTAGTTTGCATTTGGTTGTCAGGCGGCATCAAGAATGTGAGACTGCTTTTTTCCCAACAAGACTGCTCATTCCTATAGGAAACGACCTCGTTCGTGATGGCCGCTGCTAATTTATGGTGAGAAGCTAGGTTCCTGGCCAATACCACATGGACATCCAATCAACTTACACAGGACAAGTCCATTCAAGAGCATCATTTAGAAGAGGGAAAAGGCATTGGAGTTATTTGTTGTTGGAGTGTATGGTTAAGAAAATCTAGTGATAAGCACTTTGTGAGTATCGCTGGTAGTGTGGAAATCACCAATCACATACATACAAAATGTTGGTTACCTTTTTAGCAGAAAGTAAAAACGTAAATTTTATTTACCTGAGAAATATCCAAGATAATGAATGAATAATCATGAAGTATTCTCAAAGTATAAGACCAGAGAAAAAGGAGGAGGAGAAGGAAGAAGAGATGGTGGTGATGGTGGTGGTGGAGGTGGTGGTAATGGTGGTGGTAGAGGAAGAGGAGGAGGAGGAGGAGGAGGAGGAGGAGGAGGAGGAGGAGGAGAAGGAGGAGGAGGAAGGGGGGAAACCATTGCAAATAACTTACGTAATTCTTCGGGTAAATTGCTTATTTTCAGAGTTCCTCTGGCTGGAGGGTTACTAGGGGGCCTAGGGACAGCAGCTGGAGATGGAGCCTGGGGACCCTGTGGTCTCAACTCAGCAGGACACTCCAAGAACTCCTCAGGAGCTCCAGCTCGTTTAGGTGGCTGGTTATAAGGCTGGTCCCTAGAAAGGAATACATGTACAACAATAAATTTTTCGCTTTCCATGAAGGCGCACTTGATGAACAGGAAGGTTTTAAGAACTATGAGAAGATACCAGTGAGCTATCTTTCTCCTCTGCTCCCATTTTTTTTCTGAGCCAGAGGGACAAGGTTGCTCATGGAGTTTCAGTCAGTAAACTATAGGGTAGATTGCCATATGTAATAGCCTGTGCTAGGAGTTACATGAGGGAAGCAGAATTTAATTTCTCAATTCAAGGACTAATTGGGAAGATGAGTCTCATGCACAGAGCTAATAAGGTCACCAATAAAACATAATACAGTGGTACCTTGAGATACGAGTGCCCTAATATACGAGATTTTTGAGATACGAGCCATTGAGCGAAACAATTTTTGCTTTGAAATACGAGCAACATTTGAAATAGGAGTAATCTCGAGGATTGGCCGGCTGCACACAACCCACCAGTTTACCACGACTCGGGCGTCTCATAGTTTCCCACATCTCAAGGTTATGGAACGAATTAAACTCGTATCTCGAGGTACCACTGTATAATGGGTGGTGCAAGGTTGGTATTATAGGCATTCTGATAAAAAGGACTTTTAGCTCATCCTATATAATAAAGAGGTAATATGCAAATTGACCATCACTCCAACACACAAGATGTCCACCCCCATGTGGTCAAAGATGGCGGCTTCCATATGGACACAAGATGGCCACCACAAGATAGCCAGCAGGGCAGGGCAGTTGTGGGCAATCAGGCCAGCCGGGGAGGGCAATTGGGAGAGACCAGGCCTGCAAGGGAGGGCAGTTGGGGGCAACCAACTAATACTGAAGATCCTTTCACAAAATTTCTACTACTTGGTTTTGGTTGCTGTGTTTTGGTTGCCAATATCCTCATCAACATTCTGCTCAGAAGAACCATCAGATACTCATGTGAGATTTGGAAGCACAAACCACAGAAGTAGCAGAGGCATGACCTGCAGAAAAGGACAATTGGGGAGGGGGACAGGCTGGTGGGGCAGGGAAGTTGAGGGCGGGACCAGGCCTGCAGGGGAGGGTAGTTGGGGGGACTAGGCTGGCAAGGGAGAGCAGTTAAAGGTGACCAGGCCAGTAGGGGAGGGCAGTTGTGGGGGACCAGGCCTGCAGAGGAGGGCAGTTAGGGACAATCAGGCTGGCAGGGGAGTGTTTAGGGGCAATCAGGCAGGCAGGCAAGCAGGCGAGTGGTTGGGAGTCAGCAGTCCTGGATTGTGAGAGGGATGTCTGACTACTCATTAAGGCCCGAGTGGGATCGGGCATAAAATGGGTAGTTGGACATCGTTTGAGGGGTCCCAGATTGGAAAAGATGCAGGCTAGGCTGAGGGACACACACCCTCCCCCTCACCATGCATGAATTTTGTGCACTGGGCTGCTAGTGATGGATAACATCTGATTATGTATCAAAAAGTAGAAAAGGCCATGTAGTTTTAAAAGTACTAATGTTGTTAATATAGGGATGAAAATCTGATACTGAAGATCCTTTCAGAAATTTTCTACCACTTAGTTTTGGTTGCTGTGTTTTGGTTGCCAATATTCCCACCAACATTCTGCTCAGCAGAACCATCAGACACTCACGTGAGATTTGGAAGCAGAGGCAATGCAGGCCATGCTTCCCCTACTTCTGTGGTTTGTGCTTGCAGTGTCAAGGTCGGGGCATGGGCATCCGGTTTTGGTCAGTGCAGATCTAGCAGGCACTGAAGACATCAATAGTTGTAGTGCTGGCAGCTACCAGGTTCTGAATTGTACTGTGCAGTGTGGCCAAGAATGGAGAGGTCCACAGTGATGTCCTGATTCTCCACCTCTCTGACCCTAACTCTGGAAGCAGCCTCTTTGGTGTCCTGTTCTGCGGTGTTGATCTGGGATCATTCCTGGAAGCCCAGCCTAAAGTTTGCTCCTTCAACTTCCAATAATGTTGTAAGCAAACCGTTCCCAAGTTAAAGCCCGTCTGCTTAAAATTGCTAGAGTTGTTTTCTGTTTTCTGTAACTGAATCCTTACTGATAAGGGGACTATGGTTTTTCCCTTTAAAAAAAGCTCTGATTTTAAAAATCGAGGTAGTGGAAACATATATGTTTCTATTTGTTTTGTGTTTGAGATTATTTAAAAATTTAAAAAATGTTTTGTTTTGATTACAAAATCTATGTGTATATGCCATTTTTATATGGCTTATTGCTTGTTTTCATATTTTTACCTAAAAGAGTAAAATATGCAAGAGATTTATGCAATAGGATTTTAAAGAAAATGACACAGACTCCAAACTATACAATATTTCTAAAATATAAATATTCAAGGAAGTTATTTTCATTCATCCAGAGAAAAATTCTTATAAATATGCCTTCATCTAATGGAAATCTAATTCCATATCCTTTTTGCATTAAATTTCTTTATGCCCAAAGTTGTTTGGTTGTTATAAAAGACAAATGCTCATTTGATAAAGAAATCTTAAGGCCTTGATAATACTAAAAAACTTCAATATACAAACAAAATCATGAAGAATAATGACAGAGTAAACTTTCTGTATTAATATTCTCTTTCAAATTACCAAGAAGAAGAGAATTAGCATCATTACCTAGACTTATGTTCCATGACCCCAGAACAGCAATGTTAAAATTTTTTCATCTCATGGCACACATAAACTAATTACTAAAATTCTGCAGCGACCTGACAAAAAAAGTATAATTTGGATTCATTCACATTGGACAGCTATTGTATTGGCTGTTGATGTTATTTTATTTGACAATCTAAAGGAAAAGAAGTCTGTGCCCCTGACTAAATAGTCAGGTGGTGCATGTTTTAAGAACTCTTGTGGCACACTGGTTGAAAACCGCTGCCCTAAAATGATAAAATAAATCCAAGGAGACCATAGCTGACTTACATTGATATTATAAAAAGAATTACTCTGCTATATTTGCAATTCTTCTATAAATTTAAAATTATTTCAAAATAGAAATTACTATTCTTCCCCTAAATAACACCAAATATATTTCATAAAGATGCTTAAATTTTGTTTTTCTTAGAATTTTAGATATTTTTTTTTCTGCCAGAGGGCTTATAAAAGCTACATTTTACATTTTCCTTACTACCATTATCTGAACTCCATGTAATTTTATATTTAACAACAAGGGATCTGTCTGGAAAGAAAATCTAAAGGTTCGTGGGCTTTTGAGTGAGGGGGAAAGCAGGCATATATCTTACCTGTCATTATAAATAGGGTGGGCTTTTATTTCTTTCAATAAACTTTTTTAAGATAATGACTAATTTCTGTATTTCTTATAAAAACTGCAATCATATCTCATTTTGTTTTTAAAGCAGAATATACTTTTACTTTGAGTGGTATATAAAAGTTGTGCTGAGCAGAGCAAAATTTCATTATTCTCTAATTTTGTCATAAAATAGGAAGCTCCAATTACATGAGCTTCCTATATATTTTAGAAGCATAAATTAAGAGGAAAGGAAAGCTTGAAGAAGAGTCAAAAGAGAACTGCTAGGAGAAGAATGATTTGAAGGACTAGACAACTGGAATTATTTTTCTGGAAGAAATACAGGAAAGAGCTAGTAATGGCATTCAACATGTGTGACTGTTTTTGTTACAAAAGAAAATCATCGGTTATTTTACATTTTTATTGGGAACTAATTGAATTTAAAATTCCAAAGTAAGAAATGGGTTAAGTAGGTACACAAACTAGGGATGGAAAAAGAACTTCGTAGAGGTCGAAGTCAGTCATAGTAAAACTGAACATCTATTTCATGCATGGGCGAAAGGCCAGGTGATCTGAAGGTAAAAGAAGCAAGTTTGACTTAGCATCTTAGGAGCCTTTCTTTCAAGAGAATTTTGAACAGTCATCAGTATCTGATAAAGAGATTCTTGTCAACCAGCCTCCACTTCCTTTTGACCTGAAAAGTCTGTGTGGAGCGTTCCACTGTGTGGCTTCCACTAACCTGGGTAGTAAACCAACAGAGTTTTATACCCTGACAGCATGCTTTTTCATTTTAAAACTATCTGCAAGTTGGTTCCCTAATACTCACTGATATCTCAGGAGCCCTGGGGAGGAATGGTCTCTTTGTGCGGGCCTCTCTTCTTGGTCCCGGGGGCTGGGATAATTTAGAATGATCTTCTGCACAGGGTGGGGGCCTCCAGGTAGAGGCTGCCCAGGTAGAGCCGGTTGGATCACTTGCTGGTAGGCTACTCGAGGGTAGTCCTGGCCATCTGTAGGAGAAGACAGCCAAGAGAACAGGGAAGACTGACTTGAGCCCCTTTGTGTGAAAGGAGAGGTAAGCTCAGTGCAAATTTTTGTCTTGATACCAACTGAGGGTTCCAGATATCAGTTACCACCTCTGTAATGTTTGTCATATTTCTGTACAATCATTTATTACATAGTTTTCATTAAATTGTTTTCTAAAATAAAAGCATCTGTGAAATCATGAGTCTGGTGCTCTGGTTGGAAAATGCAAAGCCCCACCCAGGGCTCCGTTTTAGTAAGTTACTTAGGATAATCCAACCATGAAAAACCTCCCTACATCACCATTCCTACCACAATTCCTCAACTTTCTAGAACCCACAGTTAGGAGAAATTGTCCCCATAATAAATAATCACTATTTTTTTTTCTTTCCCCAAGTGGACACACACACACACACACACACACACCCGACTTTCTCTTACCAAGAAATAAATGAATGAAAACTTGGCTCATACCTCTGGGAAGTAGCCAACCAGTTGGCAACGCCACCCAACTTTCTTGGTCGTTTCATGCTAAAGCCTATGTGCACTTGAGGCCAGGGCGGTTAGAAGAGGGCAGGACTCAGCACAGCAGGGCTGGCAGTGACTTATGTGAATGTGTAACCTAGGACAGTGGTCAGCAAACAGTGGCTCGCAAGCCACATGCGGCTCTTTGGCCCCTTGAGGGTGGCTCTTCCACAAAATACTACAGCCTGGGCGAGTCTATTTTGAAGAAGTGGCGTTAGAAGAAGTTTAAGTTTAAAAAATTTTGCTCTCAAAAGAAATTTCAATCGTTGTACTGTTGATATTTGGCTCCATTGACTAATGAGTTTGCCAACCACTGACCTAGGAGAAAGTTGGTCCCAGCCAAGCCTAGATGCAGCAAATCTCAAGAGAAAAGTCAGCCTGTCCAGGTGGAAGAAGAGCACAGAAAGCCAGAAGAGGGATGCAGGGAACACATTACAGGAGAGAGGGGAAAGCTCTGAGGGAACTACCCAGGCTCTAGTGTGGGAAATCTGAGAGGTGAGGATGTGCCTTAGGGGTGGGCCCAGCTTCTGAGAGTACTGGAGAGAGCTAAGTGGGAAACCCTGCACAATTAACCATGAACACCTCCTGTGAGCCAAGCATTGCCACCTCTGCCCTCATAAGAAGTTGGATATCTAGGAGGCATAGCTAGTTAGGGCAAGAATGAACCTGTTTCTCAGAATATATGAATATATATATATCTTTATTCATTTTCTGATAATACAAGTAATAATCTAATTTTCCCACTGTAGGTAGGATACATTCAGGGATGTAAAGTGAAATCAAATTTGCAAGCAAACAATAAAGTAACAGACGAGGTAGGTTGGAACGAAAATGTAGAGGGTGAGAATGTGGCTAATGATTGAATTCTTAGTTCAGTAGGTAGTCAGAAGCCATTCAAGTTTCCAGGGGAACATTCAGGGAATAATGTCCTCAAATACAGAAAAGAAGACAAACAACTGTTCACTAGTGTGGCTACCTTCAGGTCTCTGCTGTCTGGATGCAGGAAACTTGCCTGTGTGGCCCTGGAAATGTGCCCAGGCCAGTCACTGGTCCTCAGATTCCCTGGATTCAATCTACTGTATTGTCTGCTTTGACCTGTGACACTAGCGAAGTGGTTCTCGATCTTTCTAATGCCGCAACCCTTTAATACAGTTCCTCATGTTGTGGTAACCCCCAACCATAAAATTATTTTTGTTGCTACTTCGTAACTGTGATTTTTCTACTGCTATGAATTGTAATGTAAATATCTTTGTTTTCCGATGGTCTTAGTCTCTACAGCAGTGGTTCTGAACCTGTGGGTCTCAACCCACAGGTTGAGAACCGCTAGCAGGGTCACCTAAAGGAGACCATTATTTGAAGGCATCTCTACAAATGGGGAGATGGGACTACAGAGACCCCTGTGTTCTAGAACAAGGTACACTATGCAGGTTTTGTTTTTGCAGCTTCCCTGGGGCAGGTCAGATATATTCCAGGGGTCCAGGTGGCCAGTTGGAGTTTTAGGTCAACAGGGAGGTCACGACTACCCCTTTCCTAGGCTAGAAAAAACACTCCTGCCAGCAGGCCACCAGGCAGAAGCCAGCCCTGCTTGTAGATGAATCTGGAATGAATGGACCATTTACAAAACCAGCTGTAGGCATAACTGGGATGTCCAGAGATCCCACTACACTGAAAATCCACCCTGCCCAATCCGATCCCTGTCCTTCTTGGTCGTATCTCCTATGCTGCTCTCACATGCTCACCAAGCCCCAACTACCACCGTGGCCATCTTTTTCATCTTGAACATCCCAGGCTTGTCCCCACCTTTTGGCCCTTGAGTTGGCATCCTCTCTGCCCAGAATTTTTTTGCTTTATATCTTTACAGATCAACTTCTTGTCGTTCAGGGCTCAGAGGCTCAGATATCACACCCCTTCACCCAGTTGCCCTACCTTACCCCCACCCATTTTACTTTCTCCATAGCACTTAGCATGTGTTTGTGTAAGTAAGCATAATTGTTGTCAACTTCTTGTCTGCCTTCCCTCCTAGCATCCTGTGAAAGCATGGATTATGTCTGTTTGCCATCATGTCTCCAAGCACAGTGCAGGCACCAGGTGATGCTCAATAAATAAATGAAGACTGAGCAGTTACAAAGCCAACTCCACACACACACACACACACACACACACACACACACACACACTAAAAGAGAAGCCATTCACACTCTGCCTGCTAGGTCTTGGGTAATTTAGATCAGCGGTCGCCAACCAGTAGTCTGGTCCATGAGGTCTGAAAGGTTGGTGACCACTGATCTATTTCACTCTTATTAGCTGCCCCTTTTTTTTTTTTTTTTTTAGTGTCTCTCTGAAAGTAGGAAGAAGAAAGACAAGGTAAAAGAAGAAAAATTGCCAGGCTGGCATGAGTCAGTGGTTGAGCATTGACCTGTGAACCAGGAGGTCACGGTTTGATTCCCTAATCAGGGCACATGTCCAGGTTGTGGGCTTGATCCCCAGTGTGGGGTGTGCTGGAGGCAGCCGATCAATGATTCTCTCTCATCATTGATGTTTCTATTTTTCTCTTCCTCTCTGAAGTCAATAAAAACATTGAAATGAAAAAGAAGAGAAACTTTGTTGGTGGCCTTGAACATTTTTAATATTTGAAATAATGTTTGCTTCCAATATCCATTAATAAGTGGCTGTTAATGTTTTATTTGCTTTAAAAGGACTACCAGCTCTAATCATAGGGCTTGTTTCTTTTCCAGAAGGCGGATGTTAGTGCTGTTAATCAAAAGCCTTTGAATCCAGGTCATATGATCTCTAACAGATTATTTCCCGCACAACACGTTTTTGTCTCATAGCAACAAATCTTATCATTAAAATCACCAAGGCATGTGGGCTAAGTGTTTGATTAGCTGTAACTTTCATTTCTGAAATGGCCACCTACAGTAAAAACTTAAGCTGGTTTATGTGAGCACACAAAATGATCCACCTCATCTAGTTTTTAAATTAGGGTACTGACAGAACAGTCCTTCATGCTATCCTTTGATTATTTAAAACAAAGAAATACTGAATATCAGAGAGAACAGCAAATGCAAGCTTTCCCTCTAGTAAGTGGAATTTGGTTTTGTCTGGCATTTGGCTGGTTGTGTAGGAAAGTTGCTAAATAAAAACTATGCTTAGTAGATAGGTGAATATCTTTCATTGCTCAAATTTTGATAATATTGTTTTACTATTTTGACGGAGGCTTACTAGTTTAGGTGGGAAACATATATATATAACAACGGCTAACATTTACTGAGTTCTTGATACATGCCAAGCACTCTTCTAGTTCTTTGTTCAGGATTACAGAGTTCAATTCTCTGTTTTTCTAATGAAGTTTAACTTAGAATCAAATCCAAATTCCTTATGATGGCCCTTGCATCCATCATTGTCTAGCATATCAAGTCTCTTTCTGCTGAAGCCGCTGCAGCCAAAGCCCTGCTTTTGGTACCTTAGCAAGCTCCTACTTCCTTGACCTTCTCATTATTTAGGTTTCAACTCTAATGTGTCCTTCTCAAAAAAAAAAAAAAAATCTCCTCCTGGCCACCCTGCCTCTTAATGTCTCTTCTGGTTACTTCCTTCATAGCACTTACACTTATTTTATTTGCTGATTTCTATTTATCTACCCAGTAGACTGTATAAGACAAGCCCATGTGTTGTAGTTACCCATGTACACTCAATGCCTAGTGGTGTACTTGGCAAACATTAGTTGAATCGATTAATAAGTGAATGGACAAGTTCTGATTCCAAATCCCAAGGACCTCCCTCCATCCCGCCCCTCTCCCATGAGACAATTAGAGATGGCCTTTTCAAGCCTTGATATCACAGGGGCTCTCTCATGCTGAGGTCTCACTCCTTTCCCCAGTAAGTAGGGAGAAGGTTTCTTTTTGTTCATTCAACAAATATTTATTGATCTTCTATGGCTAGACACTCGGTGAGCACAGATAGATGGGATACAGTTCCCTTAAGTAGCTCAAACTAAGTAGAGCAAGAAAGAAAATCTGTGTGTCTGTAGGTGTCTGTTTTGAAACACAAACCCACACTTGTTAGTATGTGAGGAGAGGCGTACAAGTCGGCAGCCACCTACATGGTAGACTTAAGAATTACTGCCCCAAAATATCTCCCCCACTAACTTGCCCCCCCCCGCTTCTCCCCATCTAAAATTTCACCGAGAGAATTTATTCTGTGGGAGATGAAGACTAGAAGGTGGTGGGTGGTGTGATAGACAAATGATTTGTTAGCATGTCAACGCCTCGATTCTGAGGCAGTCTTAATCACAACACACGCCACAAATCCTACAATCACAAACGGGTGCCCAGAATGGTAGGTTATTTGTCCATCTTATGACCCTGTCGGTCCAAGTACACACGGTCGTCACGTCACGTTCCTGGGTTTTTACAGTTGGAATGTTTAAGCCAGATCCGAACGAGGTTTTCCACTTATCAGACAAAACGTTCAACATTTTTCTTCCTTATTAAGAATGGATTAGAAGAGTTTATGAGAAAGTAAAATCTGATTTTCAAGTTGTCCAAAACATGATGATATAATGCAGGTTAGCCAGGAAGCAAAAGAGCCAACATAAACTGTTACAGGAACGCTCACAGCTACAAGCAGCTGTGGCTCCTGGAGGGCAGCTCCGTTCTTGATCATTTCTTCCATCTGGTTTGTCTTCTCCTTATTTTAGTGGGTGCGTGCATTCTAACATGCAAATAATCACTTTTGGGGGCCCACATGAGCAACAGTAGGTATGTTTTATCTTATTCGGTCTCCTTGGTAGGGAAAGCAATAATTTTTTAGTAAAATAAGGCCTCTTAAGATTTAATACATTCTTTTTTTCCTACTTTATTTGTATTATGGGTTTCATTTGATTGCACAGTTGTGATCTCTATTCTGGTGACCTTCCTGGGAAGGATTCTCAGGCCGCCATCTCCAAAGGGGGGTGAGGAGGAGTGGAAAGACAGGCTTATTTCCACTTCTCCACTTGCTTTGAAAACTTTTTTTTTTTTAACATGAAAGGGGAGACTGGTAGCCATTTTTGCTTTAACTTGCAAAGGCTAAGATATGCCATTTGCGTGGTGATCATTATTTATTTATATTTTCATTAACAGAGGAGGAAGTAATGCTCTTCTAAAGCCGAGTAGAACCACGTAGCCATGGTTTCCAACTGCACAAGCATCCCTTAGGTGAACAGCTCCTTTGAAGTGGTTTTGCTGGCAATTAAGTGCAGTTACAGCCCCGACATGAAACTAAGCATTGTACACATGCTTCGAATACTTAAAATCTGTACCAGCAAAGGGGATCTGGAAGTTGAGGAGCTCTCTGCAGAGCTGTGCTACAGGATTTTAATTTAAATAATAACAGTAACTGAGCTGCTAGTTATTCAGAGCTTACTATAAGCCAGCCACTTTCCTAGTATCTTTAATACATTATCTCATTTAACCCTTATAGCCACCTGGCGGGAAGCCCTGGCTATTGGGGGTCTCATAAAATATTCTGGGGCTTGCACTGCCCCAAGGAAAAACCCTAAGCCCTGGGCGTCCTTGACAAAAAGGACCCAACCCTGACCCTCTTCCCCATGATTCAAGGTATATGCAGGGTGAATCAGGGTGGCCTGTCTGTATACTCTCATTTCCCCTTACTTTTCTCTTTTCTCTCTTTTACTTATTGTTAATTATAAAAGTAATACTTGCTATAACAAATGTAACAAAAGTACATGAAGTTGGAAGGAAAATCTCCCTCTCTCTTTGTAATTCCCTGTTTCCTTCTCCCATGATCACGGTGAATGGTTGGGGACAGATTTTTTAGTATGCAGTTTTTAAATACATACAGTTTTTTAAAAATAACATGTATAGAATCTACACTGCATGTTTTTCCACTTAGTCTCTTTTTTTAAATGTCAGAATGTGTATTTTACTCTGTAAATAGGAGCCTCCTGGTATGTTCGACACAGGTTACTTAATATTCCCCTTATTGGTAGGCATTTTCCTTTTTATTTTTACTCTCCTGCAACAGGCTTTACTAACCGTCCTTGAGCATGCATTTTTACCTGCTTGCTCAGGGCTTCTCTAGGTTCCCACAGTGAGACTGCTGGGCCAAAGAGGAAGCACATTTAACTTGTGTTAATTCCAGTGAGACTGCCTTCTGGAATTACACTATTACCAATTACACTCCTACCAAGAGCAGGTGGGAGTGTTCCCTTCTCCAAAGCCCACTAGCACTGGTGGTCAAGGTTTTTGAATTTTGTACACCTAATTAGGGAAAAGGTATCTTTAACATTTTTGCACATATAAACTTTCCTTAAACTTAGTAATGGTAAGCTTGGTTTCATATGCTTATTGGCCGTTTGTATATTTTCTGTGAATTGTTCCCCTTTCCTGTCCATATCCTCTCCTCTCGGCCTTTCATCACCTCTCCTCACTCTCAGGATCCTCGGTGTTCCCTTCCTCCCTCTCCTTCAACAGAAGGAAATAATGCAGAAAGCAAAGGGAAGGAACCTGATGGAAGAAATCAGGTCACGAGGTACCAGAGGCTAAAAATGTTCCCAGTCAGGAGTGTCTGTGCTTTAAAAGAACCTGCCCAGAGTGGGCAATGCTCACCTCCAAAGTCTGGGTTGCTTATGGTGCCACTTTAGGCTTCAACAGGAAAAACATTTTCAACTAGGAAGATCTTCCTGGAACCCTCATATGATAATAAATCAATGCTTTCTCTGTCTATTATCATATCCTATTAGTAGATAAAAGCACCTGCTTGGGACTTAATATTCCAAAGCCCTGGACAATGTATTCATACATCCATACATTAATCTAAGGAATTCGCCAGAAATGCAGACAACTTAACGTACATAATGTTTGTCATGTCATTGCTTATTGGGTAAAAAACTGGAAACTATTTAAAGTGTCCAACAATGGAGAATAAAACAATTTGGTAGATCCATCTGATGAGATATTATGCAGCATTTTAAAATGATGTTTAAAAGCAGTGCACTAAATGTCACTGGAAACTAGTTTGAGTTTACATCAAATATGTAAACAAAGAAAAAAGAAACAGAAGTAATTATATCAAAGAACCCAGTGAGGAATTATATTTGGGTGATGCAGATATGAACTGAATTTTCGGGCATATTTCCATTTTGAGAGTGAATAAATATTACTGTTACGATCAGAAAAACTATCTTTACATGCAGATAATAGATGTTTTTTAAAAAGTAGTTTGTGGTATTATTCTCACAAAGTATTCCCTTTAAACTTGGAAATCACTGAGAAATGAATACGACCCTGACCCTGTTGAAGTTCATTTTTCTTACTTAAGGAACCCTAGCCACCACACTCATCCGCTTACTGGGCACTTGAAGCAGGCAGTGGTGTCCAAGGCTCCAGTCAGGTGACTTCCCAACATCCAACACCCTGGGTCTCAGTTTTAGGCCTCAGAGGCTCTTCCTCCTCCAGCCCTGCTTTTTTCACATCTCCTGGTCTTATTCTGAAACTCCCATTCATACTCACCTGCTTCTCCTAAGTTAAATTCCTCTACTTCCTTCCTTTAAAAAAATCATTAATTGCTGTATTGTTCCATTCTCTTTAGGAACCTTTATACTAAGTGTACATATATAATACATAGGCTTGGATTGGTTACAGCATTTGTAATTATTTCTATAATTTATTTTAAAGCTAGTTGTCAGGCCTTTGGACGGACTCTTCTCATATCACTTGAACTGCTTTTTGTCCAATGTTTATTTGCTAAGAAAAGTATCGTATCTCAGAGCCCTGTGATTGATCTGTAAAGCCCTATCTTTATTTTCCAGTGGCCTTGGTGGAGATTTAATACCAAGGATGTTGATGAACCTTCCATCTCAGTCTGAGATTTTATTACTTTCAGAGATGCTAAATGCACTAGTACATATTATTCACTCATTCACTTATTCAGAAATAACTTATTGAGAACCTAGGATATGCTAGTCACTGTGTTAAATGCTGGGGAATTGTAGATTGAAAATACATCTTTATTGATGTGCCAAAACTTGCATTTTGGAAAGAGAGGTAGAGGGACTGGTTATTAGGGCCCTGACAGGCAGAAACGAAGGCAACAGAGAGCCTGAAGGAGGGACTGGTCTAGGGAGGTTTCCAGAGGGAACACTTGAGCGAAGTCTTAAAAGATGGACATGGTGATGGTCATATAACCCTGTAAATAGATTAAAATTCACTGAATTGTACAGTTAAAAAGGTGACTTTACAGTATGTAAATTAGATCTGAATAAAGCTGTTAAAGAAAAGGAAGAATAGAGCTGGCTCACATGCACAAGAAGGGAAAGAATATCCTGGACAGAGCAAAGAGCACAGGCGAATACTTGGGATGTGAAGCAGCTGGACAAGTCAGGGACTGCGTCCTGGGGTGTGGCTAGAAGGTAGGGTAGAGGCAGATGGCTAAGGCCTCCAAAGGGATTCAAGCAGCAGAATCACAGGAGCAATTTGATCTCCATGTAATGGCAGGAATCCAGAGTTGCATTGACATTTTGGCACCTCCTGGGTTTTTTTTTTTTTTTTTTTTTACTAAAGGCCTCTTTCTCTGCCAAATCTAAGATATGGAGGAAGCATGTGGAGAAGGAAGGATCAGGATGACCAAGAATTAGGGCAACAAGTACGTTTTGTAGAAGTCCATTAGTTCATCTTCCTGCCTCTAGGCCGGTTTCAGTTAAATTAAGTACGCAGAGGAATCTTTTCTATCCTTAAAGGTACCGAGAGAAGCCAGCTCCAAGCGGGACAGGTTTTAGGCTAAAATAAAGCTTTCTTTCAAAGCCTCTTGCATATCCAACCACACACAGACAGCCCTACGGGAAGCAAAATGCCCTCCCTGCATCCTGCTTGACCTGTCTGCTGATCTGCAGACACGAAGCACTGACCTGGGGCTCTCGTTACTTTGTTGTCCAGCCCAGAATGTGCAGAGGAGGGAAATCTCACTTACATGGCACCGGGTGAATGGGACCTCCCGGACGCTGGTACTGGTGGTTCCACGGAGCACGTGGGGAAAGGTGGGGAGGCAACATCTGTGCACAGGCCGTGTGCCTCTGAGGTTCAAACGGACGATACTCCCTGGACCTGAGAGGTCTGGGGAGGTCCTGGGGGTCGCACATGGAAGTGAGGGGCAGGGGCCTTTCCAGGTGCCTGATGCCCAGGACGTCCTTGGGCTGGGAATTGTACCCCGTGTCTATGATAGGCAGGTCGGGGGCTGCTCGGTGCCTGTGGGGCGGGGGCCGTTGCACCATCTCTTGGCTGTTGCTTGAGGAGTCTGCTAAGGCATTAGGTGAATTTTGGTCCGATTTGCCTGAGCCATGGCCAGTGTCAGGAGAAGCTGCTGAGAGGGCAGATCCCAGCCATTGATGACGCTTTTCCCTAAATGAAAACGGATGCTCTGGGGAGAAGGCACCAACCCCAGGCTCCGGCTTAGGCTCGCCGGCCGCAGAGGAGTCCGAGGGCAGATCTTGGCCCGGGTCCGGATGTCTCCTCCAGAAGCTGTCTTCACTCTCCTCCAGGACTTTGGTGCGCAGGCAGGTGATCTGCCGGGACACAGGCCGCTGGTGGTTTACAAGCTGCAGGCGAGGGGGAGCCTGAGAAAATTCTTCCGAGGAATGGTGAGGGGTTTGGGGCGCAGATGAGCCGCTGGGTGCCATGTTCCTTACATTTGGAGCAAGGGGTTCTGATCCCTCCTGCAGGGAATATTCTGGGATGGGGTTCAGTAACGGACTCGGGTAGGGTTCTGATTCATCAACCTCCACAGGAATGCTTCGGCTCATGGTAGTTTCTGAAACGAGAGAAAAAACAAGCCGCAGCCTAAAAAGACAGATCCCTTTTTGGAGTGCCTGCTTTATGGCCTTAAGGGACCTTGCTGAGGGGATGGTTTAGATTAACAATCGTGCGACACCAACTGTGCTGGCAGAGCCCCACTCACACAGAGTTGTTTACTGATCCTCCAGGCAAAGCCACTCGTACTTATTAAGATATTTTTATCTGGAAGGCGATTCAAAGAATGTGACTGGACTGTCATGTGGCAGACAGCACAAGGGGAAGACACAGATGAACATCAAAGGCCAAGGATGGAGGAAGGAGAACTGAATCCTGATGCGGCCGCCTCGTGTGTGCATGTGGATGTCGGAAACGTGTGGAGGGAACGCAGGACCCTGCTACACTGTGGCCTCTGAGGATGGAGCTAAGCTGAGAAGAGATGTGAGAGCTTTTACCTTTTAAACTTTTAAAACTTTGCTGTGTGACTATTATCTAACAATAACATAATAATAATAATAATAAGAAGAAGAAGCCTGTGTTTAAAAGCACTGACAGGAAGGTCAGAGTGACATTTTCTACTTCTGCTGTTCAGCGGATTTACTTTCCTCAGGCACTGTGCCTACCTCGGAGCCAGCGGACCACCTGGGCTGTGCCGGGCAGGCCAGAGTTTGCCCAACTGGCCTTTAGCCCACAGCCATGGAGCCCACAGCCCAGGTGACAGAGGTTTTACCTGGAGAAACAGAGCTCTTCATCAACATAATGGAAAGAGAGGAACAATTAGCCTCCCCTTACTGGCTGAGATGAGCGCTCCCCCCACCCCCTCCCCACCCCCCACTCATCCACCACCTATGCCTAGGCTCCAGGGGAAGGGAGGCAGCGGGGAGTGACAGGTCTTTACGTGGCTCCAGAGCAGGTGTAGTGGGAGGGAAGGAGAAAGAAAAACAACAAATCTCAGCGGTTTGCTCGATGCAGGCCTTGCACAGGAGCGGACTTCAAACACCAGGCAGAGAAAGGGGCGCTGCCGGCAGGGGTGGGCTTTGAAATTCATATTTTGAATCCGGGTATCATTTCAACTGCAAACATTTTCCGAAGGCTCACTGTGCCTAAAGCCACGATATACACCAACTACTGTTCTAAGACAAATTTTGAAAAATATGAATTTGCCTTCTCCGGAGCCCTAGGGTATCCAACCCCATGGCAACAAGACAGCATGCACTTTAAAATGCTCCCCCTCCGAGCAGAGGTGGGCCAGCACCTTCCTACCACATGGATCGTCACTGCCTGTAGGAAGACGCCTCGGCCGGCTTCCCCACTGAGTGCCAAATGCACGCTAGCACTTCCCTGGACCCGCACTTGGTAACAAACGTACCCATCTGCTGCAAACCACCTCTGACCTGTGTTCTGGCACAGCTGAAAACGTCCGCCTCTCATTCCGGGCCGGCCCTCCCTCCTGCCTCAGTTTCCACTTTCCTCCTGTCCCCTTTCCAGGCTGCTCTTTAGGCTGGATGTCCCTGCCCCCTGGGCTCTGCCGAAAAGAGACCTCATCACCCACACTGATTAGGAGCCTACCCAAAGCATACACATTGCAGCTAGTTTCCCTTTCTTCCTTACAATTTCCCTATAGCTATGAAATTGGAGATGCCATCCAGCATGTTCTTCAGCTGGTCAGGAAACACAAGCATCTTCTGAAGGGCTGGCTGAGGGCTGTGTAACCTCCTGCTGGCATCTGTGGGCGCACAGCCGAATGGGAGGGCACAGAGGCATCGAGTGAGCCAACTAGCAAGAGGACAGGATTCTGTCAACCTTTTCTTGCTACTCCGTTCTCTCTCATCACCCACACTTCAGCTACCACTATGGATGCTCTCCCTGGGTTTCCAAGCGTGAAAACCTTAGAAGTGCTCCCCTAAACAACAGCAAAAGCTGCCAATTCTGCTTTTCTCGCTGAGGAGCTGTTGGGGAGTTGGAGGGAGCCAATAAAAAAAGGTGACAAGTGCCGACATCTCACAGAACTGGAAATCGAAGGCCCGGCTAACGGTGGGAGTGCCACAGTTAAAACCGGTCTGCAATGAACAAAGGCCCGCTTGGAATGGGGGTAACCACCTGGCATGGTACTGAGCAGCCGCCCAGTAAAACTATGGGATTAACAATCCTTAAAGAAAAGGACCCTGATGTTTTAAACGTATCCCTATCACACATCCAAACAGCAAATAATTAGTGAAACCTGCTATGTGTCCAACTCTATGCTGGGTGTCTTCCTTAGGCATACACTTAATTTTTTTTTTTACAATAGGTAATGCCTCTTCAAAAGTACAAATGGGTATGGAGCAAAAGACATTCACAGTTATTTCTAGAGACGTATAAAACATTTCCCAATCTTCAAGTTGCTTGTGATCCAGATCAAGAGAAAAAAACTAATAACAGGAAATCAAAGGCCCTACCCCAGGGTCTTTGTGCTCGTTCCTGCTTCTCAGAACGCTCTTCCCGCACCTATCTCCTGGCTTTCCTTCTCTCTCCTTCCAGTCTTTTCTCGGCTGTCACTCTTCGCGGGCCCTCCGGTTGTCCTCTCTAAATTCTTCACATGCCCCTTTCACTCTCCTCCCTGCTTTACTGTCCTCTCTAGCAGTTCCCCTCATCGTATATACTACAAGATCTGTAGTATAAATACAAATGTCTAATACATTTGTTTGCCCCCCCCCCCCAATTTAAAGTTCATACTTTAAAAGTGTGACTTTTGACTGCTCTATTCACAGCTATATTCTCAATACCTAGAACTGCACCTGACACACAGTAGGTGCTCAGTAAATATTTGCTGAGTGAGTCAATGATTGATGCCTGTTTTGAAGAGGTGACAGACCCATGTAGCTGGCAGCATCAGGAACAGCGAGAATGTCAGGATCCAGGAGAGGCAGCAGGGAGTATGGGGTGGACCAAGTCCTCGGGGTTTGTTAAATTATATCACATGGGTACCCTTCCCGCTTCCTCGCTTTCTTTCTCTCTAATATTTTATTAAGTGCCCACTCTGTGTCAGGCCCCAAGGTGGGCCTGGCCCCTGCCTAAAAGGTCCCACCCAGGGGTAGAGTTGATCACAAAAGCTCTTACAGAACAAAGGCGACCCACCCAGTGACAGGAATATGTGACGGCAAGGCAGCTGGTCTAGTCATGTCTCCTCAGAGCTTCGCCCAGGACAGCAGAGGATGGGGCAGGCCTTCCAGGTGGGTGCCTCGCAGCCCTGGGCCCTCCTGAGGGTGTCACAGAGAACAATTGCAATAACGCCACATCTGAGGACCCTGGAGGCGTAATGGGTTGTGTCGTGGTTCTAGCTCTTGGCAGTTTTATTTGTTGCTCTTTCGTGTCAATATTGTAAAAAGACTACATGTTAAAAAGAAGTCCCCCAATACATCACCCCTTGTAACCATTTCCACTTTCCCCTGTTTTATTCCAGGTCTGCTCCATACGACGTCTGCATGGTCCTAACCGTGCAAGGCCTATGCTCCGGTCCCCAGCTAACAAGGGTGACACTTGGATTACAGTGGAAAACCCTGTCTTCTAGCTATGACCTAGAACAGTGGTCGGCAAATCGTGGCTCTGAGCCACCTGCGGCTCTTTGGCCCCTGGAGTGTGGCTCTTCCACAAAATACCACGGCCTGGACGAGTCTATTTTGAAGAAGTGGCGTTAGAGGAAGTTTAAGTTTAAAAAATTTGTCTCTCAAAAGAAATTTCAATCGTTGTACTGTTGATATTCGGCTCCACTGACTAATGAGTTTGCCGACCACTGACCTAGAAGAAGGCTCTGACTCTGAGGGGGATAGGAGGCCTGCCAGCCAGGATTCCGTGAGCCCCCATGCTGGCATCACCCCGACGCGAATGCCAAGCTCCGAATCCTGGGAGACGCTGAGCCTGTGGGGCCTGGAGGTCACGCTTGCCTCACCCACCGCGGCAAATCCCTGCGCGAGGGGAGAGCCTGGAGGTGGGTGGGAGCCCAAGGAGGCTTCCAGCTCAGATCCTCTTTCTGAGCCGCAGTCCAGGTGCCCCAGCCCCACACCCACAGATGCTGAGACGGGGCCAGGGCTCCTGTGTATTTTTGTTAAAGTCCCACTGGGAAAAAAGGTTCTTTTCATACTTTGCCAAGGCGAGTGTAATCTGTACAATTTGGCAACAACCAGCTGCCCTTTGACCTAGTAATTTCGCTTCTAAGAATTTCCTCTCCGGTGAGATGTGAAATGAAGTCCTGTGAAATGAAGCGGCCGTGAGGATAGGCGATGCAGCGGTGTGTACAGCAGCAAAGGGTAGAAACAAGCCACATGTCCCCAAAGGGTCTGATGTTTTAAACTGTGGTCCAGCCGTACAATGAACACTGTGTCTTTTCAAAAAGACTGAGAAAGTGCTGTGTGAACTGGTGTGGAACTGTCTTCAAGATTTACTGTAAAGTTGAAAAGGCGAAGAGCAGGAGGCAGAGTGTGCTCCCCTTTGTATCCCCTGAGCTGTATGTGCGCACACCACCCCGTCAGAAGCCCGCACAGCAGTCGCCCCTGAAAAAGACCTGGATGACTGGGAACAGGGGCCGGAGGGGGTCTTGCTTTTCAGAGCATTTTATACCTTTTAAATGTTGTACCAAGTGTCTATGCATCTACTTAAAGGATTAAAAAAGAGAGAGAGAAAAAGAAGCTCTACTAGTGATTCTGATATTCACAAAGATTAGAACCAGTGGGAATGAGGCCCTGCTGAGACCACCCAGGAGAGGGAGAGCATGTCCCAGGTGGGAATGGGGTGAGCACAAGCTAGGAATGCAGGCCAGTCCCAAGTACACATAACCAGGCTGTGTGGCCAGTCTGCTTCTGACACTCTCTGGGCTGATCCGCGAGACACTATTTTCCTTCTCTGGAACCCACTGCTCTTTGGGATGTGAACTGTTGTTCCAGCTCTTGGATTCTGACCTCGCTTTTCTGCAAATCCTTCTGCCCGTTTTCTCTGCCCAGGTATCTCTCTGTGGTTTCCTTTCGGCCTCAGGCCTGGGACCTTCCTCTTAGCTCTGCTACTCTGTCCTGGATTTGCAGATAAGATCTTACCCCAGATGGCAGCCAATTTAACATCCCATGTGACAACGCTCCCTGTTGTCCCCGTCATAGAATTTTCCATTCCCTCCCTCCTTTTCTCCCTCTCTTCCTCCCTCTCCCATTCTCTCAAACCCCGAGCTGCCTCCAACTCTTTGCTGATATCTGTTCCCAACACCCATTTTCTCCTTCAGGACACCCTGACTTAAATTATATTAATTTCTTGAAACAGAGCCTCTTAGTCTTCACAACATGAACTTTCTGATTTCACAATTCATTGAAAAGCTTCTTTCCTCGCATCCTCCCCACTCCCTTTCTGCATGCCCACCAGTCCCCACTTGGCCCGTGTGGGAAACAAGCCGTGCAAATTCACAGTTAACTGTGCCTGCTGTCTTCCAGATGGGCTTGCCCTGAGTCAACACATGGTTCTAGAATGTGGGGAAATATGTGCATTTCAGTGCACAGGCCCCAGAGTCAACCCCCCTAGGTTTAAACTATTTCTCTGCCAGCTGCATGGTTAGATGTGTGAATTTGAGAAAATTACTTAACTTCTCTGGGCCTCATTTTTCACCTCTGTCAAATGGGGAAACTAGCAACACCTGCTCCCAAGGCATCTGTGAGGTTAGAAGATGTAAATAAAGTGCTAACTGCAAGGCCTGGACCATATCAAGCTCTCAAAAAAATAAAAAGTGATTTTGTTATTATTTTTACAACACTTTCACAGCCACCCTATTTGATAGCTACTATTGCCAGCCACATTTTACAGATGTGGAAACTGAGGCAGAGGGAGGTTTAGTAAATTTCCTAAGGTCACAGGGCCAGCAAAATTATTATTTTGGTCTGAGAACGCTTTCTATACTATGTTCAATGGTTTTATACCTGGATGCTAATAAGCTTATCTAATAAAAGAGTAATATGCAAATTGACCATATCTCCACTTCACCCACAAGCCATGCCCACCAGCCAATCAGGAGCAAATATGCAAATTAACCCAACCAAGCCAGCTATGGCCATAGAGAGAGCAGGAGGGAGGCCAGCCCAGGCCTCCACTTAGGGCAACAAAGTTTCAATTATAGAAGACAAATAAATTCCAGATAGCTGGGCCTCCACTTGGGTCACCAGGGGGCATGGCCAACCTGCAAACCACCACAAGCTCCTCGCCTAGGCCACCCTTTGCCCCAAGGGAACCCCCACCTGATCCAGGACACCCTTCAGGGCAAACCATCTGGCCCCCACCTATGTACCAGGCCTCTATTGTATCTAATAAAAGAGTAATATGCAGATTGACCATCACTCCAATACACAAGATGACTGTTCCCAGGTGATCAAAGATGGCTGCTCCCATGTGGACACAAGATGGTCACCACAAGATGGCCAGTGGGGGAGGGCAGTTGGGAGGAACCAGGCATGCAAGGGAAGGCAGTTGGGAGGAACCAGGCCTGCAAGGGAGGACAGTTGGGGGGTGATCAAGTCTGCATGGGAGGGCAGTTAGGGGTGACTAGGCCTGCATGGGGAGGGTAGTTAGGGGCAAACAGGCTGGCAGGGGAGCAGTTAGGCATCAATCAGGCTGGCAGGGGAGTAGTTAAAGGACAATCAGGAAGGCAGGCAGGTGAGCAGTTGAGAGCCAGCAGACCTGTATTGTGAGAGGGATGTCCGACTGCCTGTTTAGGCAGGATCGGGACTACACAGGCAGTCAGACATCCCTCAAGGGGTCCCAGATTGGAGAGGGAGCAGGCTGGGCTGAAGAACACTCCCGCCGACCCTCCCCCACAAAAATTTCATGCACCAGGCCTCTAGTCTATATATATAAAAGGCTAAGTGACCTTCAGTCTGACTGTCCAACTGCCTGACTGACTGACTGACTGGCCAGTACATATGACATGCACTGGCAATCCTATCTAATAAAAGGGTAATATGCAAATTAACTGTCACTCCATCATGAAGATGATGGTGCCCATACCCACAAGTTGGCAGCACCCTGTCTCCTCAGCCCCACTGGAGTCCCCCAGTCCTGGGGGGGTGGCCACTGATAGTGGACAGCATGAGCGGCCTGGTGAAATGCTTGCTCTGTCGGCATGGCAATGAGGCAAATGTTCTAGCCTGGCCAGACAGAGGGCCACTGGGCAGCAGGCACGGAGCAACCGAGGCCTCTGAAGACAGGGGGCCGGCCTGCAGCCTCCGTGGCTGAGCACAGGCCCAGAGAGGAGACAGTGAGCCCACCTCCCTGGCAGCAGCACGGCTCCTGGCGGTGTGCTGCGGTTCCCGCCAGCTCCTGCGGAAGCAGCGGGCGGCCTACTGCGTATGATATCTATGGTGCGATGGGCTACTAGTAGCATATAAACAATATGTCTGGAGACGTATCTTTTTTAACTAATGTATATTTCGGGCACATTTGATGCATATCTCCCTTGGTCCTTAAAGCAATTTGGATTATGGGCGATGTACTTGTTATCACTTTACCATTCATGTGCCATAGATAGGGACCCATTAAGTAGCTTTCCTAGTCAAAGCTGAATCCAGCCTATACATCTCCTGACTCTTCCCATTAAAGTCATATAGATCGGGGCTTTTCTCTGAGGGTCCAGATAGTAAACAGTTCATGTTTTGTGGACCATCTATGTCTCATACTCTGCCTTTGAGGGTTTGTTTTTAAACAGCCCTTTGAAAATATGAAAACTATTTTTAGTAAGACTTTGGTTAGTACATAAAGGACCATGGGCCACTTTTGACCTGAGGGTTGTTGTTTACCAAACTCTGATATAGACGGGGCTGTTAAATCAAAATACACACCTAACCTAACAGATATACTTCAGAAACCTTATGCTTTGTTAGTCATAATTGCTTCTATTCATTGGATATTTACTATGCACCAAATACTGTTCCAAGTGTTTTACACGTATTGACTTATTGCAGCCTCACAGCCAACCCTATTTGGTAGGTGCTATTGTCAGCCCCATTTTACAGATGGGGAAACTGAGGCCCAAGGAGGTTAAGTAACTGTTCTAAGGTCACATGGCCAGCAAGTAGCAGAGATAGGATTCAAATGGAAGCAGTTCAGCACTAGAGCCTGTGCACTCAACCGAGTTCTCTTTGGAAGCAATACTTGATGCAGCTATTTGGCGGGGAGGAAGGGGACAGGGGCGCTTCTGAAATGGACATGTTTCAGCACCACTCACCTTGAAGGTGAGGAGGTGTGGATACAGGCACCCGTGTGCTACAATGAATCGCCAGGCTGCAAACCTGGGGTGGCTTTCCTTCAGGCCATGACAATAGAGGGTATGGATGAGGCTGCACAAGCATCTTGATTGGAGAAAAGCACTTGATTGGATCTCATTAAATTTTAATCATAAACTGAATTCAAAATAAATTGAAAACTGGTTGACAGAGCACAAACAAAGGGTGATGATAAATGGTGATGCATCCAGAGAGGGGGTGTCTTCCAGGGGATGCCTCTGAGGCAAGGACGGATGGGACTTAATGAAGGTGTTATGTCCCCGGAAGAAGACAAATAGCAGAGCAAGAAACAGAGGAAGGGCAACAGTGAGCTGCCTGAGTAATTAATAAACCACATCACCAGCCCCAAACAATCAAGACTGGCGGCTGTTCACCAGCTGCTTGGATTTTTTAAAGCTTTTTTTTTTGGGTCAACAATAGGGTCAAAGAGCATGAATATTTCAAGTGGACTTAAAAATAAATATATAAATTTATAGCTAGGAGGATCCTCAGGTCCAGTTACAAATACTTTTAATTATAGACACTCCAGGTCTTACTTCATTCTCAAGGGAGTAGTTTTTTTTCATGTCTAAAAGTCATGGATTTAAAAAATATATTTTTTTGAAACTCGTTGATGTTCTTTGTTTACTGTCCAAATGCATGCAAACTTTCATGACATCGGCTTGCTTAGTGGAAGTTGGTTTAAAGTGAACTGTTTGGCTCAGGGACAAATTCCAATGAATAAATACTTCCAAGTTTACTTGCAGAATTTCCCAGACAGAATAGTTCTTCCACTTGGTTTGCCAGAGGATTAGAAGCAGTGGTGATCCCTGGAGACCAGGGAACATTTACTGGCCCTTGTTCAGACCCTGCACAGGGCGACTCAGCGTCAGGCTGAGGGCAGCACAGTGTGACCAGGCCTGACGTGAAGAAGTCCGCTCTGGAACTCCCCTGAGCAGTTAGACAAGGAGGCGATGGGCTAATGGGCATGGGCTGTCTATGCCACGTTGGACCCTGGTAATAAACATTTACAGAACCTCGAAACAGCCCAGGGGGTGTTTATTTGTTTGTTTGCTTGCTTCAGAGAAGACTTCTCTACCCACACATTTGTGATTTTTAATTCAATCCAGGACCCAGAGGGAAGAAGAAGGGGCAGAAGGGAAAAATCAGGAGAGAAAGAGGAAGGGATGGGAAGGAAGAAAGGAAAACAGAAGAGAAGAAAAACAAGGAAAATGGAGAAACTTTGAAGGACATTTGTAAAAATTTACCCTTTGTTGGTGTAGGAGGTATTTTTAAAAATATATATTTTATTGATTTTAGAGAGGAAGGGAGAGAGGAAGAGAAACACCAATGATGAGAGAGAATCATTGATCAGCTGCCTCCTGCATGCCCCCTACTAGGGATCGAGCCCACAATCCAGGCATGTGCCCCTGTCTGAAATCAAACCTGAGACCCTTCAGTCTGAAGGTGGATGCTCTATCCATTGAGCCAAACCAGCCAGGGCTGCAGGAGACATTTAACTTGCGATTTTTATGCATTTGTGGGTGTGAGAAGTGGCAGTTGGAAGGAAAGGAAAGCGAAAATCCAGGTAAGTGTTTGAGGTCAGCTGGTAAGCCAGGAAGAGTCTTGAGCAGACAGACATCACAAGGCAAGGAGTGGGAATTCAGGGACTGAGGGAGCCTTGGTGACTCTGGCAGGGGAAGAAGGAAAAACACCTGAAACCTGAGCACAGGAAAACGAGGGGAGAAGAACCAAGTTTCCTTCACCCACGAAGGAGCTACCGAGACCCCAGCCGGCCAGGTCTGTGGATTGGAAGGGAAGGAGACACGCGGGCTGGGGGCCTTGTCAGTCCCAAAGAGCTTGATTTCAGCTGTCTTATCAGGGAACCCAGCCAAAATGGCACAGCTCAAAGGGTCACAGGGGATGAGAGCCATTCATCTCCCCTGGCCAGTTTATAACTTCTGGTCTCCTGGAAGGTCTGTGTACACATCTGCGAGTGTGCACCCCTCCCCCACCCCCCCAGGGGCACAGAGCAAGCCGAGTACTCAGACATAGAAGCACATGTGGCGGAGCAGGAGGCCTGCTGGGCCAGAGACACAAAGAATGTCAGAGGGAGAAAGGACAGCCTGGGTTTCATGAACTAAAAATACCTTGGTGACAATTCACGGGGAAGAAAGGAGAGAGGCCCACGGTGGGGGCTTCTTGATTCCGATCCTCAGATGCTTTTGCACCAAAGACTGCAGGATTGTTTTGATAAGGAAATGTGATCAAACATTAGGGGTCATTTCATGGGATCTGAAAGGAATTTCAAATGTAAAGTGCCTCATTGGTGTCCTTTGCTGCATCAATTGTCTCCAATTCATGTCATGTTTTTAAAGACCAATCTAAAATTGCCCGCAGCAGAAAAATGATTTGAATTCAAGATATTTCTGAGATCTCGATTCTACAATGTGTAAAAACACCTAGCTTTCATTTAGACAAACTACCCACCTAATCTATCTTTCCGAATGCCTGTTAAAGAAAGCCTGCAAACAGGACTGCCTTCTCCTCTTCCTTTTATTTTTAATGAATTTAATTTCTCATTTTTATTTATTTTAAAATTGATTTAAGAGAGAGGAAGGGAGAGAGAAAGAGAGAGAGAAAGAGAGAGAGAGAGAGAGAGAGAGAGAGAGAGAGAGAAATATCGAGATCACTGCCTGCCTGCCACACACACCCAAGTATGTGCCCTGACCAGAAAGGCCACCACCTTTTGGTGCACAGGACGTCGCTCCAACCAATGGAGCCACCTTGGCCAGGGATCCTTTTATTTTCAGGGCATTTTAAAGTCACCAACTCCTTAATCCTGAGAGAAGCAGGCTCTGCACCCTCCAGAAGTGAGTGTCCCTGAGTTAAGAACCTTTTCCTGGACAAGCTGGTTCACTGCCCAGACTTCACTTCTAGTCAGCCTGCCCCACGCAATGAGCAGAGCAGCCAAGCCAGGTCCAGCTCCTCGGGCTCCCCGCTGACTGCCTTGGAGCTGCAACACAGGATTAAGAATAACTGTGGGTGGTCTCCCTGGATCAAAACGAGGCTGGCGGCCGAACGACAGTTAGCCTGATTTCAGATAATGGAGCGTCATTACTTGAAAATAAAATCAGTCACTCGTCACAAGGGAAACATCTTGCAACTCCTGACCTCTCATCCCAGGGGGATAGGGAGAGCCATTTAAAAACACGATGAGGACTATACCAGGGCCTGATCGTCCACAGACACGGTTGAGCAATCCCAGAAGCCCTGAGTCAGCCATCCCCATCAGCCACGGCCTGTCAGAACTGGTCTGACAGAGTCACTGCCCAAAAGAAACACTAACGACAACAAAAAGGAGTGGTTTGGAAAAGGGTCGGGATTCTGTGGGTCCTGCCATAGTCATCACCCTTACATGGTATCAGGATGTGCTTAGCTGCTTCCTTTCTGCTCCCAGGAGGGGCCGCCCACACAGTGACTGGCCTGCCCAGGAGTGGTTTCCAGCAACGCAGCCGCCTCGGGAGCCAGGCCCCTCTGCCAGCTCTCTGGCCTGCCTCGACTCTGGGCAAGTGGACAGCTCTTCCTGCGTCACCCGAATGGGATATGAACTAATTCCAGAAATCCCCCGTTTTCTTCTAGGGAGCTACAGCCAGTATTACTGTCTCGATTCCAGGCAGCCCTCCCGCAGAGCCCTGTGGCTGCCCAGCTTTCTCAAAGCCTTACACCCAGACCACGGGTTTACCTTTTGCCTTGAGAGCAGGTGATCCTTGTGTGGAAGGATCCTGAACACAGAGGAGCTGTCTGATAGTATCATGGGGGCCAAAGGGTCGGAAGGGATTAAGGAACATCCTCTTCCTCCAGGGACTAAGCATCTAGCAGCAGGAGGTAAAAATTAATCTATTTGAAGAAGCCGTAAACAAGGCTTCTAAGACCACCCATCACGGCTCCCCTGTGGGACTCCCATTACCCTAGTTTTATTTTATTGGAAAGGAATTTAGACAAAATCATGTTAGTTCACCACCACCACCCCCTCAGCCCCACACGTTTTATTGATGAAGAAATCCAGGCCTAGGGAAACCAAAGTGACTTGCCCAAGACTCGGAGCCAGCAAGAAGCGGAGGAGAACTTGGAACCAAGTTTTTTTTGTCCTCTTTTTGTTAGGATTCATTATTTGCTTGCTTTTTTTTTTTCTTCCCCCTGCTCATTTAAAAAATAACCCCTTATTCTAAGAGGCCATCTTAAACTTAAAAGGTACAAGGAGCTTGATTCCCTTCTAAGATAAAGTAATATCATTTCCTGCTGTTTTCCCCTGAAGGCTCAGTCCAGGGCCAGCAGAAGTCTGGGTGGTTGGCGGGGCGGAGGGAGGGGGAGAGGGGCTGGGGGGCGGCCCAGAGCCAGCACGGAGCTGAGCTGCATCTCAGGCCCCAGAGTGGAGGGTGCCTTTCTCCCCGGCGTGAAACAGGGATCCAGAGCACTGGGGCGTTCCCCTCCCACCTCTGCCCCTGACGCCTCCCGGGGCTGGAAGCCAAGGACGGAGTCTCCGCCAGCCCGGCTCTCCTGGAGGAGGGTGGGGGTGGAGGGTGGGGGGGCCTTGCATTCTTCGTCCAAACTTGTGGGGACGCGAGGTGCTCCCCACAAACGGTGCGCGGGCAGCTTCGGACTGCCCGGGTGAGTGCCTGCACCCGCGGGCTCCATCTCCCCGGGGCGGGCCGGGAAAGCTGCCCATCGTCCACCCTCCTCCAGCAGAGACGCTGCTGTCACTTTCCCCAGGAGCCGGCGAAAGGTAGGAGAGGGAGCGGGGGAGGGAGGACGCGGCCTTGGGAAAGGGGTCAGCGGGAGGGAGCCGGGCCGGCCGGCAGGTGACCGGCCGGAACACTCACCTGGGGAGCGCGGCGGGCAGACCGGCCGCAGGTGGTCGCGCTCTGCGTCCCGGGCCCTCACCTGGGTGCTGCCGCCGCCGCCGCCGCCGCCCTGCCGGCCCAGGTAAGCGGCGGAACCGGCTCCGGAGCAGGAAGTGGACGTGTATGCAAATTTCTACGGGGCTAGGAAGCCTCCGCTCGCAGATCGCCCCGTGGGCAGTGAATCAACAGCCGACGAGTCACTTTCTTGCTTAAAACAGAAACCTCCTTCATCCACCAGAAAAGGCCACCGGCCAGTTGGGCTGCAAGGTCGCCTCACCGCCCAGCCGAGGATCTATCTGCTGGGGATGTCCCGCAGCCCCCTGGGCCCTGGCTGCAGCACCTGGGGAGGGGGCTGAACTTGGGTGTGAAGATGGGCTCCGGAGAGGGGACTGGGTTCGTAGGGGAGGCGTATAAAGCAAGGGCTTCTTGATATTTCTAACTGCTTGCAATATCATCATTGCTTACCCTAACCTCCTGCAAGCTCGGGCAGGTGCATATACTCCTCTACACATGTACACATATACAAACACACACACAACCATCACACCCACTCGGCCCCAGTGACAGGTGTGGAAAAAAAAAGACTACTTTTTTAAAAAAATGCTCACCCGAGGGCACGTTTTTATTGGTTTGAGAGAGAGAGGAAAAAGAAAGAGAGAGAAACATCAATGTGAGAGGAAAACGTTATTCACACTGAACACACTCCGATGGGGGATCAAAACTGCCACCTAGGTTGATGCTCTCGCTGGGAATTGAACCCAAAACCTTTTGGTGTACAGGATGACTCTCCAACCAACTGAACCACCCGGCCTAGGAGAAAAAAAATGACTACTTTTAAGAAAACACAGCCCTGGCTGGATAGCTCCGTTGGTTAGAGTGTTGTCCCGATACACAGAAGTCACAGGTTCAGTATTGGCTCAGGACACTTACAAGAATCAACCAATGAATGCATGAGTAAGTGGAACCACAAATCGATTTCTTTCTCACTCCTTTCCTCTCTCTCTCTGAAATCAATCCATAAATAACCCTCTCCACCACACACACACGTGTGTGTGCATTTTTCATGACCTCAAGTTTATTTTTTTCTTCTCCTATTTAACCAATAGCCTACAGAATTTATTGCCAAAGTTGATGCTGGAGACAAGATGGTCAGGGCAGCAGTGTGTGGTGAAAACTGCGGTGGCTGGAGTCTTGGAATCAGAGGGACTGGGTGTGAGCTCAGTTATGCTGCCATCTTTGATGGGACATACACATCTGGGTCTTCGGCAGGCACGCTGCTCCTGGTACTCGGCCTGCCTTCTATGGGTCTCAGTCTCTCCATCCTTGTACGGGCACAGGCCCCAGAGCCTCCCAGCCAGATGGCCAGGTTCTGCTCAGGGCATGTGAAGGGGGCTGCTCTCTATTCCTCAAGCAGAGGGATACTGCATTTAAAACAGCATATGCAGGTTGTCTATATTTGATATCGCCTTACAATGACATACTCCATAGCTGTTAAAAAACCATAAACACTTATTTACGTATATACTTCTTTCTACAAACTAACATGGAAAAGTAGACACTATTTAATAAAAACATGATCTCATTTTTGCCAATATACATGACAGATAAACATGTTCATAAATATCTAGATTTGTTTGTTCACCACTGGTCCCAGCTCCTAGCTAGTACACTGTCCAGAGCATAGTAGGCAATCCTATCTAATAAAGAGGGAATATGCTAATTGACCCTCACACCATCACAAAGAAGGTGGCACCCCCACAGCCAATAAGGAGGGAATATGCTAATCAACTGCCATGCCCTCAAAGATAGCAGTACCCACAGCCAATAAGGAGGGAATGTGCTAATTGACTGTCACACCCTCAAAGATGGTGGTGCTCACAGCTACAAGATGGTGGCACCCAGTCCTCTCAGCCCCACCAGGGCCACACGCCTGCTTCCAGAGTTCCTCAATCCCCTCAGCCCCCCAGCTGCCTAGGGCCCCCTGAGGCTCAGGTAACCAGGGCCAGCTGAGGCTTGTGCTGCCGGCAGTGGCAGCAGCAGAGGTGTGATGGGGCATTGCCTTCCTTCAATTGCCAGGCCACCTCCCACCCCTGAGGGCTCCCAGACTGTGAGAGGGGGCACGCCAGGCTGAGGGACCCCCCTCCAGTGCATGAATTTTCATGCACCAGGCCTCTTGTGTATAATAAAAGGGTAATGTGCAAATTGACCAAATGACTGAACAGCAGAACAACCATCCGGATGACCTTCCAGATGACTACACTATGACACGCATTGGTGCCAGGCCAACCAAGGCAGGTGTGATGTGATTGGGGTCTGACCATTGCCCCATGATCACCCCTCAGAGGGAGGCCCAGGCCACTGGCCAGTGGAGCAATTCATTTGGGGGGCTCCGCAATCACCCCAAAGAGGAAGGACCAGACTACACAGCTGGCAGCAGGACCTATCTCTTTGAAGCGATCAATCGCAGGGCTCCCAGACTGTGATAGGGTACAGACCGGGCTGAAGGACAACCCCCACCCCATCCCCCCCAAAGGGCATGAATTTCATGCACCAGGCCTCTAGTCCCTATATGTTTATCAAGTGAGCAAAAGTGACAGAAATTTCTGGAAGAATACATGCCCTGCTGTTAGTTGCTTCCAGGGAATGGGATTGAAAAGACTAAATGAGAATGGATGGCTTTTATGCTATATACACATCTGGGTTGTTTGGTTAGTCCCCACCCCCAACACCCCCATCCCCACAATACACAACAAGCATATAGTACTTTATTTATTAAAAAGAATAAAGATTAAAAAGTAGTAAAATTAACTTGGCCTTGAACTTTCTGCCTCAAATTATTATCACCATTGTCATTATTAGTTGTTGCTGTGGTTAATCCTCATCCCAGGATATTTTTAGAGAGAATGAGAGGGAAGTAGGGAAGAGGGAAGGAAGAGAGAGAGACAGAGAGAGAGAGAGAGAGAGAGAGAGAGAGAGAGAGAGATCAATGTGAGAGAGACACATCAATTGGTTGCCTCCTGCACACACCTGATTGGGGCTGGGGATCAAAACTGCAACCCAGCCCTGTGCCCTTAACTGAGAATTGGGCTGAAGCTGTCACCTCTGAACATACCTGCTAAGGCTATTATTATAACTAGAGGCCCCTGCAAAAAATGTGTGAACTTACAGAGGGGGGCGGGGGCGGGGGACAATGTCCCTCAGCCCAGCCTGTGCCCTCTTGCAGTCTGGGAGCCCTCAGGGGATGTCCAACTGATGGTTTATGCCCAATCCCCATGGAGAGTGGGACTAAGTTGGCAGTCGGACATCCTTAATGTTGCCATGGAGGTGGGAGAGGCTCCCCCCACCATTGCTGTACTCGCCAGCCATGAGCCCAACTTCTGGCTAAGTGGTGCTCCCCCTGTGAGAGCGCACTGACCACCAGGGGGCAGCTCCTACATTGACTATCTACCCCCTGGTGGTTAGTGCACGTCATAGCTACCAGTCGTTCCATCATTGGGCCAAAACCAGCTCTCCAACATCCCCCAAGGGGTCCTGGATCCTGAGAGGACACAGGCCAGGCCAGGAGGTCCCACTGGTGCACAATTGGGGCCATGAAGGAATGCGGGAGGCTGGCCAGCTGGGGAGGGACCACAGGAGGGCTCCAGAGTGTGTCTGGCCCATCTCGCTCAGTCCCGAATGGCCAGACGCCAGCAGCAAGCTAACCTACTGGTTGGAACGTCTGCCCCCTGGTACATGTTATAACGAGCAGTTGAGTGGCTTTAGCATATCATTAGCATATTATGCTTTGATTAGTTGAACAGTCAACCGGAAATCAGACACTTAGCATGTTAGGGTTTTATTATATAAAATCTTTTTTTTTTTTTTAAAGAAATAGCATTCTCTGTGGACTGCTTGGTATAGAATACTTTGAAAAGCTGTCAGTGTTAGGAGATGAGAATAGGAATGAAAAGAATGGCAAGGACACAAGAGGGAGAGCAAAAAAAGGGTGGGGTGCAAATAGTTTTCATTTCTCTTAGATGCCCTTAAATGGATTGGGAAAACCCCGGAAGATGCTCCTGCCCAGTGCTACCTTTGGAATACAACCACCAGGAAGAACAAGGGGGGCTATTTTTTATATTTCTCCCGCCATTTCCCCAGATGCGGGGCCCCAGGGTCCTGCAGGCAGAATCCAAGCGCTGACGTGCTGCTTTTACTTGCTGTTAGCGGGCCTGCCTCCTGTCTCACTTAGTCTAAGCCGGGAGGCAGGCACCCAGGGAACCAGTTCATGCTCCTACCCAGGAGCCTTTGCTGGGCCGCCTACTGCCAGGCAGCGTGAGTGAAGCTGTTTAGAGGGTGTCCTGCCCTGGGGTAACTTGGTTGGAATGTGCCCGGGTCAGTCACAGTGAAATCTGATCCCAGGGGAAGTGTCAGGGATTCTGGGGAAGGCGCACTCCCCGCCCAGGAGTCCCCACGGGGAGCTGGTTTTCAGGCTCACACACAGACTCTCTCTTTCTCTCTCTCACACACACACACACACACACACACACACACTCACACTCACACACACTCTCACACACACTCTCACATAATCACACACACAAATACACACACACACTCTCACAATACTCTCACATAATCACACCCACACTCACACACACGCACATACACATGCATACACACACTCACACTCACAGTTTCTCTCTCACACACACTCACATTCACACACACACATGCACATACACATGCACCCACATACTCACACAGGGACATACTCTCACACATACACACAAACACGCACACACAATCACACACACACATACAGACACAATCTCACACACACATACATTCTCATACTCACACACACATGCACACAAACATGCACATACACATGCACACACACATACGCACACATACACAGTCTCACACACACATACACTCTCATACACACAGACGCACACATACACACACACACTCACTCACACAATCTCACACACGCACACATACACACACACACTCTCTCACACAATCTCACACACACACACATACACACACATGCACACACACGTGCACACACGCTCTTTTAGCTGCAGCCCAGGAGGGGCGCTCTTCCCTGAGGACCCACACACAGTGCACGTCCTCCTCCTCCTCCTCCTCACTGAACTGCCTCTGGGAGGGATCCCCGGCTCAGAGCGGTCACACAGCCCGTGCGGGTGACGGTTCCAGAACCTTCCCAGGGCAGAAGCTGGGGCTACTTCCCCTCCCCCGTGGCCCGGTGCAGCCCGGCCTTCCTACAGGCTCGGGGACTGGGGCACGTGCTCTCTTGGCACAGCTCTCGACTGTTCTAGAGCGGGAAGAGCAGGAAGAGCGGGCGTCGCAGCCGGAGGGCGGGCTGGGGCCGCCCGTTGCCATGGTGCTGTGTGTGTGTGTGTGTGTGTGTGTGTGTGTGTGTGTGTGCTCGCGCGGATGGCCCGGTAATGAATAATAGGTCCTCCTCCTCCCGATGCGGCTCAGCCCTCTGCCTTGAAGGCCAGGAGGAGAGGACTGGGCTGCCAGCGTCTGCAGTTCGCTCAGTGTTCTTGCAAAAGGCGGAGGAAAGGAAGGTCAGTTCTCCCCATCTCGGTAAACAAAACCCAAACCAGAACCATTTGGATTCATGCTCAGAAGCTGTGCATTCCACGGCGCTCATCTGTGAACAGGAAGGAGGGGAAGGAAGAGATGCACTGCTGGGACGAGCCTTGCTTTTCCATGTCTAAACGCCATGCTTCCAGGCGTTGCAAGGGGCGTGAAGCTAGGCCAGGTCACGGGAAGAGCACGCTTCGTCCTGTCCGCACGCACCCTGCCAGGGGCCCTGCTCCGAGGGGGCCCAGCCCCGCCACAGCCACCCTCCCCTCCTCCCACAGCTCTCCTCGCGGGGTCAGGAGGAAGAGCAGACAGACGTCCAGACGCCCCGTGTCCGGTCCTGCCACGGCCCTCAGAGAGCACCTGCTTCATTCCAGACAGAGCCGGGTGCTGGGCATGCACACGGAAAGGGTCTTAGCCTGCTCTGTGTGCCTTTCAGAGGCAAGGCGGTGGAGATGCAGGGCAGCCCCAAGCCAGCTAGCCAGCAGCGCTGAGTCCACCGAGGCTTCTTCTCCCGCTGTGGGGGCTCTTCAAGCCCGGAGGGGCTGCCAGACCCAGGCAGAAGCCAGAATCTGTCACACACACGCCCTCTCCCTCCTGCCCGAGGACCCTGCTACCACCAGTCCAGGGGCTTCTTCCTTCTTGGCAAGTTCCCCTTTGGAACTGTTTCCTGTCCGGTCCGCAGATTCGGTCAGGACCTGATGCATCTAGCAAAGGGGTATGGTAATGCAGACTCTCACCAGCAAAGGGATGGCCCTCCATCTCCTCCCTTCCAAGAGGTTCCTCAACACCAGGCCAGGTGTACTCCCTTCCTTCCCCTGAGGAGGGGACATTGGGAACAGTGTTAGTAAAAGGTCCTGCCACATCGGTTTCCCAGGGCCAGGGGTGTCTACCATCTTCCACGTGCGCACGTAAAGGGGAGCACTCTGAAGCTCTGAGGAAAGCCAAAGATGATCTGCTCCAAGGCCCCACCCCCCCTCGTGGTCAACCGGACCCAAAGTTGTTGGCATCTTCTCTTGCTAAAAACGATGATGTCCTGGCACCCAGGCTCCCCATTGCTACCCCTGCCGTGACAACAGCTAACCCGCTGCTGGTGCTGGTTAGTGCGACCGAGTTCTAAGGACTTTGTATGCATTTACTCACTTAATGAGGTAGGCACTATAAGGCGATCTACCATTTATTTTATTTCAATTTTAATATGTTTTTATTGATTTCAGAGAGAGAGAGAGAGAGAGAGAGAGAGAGAGAGAGAGAGAGAGAGAGAGAGAGAGAATGAATCATGGATCGGCTGCCTCCTTCAAGTCTCTCACTGGGGACTGAGCCCAGAACTCGGGAATGTGCCCTTGACTGGAATCGAACCTGGGATCTTTCAGTTCGCAAGCCAACGCTCTATCCACTGAGCCAAAACCAGCTAGGGCAGGCGATCCAACATGTAATGAGTGTCTACTATATGCCAAATGTTTTTTATTATCTTCATACTGAGGTGGAGATTTCTGTCCAGCAGAACTCCAGATAGTTGCTTTCAAAGAGAGAAACGCAGAGAGAGGCCAGATTGTGCTCCTGATAGGGGCTGCACTGGGCAGGGCAAGTTCGAAGAGAGAGGAGTGTTAGGAAGGGGATAGGAGGTAGTATAGCCCAGCAGAGGAGGGGGAGGGGGCACAATGGAGCGGCAGCAAGGGTCCGTGTGGCAGTGGATCATCCCTGGGTTCTTGTGAGAAAATCTGTAATAAATAATCCATGCTAAATAATTCTCCAAGTTTTCTCTAGTTGGATGTACTCAATTGGCTGACTTTTGGACACTTACATGGGCAGCTTTATTTAAGTTACATTTAAAAATTAGGATGGTTATAAAAAATAGAAAATGACAAGCGTTGGCAATGATGTGGAGAAACTGAAACCCTAGGCACGGTTGATGGGAATGTATTAGTGAAATGGTGCAGCTATTGCAGGAAACAGCGTGATAGGCCCTCAAAAAACTTAAAATAGAATTACCATATTACCCAGCAGTTCATTTCTGGGTATCCACCCAAAAGAATTGAAAGCCGGGTCTGGAAAAGGTGTTATTTACAACAGGCAAAAGGTAGAAGCAACCAAGTGTTGGATGAATGAACAGGTAAACAAAAGTGCTACATTCATGCAATGGACTATTACTCAATCTTGGGAAGGATGGGAATTCTGACATGTGTTACAACATGGATGTACCTGGAGGATATTATAGTAAGTCATAAAAGGACAAGATAGTGATAAAGGACAAATACGGAATCATCCTCCTTATATGAGCCATGAGTAATCAAATTTATAAAGACAGAAATTAGAATGGTGGATGCCGAGGGCTGGGGAGAGGGAAAAGTGGGGAGTTATTGTTTAATGGGTATAGAGTTTTGGTTTTGCAAGATGAAAAGAATTCTGGAGATGGATGGTGGTGATGGTTGCACAAAATGTGAATGTACTTAATGCCACTGAACTTTACACTTGAAATAGTCAATATGGTAAATTTTATGTCATGTGTATTTCACCACCATTAAAATAAAATAAAAATTCCCAAAGCATTCCTGCACAATAGGTATTATTAACCTCATTTTACAAGTGAGGAAAAGAAGGTGCAGGGAGGTTAAGTACTTGCCAGGGCTACACAGCTGGGTTTCAAACCACGCATGACCCCCTCGGAAGGCCACGCCCAGGCCCTGCACCATGCTGCCTGGCACCCACTTGAGGAGGTGGCAAGGAGGGAAGTGGGCATATACTGAAGCCGCACAGATTCATCTCCTTTCCGTGCCCTTCTCCCTCTCTTGTCTGCCCTTCCTCCAGTATGGCTTTTGCTAGTGTCCTTATGCTCTCCCCTGCCTTTCCCTCATCAAAACCTGGTCACTCGTTTATAGAGGTTGCACGGTGTGAATTTAAATCGCGTGCTACCTCTCCGAGGGGTGCTTGCATGTTAAGCCTCATCAACCGATGAAATGAAAGCCTTTGTTCCATATGAAAGGAATTTCAGACATCGGGTACCAAGCAGGGAGGAAAGGGAGAGTGGTGGTGGCAGGTAAGGCAAGCACAACCCAAAGAACTGCATTAAATGGTGAAAACTTTAAGCTTTGAGTTAGAAGAGAGATACTGTTTTGGGACAGACTGATCTTTCAAGGAGATCCAAAGATATGAGGCGTGGGAGCCAGGGAGAGACCTGAACCCGCGCCTCTGAGCAGGCTTGGCTGACTGACTTCCATGCTCCCAGTGCTTATTTTAATATATATATATATTTTTATTGATTTCAGAGAAGAAGAGGGAGAGAGAAATAGAAACATCAATGATGAGAATCATCGACCTGCTGCCTTTTGCCTGTGCCCCACTGGGGATGGAGCCTGCAACCCCAGCATGTGTCCTGACCTAGAATCAAACTGTGACCTCCTGGTTCATAGGTTGATGCTCCACCACCGAGCCACACTGGCCGGTCTCTATGTATATTTTTAATCCCTTTAAATCCATCTGCCTCTAGCACCTTCTATCCTCTCTCCCCTTTTGTCACCCAATGCAAGAGCATTGTCTCTCCTCTTTATTCCCTAAAGCGCACCTAAGCTCAAACTGGCATGTTAAAGGGTTCTTAAGGATTGGGGCTGTTTGTTGATAATATCGGGTCACCACACCATAGGAGAGCTTAGTAAAGAGCTGCAAATTCAGAATGGGGCATGCCAGTCTGCAGGCCCGCTCCTACTCTTATAGGGGTGGGACAAAAGTGCAAATAGAAGCCCGAACACTCTCTCCATCGCCCATGGTCTTCCTAACACCAGGGCATCCTGCACACGAGGGCCTACATTATAACACCAGGGTCATGTTCGACTTGTACCACCCGCTCTGGGAAGAGGCCTGCCTAGGATCGGGGAATTCCATGGTCCTGAAGGAGGGGGTGGCTAGTGTGCACACACCCATTGGCCCACACAGTGGTGCACTGCTCAGCATGCTCTCAGAAGTTGAGTTACCCCTTCCCACCTCCTCCTGCAGGGCAATCCCACGGATGGCTTGGAATCAGCTATGGTGTGGTGGGACGATTTCCACAGTGGGAACTAGCAAACATTTCAGTCAGATGAGATTTTATTTTTCCTGGAGAGCGTGTTTATCGGCACACCCCTGGCTCATGGACACCTCACTCCATACACAGGGCACAGCCAAAAAATGCCTGTTTGGAGCCCTCAGAGGCAGCAGTTCCCAGATTTCACTGCAGTTTAGAATCCCCTGAGAGCTCTGGCAGCCGGCTATTAGTATTTCTAAGTTTCCTAGGTAATTCCAAAGGATAGCCACCATTGCAGACTGATGATCTAAAACACCTCTTATCAGACGTTAGGGTACATACACATTTTAAATGACAGAGTCTGAGGCCTGGGATTTTGCATTTTAGTTATCTCTTTGGTCTGTTGATGCTGCTTTTCTGTGGACCACAGTTTGAGGAGCAAGAATCGAAAGCACAGGGCCAGAGGGCAGTGTGCTGTTCTGAGGACCCTCCGCTTCGCTTGTCACAGAGAATTTCTCACTGAAGTTGCCTTTCTCCTGACTCCCTGACCTTAGCCATTTTCTGGAGTCTATTATGACCCCTTTTTTGCTATTCTGGGTATGGACACTAGTCTCCCTTGGTGCTTTGGGAAAAGCCCCAAATTTTGCAGATCACTTTAGTTCTTCCAGACTACGCTGGGAGGCTCGCCTCTCCTTCCTAACCAAACAATGGAATACTACACTGCTATATAAAAAAAGAAAGAAATATTACCATTTGCAGATGGTGTTTTCTTTTTCTAATATATTTTTATTGATTTCAGAGAAAGGGAGAGAGAGATAAACATCAATGATGAGAGAGAATCATTGACTCGCTGCCTTCTGCTTGATCCCCACGGATTGAGCCTGTAACCTGAGCACATGGCCTTGACCGGAATCAAACCTGAGAACCTTCAGTCTGCAGGCCGATGCTCTATCCACTGAGCCAAGCTGGCTAGGGCGAATGGTGTTTTCTTAAACAAGAAGTCATTTTCTTTCTCCTTTCCCTGGCTCCCCACCCAACACCTCTAGAATTCAAACTCACAACCACAGGGATTTGCTTTTTGTATCAATTCCTTGCCTTCCGGTTATATCCTCAGAGACTGAGACTAGTGAGCAGGCCCTGGTGCAGGTTCAAAGGGGCGGCTGGGAGCAGAAGGGGCTGGATCAGGCCTTAGTCACACGGCTGCTCTCCCCGGCCTCAGCGAGGAGACACAGGCCTTGACTCAGACTGAAATGGTAGCCAACCTTTCAGCTTGTCTTGTAAAAGCGAGACTAGAGGACAATATAACCACACCCGATTCTTCCTACTGAGTGCGGGTCCAGTCACCATCAAAAAGTCTTTCATTGCTTCAAGTCTTGATGAGAAACCACCCTGTGCTTTTATAGATGCATCTCTAGAGAGGCCACCCCGCCCCACCATCAGAATCCAAGTTCTGGCTCCCACGTGGCCCTATGAGGCTGACAGGCTGGCAGGGCCGGTGGCAGGAGGCAGCTTCTGTCTGAGCCGGGTCAGTTCTAGGCCGTCCTGCCTGAGGCTCAACACAGCCAGAGCCCTGGTTGCCATGTGCTGCATGCACAGCACTGGGAGTGAGCGCGAATCCAAGCTGTGGGGTGACCCCAGATCCCTGCAACCCAGGTTTCTGTCCCACAGGCCGTGCCTTTGGCTGAAATCTGCCTCTGAGAGGGCAGGTCTCAGTATCCGGCTGCTGAGCACTCACGGAGCAGAGTCTCCCTGCTCAGCCTGGATGCTGGGGCTTCAGGCAGCTCTGGTGTTCTGCTCAGCATCCCCCTCCCTCCCCAAAGCCTTTTTGTCTGCAGCTCCCTCATCATTTAATGTCCATGCCCAGCCAGCGGCTGCAGTCCTCCTCGCTTCCTGCAGGATTTCTGAGGCATTTCACAGCCCTCTTGCTCTCTGAATTCCTGATCTCACTGGCCATTTCCCCACCACATTGGAGTGTCCCTGCCACCCCCCCCTCCCATTCCCTTCCCTTTTTCCCATTCGCTGGAAGGACCAGCATCACAACTCCTTTGCACATAACAGATTTTAGCGGAAGGTTTCAGGACAATGGAGGGAATGACAGCCAGGGCAGATGGAGAGAGCAATTTAAAATGAACTGGACGACATCTGTTGCCTTGGTGATCTTACTGGTCATCTTTCATCGAACGATTCCCAGACCTTGGTGGTGCAAAACTTGGCCCCCTTCCTTCTAGAGATCTCCTCTTTCTCTCCATTCAGATCCACCCCCAACTCCCCCACACCCAGTGAAGACGATATTCTTGCAACGTCATCAGGCAGTACCTTCTAGGTCCTTTTCTTGGTGGTCACTGTCCCTTCCTGACCATGTAAGCAATCTTACCTTTCATGGCCAACTGTGTCCCCCACGGTTATTCTGTGAGCATCATCCGCCACCGAGATCAGCCCTGCTCCCCAAATGCCCACCGTGACCATCTCTTTATGGTTTTACAATGATATTTTTCTTTCTGTTACAACAAAAATGTTAGGAATATTATCACAAATTAGGAAACCATTTAGGGATGCCTTAAAAAGTTAAACGTATGATCCGGCAGTTGTTTTCTCCTGGATGTCTGCCTAGAAGAATTGAGAGCATGGGCCTGGACAGGTATTTGTACACCCATGTTTATTGCAGACAACTCACCCGGAGTCAAAAGGTGAAAACAAGCCATATATTCACTGAGAGATAAATGAATAAACAAAATGTGGTATATCCATGAAAAGGAATATTTTCCAGCATTAAGGAGAACTAAAGGACTGACGCCTAAGAGGCCAGGAATGAAATCTGACATTAGGCTAAGTGAAATCAGGCAGACCTAAAAGGATAAATACTATATGAGGTCAAATTTTGGAGACAAAAAGTGGAAGAGAGGTGACTGGAGCTGGGAGATGGGAGGATGGGGAGCCACTGCTTCACGGTGTGGAGTTTCTGTTTAGGATGATGAAGAAATTCTGGAAGCTGATCGTGGTGATGGTTGCACAACATGAATATACTTAATGCCAACAAATTGTACATTTGGAAATGATTAAAGTAAATGATTTTAAAATACATTTATGTTATATATATTTTACCACACACGATAAGAGCAAAACACAACACCAGGAGTCTTAGCTCTTTCATCTTCTACACCAGGGGCGGGGAACCTTTTCCCTGCCAAGGGCCATTGGATATTTATAACATCATTTGAGGGCCAGACAAAACTCTCAGCTTAAAAATTAGCCTGCTATATTTGGTCAAACATTTAACTAACTCTCCCCTACTGCCTTGGCAGGGCCAGACCAAATGATTTTGTGGGCCAGACACTCCCCAAGCCTGTTCTACACCCTCAGGGAAGACCCTTCCCCCTTACAAGTCCCTCAAGAGCCCTGGAGGGCACAGGTGAGGGCTGAGGGCAGGTGAGCTGGTTATTATAGCAAAGAGGAGGGGCTGTTTTTCAAAACCTGCTTCTCTTTGGGACTCAGCGTCCACACTTGGCTCTCAGGTAAGCCTTCCCGCTAAAGATCCCAAATGTGTTTCTGTTTTCAGTTTTCACCTGTCTTTTGATTGGGTTGAAGCCAGCTCCCTCCCTGGGATTAATATTCACAACAAGCAGCGAGCGATTAATTTAACCAGTTGAAATTTATTGTGCATTCGCCTCAGCTCAAAGCCAGCTTCTGCTGGGTGTTTATTTTCGCTGTTGATGCATTGCTCATGACAGCCCCTAAGCACCTGAATTTAAAGCACAGCATCACACAGAATTCCTGCTGGGGGGGGGGGGGGGGGGGGGGGGGGGGGGGGGGGGGGG